>OX451737.1:1253265608-1253906266 GCA_948472305.1 Vicia faba | reverse complement strand
TAATACAAGGTTGTTTACCAAATGCAATGGTAAAACAACACTGTCAAAAGGGTTAAAAATGTGTAGGAAAGATCTTTGAGTAAAATAGGGTAGACAACTCTTAGTTACTTGATCAAAACTTGCAAAACATCTTTGCCATTTTCAAACACACCTCACAACACAATTTTAAAGCCATTTCCCAAAAACAAACTTTCAAACATTGAAATATCTTTTCAAAAGACAAAACACCTTTGTATATATTCAAACAAGAATCATTACAAAGGTTGCCTAGACAAGGCCTCTTTTTCAAAGCATTTTCAAAAGCCACACATAAAGCACCATTTCAAACAATTGAAAAGCAAAAGCAAGTGATCTAAACAAGTAACTAAAAGCCCATGGATAACCATGGATGAAAAGGGTGCTAGCACCTTCCCTTTTCATAATCTACCCCCCGAACCCAAGAAAACATCTCAAAGGTCTTTCCTGTGCTTTTTGACCTTTTCTTTGGATAAAATAAAAAGTCGGTGGCGACTCTTGCTAAACCGAAACATTTGCAAACACAAAACCTCAAGTCAGTTCTCCCACCGTATCACAGAACTGGCGACTCTGCTGAGGACTAATCTAAAAGTGGGGTTACCTTAGGGTTTAGATCACCTTTACATGCTTACTTTGTTTGCTTTGATTGCTTTACATTTGGTTCTATTGTTTGGGTTTGAATCCTCCACCTGGATTTTTGGGAAACATTCATGGGTAAATAGCAATACGTTGTGGAAACTGTGCAGGGTATACCGACATGGTTGAAGCAATAGCTATATTAGTGCGACATATTTGTGGGTACCGGTAGCCTTTGAGTCAATCAAAGAGAATACGGGGCCGTTGAGTGATGTCATGAAGCACTAATGGACTTTTAGAACCTTTACTTGACCATCTTGGCCTTATTAGGGGTAGTGAGATGACCGGCTTTAGTGCAGTCCGAAGTTGGTAGATACTCGATACTACACTCATTGAGGGTTATTTTCTTGGAATATTTCGGTCGCCAGTAAAGTGGCTAAACTGAAACAATGAACACAGAAAATAATCCGGTGATATTGAGCTCCTTAGAACCCGGTTACTATTTATAGGACAGGTTGAGCCAACTAAACTTCAAGAGGGTACTTACCTATGAAACCCCATGCAAGCCTGAAACTATGATCTTGTGTGATTTGCTTGTACATATACTTGTGCATACATCATGAACATCATGAAGCATCATTTACATCCATTAACCATTTCAAGGGTTTGGATCTTCATCCTTGTTCCTGTTTTGTAGGTAATGGAATCACTTCGCCAGAAAACTATTCAGGTCAACCTTGTGAGGATTCCTCCTCAACTCAAGGAGTTTGTTTCCAAGATTCCAGAGAATTCTCCCTTTGCTGAAAGACATGGTAGACTTCTCAACTTGGTCAACTCCAACATTGAAGAAGACATGGTGAAAGTTCTCTTTCAGTTCTTTGACCCCCTACACCATTGCTTTACATTTCCTGATTACCAACTAGTGCATACTTTGGAGGAATTTTCTCAACTTATGAGGATTCCTATTCTCCATCAACTACCCTATAACGGTACGAAAAGAGAGCCAAATACTGAAGATGTTGCTCAAGCCTTACACTTGCAACCATCTGATATCAAAGGTCATTGGGAAACCAGAAGTGGTGTCAAGGGTTTCTTGGTAAAGTTTCTGTTTGAGAAGGCACAAGAATGCTGGAATTATCTAGATCTGCAAGCTTTTGAGGAGATTGTAGCACTTCTCATCTATGGGTTGGTCTTGTTCCCAAACCCTGATCAGCTTATAGATGTGAATGCTGTCAAGATTTTCATATCTCGGAATCTTGTGCCTACATTGCTTGGGGACATCTTACACTCATTTGAAACACGAACAATGAGGAAAAGAGGTGTTCTCATGTGTTGTACTCCTCTTCTAGCAAGGTGGTTTATTTCTCACCTTCCCCAGTCAGTCTTGAAGAATGAACAAGGTTTGAGGTGGTCGCAATGGTTGATGACTCTTACACATTCTGATGTTCATTGGTGTTCTTGGTCCAGAGAAAATGTCATCATCATTGATCGTTGTGGGGAATTCCCTAATGTCCCGTTACTTGGCATTAGGGGAGGCATTACCTACAACCCTTGTTTGGCTCTGAGACAATTTGGGTATGCCCGAAGGGATGGCCCACATGACATGCTGATTCCGGACTTGGTTTTTGACTTCGACAACGATGCTCAAGGACTTCGACAAAGGTTTATCCGAGCTTGGAGGATGCCCAACAAAGTGGACAGTAAGACACTGGGGCACAAGAATTCCATCCCCCTTGAGCCGTACCTCAAGTGGGTACGAACCCGCGCCTAGAGTCTTATGATGCCTTACCCCTACATTCTCCATGTGATCAAAGAGCCTGTTATGGAAGGAGAGGTTCCATACACCCTCCTACACCCTAACATGCCAACATCATTGGAACATTTGCAAAAGAGTTGGATACAGCTCAAGGAAGAACAGAACACTTTTGAAGCCAGCTTCTACCCCAGTGAGAAGAAGGTTTTGGAACTTACCCGTCGACTCCATGAAAAGCAGACTCTCAACACATACATCGCACCAAAGAGGATGCGCAATGTCTTTTTACCTTATAATTTTGTATTTATTTTTCCCACGGGGCATTTATGTACTAACAAAGTTCTTCTTATTAATATGACGTGTGTTCTTTTTGTTTGCAACAACTTCGAATTTCTGAATCCTTGAATGTATTACATGAATACATATCATTCATCATATGCATAAACAGGTCTTTACACCAGGTTTCCTTATCTTTCTGCTGTTTATTTTAGCAAGATGGATATAGAGCAGACGGTCAAAGACCTACAAGCACAAAATTCACAGTTCCAATAACTCCTCATGACCTTGGCAAAGGGTCAAGAGGACCTTAAAGCACTGTTAGAGAAGGAGAAAGAAAAAGAAAAGGAAAAATGGAAAAATAAAAAGAAAAGAGTCGGGGTGGCTACTCTGGGAAGAAGATTGGAGAACCAAGCTAGGAGAGTCCTGGATTTCCCCTCAACGTCTGATGAAGGGGTTGGCAAAGGAAAGGGAGTTGTGATGCCCTCTGAGTCTGAGGCTGAAGAAGAAGAAGAAGAAGAAGAGGATGAAGATTACTCCGAGCAGCAGTACCCTCCTGCAGATGACAAGTATAAGAATCTGGAAGAGCGGTTGGCAGTTATGGAGGTACAAAGGGTGCCTGGGCTGGATTTCAAAGAGCTGGGGTTGGTTGCTGGGATTGTGATTCCCCCTAAATTCAAGGTGCCTACATTTTCCAAATACGATGGTTTGTCTTGTCCGAAGATGCACCTACGGTCTTACGTCAGAAAGATCCAACCTCATTCTTCTGATAAGGATCTGTGGGTCCACTTTTTTCAAGATAGTATTTCGGGTACGCAATTGGACTGGTTCTACCAGCTTGAGAGGGCTGACATACATAATTGGGAGGATCTGGTTGCTGCTTTCTACAGACAATATCAATATAACGCAGACTTAGCACCTACTCGTACTCAACTACAGAGTATGGGTATGGTCTCTAATGAAGGGTTTAAAGAGTATGCCCAGAAGTGGAGAGACTTGGCTGGAAGGGTGCAGCCACCATTATCTGAAAGAGAGCTTGTCGATATGTTTTTGGGTACGCTGTCTGGTCCATTCTTTAATCACCTGATAGGGAGTTCATCGGCGGGGTTCACTGAGTTAATTCTGACTGGTGAACGAGTTAAAGCGGGCATCAAGAGCGGTAAAATTCAGAAGGACACCTCTGCTTCCGCTGCCGTCAAGAAAACTTTTCCAGCTAAGAAAGAAGTCTCATCTATATGCTCTCAAAGAGGACGGGGAAGAGAGGAACGCCGACCAGCAGTGGAGGCCGTATTAATTCAGAAGTCCGCATCGGATCAGCCTAGAAATAGTCAACCAAGGAATGATCAACCCAGAACCTATCAGCAAAGGGTAGAAAGGACACAACGGCAATATACCCAGATAAACATGACACCCGCTCAGGTCCTTCCCCATCTCCTGAAATTAAACCTTGCTAGTTTGAGAGAGGCACCGAAGAATACAAATACCACTTCTACGCATTATCATCCCAACACAAAATGTGCTTATCATTCAGATATCATAGGGCACGACACCAACAACTGTTGAGCCCTCAAAAACAAGATCCATGATTTAATAGATGCCAAGGAGGTAGAATTCGATGCGCCTGAAAAGCCGAATGTGATTTATGCCCCAATGCCGAAGCATAGTCACATTGCCCATGCTATTGAAGAGGATCTATATGTTGCTGCTATTGATGACTTAATGACCCCTTTGCCAATAATCAAGATGAATCTATTGAAAGCCAGGATCTTCCCAGGCTGTGAAAAAGATTGTTACTTCTGTTCGTCTCTACAATCCGACTGTCCGTTATTGAAATTAGGCGTCCAACGCCTAAGGGATAATCAAGAGATCCTCTTTCAGAAAACTCATGTTACTCATGTTACTCCTGTTACTCCAATCAATGATATTGCTATAATTACCATTTCCGACAATCTTTCCAAGGTCTCCAAAAGACCTGTTAAGATTACACCCGATTCAAAGATTGTACCTCTGAAGATTACTATGCCGGGGCCTATCCCATACAAGTCCAATAAGATGATACCGTGGAATTATGGAGGAGAGATTTTCTACCACGCTGTTAAGCAGATTGAACTAGTGGAAGATAATTCCAATGAAGGAACTCCTGACATAGGAAATATTGCAGGGACAAGTAAGATCACTCGTAGCAGAAGAATATTCTCTCCGGAGATTGCTCCTCCAAGGGAAATCTTCGGACCCTCAAGTGCTCATGTGCCAGTCAAGATATCTATGCGAAGTCCAGTGATTAAAGAAATTGTTACTCCCGAAGTTGTACCCTCTACTGTTACTGCTGATAAAGGTAAGGGGATCCAAGAAGCGTCTGTCAGGACGAGGGCTCAGCCTTTGGTTATCCCCGAGACCACCCAAAAGGAAATGGAGGAAATTTTAAAGATAATCAAGAAGAGCGACTATGATGTCGTAGAACAACTGGGGCAAACCCCTTCAAAAATCTCCATGCTGGCCCTATTGCTCTGTTCCGAGGCTCATGCCAAAGCCTTGATCAAATTCCTGAAGACGGCGCACGTGCCTCAAGAAACTTCTGCGGATCAGTTTCAAGAGTGTGTAGCCAGCCTAACCGCCTACAATGGTCTTGGCTTCTCTGATGTCGATCTAACATCTAAGGGAAGAAAGCATAATGATGCGCTGCATGTTTCAGTAGAGTGCAGAGGGACCACACTTGCTCATGTTCTGGTTGATATTGGGTCATCTTTAAATGTCCTGCCAAAGAAATTATTGGACAGACTAGACTGTGAAGGTTTGACCTTAAAGCCCAGTAATATCATTGTTAAAGCCTTCGACGGTTCTAAGCGGATGGTCCACGAAGAGGTGGACATCCCAATTAAGGTGGGAACAGAAATTTTCAACTCTACATTTTATGTGATGGACATTCGTCCTTCATATTCATACTTGTTGGGAAGACCATGGATCCACAAGCTGGGGCAGTCACTTCTTCTCTACACCAAATGCTCAAATACCCAGTTCAGGGTAAAATCATAACGGTTCATGGTGAGGAGGAGTATATGATAAGCCACCTTAACTCTTTCCGCTATGTGGAGTTAGATGGCGAATTCATAGAAACCCCTTTCCAACACTTTGAAGAGGTTTCTCCTGAAGTTGCGGCAGCTAAGACAACGACTTTTGTACCCATTATTACCAAGCCTGTGTCCCGGATGTCATCCCTTAAAGATGTGAAGGCTGTGATCGAGGAAGGAGGAAGTACAGTGTGGGGTCAGCTACCAGATTTTCCTTTCAAGACAGATAAGTTCAGTTTGGGTTTCACTGCTGCTGGTCAGAAGGCTGTGCGTCACTCCCGGGCTGGAGGACCACCATTAAAATCACTCCTCACGGAGTTCATGCTTTGGAAGATGAAGAAGATGAGAGCAATTTTGAAGATTGGATTTTTCCGACCATTGAAGGAGGACTGAACAACTGGGAGGCGAAAGATTTCGTTCCCATTACTTTCATCAATCAGTAATTTATCTTTCAAACATTTCCGTTGGTCTGTAATAATTATTAAACAATTCGTACACTCTTTTTGCCTTGTGCCTTACCCGGGGCATATAGGTCCATTTGTAAGGGCTTGATTTCTTCATTTTCATATGTCATTTTTAATGAATCATGGACGTTTTCATCTATAAACTTTTGTGTTCATTTTCTTTCTTTTTACATTTTATTTTGTTTAAAGGTGGCTATCCCTTACACACACCCACACTCACAAAATGCGGGTACCCATCCACTCCGGATTCCATGGGTAACAATTCTGCTATGGCCTTCAGTGACTCTGAAGATCTGGTCAATCATGCCGAATACGAAGGTGATGAAGACTGTGAAGTGCCTGGAGAGTTGGCTAGACTTCTACAACAGGAAGAGAGGGTTATTCTGCCCCATGAATAGCTGTTAGAGACTATCAACTTGGGTATTGCCGAAGACAAAAAAGAGGTTAAAATGGGTGCCAACCTGAAGCCAAATGTCAAAGAGCGCTTAGTTCAGCTATTGAATGAATATGTTGAGATCTTCGCCTGGTCCTATGAAGACATGTCGGGACTCGATACAGATATTGTGGTTCACCGTCTCCCTACAAGAGAAGATTGTCCACCAATAAAACAGAAAGTCCACCGAATGAGGCCCGATATGTCTGAAAAGATCAAAGCCGAAGTGATGAAGCAATTCAATGCCGGGTTTCTTGTTGTTACTTCCTATCCACAATGGGTTGCTAACATTGTGCCCGTGCCTAAAAAGGACGGCAAAGTGAGAATGTGTGTGGACTACAGAGACTTAAACAGGGCTAGTCCTAAAGATGACTTTCCACTACCGCACATTGACATCTTGGTCGATAATACATCTCAACATAAGGTATTTTCTTTCATGGATGTATTTTCAGGGTATAACCAGATCAAAAGGGCCCCCGAAGACATGGAGAAGACTACTTTTGTTACGCAGTGGGGTACCTTCTGCTATAAAGTGATGCCATTCGGATTGAAGAATGCCGGGGCAACCTATCAGCGAGCCATGGTAGCTTTGTTTCATGACATGATACATCATGAGATTGAAGTCTACGTAGACGACATGATAGCCCGTTCATAAACAGAAGAAGAACACCTCGACCATCTGCAAAATCTGTTTGTCATATTGAAGGAGTATAAGCTCAGACTGAACCCTAGCAAGTGCACTTTCAGAGTTAGGTCTGGTAAACTCTTGGGATTCATCGTTAGCAACAAAGGCATTGAGGTTGATCCTGCTAAAGTCGAAGCTATACGAGAAATGCCTGCCCCCCGCACTGAAAAGGAGGTCAGAGGTTTTTTAGGACGCCTAAACTACATTGCAAGGTTCATTTCTCACCTAACATCTACCTGTGAACCAATCTTCAAGCTGTTGAAGAAAGATCAGGTGGTCGAATGGAATGATGACTGTCAAGTTGCTTTTGATAAAATCAAGGAGTATTTGCTAGAACATCCTATCTTGATGCCACCCGTCGAAGGAAGGCCGTTAATCATGTATCTGGATATTTTGGATAATTCAATAGGGTGCGTACTGGGCCAACATGACGAGTCTGGTCAAAAAGAGCATGCCATTTATTACCTTAGCAAAAAGTTTATCGACTGTGAGACTCGCTACTCACTGCTCGAGAAAACTTGTTGCGCTTTGGTATGGGCTGCTCGCCGACTAAGGCAGTATATGTTGACACATACCACTCTGCTGATTTCTAAAATGGATCCGATCAAGTATATATTCGAAAAGCCCGCTTTATCTGGAAGAATCGCTAGATGGAAAATGATCCTGACCGAGTATGATATCCAGTACACAACCCAAAAAGCTATAAAGGGGAGTGTACTAGCTGACCATCTAGCAAATAAAGCTGTCGAAGATTACCAATCCATGAAGTTCGACTTCCCCGATGAAAACATTATGACATTGGACAACATTGAAGGAAACAGACTGTATGACGGACCTGAACAAGGATCCCGATGGACCTTGTACTTTGATGGTGCTTCAAATGCACTTGGCAATGGTATCGGCACGGTACTTATCTCTCCGGAAGGTTGCCATACACCTTTCACCGCTAGACTCCGCTTCAGCTGCACCAACAACATGGCCGAGTATGAAGCTTGTATCTTTGTTCTCAAGGTTGCGATTGACTTAGGAATCAAATCTTTGGTTGTGTTTGGGGACTCAGCTTTGGTTATCAGTAAAATCAAAGGAGAGTGGGACACTAAACATCCTAATCTCATCCCATACAAAGAACATGTCCTGACATTGTTACCTCATTTCGAGCAAATTACCTTCGAGCACTTCCCGCGAGAAGAAAATCAGCTAGCAGATGCTCTAGCTACAATGTTTTCCATGTTTAAACTTAACTGGGATAATGAGGATCCCCAAATTACCATCGAGTGGATGGATGAACCTGCACATTGTCACGAGATTAATACCGAAGAAGTAGTGGACCAACCCTGGTTTCACGAAATCAAAAGGTATCTCAAGACTCGAGAATACCCTAAAGGAGCTTCAGTCAACGACAAAAAGTTCCTAAGGAGATTTGCTGCCAAGTTCTTCCTGAGCAATGGTATCCTATACAAGCGCAATCATGATTGTGTTCTGCTTCGTTGTATGGACAAGGTTGAAGCTGAGAAGATCATGACTGAACTGCATAGTGGTACATTTGGCACCCATTTGAGCGGACATACGATAGCTAAGAAAATCCTAAGGGCAGGCTACAACTAGTCTACCATGGAAGCTGACTGTCATCAATACGCCCGCACTTGTCACAAATGCCAAGTCTATACGGACAAGGTGCATATTCCTCCGGTTCCTCTCAATATCCTAACAGCTCCTTGGCCATTCGCAATGTGGGGTATCGACATGATTGGAGAGATCAAGCCTACAACGTCCAATGGACACCGCTTCATCCTGGTGGCCATTGATTACTTTACCAAGTGGGTCGAAGCAGCTTCTTTCGCCTCTGTTACAAAGAATGTGGTTTCCCACTTCATCAAGCAGAACCTCATTTGCCGGTACGGTATCCCTGACCGAATCATTACGGACAACGGTACAAACCTGAACAACACTATGATCACCGCTATGTGTGAACAGTTCAAGATTCAACATCACAATTCATCTCCCTATAGGCCAAAGATGAACGGTGTTGTCGAAGCTGCGAACAAAAATATCAAGAAGATCATTCAAAAGATGACAGTCACCTACAAGGACTGGCATGAGATGTTACCGTTTGCTCTACACGGGTACCGTACCATGGCGCGAACATCAACTGGGGAAACACCCTTTTCTTTAGTATACAGCATGGAAGCTGTTTTACCTATGGAAGTTCAGATTCCTTTCCTGAGAATCATGAAGGACGCTGGTTTGAGTGAAGACGATTGGATTCAGACCCGGCTTGATCAACTTAACTTGATTGACGAGAAGCGACGTATTGTTGTTTGTCATGGTCAGACGTATCAAAAATGGATGATCAAGGCTTTCAACAAGAAAGTCAGACGTCAGGTATATCAAGTCGGAGATCTTGTAATCAAGCGGATCATCTTGCCGCAAAGTGATCCCATGGGGAAATGGACTCCTACTTACGAAGGACCATTTGTGATCAAAAACATCTTTTCTGGTAGGGCTATGATTCTAACCACCATGGACGGCGACGACCTGCCACACCCTGCGAACACAGACATAGTGAAAAGATACTATGCATAAACGACCCGACAAGTTGAAAACCCGAAAGGGCAACTTAGGCAAAAATGGGCATCCCGATGAATCGAAAACCCGAAAGGGCGGTTCAGGCAAAAATTAGAGATAAACAAAAAAATCATACACCCGGCAAGTTGAAAACCCGAAAGGGCGACTTGGGCAAAAAAGGGTTTCCTGGTGGATCGAAAACCCGAAAGGGCGGTCCAGGCAAAAGTTAAGGAATTAAAGCGTATGACTATGTCTCGTCGGATCACTTTAAGTACAATCTCTTCACGGACAAGCTCCAAGCTTCTGATCAATCCAATCATTTGCAGACGAAGCAATGAATGGACAAGATACTCAGAGTTACGAAGGCTATAACAGAATGGGAACCCCATGGAATTGTTACACATAGCCATCTTTTTGTTGTATAAATTTTTCTCAATTTTATGATAACATTCTCTTACTAGGATGTCTATCTCCTTTTGTACAAAATACTTACACAAAGTTAATACAAAGTTACTTCAAAGTGCAGAAAACTGTTTGCCTTTTCTTCCTTTTTTACACTTGTGTTTTATTTGAAAACGTCCAATGATTTATTAAATGAGCATATGCATTTGAATATAATCACTGCTTACAAATAAAACAAAATGAGAAAGAATAATTACTGATAGGATGGAAGTGTAGGAAAGTGTCTTTAGGCTATTCCAGGAGAAACCCTCTGCAATACATCATCCAGATCCTCGGTGGAAATAAAGCTTTGAAATGCATATCCCCAGCGGAGTTAAGTTCCAAGAATCCCCATCAGGGTTGAGTTGTCAAACTCCCAATCCCCAGTGGAGCAAAACTTTGAACTACAAACCCTCAGTAAGAATGAAGCTTTCTTCCCCAAATGAGTCAAACCTTCGACCTTTGAACACTAGTGGAGACCATCCAGTTTCCTCCCTTTTCCCCGGAGAGTCGCTTTAAAACCAGATAATTCCTCAGAGAGTTATTTTTAAACTTTGTTCCCCAGTGAAGTCGCCAATTAAATCAGTAAGCCACTAAGATCCCCAGCGAAAAGGAAGCTTTGATCTACCAATCCCCAGCGGAAACCATTCAGTTTTCCCTGATATCCTCAACAGAACGAAGTTTCTCATTTTTTGAAATCCCTAGTAGATTGGCATACAACCCAAACTCCTGATCTCCCCAGCAGTATAGCTTCTCCCCAAAGAGTTTTCAAATATTCCCCAGCGGAGTTCTCCTCAAACAACAAAATAGGAATCCCCGGTAGAAGTATTCTATGCAAAGCTTGAAGACACACATACTCTTCAACAGTGGTCCAGGATTCATTTTCCCCGACAGCAGTCAAAGATTTTATCATCTCCAAGCAGTCAAGGATTTATTTTCCTCAGCAAGACAACTTACCAGCTTACATGCTGTGATCGGTGGATCTGGAACTGACTGTTTAACGCTGGATCGCGAAATGTCGCGGAAGCAAGAGTCGCCACCGTCTTTTATTTTCTTCAACATGGACAGGACAAAAGCACAGCAAAATTCCTTATGAGATAGTTTCTCGGTTCGGGAGGTAGATTTATAGAAAGGGAAGGTGTTAGCACCCTTTCTATCCATGGTTATCCATGGGCTCTTAGATACTTGCTCATTTGTGTTTTCAAAAGTGTTTGCTTTTCAATTGTGAGTGGGTTTGAAAAAGTTTCGTTTAAAGATTTCGGAATAACTCTTGTATCAGTCCTCAAGAGTGTTTGAAAAGTTATTTTGAAAGCTTTTTTGAAAGTGTCGGTGTGAAAAGGTTTTTGATTTGTTTTTGAATAAAGCAAGTGTCTATGAGTCATCTACCTACCCTAAGGAATTAAGGTGTGTAGAAGTCCTTAAAGTAGTGCCATCCCACCATTGAGAGGTAGGTAGCACCACCGTTGGAGGTGTTCGGGTCAATTCGGTTGTAAGGGACAGTGTGGTCACCAGAGTAATAGTAGGATACCTTAGAAGCTACCCTTATGCCATTAATCCTTTTTTAATTCGAGGCAACTTTTCCGAGGCAACTGGATCATGGACATAAGGACTTACTAAAACGTCCTATACTCGACGACCACGTTTCGAAGGCAACAGGTGAGGCGTACCCTAAGAGTGGTGTGTGAATTGGTGTGTTACTTTCATGTTAATATTTGTCTTTGATCAGGGCATTGTGAGCTACGAGTTATTTTTAATTAGCCATTCATTCTTTCATGCAATTAGAATTTAAAAGTGCGGAAATTTAAATGCGAAAAGATAAAATCCTACGCTATTACTAGGTGAGGGTCTATACATCGCCAAATTACAAAGACCCGTTTTAATAAAAACGTGGAAAGTAAAACCTAGTTACTATTACATGGCTTGAGCAGTTACATAATATTCACCAGAAAATAAAATGACGTGCGAAAAGAATAAAAATAGAACGTTCGAGGGCGTTGGACCCTTTTTGAAATTAAATTGAATTAAAAGTTAATTAATTATTTAATAGAAGGAAAGAAATTGTTTTTTAAGTTTTTGGTATTTAATAAAAATAAAGAATTTACAAGGAAACCCTAATTCTAGGTTGTTTTTAATTATTAATGAAAAATATTAAAGTTTAACCTAATTTACTAAATAATTAATGTACATGTTTATTTACAAAATATTTAGTAATTAATAATGATAATAATGATGAGAAAATTATTTATTTAAAAACAGATGAAAAGGTTAAAAACCCTAATTCTACCTATTTTATTTATTTAAGAAAAGATTAAAATTGAAAACCTAATTTTACTAAATTAATGGTTTAAATTTTATTTACAAAATAAATTAATGGTGAAATAATAATAATTAAACATATTTTAGTTTATGATTTTTTTATTATGAAAATTATTTTATGGAATTAAAGAAACAATTAAAAAAAACAATTAAAAGAATTAAAGTTGAAAAAGAAAATAAAATTGAAGAATGCAAACCAGGGGGGGTTTCAGGCCCATTATGGAGGTTTTTGAAGCATTTTGGCCCACTGAATCAAAGCCCTTTTTTGACTTTCTATGCTTGCGTGTGGATTCATTGACTGAGGTACATGGTAGAACTCCCTTTGTGGCCTTCAGATTGAAGCTCATGGGCGCGTGGCAGGCTTGGATGTGAGGTTGTATGATGAGCCTCTTGATGAATACTGCATGGAAGCACGTTAGGAGGAAAAATATGAAATATGTGGGGGGACCTGGGAATCGAACCCAGGTCCCAGCGTTTACCAAGCAAATGCCTTGCCACTTAAGCTGTTTGCGCGCGTTGTATATGCAATAGGAAACAAATATTATAATAACACAATAAAAATTAATGGTATAACTCAAAAAGCGCGCCAGATGTTTGAACGCTCCAACCCTACAATGACACGATAGCTTCTTCTTTGTTTTGTACCTGCAAATATAACCAAATAGCGGGGGTTTTGAACCCCCACTAACACAGCCCTGAAAAAATAGCGATTAGCATATGCCTTAACATAAATTGAGCGCGAGGTCATTAATAGTTTCGTCTTGTTGCAACGAGTTTAATGGCATAGGTTTGGTGGTCCAATTTTTCCATATGAGGAAACCCCTAATTCGAAGCTTCTGAAACCCTAAAACACGTTAATGGTGAATCACGATACAGGGCCTAATAATGCAATTGAGTTATGTCATTAGCTTCAGAAAGTTAACATTAGTAAAAATCACTCAAGAAAAATGATTAAAAATGCATGAATCATGATGTGGAATTCAAGAAATTGTTGCAAACCGTATGGCCTGTATTCTATGATTCTTGGCACGTTTTGATTGATTCTTGATTGCAAAAGCTTCCTGGATGCTTAGGCAACGTATTGGAATCCCTTAGAAGCTTTGAAATATCCTCTAACTGTGATTTCAGATTTCAACTTTTTAGTGAAAAATTGCAAATTGGTTCTATGTTTTCTGAGCAGCTTTTTCGTGTCTGAGCATTAGGTTATGTTGTGCCTTTGTATCTGAATGGAATTAGGTCAAAAAGTCAAGCCCATAGTCGATGAATTAATGATTTTGATATTTGATTTCCAATCATGTAAATCCAATCTTTTTCAATCTTTTTGCCATGAAAATCTTGCCAATTGTGGAAGATATTGCCTTGTTAATTGATGCACGAAATATTTAGCTCATAGTGAGTGAATTTGCTGCACAAAAAGATTTGAAAAATATTATTTGATATTTTTTCATATTTAAATCTAATTAAATGAATTAATATGAATAAAAATTCAATTAATTAATTAAAAATAAGAAAATAAATCCCTTTG
Organism: Vicia faba; assembly: GCA_948472305.1. Lineage (NCBI taxonomy): Eukaryota > Viridiplantae > Streptophyta > Magnoliopsida > Fabales > Fabaceae > Vicia > Vicia faba. The sequence continues at coordinate 1,253,892,149 of OX451737.1, read as the reverse complement.
AGCTTAATGGGTCGTGCATAGCCTTTGGGTAATGATTCATGAAAGAAATTGAGGCCCATTAGCATTTTTGAAGCCTTTTGTGCAAAGTTGACTTTTCAAAATTCCCAAAAATTTCCCAACTTCTCCAAGGCATATCTTGCTCAATTTTGAAGCTATGATCATGTTCTTGGACATTTTGGAAAGGTCTTGAAGTCCTCTAACCAATTCCTTTGGTCCCATGTCATTTTGATTTACCAATCTCAAGTTATGGTCTTTGACTTAAAGTGCCTTTTTGTTGACTTTTGAAAATGACCTATAATGTTGAAATTGATAACTTTTTGTGAGAGCATTTCTTGGACTTGAAGTGTGAAGATGAGTTGTAGGAAATGTCATTCTCTTCAAAATGAGCTTTGGATGGGATTTTTCTGATAAACCATGAGGAAGTTATGCCCTAGTCAATTTGCAGTTGACTTTTTCAGCTGTCCAAAAATAGAAACTTTTGCATCTTTAGACTTTTTGAGCCATGCTTTGAGAATCATGATTAAGAATTTATCAAGTGATGTTTGTGGCTTCAAAATAAGATGTTGACCAAAATTTTTGACTTTTGACTGTCAAATGACCATTTTGCCCCTGCAGTTGACTGTGAAGCATTTAGGGTTTTTGACTGTGCAATTTGATGCTGTGAGTCTTGAAACATGGCATATGGATGCTTGATAATGTATGTGGGCATGTGGGACTTGATTGGACCCTTGAAAATCTCAATTTCTTTTCCAGAACCAAAACCCTAATTTTGACTGTGTTAGGAGGCAATTGGACTGTGCAACCCTTGAGAGATTTTGAACCATGATCTTGGCAAATCTTGAAGAATATGGGAGGGCAAATTTTGGGGTACTACAGTTGCCCCTGTTCAATCTTCTTAGAACTGGGGATGTAGATTGGCTGGCGTGCCTTTCGTAATCCGAAGGTGGAAGATGATTGAACACTAGAGTGCCCAGAAATTTGCACTCACATAGTAGAGTGTCAGCAGTATGATGCAAGGAATGGGCTTATAGATGCCATTTGGGAGTATGACAGTACCTTGTCGGGAATGGGCTTATATATGCCATTTGGAGACTGTAATGGTAGTGTGGATGGGCTTATAGATGCCATCTAGGTGTCGATCACGTAAGAGATTCCTTAGCGAGAACTTGCGTACCTGAGAAAGAAAAATAATTACCTGGCCTGTTACAGGAGTTTATCTTCAAACTCTTTATGTAGATGTGCCCTGGCTGGATACAGGAATCGAATCTTTTAATTCTTCAGACGTGCCCTGGCAGGATACAGGAATCGAGTCTGGAGAATAGTCGTCAACAGATACACCCTGGTAAGATACAGGAATCGGATCTTCGAACTCTTCAGACATGCCCTGGCAGGATACAGGAATCGAGTCCGGAGAATAGTCGTCAACAGATACACCCTGGCAAGATACAGGAATCGGATCTTCGAACTCTTCAGACGTGCCCTGGCAGGATACAGGAATCGAGTCCGGAGAATAGTCGTCAACAGATACACCCTGGCAAGATACAGGAATCGGATCTTCGAACTCTTCAGACGTGCCCTGGCAGGATACAGGAATCGAGTCTGGAATTTAGTCGTCAACAGATACACCCTGGCAGGATACAGGAATCGGATCTTCGAACTCTTCAGACGTGCCCTGGCAAGATACAGGAATCGAGTCTGGAATTAGTCGTCAACAGATACACCCTGGCAAGATACAGGAATCGGATCTTCGAACTCTTCAGACGTGCCCTGGCAAGATACAGGAATCGAGTCTGGAATTAGTCGTCAACAGATACACCCTGGCAAGATACAGGAATCGGATCTTCAAACTCTTCAGACGTGCCCTGGCAGGATACAGGAATCGAGTCTGGTAATGTAGTCGTCAACAGATACACCCTGGCAAGATACAGGAATCGGATCTTTGAACTCTTCAGATGTGCCCTGGCAGGATACAGGAATCGAGTCTGGAATTAGTCGTCAACAGATACACCCTGGCAAGATACAGGAATCGGATCTTCAAACTCTTCAGACGTGCCCTGGCAAGATACAGGAATCGAGTCTGGTAATGTAGTCGTCAACAGATACACCCTGGCAAGATACAGGAATCGGATCTTCGAACTCTTCAAACATGCCCTGGCAAGATACAAGAATCGAGTCTGGTAATGTAGTCGTCAACATATACACCCTGGCAAGATACAGGAATCGGATCTTCAAATTCTTCAGACGTGCCCTGGCCGGATACAGGAATCGAGTCTGGAATTAGTCGTCAACAGATACACCCTGGCAAGATACAGGAATCGGATCTTCGAACTCTTCAGACGTGCCCTGGCAAGATACAGGAATTGAGTCTGGTAATGTAGTCGTCAACAGATACACCCTGGCAAGATACAGGAATCGGATCTTCAAACTCTTCAGACGTGCCCTGGCACGATACAGGAATCGAGTCTGGTAATGTAGTCGTCAACAGATACACCCTGGCAAGATACAGGAATCGGATCTTTAGTTGCGACCGTTGATAGTGATCATCTTTGTATTAACCTTTGTCCTGAAAAGACAAAACGTTAGTTGTATGCGATGTCAGGATGTATGACATGCGTGATGTTCTCAGAATGAATGAGATTATATGTTCATGATGCGTATGTGCATGCTATAATGTATGAAGATGCGATGTTTATGAATGTATGTTTTTGTCTAGGAAAGTAAATCCTTGACGAATGTCGGGAAGTTGAATCCTGGGCTGATGTTGAAGAATAGAGCTTCGTTGTTTCCGCTGGGGATGATGATTGCAAGAATACCAGTAGGAGAAGATGACTCTATTGGGGAATAAACTTGGCGAATAGATTACTCTGCGGGGACTGAACTCTGTGGGGAAAGAGATACTTTGCTGAGATGGGTGATAACTCCGCTGGAGATACCATTGTTAAGTTCTGTTGGAAGATTTGATGAACTCCGCTGGGGGATAGGAAGACTTTACCGGGGACGATCTTTCCATGGTAATTAGCTGAGGATAACCCAGTTATATCCTGGTGGGGAAATAACCTTCTGAATAAAGTCGGGGGAGGCGTTCGTGCTCTGCATGGGATAAGCCTTCCAGAATCTACTGGGGATAAGCTTCATGCTGGGGAGATGGATTCCACTTTCCTGGGGAAACTTTTGAGATGTATTGGGGAAGTGGCTCCACTGAACGTCTGGTATACCGCCGGGGAACAATCTTAGATCAAGATTACCGGGGATGCTTGTTAAGAATGTTTGTATACTCCTCTGAGGAATGTTGAGATTTGCTGGGGGTAATCCAACTTCCTTAAGGCTGACTGAGTATAACTCTGCTCGGGGAGAGTGTCGCTGACTCGCTGGAGATATTGTGCCTTGTTAGGGCTGATTGGAGACCAACTACTTGGGGGAGAATTGTTGAATCTTGGCTCACTCTCTGGGGAATTAAGATATTTGGGCCACATCCTTCAGCCAAACCTATCTTGGCACCTTGGTGGACAGCGAAACTAGATTGCTTAGACAACTCATTACTGCCCCGGTTTCTGTGGGAGAAGATACTGGTGGAGGCCTGATGATGAGCTCATGTAAAACTGCATTTTTGGAGGGAGGAAACCTGAGTAGGGTTTACTGATAATGAGTCCGTATAAGACTGCATCTGAAGTTGGGAAGGAAACCTGTGTAGGGTTTACTGACGACGAGTCCGTGTAAAACTGCATCCTTGAAAATAGAGAACCTGTGTAGGGTTTCGGGGTGACGAGTCCGTGTAAAACTTCATCTTTGGAAAGATAGAACCTGTGTAGGGTTCCTTGATGACGAGGCCGTGTAAAACTGTGTCTGGAGTTTGAGGAGGGAACCTGTGTGGGGTTACCTTGATGATGAGTCCGTGTAAAACTGCATCTTTGGAAAGAGAGAACCTGTGTAGGGTTTCTTTGGGATAAGTTCGTGTAAAACTTCTGGAGGAATCGGGGTAAGGTTACTGTAAGATAAGTTAGTGTAAAACTTCTGGATGAACCGGGGTAAGGTCATCTTGAGATAAATCCGTGTAAGACTTCTTGATGAACCGGGGTAAGGTCATCTTGAGATGAGTCCGTGTAAGACTTCTTCTGAAAATTGAGAAGGAACCGGTGTAGGGTTGCCTGATGATGAGTTCGTGTAAAAATACATCTGGGGTTGAGAAGGAACCTGTGTAGGGTTTCCTGTTGATGATAAGTCCGTGTAAGACTTCATCTGAAAATTGAGAAGGAACCGGTGTAGGGTTGCTTCATGATGATTAAGTGGATGATTGTCCTGTCTGGTTTCGGATATTAACCCACGATCAGTCGTCCACAGAATTTTCCTGGCTTGTTACCGGTGTTGATCTGGAACTTGTAAAGGTAGATGGTAATCATCTTTGTATTGACCTTTCCTTGGTACTTTGGTTGACAGAGCAACTGGATCGCCTGGACAACTCATTATTGCCCCTGTTTCTGAGGTGAGGGCAGAAGATACCTTGTGGAGGTGCTTGATGACTGCCGATTGACAAATCTTCTTCTGGTAGGCAAGTGACGAGATGTAGGGACATAGTCGTACGCTTTGATCCCTAATTTTTGCCTGGACCGCCCTTTCGGGTTTTCAGCCCACCGGGATACCCATTTTTGCCCAAGCCGCCTTTTCAGGTTTTCGACTTGCCGGGTGTACAGATTTTTTCATTTCATCCCTCATTTTGCTCGAACCCTTTTGGTTCGCCGGGAAGCCCTAATTTTTTCCTAGGTATGTCAACCTAGCGGGTTTTTAATTATGCGCAGTATTTTTTCGACTATGTCCACGCTCTCAGAATGTAGGGAGTTGCCCCTGTCAATAGCATTGTGTTGCCGTACCACCGGAAGATCTTCATTTGATCATGCAGGATTCGTAGCTGGAATTCATATCCGATGCCCCAAGTGACTCGGGCGGAGATTTGCCCCAGGCTGGTTGGCCTTTTGAGAGATTCTCCGAATCTTGACTTAACTGCCCCAGATGGTGGACAATGATCATGCCATGCCCCTTGATTGGAGGTACTCTTGTTCATTAGACTTTCGTCGTGCGAATTTCTCTGCTGTTCAAACAACTAGTCATATGCAAGCAATGTTATATTAGAAATGCAAAGCTTATGTCTGTCTTGAAGTTTTTGAAAATGCATTTTTTTCAGTAAAAGTAGTGAATTTTGTAAAATGTGATGTCAACTCAGTATTTTAGCAAACCTTAAGGAGTCAGGATACCTTTCGTAACAGTATACTTTCAAACTAACCCATGCTTCAGCTAGGACTTTTGAGGGTTATAACGTGGCCTGGTTCACGGTTTAAGAAACAAAGGATAAAGGCTCAAATTTTATTTGTACCCACCCGCTCTTCGTGATGTTCTTCAAACCTAAACTCAGCTGATCGTGTGTTAGACCTTGTTTGAGTCTTTGTCCTGATATTCCAATGATGATTCGGATGTTGACAATTTATTTTGAATAGGCAGTCATTCCTTTTTTGGTTGAGGGTTTGTAGGACCTCTTTTCTTTTTGATTTCGTTATCCCTGTTTTTTTTATCCCTTTTTTTTGCCTGAACTGTTTCTTTTTGAATTTATAGTCAGCGGGATGCCCCAGTTTTGTAAGTCTCCTTCATAGGTTTTGACTTATTGGGCTTTTATTTTGAGAAGTAATGACTACCTATCCTTATGATTATTCGGAACCATCACTGTCTTTTGCTTTGGAAGGACTTCTTTGGTGCCACTCGTTGTGCACTTGGATCAACTGAGAGAACTACCCTGCCCCAGGTTATGATTAAGGGTTTTAATTTTCGAAAAGAAAAACTCCTACTTCTTTGGCTCAGAGGGGTTGACGAGAGATTATCTTCCTTATTACTACAGTGTTTAGGATTTGAAACAATGCCTGTACCTCATCAGCGGAGTCTATTCAAAAGCATACTGTAAATTGTGGTATCGTTTTCGTCATCCTTCCTCAAGAGGCTTAGAATTATTAATTGAGAGTTGACATCAAAAAATGAAAGCAGTTTGAATATAGCGAATGCGAATATATTGATTCAAAACAGACATGTGCGATGCATTAATGAAATAACAGCGTTTGACATGATAATTATTTTGAACAATCAAAAGAAAATTACAACTTGAAAATTCTAATAGACAAAAAAGTCTTCTCATTTCAGGACTTGTTACTTCAAATGGTGAATCCTGTAGGGATGGTAGAAGCATTCAGCCTGACCCACTTGGGTAAAATCCACTACTCCTTCATTAATCAGGTCCTGGACCTTGTTCTTCAGAGCCCAGCAGTCGGCAGTGTCATGTCCAGGATTATCAGAGTGGTATGCACATTTTCTGTTGGGATGATAGTTAGGAGCTGAGATGTTGGGGTTCCGGGGAGGAGCCCTTAGTGTAATCAGATTCAACCTCAACAGGTGTTGTAGAGCTTGAAACAGCGACACGTTAAGCTGGGTGAATTTCCTCTTGGACCTGCTTGACTTACTCTGATCAATCTGTTGCTCTGGGTGAGGTTGATGTTGGGCTTGTGAAGTGGTAGCAATTTGGAGAGGTCTATTCTTCACCATACCAGATTCTTGTCCTCTTGGAAGCTGATCAAAGACCTGGTCCTTGACTTGGACTGGTTGCTTCATGTTGGATCTGTCTTGGTGGAGTTGATTGATCATGGTCCTCAACTCTTCTTGCTCCCGGGCTAAACCTTGGATGAGAGCCCTTTGCCCCAACATCTGGGTTTTCATTGTATCTACCTCAGTTTGTAGACGTTTCAGTCGTTCGTCCTTGTCATCTTCGGGACTTTTCTTGGCCAGATTCCCCAGGAGGAGTGTCCTTAACTCTTCCTGCCCCTTGGATAGGCTTAAAAAGATTTCCCTGAACTGAGTCTCTTGAGCATGAAGACCCTGGTTATCTTGTTGGGAAGCCATTTCTGAAATAAACAGCGACAAAGGTAAGTGACCTGTCAAAAGGGTACCTGTAATGCAATGATATGTACGATATGCGTGCAATGGTTTCAAGGATCTTGCGGGGTAAACAAGAAATTTGTTAGAGTTTGAAACCGGTAGCTTGATTGCAGGAACTTCATGTTGTTGAGAGTCCTTCTTCAAGGGTCAAAGGCTCACCATATCCAGTGGGTCATAGCCTCTGACTCAAGTCATCAACCTTGGCTAGAGGAAAATAAATCCCCTTTGCCCCTTGTTGGACATTTGATTCATCATGACCTGCATCACAAGCCCTTGAGATCCTTGAAATGGGTTAGCCCTTATGCAAGATGTGTGCAATGGTATGATGGTATGATGTTATGCTATGCATGGAGTGATGTAAGTAGGCCCTGTAATGAGTCCTAATTAAGGACTGTAAACAAAACCTGCAAGAAACTCGTGGGTCAGATAATAAGTATGCAAGTAGTCAAGTTTGAAGGCACACAAGTCACACAAGTCACACAAAGACAAGCCCTTAGAGTTTAGGCCAGCATGGGGTCTAGGTATTACCCTCTTTCAGTTTGTTGGTTAAGACCTGTTCTATCAGAAGTAACCGGGTTCTAGAGGATCCCAATATCACTGACTACCCTCAATCGGTCATAACTCCAGCATCACAATCTTTTCTTGCAGTCAGAACCATCACGAGAGTTTAGCCTCAATGGGCTTAGCATACTGCTACTGTTCTATTGGCCAAGTTGGGTCATTTAAGGTTCTAAGGTAGGTTGGTGCTTAATGACTCCTCAGAAGACCCATATTCTCCTCGTTGCAACACAAGGGATATCGGTACAGACCAAGGTGCCACACCAATGTAGCCACTGCTTCACCCATGTCGGTCTACGCCGGACAGGTCCCTCACAGCTTATGCTACCTAAAAGGGTATCCCCAGATCTGGGTTAGGATCTATGTAACTCCGATGCATCCCACAATAATAAAGAAAGCAAACACAACAATTGAAAACATAAGTGATCTTAGTCCTAAGGTACACCTCACTTTAAATTTGTCCCCAGCAGAGTCGCCAATTCTGTGATCGGTGGATCTGGAACTGACTGTTTAACGCTGGATCGCGAAATGTCGCGGAAGCAAGAGTCGCCACCGTCTTTTATTTTCTCCAACATGGACAGGACAAAAGCACAGCAAAATTCCTTATGAGATAGTTTCTCGGTTCGGGAGGTAGATTTATAGAAAGGGAAGGTGTTAGCACCCTTTCTATCCATGGTTATCCATGGGCTCTTAGATACTTGCTCATTTGTGTTTTCAAAAGTGTTTGCTTTTCAATTGTGAGTGGGTTTGAAAAAGTTCCGTTTAAAGATTTCGGAATAACTCTTGTATCAGTCCTCAAGAGTGTTTGAAAAGTTGTTTTGAAAGCTTTTTTGAAAGTGTCGGTGTGAAAAGGTTTTTGATTTGTTTTTGAATAGAGCAAGTGTCTATGAGTCATCTACCTACCCTAAGGAATTAAGCTGTGTAGAAGTCCTTAAAGTAGTGCCATCCCACCATTGAGAGGTAGGTAGCACCACCGTTGGAGGTGTTCGGGTCAATTCGATTGTAAGGGACAGTGTGGTCACCAGAGCAATAGTAGGATACCTTAGAAGCTACCCTTATGCCATTGATCCTTTTTTAATTCGAGGCAACTTTTCCGAGGCAACTGGATCATGGACATAAGGACTTACTAAAATGTCCTATACTCGACGACCACGTTTCGAAGGCAACAGGTGAGGCGTACCCTAAGAGTGGTGTGTGAATTGGTGTGTTACTTTCATGTTAATATTTGTCTTTGATCAGGGCATTGTGAGCTACGAGTTATTTTTAATTAGCCATTCATTCTTTCATGCAATTAGAATTTAAAAGTGCAGAAATTTAAATGCGAAAAGATAAAATCCTACGCTATTACAAGGCGCGGGTCTATACATCGCCAAATTACAAAAACTCGTTTTAATAAAAACGTGGAAAGTAAAACCTAGTTACTATTACATGGCTTGAGCAGTTACATAATATTCACCAGAAAATAAAATGACGTGCGAAAAGAATAAAAATAGAACGTTCGAGGGCGTTGGACCCTTTTTGAAATTAAATTGAATTAAAAGTTAATTAATTATTTAATAGAAGGAAAGAAATTGTTTTTTAAGTTTTTGGTATTTAATAAAAATAAAGAATTTACAAGGAAACCCTAATTCTAGGTTGTTTTTAATTATTAATGAAAAATATTAAAGTTTAACCTAATTTACTAAATAATTAATGTACATGTTTATTTACAAAATATTTAGTAATTAATAATGATAATAATGATGAGAAAATTATTTATTTAAAAAAAGATGAAAAGGTTAAAAACCCTAATTCTACCTATTTTATTTATTTAAGAAAAGATTAAAATTGAAAACCTAATTTTACTAAATTAATGGTTTAAAGTTTATTTACAAAATAAATTAATGGTGAAATGATAATAATTAAACATATTTTAGTTTCTGATTTTTTTATTATGAAAATTATTTTATGGAATTAAAGAAATAATTAAAAAAAATAATTAAAAGAATTAAAGTTGAAAAAGAAAATAAAATTGAAGAATGCAAACCAGGGGGGGTTTCAGGCCCATTATGGAGGTTTTTGAAGCATTTTGGCCCACTGAATCAATGCCCTTTTTGACTTTCTATGCTTGCGTGTGGATTCATTGACTGAGGTACATGGTAGAACTCCCTTTGTGGCCTTCAGATTGAATCTCATGGGCGCGTGGCAGGCTTGGATGTGAGGTTGTATGATGAGCCTCTTGATGAATACTACATGGAAGAACGTTAGGAGGAAAAATATGAAATATGTGGGGGGACCTGGGAATCGAACCCAGGTCCCAGCGTTTACCAAGCGAATGCCTTGCCACTTAAGCTGTTTGCGCGCGTTATATATGCAATAGGAAATAAATATTATAATAACACAATAAAAATTAATGGGATAACTCAAAAAGCGTGCCAGATGTTTGAACGCTCCAACCCTGCAATGACACGATAACTTCTTCTTCATTTTGTACCTGCAAATATAACCAAATAGCGGGGGTTTTAAACCCCCACTAACACAACCCTGAAAAAATAGCGATTAGCATATGCCTTAACATAAATTGAGCGCGAGGTCATTAATAGTTTCGTCTTGTTGCAACGAGTTTAATGGCATAGGTTTGGTGGTCCAATTTTTCCATATGAGGAAACCCCTAATTCGAAGCTTCTGAAACCCTAAAACACGTTAATGGTGAATCACGATATAGGGCCTGATAATGCAATTGAGTTATGTCATTAGCTTCAGAAAGTTAACATTAGTATAAATCACTCAAGAAAAATGATTAAAAGTGCATGAATCATGATGTGGAATTCAAGAAATTGTTGCAAACCGTATGGCCTGTATTCTATGATTCTTGGCACGTTTTGATTGATTCTAGATTGCAAAAGCTTCCTGGATGCTTAGGAAACGTATTGGAATCCCTTAGAAGCTTTGAAATATCCTCTAACTGTGATTTCAGATTTCAACTTTTTAGTGAAAAATTGCAAATTGGTTCTATGTTTTCTGAGCAGCTTTTTCGTGTCTGAGCATTAGGTTATGTTTTGCCTTTGTATCTGAATGGAATTAGGTCAAAAAGCCAAGCCCATAGTCCATGAAGTAATGATTTTGATATTTGATTTCCAATCATGTAAATCCAATCTTTTTCAATCTTTTTGCCATGAAACTCTTGCCAATTGTGGAAGATATTGCCTTGTTAATTGATGCACAAAATATTTAGCTCATAATGAGTGAATTTGCTACACAAAAAGATTTGAAAAGTATTATTTGATATTTTTTCATATTTAAATCTAATTAAATGAATTAATATGAATAAAAATTCAATTAATTAATTAAAAATAAGAAAATAAATCCCTTTGAGCTTAATGGGTCGTGCATAGCCTTTGGGTAATGATTCATGAAAGAAATTGAGGCCCATTAGCATTTTTGAAGCCTTTTGTGCAAAGTTGACTTTTCAAAATTCCCAAAAATTTCCCAACTTCTCCAAGGCATATCTTGCTCAATTTTGAAGCTACGATCATGTTCTTGGACATTTTGGAAAGGTCTTGAAGTCCTCTAACCAATGCCTTTGGTCCCATGTCATTTTGATTTACCAATCTCAAGTTATGGTCTTTGACTTAAAGTGCCTTTTTGTTGACTTTTGAAAATGACCTATAATGTTGAAATTGATAACTTTTTGTGAGAGCATTTCTTGGACTTGAAGTGTGAATATGAGTTGTAGGAAATGTCATTCTCTTCAAAATGAGCTTTGGATGGGATTTTTCTGATAAACCATGAGGAAGTTATGCCTTGGTCAATTTGCAGTTGACTTTTTCAACTGTCCAAAAATAGAAACTTTTGCATCTTGAGACTTTTTGAGCCATGCTTTGAGAATCATGATCAAGAATTGATCAAATGATGTTTGTGGCTTCAAAATAAGATGTTGACCAAAATTTTTGACTTTTGACTGTCAAATGACCATTTTGCCCCTACAGTTGACTGTGAAGCATTTAGGGTTTTTGACTGTGCAATTTGATGTTGTGAGTCTTGAAACTTGGCATATGGATGCTTGACAATGTATGTGGGCATGTGGGACTTGATTGGACCCTTGAAAATCTCAATTTCTTTGCCAGAACCAAAACCCTAATTTTGACTGTGTTAGGAGGCAATTGGACTGTGCCACCCTTGAGAGATTTTGAACCATGATCTTGGCAAATCTTGAAGAATATGGGAGGGCAAATTTTGGGGTACAAAAGTTGCCCCTATTCAATCTTCTTAGACCTGAGGATGTAGATTGGCTGGCGTGCCTTTCGTAATCCAAAGGTGGAAGATGATTGAACACTAGAGTGCCCAGAAATTTGCACTCACATAGTAGAGTGTCAGCATTATGATGCAAGGAATGGGCTTATAGATGCCATTTGGGAGTATGACAGTACCTTGTCGGGAATGGGCTTATAGATGCCATTTGGAGACTGTAATTGTAGTGTGGATGGGCCTATAGATGACATCTAGGTGTCGATCGCGTAAGAGATTCCTTAGCGAGAACTTGCGTACCTGAGAAAGAAAAATAATTACCTGGCCTGTTACAGGAGTTGATCTTCAAACTCTTTATGTAGATGTGCCCTGGCTGGATACAAGAATCGAATCTTTAAATTCTTCAGACGTGCCCTGGCAGGATACAGGAATCGAGTCGGGAGAATAGTCGTCAACAGATACACCCTGGCAAGATACAGGAATCAGATCTTCGAACTCTTCAGACGTGCCCTGGCAGGATACAGGAATCGAGTCTGGAGAATAGTTGTCAACAGATACACCCTGGCAAGATACAGGAATCGGATCTTCGAACTCTTCAGACGTGCCCTGGCAGGATACAGGAATCGAGTCCGGAGAATAGTCGTCAACAGATACACCCTGGCAAGATACAGGAATCGGATCTTCGAACTCTTCAGACGTGCCCTGGCAGGATACAGGAATCGAGTCTGGAATTTAGTCGTCAACAGATACACCCTGGCAAGATACAGGAATCGGATCTTCGAACTCTTCAGACGTGCCCTGGCAAGATACAAGAATCGAGTCTGGAATTAGTCGTCAACAGATACACCCTGGCAAGATACAGGAATCGGATCTTCGAACTCTTCAGACTTGCTCTGGCAAGATACAGGAATCGAGTCTGGAATTAGTCGTCAACAGATTCACCCTGGCAAGATACAGGAATCGGATCTTCAAACTCTTCAGACGTGCCCTGGCAGGATACAGGAATCGAGTCTGGTAATGTAGTCGTCAACAGATACACCCTAACAAGATACAGGAATCGGATCTTCGAACTCTTCAGATGTGCCCTGGCAGGATACAGGAATCGAGTCTGGAATTAGTCGTCAACAGATACACCCTGGCAAGATACAGGAATCGGATCTTCAAACTCTTCAGACGTGCCCTGGCAAGATACAGGAATCGAGTCTGGAATTAGTCGTCAACAGATACACCCTGGCAAGATACAGGAATCGGATCTTCGAACTCTTCAGACTTGCTCTGGCAAGATACAGGAATCGAGTCTGGAATTAGTCGTCAACAGATACACCCTGGCAAGATACAGGAATCGGATCTTCAAACTCTTCAGACGTGCCCTAGCAGGATATAAGAATCGAGTCTGGTAATGTAGTCGTCAACAGATACACCCTAGCAAGATACAGGAATCGGATCTTCGAACTCTTCAGATGTGCCCTGGAAGGATACAGGAATCGAGTCTGGAATTAGTCGTCAACAGATACACCCTGGCAAGATACAAGAATCGGATCTTCAAACTCTTCAGACGTGCCCTGGCAAGATACAGGAATCGAGTCTGGTAATGTAGTCGTCAACAGATACACCCTGGCAAGATACAGGAATCGGATCTTCGAACTCTTCAAAGGTGCCCTGGCAAGATACAGGAATCGAGTCTGGTAATGTAGTCGTCAACAGATACACCCTGGCAAGATACAGGAATCGAATCTTCAAACTCTTCGGACGTGCCCTGGCCGGATACAAGAATCGAGTATGGAATTAGTCGTCAACAGATACACCCTGGCAAGATACAGGAATCGGATCTTCGAACTCTTCAGACGTTCCCTGGCAAGATACAGGAATCGAGTCTGGTAATGTAGTCGTCAACAGATACACCCTGGCAAGATACAGGAATCGGATCTTCAAACTCTTCAGACGTGCCCTGGCAAGATACAGGAATCGAGTCTGGTAATGTAGTCGTCAACAGATACACCCTGGAAAGATACAGGAATCGGATCTTTAGTTGCGACCGTTGATAGTGATCATCTTTGTATTAACCTTTGTCCTGAAAAGACAAAACGTTAGTTGTATGCGATGTCAGGATGTATGACATGCGTGATGTTCTCAGAATGAATGAGATTATATGTTCATGATGCGTATGTGCATGCTATAATGTATGAAGATGCGATGTTTATGAATGTATGTTTTTTTCTAGGAAAGTAAATCCTTGACGAATGCCGGGAAGTTGAATCCTGGGCTGATGTTGAAGAATAGAGCTTCGTTGTTTCCGCTGGGGATGATGATTGCAAGAATACCAGTAGGAGAAGATGACTCCGTTGGGGAATAAACTTGGCGAATAGATTACTCTGCAGGGACTGAACTCTGTGGGGAAAGAGATACTTTGCTGAGATGGGTGATAACTCCGCTGGGGATACCATTGTTAAGTTCTGTTGGAAGATTTGATGAACTCCGCTGGGGGATGGGAAGACTTCACTGGGGACGATCTTTCCATGGTAATTAGCTGAGGATAACCCAGTTATATCCTGGTGGGGAAATAACCATCTGAATAAAGTCAGGGGAGGCGTTCGTGCTCTGCAGGGGATAAGCCTTCCAGAATCTACTGGGGATAAGCTTCCTGCTGGGGAGATGGATTCCACTTTCCTGGGGAAACTTTTGAGATGTACTGGGGAAGTGGCTCCACTGAACGTCTGGTATACCGCCGGGGAACAATCTTAGATCAAGATTGACGGGGATGCTTATTAAGAATGTTTGTATACGCCTCTGAGGAATGTTGAGATTTGCTGGGGGTAATCCAACTTCCTTAAGGCTGACTGAGTATAACTCTGCTCGGGGAGAGTGTCGCTGACTCGCTGGAGATATTGTGCCTTGTTAGGGCTGATTGGAGACCAACTACTTGGGGGAGAATTGTTGAATCTTGGCTCACTCTCTGGGGAATTAAGATATTTGGGCCACATCCTTCAGCCAAACCTATCTTGGCACCTTGGTGGACATCGAAACTAGATTGCTTAGACAACTCATTATTGCCCCTGTTTCTGTGGGAGAAGATACTGGTGGAGGCCTGATGATGAGCTCATGTAAAACTGCATTTTTGGAGGGAGGAAAACTGAGTAGGGTTTACTGATAATGAGTCCGTATAAGACTGCATCTGAAGTTGGGAAGGAAACCTGTATAGGGTTTACTGACGACGAGTCCGTGTAAAACTGCATCCTTGAAAATAGAGAACCTGTGTAGGGTTTCGGGGTGACGAGTCCGTGTAAAACTTCATCTTTGGAAAGAGAGAACCTGTGTAGGGTTCCTTGATGACGAGTCCGTGTAAAACTGCGTCTGGAGTTTGAGGAGGGAACCTGTGTGGGGTTACCTTGATGATGAGTCCGTGTAAAACTGCATCTTTGGAAAGAGAGAACCTGTGTAGGGTTTCTTTTGGATAAGTTCGTGTAAAACTTCTGGAGGAATCGGGGTAAGGTTACTGCAAGATAAGTTCGTGTAAAACTTCTGGATGAACCGGGGTAAGGTCATCTTGAGATAAATCCGTGTAAGACTTCTTGATGAACCGGGGTAAGGTCATCTTGAGATGAGTCCGTGTAAGACTCCTTCTGAAAATTGAGAAGGAACCGGTGTAGGGTTGCCTGATGATGAGTTCGTGTAAAACTACATCTGGGGTTGAGAAGGAACCTGTGTAGGGTTGCCTGTTGATGATAAGTCCGTGTAAGACTTCGTCTGAAAATTGAGAAGGAACCGGTGTAGGGTTGCTTCATGATGATTAAGTGGATGATTGTCCTGTCTGGTTTCGGATATTAACCCACGATCAGTCGTCCACAGAATTTTCCTGGCTTGTTACCGGTGTTGATCTGGAACTTGTAAAGGTAGATGGTAATCATCTTTGTATTGACCTTTCCTTGGTACTTTGGTTGACAGAGCAACTGGATCGCCTGGACAACTCATTATTGCCCCTGTTTCTGAGGTGAGGGTAGAAGATACCTTGTGGAGGGGCTTGATGACTGCCGATTGACAAATCTTCTTCTGGTAGGCAAGTGACGAGATGTCGGGACATAGTCGTACGCTTTGATCCCTAATTTTTGCCTGGACCGCCCTTTTGGGTTTTCAGCCCACCGGGATACCCATTTTTGCCCAAGCCGCCTTTTCAGGTTTTCGACTTGCCGGGTGTACAGATTTTTTCATTTCATCCCTCATTTTGCCCGAACCCTTTTGGTTCGCCGAGAAGCCCTAATTTTTGCCTAGGTATGTCAACCTAGCGGGTTTTTAATTATGCGCAGTATTTTTTCGACTATGTCCATGCTCTCAGAATGTAGGGAGTTGCCCCTGTCAATAGCATTATGTTGCCTTACCACCAGAAGATCTTCGTTTAATCATGCATGATTCGTAGGTGGAATTCATATCCGATGCCCCAAGTGACTCGGGCGGAGATTTGCCCCAGGCTGGTTGGCCTTTTGAGAGATTCTCCGAATCTTGACTTAACTGCCCCAGATGGTGGACAATGATCATGCCATGCCCCTTGATTGGAGGTACTCTTGTTCATTAGACTTTCGTCGTGCGAATTTCTCTGATGTTCAAACAACTAGTCATATGCAAGCAATGTTATATTAGAAATGCAAAGCTTATGTATGTCTTGAAGTTTTTGAAAATGCATTTTTTTTCAGTAAAACCAGTGAATTTTGTAAAATGTGATGTCAACTCAGTATTTTAGCAAACCTTAAGGAGTCAGGATACCTTTCGTAACAGTATGCTTTCGAACTAACCTATGCTTCAGCTAGGACTTTTGAGGTTTATAACGTGGCCTAGTTCACGGTTTAAGAAACAAAGGATAAAGGCTCAAATTTTATTTGTACCCACCCGCTCTTCGTGATGTTCTTCAAACCTAAACTCAGCTGATCGTGCGTTAGACCTTGTTTGAGTCTTTGTCCTGATATTCCAATGATGATTCGGATGTTGACAATTTATTTTGAATAGGCAGTCATTCCTTTTTTGGTTGAGGGTTTGTAGCACCTCTTTTCTTTTTGATTTCGTTATCCCTGTTTTTTTTTTATCCCTTTTTTTTGCCTGAACTGTTTCTTTTTGAATTTACAGTCAGCGGGATGCCCCAGTTTTGTAAGTCTCCTTCATAGGTTTTGACTTATTGGGCTTTTATTTTGAGAAGTAATGACTGCTTATCCTTATGATTATTCGGAACCATCACTGTCTTTTGCTTTGGAAGGACTTCTTTGGTGCCATTCGTTGTGCACTTGGATCAACTGAGAGAACTACCCTACCCCAGGTTATGATTAAGGGTTTTAATTTTTGAAAATAAAAACTCCTACTTCTTTGGCTCAGAGGGGTTGACGAGAGATTATCTTCCTTATTACTCCAGTGTTTAGGATTTGAAACAATGCCTGTACCTCATCAGCGGAGTCTATTCAAAAGCATACTGTAAATTGTGGTATCGTTTTCGTCATCCTCCCTCAAGAGGCTTAGAATTATTAATTGAGAGTTGACATCAAAAAATGAAAGCAGTTTGAATATAGCGAATGCGAATATATTGATTCAAAACAGACATATGCGATGCATTAATGAAATAACAGCATTTGAAATGATAATTATTTTGAACAATCAAAAGAAAATTACAACTTGAAAATTCTAATAGACAAAAAAGTCTTCTCATTTCAGGACTTGTTACTTCAAATGGTGAATCCTGTAGGGATGGTAGAAGCATTCAGCCTGACCCACTTGGGTAAAATCCACTACTCCTTCATTAATCAGGTCCTGGACCTTGTTCTTCAGAGCCCAGCAGTCGGCAGTGTCATGTCCAGGACTATCAGAGTGGTATGCACATTTTCTGTTGGGATGATAGTTAGGAGCAGATATGTTGGGGTTCCAGGGAGGAGCCCTTAGTGTAATCAGATTCAACCTCAACAGGTGTTGTAGAGCTTGAAACAGCGACACGTTAAGCTGGGTGAATTGCCTCTTGGACCTGCTTGACTTACTCTGATCAATCTGTTGCTCTGGGCGAGGTTGATGTTGGGCTTGTGAAGTGGTAGCAATTTGGAGAGGTCTATTCTTCACCATACCAGATTCTTGTCCTCTTGGAAGCTGATCAAAGACCTGGTCCCTAACTTGGACTGGTTGCTTCATGTTGGATCTGTCTTGGTGGAGTTGACTGATCATGGTCCTCAACTCTTCTTGCTCCCGGGCTAAACCTTGGATGAGAGCCCTTTGCCCCAGCATCTGGGTTTTCATTGTATCTACCTCAGCTTGTAGACGTTTCATCCGTCCGTCCTTGTCATCTTCGGGACTTTTCTTGGCCAGATTCCCCAGGAGGAGTGTCCTCAACTCTTCCTGCCCCTTGGATAGGCTTAAAAAGATTTCCCTGAACCGAGTCTCTTGAGCATGAAGACCCTGGTTATCTTGTTGGGAAGCCATTGCTGAAATAAACAGCGACAAAGGTAAGTGACCTGTCAAAAGGGTACCTGTAATGCAATGATATGTATGATATGCATGCAATGTTTTCAAGGATCTCGCGGGGTAAACAAGAAATTTGTTAGAGTTTGAAACCGGTAGCTTGATTGAAGGAACTTCATGTTGTTGAGAGTCCTTCTTCAAGGGTCAAAGGCTCACCATATCCAGTGGGTCATAGCCTCTAACTCAAGTCATCAACCTTGGCTAGAGGAAAATAAATCCCCTTTGCCCCTTGCTGGACATTTGATTCATCATGACCTGCATCACAAGCCCTTGAGATCCTTGAAATGGGTTAGCCCTTATGCAAGATGTGTGCAATGGTATGATGGTATGATGTTATGCTATGCATGGAGTGATGTAAGTAGGCCCTGTAATGAGTCCTAATTAAGGACTGTAAACAAAACCTGCAAGAAACTCGTGGGTCAGATAACAAGTATGCAAGTAGTCAAGTTTGAAGGCACACAAGTCACACAAAGACAAGCCCTTAGAGTTTAGGCCAGCATGGGGTCTAGGTATTACCCTCTTTCAGTTTGTTGGTTAAGACCTGTCCTATCAGAAGTAATCGGGTTCTAGAGGATTCCAATATCACTGACTACCCTCAATCGGTCATAACTCCAGCATCACAATCTTTTCTTGCGGCCAGAACCATCACGAGAGTTTAGCCTCAATGGGCGTAGCATACTGCTACTGTTCTATTGGCCAAGTTGGGTCATTTAAAGTTCTAAGGTCGGTTGGTGCTTAATGACTCCTCAGAAGACCCATATTCTCCTCGTTGCGACACAAGGGATATCGGTACAGACCAAGGTGCCACACCAACGTAGCCACTGCTTCACCCGTGTCGGTCTACGCCAGACAGGTCCCTCACAGCTTATGCTACCTAAAAGGGTATCCCCAGATCCGGGTTAGGATCTATGTAACTCTGATGCAGCCCACAATAATAAACCAAGCAAACACAACAATTGAAAACATAAGTGATCTTAGTCCTAAGGTACACCTCACTTTAAATTTGTCCCCAACAGAGTCGCCAGTTCTGTGATCGGTGGATCTGGAACTGACTGTTTAACGTTGGATCGCGAAATGTCGTGGAAGCAAGAGTCGCCACCGTCTTTTATTTTCTCCAACATGGACAGGACAAAAGCACAGCAAAATTCCTTATGAGATAGTTTCTCGGTTCGGGAGGTAGATTTATAGAAAGGGAAGGTGTTAGCACCCTTTCTATCCATGGTTATCCATGGGCTCTTAGATACTTACTCATTTGTGTTTTCAAAAGTGTTTGCTTTTTCAATTGTGAGTGGGTTTGAAAAAGTTTCGTTTAAAGATTTCGGAATAACTCTTGTATCAGTCCTCAAGAGTGTTTGAAAAGTTGTTTTGAAAGCTTTTTTGAAAGTGTCGGTGTGAAAAGGTTTTTGATTTGTTTTTGAATAGAGCAAGTGTCTATGATTCATCTACCTACCCTAAGGAATTAAGCTGTGTAGAAGTCCTTAAAGTAGTGCCATCCCACCATTGAGAGGTAGGTAGCACCACTGTTGGAGGTGTTCGGGTCAATTCGATTGTAAGGGACAGTGTGGTCACCAGAGCAATAGTAGGATACCTTAGAAGCTACCCTTATGCCATTGATCCTTTTTTAATTTGAGGCAACTTTTCCGAGGCAACTGGATCATGGACATAAGGACTTACTAAAACGTCCTATACTCGACGACCACGTTTTGAAGGCAACAGGTGAGGCGTACCCTAAGAGTGGTGTGTGAATTGGTGTGTTACTTTCATGTTAATATTTGTCTTTGATCAGGGCATTGTGAGCTACGAGTTATTTTTAATTAGCCATTCATTCTTTCATGCATTTAGAATTTAAAAGTGCGGAAATTTAAATGCGGAAAGATAAAATCCTACGCTATTACAAGGTGCGGGTCTATACATCTCCAAATTACAGACTCGTTTTAATAAAAACGTGGAAAGTAAAACCTAGTTACTATTACATGGCTTGAGCAGTTACATAATATTCACCAGAAAATAAAATGACGTGCGAAAAGAATAAAAATAGAACGTTCGAGGGCGTTGGACCCTTTTTGAAATTAAATTGAATTAAAAGTTAATTAATTATTTAATAGAAGGAAAGAAATTGTTTTTTAAGTTTTTGGTATTTAATAAAAATAAAGAATTTACAAGGAAACCCTAATTCTAGGTTGTTTTTAATTATTAATGAAAAATATTAAAGTTTAACCTAATTTACTAAATAATTAATGTACATGTTTATTTACAAAATATTTAGTAATTAATAATGATAATAATGATGAGAAAATTATTTATTTAAAAAAAGATGAAAAGGTTAAAAACCCTAATTCTACCTATTTTATTTATTTAAGAAAAGATTAAAATTGAAAACCTAATTTTACTAAATTAATGGTTTAAAGTTTATTTACAAAATAAATTAATGGTGAAATAATAATAATTAAACATATTTTAGTTTCTGATTTTTTTATTATGAAAATTATTTTATGGAATTAAAGAAACAATTAAAAAAAACAATTAAAAGAATTAAAGTTGAAAAAGAAAATAAAATTGAAGAATGCAAACCAGGGGGGGTTTCAGGCCCATTATGGAGGTTTTTAAAGCATTTTGGCCCACTGAATCAAAGCCCTTTTTTGACTTTCTATGCTTGCGTGTGGATTCATTGACTGAGGTACATGGTAGAACTCCCTTTGTGGCCTTCAGATTGAAGCTCATTGGCGCGTGGCAGGCTTGGATGTGAGGTTGTATGATGAGCCTCTTTATGAATACTGCATGGAAGCACGTTAGGAGGAAAAATATGAAATATGTGGGGGGACCTGGGAATCGAACCCAGGTCCCAGCGTTTACCAAGCGAATGCCTTGCCACTTAAGTTGTTTGCGCGCGTTGTATATGCAATAGGAAACAAATATTATAATAACACAATAAAAATTAATGGTATAACTCAAAAAGCGCGCCAGATGTTTGAACGCTCCAACCCTGCAATGACACGATAGCTTCTTCTTCATTTTGTACCTGCAAATATAACCAAATAGCGGGGGTTTTAAACCCCCACTAGCACAGCCCTGAAAAAATAGCGATTAGCATATGCCTTAACATAAATTGAGTGCGAGGTCATTAATAGTTTCGTCTTGTTGCAACGAGTTTAATGGCATAGGTTTGGTGGTCCAATTTTTCCATATGAGGAAACCCCTAATTCGAAGCTTCTGAAACCCTAAAACACGTTAATGGTGAATCACGATACAGGGCCTGATAATGCAATTGAGTTATGTCATTAGCTTCAGAAAGTTAACATTAGTATAAATCACTCAAGAAAAATGATTAAAAGTGCATGAATCATGATGTGGAATTCAAGAAATTGTTGCAAACCGTATGGCCTGTATTCTATGATTCTTGGCACGTTTTGATTGATTCTTGATTGCAAAAGCTTCCTGGATGCTTAGGCAACGTATTGGAATCCCTTAGAAGCTTTGAAATATCCTATAAATGTGATTTCAGATTTAAACTTTTTAGTGAAAAATTGCAAATTGGTTCTATGTTTTCTGAGCAGCTTTTTCGTGTCTGAGCATTAGGTTATGTTGTGCCTTTGTATCTGAATGGAATTAGGTCAAAAAGCCAAGCCCATAGTCCATGAATTAATGATTTTGATATTTGATTTCCAATCATGTAAATCCAATCTTTTTCAATCTTTTTGCCATGAAACTCTTGCCAATTGTGGAAGATATTGCCTTGTTAATTGATGAACAAAATATTTAGCTCATAATGAGTGAATTTGCTGCGCAAAAAGATTTGAAAAGTATTATTTGATATTTTTTCATATTTAAATCTAATTAAATGAAGTAATATGAATAAAAATTCAATTAATTAATTAAAAATAAGAAAATAAATCCCTTTGAGCTTAATGGTCGTGCATAGCCTTTGGGTAATGATTCATGAAAGAAATTGAGGCCCATTAGCATTTTTGAAGCCTTTTGTGCAAAGTTGACTTTTCAAAATTCCCAAAAATTTCCCAACTTCTCCAAGGCATATCTTGCTCCATTTTGAAGCTATTATCATGTTCTTGAACATTTTGGAAAGGTCTTGAAGTCCTCTAACCAATGCCTTTGGTCCCATGTCATTTTGATTTACCAATCTCAAGTTATGGTCTTTGACTTAAAGTGCCTTTTTGTTGACTTTTGAAAATGACCTATAATGTTGAAATTGATAACTTTTTGTGAGAGCATTTCTTGGACTTGAAGTGTGAAGATGAGTTGTAGGAAATGTCATTCTCTTCAAAATGAGATTTGGATGGGATTTTTATGATAAACCATGAGGAAGTTATGCCCTGGTCAATTTGCAGTTGACTTTTTCAACTGTCCAAAAATAGAAACTTTTGCATCTTGAGACTTTTTGAGCCATGCTTTGAGAATCATGATCAAGAATTGATAAAATGATGTTTGTGGCTTCAAAATAAGATGTTGACCAAAAATTTTGACTTTTGACTGTCAAATGACCATTTTGCCCCTGCAGTTGACTGTGAAGCATTTATGGTTTTTGACTGTGCAATTTGATGTTGTGAGTCTTGAAACTTGGCATATGGATGCTTGACAATGTATGTGGGCATGTGGGACTTGATTGGACCCTTGAAAATCTCAATTTCTTTGCCAGAACCAAAACCCTAATTTTGACTGTGTTAGGAGGCAATTGGACTGTGCAACCCTTGAGAGATTTTGAACCATGATCTTGGCAAATCTTGAAGAATATAGGAGGGCAAATTTTGGGGTACAAAACATGCGCATACATTACATTCATATAACTTGAAAATTGATAAAAACACATATATTGCATCATACATTTCATGCAACATAACTTTGTGTTTCGGCTAATATTTTACCCTTTCAGGATAAGATTAACAAGCTACAAACCTCAAGGATCATGAAAACAGTTTACAGATGCTTCCAAACACGGATGTTAATCTATCGCTTGTTCAGATTCAGCTCATGAAAACAGTTTACGGATGCTCCAAACACGGATGCTAATCTATTGCTTATTCAACCTCAAGGATCATGAAAACAGTTTACGGATGCTTCCAAACACGAATGTTAATTTATCGCTTGTTCAGATTTAGCTCATGAAAACAGTTTACGGATGCTCCAAACACGGATGCTAATCTATTGCTTATTCAACTTCAAGGATCATGAAAACATTTTACGGATGCTCCAAACATAGATGTTAATCTATCGCTTGTTCAGATTCAGGATCATGAAAACAGTTTACGGATGCTTCCAAACACGGATGTTAATTTATCGCTTGTTCAGATTCAACTCATGAAAATAGTTTACGGATGCTCCAAACACGGATGCTAATCTATTGCTTATTCAACTTCAAGGATCATGAAAACAGTTTACGGATGCTCCAAACATGGATGTTAATCTATCGCTTGTTCAGATTCAGGATCATGAAAACAGTTTACAGATGCTTCCAGACACGGATGTTAATCTATCACTTGTTCAGATTCAGCTCATGAAAACAGTTTACGGATGCTCCAAACACGGATGCTAATCTATTGCTTATTCAGACCCCCAGCTCAGAGACGTTCCAGACATGGATACCTTTCTGATACTCATTCTTTCACCTACAACATCAGTTCAACAAACATTCTTGGATGGCATCTTTAAGCCCATCTCCGACAAGATTCTGTCACATCTCCAAATGGAATCTGTAAGCCCATTCCCTCAACTATGCTTTAACGAGTGCAAATTTATGGGCACTCTAGTGTCCAATCATCTTTTACCTTCGAGTCGCGAATGGCAAACTCGCCGATCTAACTCTCCAGGTTCAAGAAGATTGAACAGGGGCAGCTGTTGTACCCCAAAATTTTCCCTCCCTCTTTCAAGAAATCACAACCCTAGGGTTTTCTCAGATTTTCAAGATTGGCTCAAGAATCGATCAGACATACTTTTATATGGCAGTAAATCAAGAATTAGGGTTTCTCTCGCATTTCTCAGAAGAAACTGAATTCTCAGAAATTCAGTTAACTGTCACATGTTTTCACACTTTTTCAAGTTTATTGAAAGGTTATTGGTTGTTCTCAAGGCCTGATTATCTGGGATAAGAGATAGGAGCTGAGATGGTCATTTGGAATGTTCAGGTTTTGTCTGATCCAGGTTAACCAGATGATGCGCGTCTGTTAAAGACATTTGCTTGTTAATGGAATGAAATGTTTGCTTGTTTATTGGAATACCCAGTGCGTATTTTAATTGGAATGTTGTTGCAAGGTTACGAGACTACAAAGTTATTGGATTACTTAAAGTTTAAGTTATCTATATTAGAATTGTTGGAATGCAATTTCAATTATTTTTATCTGAGAATCTTAAAGGATTAAGTGAAGATGCAGAGAGAGAATTGCAAAATATTGACAGTAGAAGGTTCTATTCAGATTGCCTCACAAAGATTTTTCAGATGTTGATACAAAAATAATTTATTATTTGAATACTGTAGGTTTTACAACTTATAGTACTTGAAAAAAATAAATTATTACAATTAATGGAAAATCTATCTAAGTTAAAAATCTAAGTCTAAGCCATTGATCCATTGCTCCCATGCTCAAAGTCTTCTGCTTCTTCTGTTTTTTCATCACCCAAGTTGTGCTCACATGAAAGAAAAAACAAAGAAAAGAGGATTAGTACAGTCAGTTAAATAGAATTTTCAAACAAAAACGAAAAGAAAATTTTTCATCATTAAAGTTTGTCGACTGGAATCAGAGTGCTATTTTTCATCACGTTTTTATTTTCCTCTTTGCAAATCACAAGAAGATTGCTCTTCTTGGTTCACAAAGAGAAAAATAAAAAAAATGCAAAAAGAAGAATGCAAACAAAGAAAATTTATTCAAAAGCATTAAGGCGCCAAACTGCATTACAAAACATAGGCCAAACTGTCAAGCAAAGCAAACTGAACAAAGCAAACTGGATGCCAACAACCAAGACAAGCAACTAAAACATTGCAGCAAGTTACAAAGGTAAACTGCATTACAAAACATAGGCCAAACTGTCAAGCAAAGCAAACTGAACAAAGCAAATTGGATACAGCATACAAGGCAAGTACAAGTGCAGACACAACAGGCCAAAAGCAAAGCAGGAGGTAAACCATACAACAAGCAAAAAGGCTTGTCATAGCTTTTCATCATCTTCCAGGATTTTAGGCAAAACTTTTCAGAAAATAAGAAAAAAGCAAAAATTGCTTTGTCATTGAGAGAGAAAGAGAGAAAAGGGATCACCTTTTTAGTATTGTACAGTTGGCTAAGAAAATGGATCACAAGATATAATACCATAAAAACAGTAAGAAGAAAAGGCCCAATGGTTTCAAGCAAAAACTATAAGTCCCAGCCTGCTAACCAAAGGTAAAGAGATCTGTTATAAAACAGAAGTCAAAAACCTGTAACAGTTAGAAACCACAAAACTCCAAGCCAAGCCTAAAACTTCACCAAGTATCAAAACCTGTTAACAGTTTCAAAACTAAAACAAGTATTAAAGCCTACTAACCAATTCTAAAACAGGAGCAAGCTTGCCAAACAGAAAAAACCTGCTATCAAACCAAAATCCCCAACCTGTTGTAAAACTATAACAACATCAAACAACCTGTTAACAATTTGGGCACAACATCAAAAATCTGTTAGCAGAATCAAGCTACAGACCTAAAACTACAACTCTCCCAAAACCACAAAAATACCCCAAACCTGCAGTTCTCAAACAAACTCCAAGCCAACAGCCTGAAACTGCACAACAAAAAAAAAACCATATAGCAGTTCAAACCACAAAGCCTGTTAGCACAACCAAACTACCAAATCATAAAACCTGCAAAAGCCATTTCCAACTGCAACTATCAGAAACACAAGCCTGAAAACTCACAAAACAACAAGTATCCAAACCTGTTATCAAACTCAACAAATCACCAAAAACTACTAGCAAAACAGGGTTTCAGAACTACAATCATCATAAACCAATCCAAACCAACAAAGTTTCAGAATCATCATCATTGTCAATCATTCACCAACAACAAACAAGTACAGAATCAGAAGCAATCATCATCCATATTCAAGTTCAGGAAAGAGGCAACAGAGTTTCAGAACACTCATCATCAACAAAAAAATACCAACAACAAAGTTTCAGAACAATAAACAATCATCACCAAACCATTATCCAACAGGGTTTCAAGACTACAATCATCCAACAAAAACTACCAACAATCAGTTTCAGAGGCAAAATCATCATCAACAAAACCAACAAATCAAAACTCAGTTCAACAAATCAACAACAAAGTATCAGAAGAACAACCAACAAACAAAGTCAGAAGCTATCAAGCATCATCATTCAAGTTTCAAAAGGGACAAAGAAAAAGTTGCCAAAGCCCACGCGCTCATCATCATCTCTCCTCGCACCTCTAGCCACCAGGGAGATCCATATCTCCATCTCCTTTTTCCTCTCCATTTTTCCAGAAAATCTCACAGGTATATCCCTTTACTGCATCTTAGATATGTGAACAATAGATTAACAAGCCAAAACATGAACAATAGATAAGCTTGAAAACTGAAAAACGCTAAATCAAACAAAGACGAATCATACCGTTTAAACAAAGCCATGGATCGTTAGGAAGAGTTTAGAGAGTGAGAGACAGTGCTCCAGCGGCTTAGGGGAGGGGGAGATCAGAACCATAGAGTGAGAGAGATGAAGAGGGAGAATGAAGAAACGGCGCCGCTGTGAGGAGTGTGCACAAACCCTAACAAAACATTACAACTTTGGAGTTGGGCCTATCTGGCCCCAAATCCCTTAAGCCCATAACATTGCTAACTAGCGCCCCCCCCCCCTTTTCCATTCTGACCTTTGTTCTTCTTTTAGTTTTTGTTTTGGGCCCAACACAAATCCCTAAAGCCCATCTCTCTTCTCTTAGTTTGTTTTGCTTTTATTTGTTTTTAAAAAAATATATATATACTAGTAAATATTTTCATACATTTTCTTTTTTAACCCTAAAAAATAAAATCATTTTTTTACTTTTAATTTTTATAACTCTTTTTAATTTAATTTGTTACTAATAATAAAAACATCAAAGAAATTTTTAGTTTACTTTCTTTAAACCTTTTTTTAATTGATTAATAAAAAAACCAAAAATAATAGAGATTTTGTTTAATTAATTTTTCTTTAAACTTTTACTTTCATAATTAATAAAATACAAAAAGAAAAATAATAATAATATTTAATCTTTCTTTTTTAGAATAGATTTTATTTTCAAGTAAATACATGCATTTCATAATTGATTGATTTTTTTATTTTATAATTTGTTATGGCTTTATATTGAATTGCGGCAATTCGATGTGGTTGTAATATTTGGACTTTACTATTCTTATGAGATTCATCCCCATTTGTAATAATTGTACCCCCATTCCCGGATACTTTTGTAATAGCTTAGATTTTTAATTCCCGCAATTTATTGCTTTCAATATACTGTGTAGTAATTAGGCGTGTATGGCAAGATTCAAAAATCAATCGCTAGATGACCTAATCTAAGAATAAATAACTTGAAATCAATACAATTCTCACACGAGCACCTCTAGGGTAACCTCGCTTGTTGCCTCGGAAACACAATCATGTCCCTCGAATACGCGACACTCTAGCAAATGACCCTTCGATAAACAAAGATCGTAGTCCCTCGATGACCCTCGATGTTGCCTTCGATAAAACGATCTCGTCCCTTACAAAATTGCTAGAGCATCCCACAAGTTTCTTTCAATGATTGTATACGATGACCCGCGCCTGTCCCGTTTAACATCCTAATACAAGGTTGTTTACCAAATGCAATGGTAAAACAACACTGTCAAAAGGGTTAAAAATGTGTAGGAAAGATCTTTGAGTAAAATAGGGTAGACAACTCTTAGTTACTTGATCAAAACTTGCAAAACATCCTTGCCATTTTCAAACACACCTCACAACACAATTTCAAAACCATTTCCCAAAAACAAACTTTCAAACATTGAAATATCTTTTCAAAAGACAAAACACCTTTGTATATATTCAAACAAGAATCATTACAAAGGTTGCCTAGACAAGGCCTCTTTTTCAAAGCATTTTCAAAAACCACACACAAAGCACCATTTCAAACAATTGAAAAGCAAAAGCAAGTGATCTAAACAAGTAACTAAGAGCCCATGGATAACCATGGATGAAAAGGGTGCTAGCACCTTCCCTTTTCATAATCTACCCCCCGAACCCAAGAAAACATCTCAAAGGTCTTTCCTTTGCTTTTTGACCTTTCCTTTGGATAAAATAAAAAGTCGATGGCGACTCTTGCTAAACCGAAACATTTGCGAACATAAAACCTCAAGTCAGTTCTCCCACCGTATCACACCTACCATTCAAACAGTCTCGGATATGACACCAACAAATGTTAGGCATTGAAGAATAAAATCCAAGACTTGATTGATAACAAGACAATTGAATTTGACCCTCCGCCAACTCCCAATGTGATCACCGCACCCATTCCCAGTCATGGTAAGGGTTTTAGTGCTATTAAAGACGCATCTTTTGTTTCCTCCATCAATGATCTGACCATTCCTATGAAGACTGTTAAAAAGAATTTGTTGAAAGCCGGAATATTCCCAGGCTATTTTGAAGACTCTTACCATTGTGCTACACAAATTAATGGCTGCACATGGATGAAAAAAGGTGTCATATACCTGATGGATAGCCATAAAATTCTGTTTGAGCTCCATCTGTGAAGAGTTTGACCCAAAGTGTATCTCAAGAGTTTGAAGAAGTGTCCATCATTATTATTTCAAACACTCCTGTTAGGATCACATCCAAAGGCCCTATTAAGATTTCCGCTAAACCAAGAATAGCGCCACTGATTATCACTACACCGGAGCCAGTCCCCTACTCTTCTGATAAAGCGGTGCCCTGGAACTATGGGGCGGAAGTATATTACCATGATATCAAACAAGATCCGTGGATCGCCGAGAATGAGAATGATGAAGTTATAAACATTGTTGGATCAAGTAAAGTTACTAGGACATAAAGGATTTTCTCTCCGAAGATCTCACCTCCAACAACCACTACTACAATACCCATTTTTATTTCTGCTGTTAAACTGGTTATTGATACTCGAGGAAAGGAAAAAATGACTAAGCCTGCCCAGACGGAGGCGCCCACAAAAGATATTGCAGTTGAGGACCCATCGACCCATGAGATGGAGGAGATTTTAAAAATTATCCGAAAAAGTGACTACAAGATAGTGGAACAGTTGGGGCAGATACCCCTCGAAGATTTCCATGCTGCCTTTGTTGCTATGCTCCGAGGCACATGCCCAAGCCCTATTAAAATTCCTGAAAAATGCACATGTCCCACAAGAAACTACGACCGACCAATTTGAAAATTGTGTAGCAAGCTTGACTGCTGACAATGGTCTGGGATTTTCAGACGCGGATTTGACTCCAGCGGGGAAGAATCATAATAAAGCTCTACATGTTTCCATCGAGTGTAAAGGCACCACTCTAGCACATGTGTTAGTAGACACAAGGTCCTCCCTCAATGTTTCACCAAAAGGTGCTTTAGACATATTAGACTGTGAAGGGCTGGTGTTGAAACCATGTGATATCGTGGTAAGAGCCTTTGATGGGTAAAAAAGAATGGTCCATGGAGAGGTTGATCTGCCTATCAAAGTTGGATCTCAAGTCTTCAACTCAACATTCTATGTAATGGATATCTGTCCAGCCTATTCTTTCCTACTTGGACGCCTATAGATTCATGGGGTAGTGGCGGTTACCTCCACATTACACCAAAAGCTAAAGTACCCGGTCAAAGGAAAAATTGTCACACTCTGTGGAGAAGAAGAGTTCATGATCAGTCATTTGAATTCCTTCAAATATGTCGAAATGGATGGCGAATTCGTTGAAACCCCCTATCAAGCATTTGAAGTGGTCCCTACCATGATTGTTGTTGCCAAGGCCACTCCTAACACTCCCAAATATGCTAAGGATACACCAAGGATAGCCTCTCTCAAAGATTATCATGACGTAGTTGAAGATGGAAGTTGCACCATTTGGGGAAAAATTCCTGATATCCCATACAAGTCAGACATGTTTGGGTTGGGCTTCACTTCCAAGGCTCAAAAAGAGGTTCGACGTGCTCGTGTTGGGAAACCTCCTCCCCGTATTAGCAACAATGAAGTTAATGCTCTTGGAGACTCTGATAGTGACGATGACTGGGATGACCGGATCTACCCAACTGCTGATAGAAGACTCAATAACTGGTAGACCAAGGACTTCATCTTAATCTCCTTCAGTCAGGAGTAATGGGCATTTCCTATTTTATTACTTTGAGAAATTTGTCTATAATTTCCGTTAAAACAATGACTTTAAACCATGTGCCTTTCCTGGGGCACAATAGTCCATTTGTTAAGGGTTTGTCATTTCCATATGCCATATGCTCATTTTAATGAAAACATTGGACTATTTTGCATTCAAATTTTGCGCTCTTTATCTTTCTTTTACTTTACTGCATTTTCAAATATCCATGTGACCTTACATGCACACACACACACACATTTGCATATCCACATCCACTTTGGATCTCATTGACAATGATTATGCTATTGTCATCTATGACTTTGAAAATTCAATCTATCAAGCCGAAGACGAAGGTGAAGAAGATTGTGAAATACCTGGGGAACTCACTAGACTCCTGATACAAGAGGAAAAGGTCATTCAACCGCACGGAGAACCAATTGAAGCGGTAAACTTGGTGTTGTACCCGAAAAATTTCCCTCTCATTTTTTATTCAAGATACTATCCTAGGTCTTGAATACTCAATTTGGCTCAGAAGTTTGATCAGACAGATTCTCTTCCTAGGCAGTAAGTCAACGATTAGGGTTTGACGTTTCTCAAAGAAAATTGATTCTTCAAGGTTTCAAATATTATTCATAGATCTTCATGTCTCTTCAAGGATGTTCAAGCCGAGTTTCAAACCTCGCATTGCAAGTTTGCTCAGTCAATGGTTCAGACGACTGAAAATGACTCCATTGACCCAAAAGTTTACCTTTTGCGAGACCAAGTTCAAGCGACTGTAAATTCTTCATTATTCGATATTTTTGAGTGGTTATTCTTGCGTATGACTCCTCGATGTTATCTCCAGTTTCTCTTCACAAATCAAGAGCTGATTACGTGTAGAAGATCACTAAAATTTGAATGCGTTAGAAGTCACTTCATGGATTTTAACCTAATCTTAAGTAATTGTCGCCTGGTTTCTAAGAATTGTGATTTCCTCAAATTACAAGATCTTGCAACGATTATCTCCGCATATGGTCATAAGTGATGTCGCTCACGATTTTATCTTCAAAGATCGAAAGAAAATTGTGTTTGGAAGACTTTGAAAGTTATCAAATCGTAGCAAGTCATTTGTTTGATTTCGAATATTCTTAACCACAATTTGTTTTCCACAGGACTATGTTTCTCATGTTGAAGTTTGTTAATTCTACAAGATTGGTGAATGTTCTTAAAGCACGTTTGTTTGGAAATGAAGTTTTGTTCTAATCGAGCACGGCGTGCGAGTTCATTTTGAGTGCAAATTTGATTTGGACAAGAGGTGAAGATTAAGACTGTCATTTAGATAACCAATTATTTTGAGTTCGAGTAAACCAAGTGGAATTGAATTCTTAAGCATTGTTTTGTTTAAGAATTTG
Source organism: Vicia faba (assembly GCA_948472305.1). Taxonomy (NCBI): domain Eukaryota; kingdom Viridiplantae; phylum Streptophyta; class Magnoliopsida; order Fabales; family Fabaceae; genus Vicia; species Vicia faba. The sequence goes on along the minus strand of OX451737.1, from coordinate 1,253,860,210 downwards.
ATTGGAAGTTTAAAAGATAAGGCGCAGGGTTTCATTTGAAATATAAATTACAAGGGTGTTGGATTTTCTTGAAGTTCAAGTTACGAAGCAAGGTACATGTTCAAATCATGCAAGTAGGGAATTTCATTTTCATCAAAATTCAAGAATGATTTCCATACGATAAATTCCTAATTCATAAAATTCACTCAAGTTATGTGTTCATTACATTTTTGGGACGAGTTACAATTTTTGTTTACAAAGCAAAAAAAAAAGAATTAAATGTTTCTTATTCAATTTTCTGTTACTTAGTCTTCAAGAAACTCGTCCACACTCTTTGCTAGCCATGGCCTTTTCATCTCTCAACTTCGCGTTTTCCGTCCAATTCCCGTGTACATGAAATAAGAAAAAAAAGAAGTTAGCAAGCATGTGAAAATTCAAGAATTAATTTCTAAAACAATTTTGAATACTCATCATTAGGGTTTGTATGTGGAATCATATTTAAAAGTTGTTTGTTTTAATCATAGTCCATCTTCTCCTATTTTGCAAATCACAAGGTTTGGGCCTTGGTTCACAAAAAGGGAAAAGAAAATTTGCAAACATTTTCTACTGCAAAGTAGCATAAAGCCCAAGGTTGTCCAACAACAAACAAGTATAGCAGCAGGTAGCAAAGACAACATAATATGCAAACAAATAAAACAAGTCAAGCAAGCAAGGGCTGGCTGCAATGTAGCAGAGTAAACCACAACATAACCTACAACAAAATGTTACAGCCGTATAAAGAAGGAAGCAGCAGGTAAAACAAATTGGAGCAAGGCAATAGCAAGCTAGCTTGCTCAACACACCACCTTACATCATCATGTTCCTTAAATCATATAAACCCTTCAGATACTTTTGGATAAAAGCAAGTTTTCTTTAAATCATTGAAAAATGAGAGAGGAAAAGATATCACCTGCATTGCTGCCTATAGCAGACTAAAAATCTAATCCAACTGCAAAAATAGCCCTACAAACCAATACATGCCAAAACCTGTGCCAAGCCTGTTGCAAGCCTGCAAAAAAGTTGCACCAAATAGGCAAATACAAAACCTGCTACTCAAATGATCAAAGTCAACTTTCCAAATATGTTCAAAATCTCAACAGTTTCCCTCTAATTCCATCCCTTATCTCACTACAAAGCCACTATTTCGTAAAAACACAGAAGGAGAGAACATTTTGAAGGCACAAAAACCACACCAGAAAAACCAACAATATACAAAAGATACAAACCAAACCAGCAAAGATACAAACCAAACCAGCAATATCCAAACAAAACCAGAGCAAGGATACCAAGAGACCAGTTAACAGAAAAAACCAGAAAAAGATAGATACCTACAGAGACAACAAGATAAATTCCATATACATCCCTCAACTCCAAATCAAATCATCATCAATTTCTCCATACTCTTACTCAACAACCATCTCCACCATAAAAACACTTTAATCAACCTCTCCTTAAGGGCCACAAGCCTCTGTAAAAAAGAAAACCTTTACAGCAACTTAACAAAATCCTCACTCATCCTCTCAAACCCTTAGCATGTGCTAGACTCAAGTCCATAACCAATCTCTGCTCAAACACTAAACCTATATCCGAACATCCCTCAAATACGCATCGACCTTCATTAATAAAACCTACTCACTCAAAATTCCATCAGTACATGTTCAGCCTTCTTCACCGTAATAACCATAACGCAAGTATGTAGAACCATAATAAAAGATCATAGGCAAGAAGAATTAAGGATCGTGAAGCATACCTGACACAGTGTGATCATCAAACACATCCCTTCCGCCACTGTCGCGAGGTAGACATCATGATACCTTTTTTCTTGTTTTGTTAGCATTCTTTTAGCATAACATTGAGGTCTGGAAGTTGATTCACTGATCCTTGGAGCAATTTCATGTTTTAACAATTTAGGGTTCGTAAAACCTAATTCTTCGACCCCTTTAATTTAGGAGAAATTAGAGGATTCTGAGATTAGAATAGGGCTGGGAAGATGAGACAGAGTTGAGATTGAGAGATTTAGGGCTTGCGGCATTGAGAAAGAAGAGAGAAATTGAGGAAGTACATAGAGAACATGAAATTTCAGCGTGAGAAGGAAGAAGAGAACGATAGGGTTGCAATGTTTTGTTTTCCCTTTGCCTAAACAACATAACAACGTTCTGTCTCTAGGGTTTCAGACCCTTCCAATTCATTCCCAAAATCGGGTTTGGGCCTCGTTTACTTGGCCCAACCCATTTTTTTTAGTTTTAAGTTATTTGCAAAGCTAATTAGAATAATGAATAAACGTTTGGTGTGATGGTTAAGGCGTTAGCGTTTGGAAAGGAAGTCCCAGGTTCGAGACCCCTGGGGATGTTTTTTCCCCATCTTTTATGATTTGTTTACTTATTTTTTTTGTTAAAACAAAAAACCCTTGGGCTTAAGTCTCTAAAGCCCATACTTCAAAAAAAGACAGCATCACCCAATTTTCAAGGATCTCGAGGGTTATTTTGATGCAGGGTTACGTTGAACCAGACGTCTATCAAGGGGCAAGGGGTTTCTCCTCTAACCAATCCAATCAAAGTTCAAGTACAACAACTTGAATCAGTGGCTATGACCCACTCGACATGGTGAGCTTTATTCTCGTGGAAAGACATCCACCGATACAAAGTTCTCCAGTCAAAGTTCAAGCGCAACAATTTGAATCAGTGGCTATGACCCACTTGACATGGTGAGCTTGATTCTCGTGGAAAGACGTCCACCGGTGCGGAGATCTCCAATCCAAAAGCAAAGTTCAACCTCTAACATTTTCTTGTGTTTACCCCAAGAGATCTTTGAAAGCATGCATCCACATATCATGCATTGCATTTTGACAGTCTCTCCTTTTTCAGGTTTCCTTACTCTCCTGCTGTTTATTTCAGCAAGAGATGGCTCTAGAAAGGTCTGTCAAAGACATCCAAGACCAGACTGCTCAGCTGCAGGAGATGTTCCTGAACTTGTCTCTGGGGCAAGAAGAGATGAAAGCTCTCCTCACAAAGGGTTTGGAGAATTCCAACAATGCCAGGAGTGATCAGCTTGCGGAGTTGCAGTTTGATCTGACAACCTTGAGGACCCAAGTGATGGGACAGTTGGTGGGCCAGATGGCTCTCATCCAAGACCTATCTCAAAGACAAGAGGAACTCAGAGTTCTTGTCCGCCAACTGCTTCCAAACAACCAACTGGGGCAAACGGCTGAGGTCGAGGAGCAAGTCATCGCTCAGCCTCCATCCACTCAAGAAGACAAAGGGAAAGCTCCTTTACTTGCTTTAGGGTCACAAGCCCATCAACAACCTCGCCAGCGTCAAAGGGGTAATCGGTGTAAGCAAGAAACATCGGGAAGACAGTTTACAGAGACTGAAATACCATCTTTCTTCATACTGAAGCGCCTGATGGAGGTCAACTTGCTTACCTTAAAGGACCCTCCTCAGAAGCCCAATATCTCCTCTCCTCACTATCATCCCGACGCATTTTGTGTTTACCACTCTTACAGCCCGGGACACGACACCAACGACTGTTGGGCCTTGAAAAACAAGATTCAAGACCTGATCGACATTGGAGTGCTGGAATTCATGCCAGACGGCGAGATGAAAATCTTCCGTTAAAGGGTTCTCCACCTGAAATGATGAAGCTCGAGCTGAAAGACTTTTGCTTCTTTCTGAATTTTCAAAGTTGTAATTTCTTTTGCTGTCAAACAATTATCTGTTGATGTTAAACTCTGTTTTCATTAATGTATTGCATATGTTTGTCTTGAATTCATCCATTCGTTTCACTACTCCTATGCTTTTCTTTATGATATTTGACTCTTGATAAAAAGCTGCAAGCCTTTAGAGGGAGGATGACGAAACAATACCATAATCTCATACAGTATGCTTTTGAGCAGACCTTGCTGATGATGTACATGCATTTCTTTCAAATCCCAAACACTGGAGTTATAAGGAAGATAATCCCTAGTCAACCCCTTCGAGCCAAAGAAGTAGGAGTTTTCTATTCTGAACAATCAAAACCTTTGATATAAACCCGGGGCAGGGTAGTATCTCAGTTAATTCAAAAGAAGATGCGCATTCAGGTCGCAAACTCTCAGTTCGTAATGCAACGAACAATGTCAAAAAAAAAAGCATTCCTTTGGAATCAAAAGACAAGGGTGGTTCCCTATCACATAGACAGTCAATCCCTCAAAAGAGAAAAGCCCACCGAGCCAAAACCTATAAAGGAGGCTTAAGAAAGCTGGGGCATCCCGCTGACGGTAATCCCGAAAAACGGTAACAGTCAGGTAAAAGTTAGGGATAACAAATCAAAATCAAAATAGTGAGGTCGTTACAAAATCCTCAACAACATGAAAAATGTTGAAAAAGAAAAGAAGAGATGATGATTGTCTCCCCAAATTCAACTGGTGAACCATCGCCCAAAAGTCGTTCCAAACTCAAAACAGAGTGTGACGCACAATTAACTGAGCTTAGGATGAAGAACATCACGAAGAGCGGGTGGGTACAAATATATTTTGAGCCTTTATCCTTTGTTTCTTAAACCGTGAACCAAGCCACGTTACAACCCTTCAAAAGTCCTAATTGAAGCACGGGTTAGTTCGAAAGCATACTGTTACAAAAGGTATCCTGACTCCTGTAGGGCTTTGCTCTAAATCTTGTGTTGATCTTGTCTTATGAAAAGTTTTCTGCTAAAAACGCATTTTTTCAAAACTCCGAGACAAACATAAACTTTGCATTGCTTGAATATCACTGTCTGCATTTGGCTTTTTGTTTGACAGCGAAGAAATTCATACAGCGAATGTTCGAAGGAACGAAAACTCTCTCAGTAAGTAAAAATCACTTCAAGAGGATAACACTTCCATTGCAAATCTCCAATCAGCAGGGGGCATGACATGTCACCATCCAATTAACCTGGGGCAGTCCAGTCAAATTTCAATAGATCTTTCAAAATTCAATTAACCTGGGGCAGTCCAGTCAAGGTCCAACAGATCTTTCGAAGTTCAGTTAACCTGGGGCAGTCCAGTCAAGATTTCAAGAAATCTCTCAATATGCAGCGTAATCTGATTCAAGATTCTTTCATCACCACTTGGGGCATTCGAATGTCAAAAGTGTTCAACAAATCAACTATTACATTTCCAGACTCGATTCCTGTATCTAGCCAGGGCACGTCTGAAGAGTTTGAAGATTCGATTCCTGTATCCAGCCAGGGCATATCTGTTAACTATCACCTTTCCAGACTCGATTCCTGTATCCAGCCAGGGCATATCTGTTAACTATCACCTTTCCAGACTCGATTCCTGTATCCAGCCAGGGCACGCCTGAAGAATTCCAGATCAACACCTGTAACAAGCCAGGAAACATCTGTGGACGACCGATTGTAGACCAACACCTGTAACAAGCCAGGAAATTATCTACATCACCACTTGGGGCATTCGAATGTCAAAAGTGTTCAAAAACCCGATACAGTTTTACACGAGCTCATCCTCAGGAAACCCTACACCGGTTCCTCTTCAAGACTTCTGAAAACAGTTTATGGATTCTTCCCAACAATGGATGTTAATCTATCAGCTTGTTCAGATGCAACCTTTGAAAACAGTTTACGGACGCTTCCCAACAACGGACGCTGCTCTATTGCTTATTCAATCTCAAGATTTCTGAAAATAGTTCACGGGTTCTCCAAGTAACGGATGTTAACCTATCACTTGTTCAGATCCTTCTCAAGACTTAGGAAAACAGTTTATGGATTCTTCCCAACAACGGATGTTAATCTATCAGCTTGTTCAGATGCAATTTTTGAAAACAGTTTACGGACACTTCCCAACAACGGATGCTGCTCTATTGCTTATTCAATTTCAAGACTTCTGAAAACAGTTTATGGATTCTTCCCAACAATGGATGTTAATCTATCAGCTTGTTCAGATGCAATTTTTGAAAACAGTTTACGGACACTTCCCAACAACGGATGCTGCTCTATTGCTTATTCAATTTCAAGACTTCTGAAAACAGTTTATGGATTCTTCCCAACAACGGATGTTAATCTATCAGCTTGTTCAGATGCAATTTTTGAAAACAGTTTACGGACACTTCCCAACAACGGATGCTGCTCTATTGCTTATTCAATCTCAAGATTTTTGAAAACAGTTCACGGGTTCTCCAAGTAACGGATGTTAACCTATCACTTGTTCAGATTCTTCTCAAGACTTCTGAAAACAGTTTATGGATTCTTCCCAACAACGGATGTTAATCTATCAGCTTATTCAGATGCAACCATTGAAAACAGTTTACGGACGCTTCCCAACAACGGATGCTGCTCTATTGCTTATTCAATCTCAAGATTTCTGAAAATAGTTCACGGGTTCTCCAAGTAACGGATGTTAACCTATCACTTGTTCAGATTCTTCTCAAGACTTCTGAAAACAGTTTATGGATTCTTCCCAACAACGGATGTTAATCTATCAGCTTGTTCAGATGCAACCTTTGAAAACAGTTTACGGACGCTTCCTAACAACGGATGCTGCTCTATTGCTTATTCAATCTCAAGACGTTCTGAAAACAGTTCACGGGTTCTCCAGTAACGGATGATAACCTATCCCTTGTTCAGACTCTTCTCAACGTTCTGAAAACAGTTTACGGATTCTCCAGTAACGGATGTCAATCTATCGCTTGTTCAGATTCCAAGCCTTCACCTGCAGCAATCAGAGGACTCGTGCAATCCCCAGCCAGAGAACCTTCCAGAGGCTAACTCCCCTCAGAGTCAAGTTTCATTATCCCCGGTGAAGCTAAAACTTCGAATTATCAATCCCCAGCGGAGCCAGACTAGTGAGCCTTCTCCCCACAGAGTTTTGGGAGGGCAAATCTTGAGTTCCCCAGTGAAGTCGCCAGAAATACTTCCCACCAGACTGAAGATTCTCAGTCTTACATCCCCAGCATGAGTCTACTAGTTTGGAACTCCCCAGTAGAGGTCATCAGGAATTCTCTTCCCCAGCAACAGCCAAGGAATTATTTTCCTGGCAGCAGTCAAGATTCTTTTATCTTCAGCCGTCCAAGATTCATTTATCCTCAGCAAGATAGCTCATCAGCTTACATGCGCATTCATCACATTCATGTCATAAACATTAATGTCACATACATTGCATCATGCATCATGACATTTCATACAACTAACCCTTTACTTTTTCAGGTAAGATCAGTCGACAGACAAAGATCACCTCCCGAGATTCATCCAGAAATAGTTCAGATGTGACCCGGACACGGCGACATTCTGATACTTATTCCGGATCCATTCAGACGCATCATCAGGAAACCCTACACTAGTTCCTCTTCAACTTCAAGACTTCTGAAAACAGTTTACGGATTCTTCCCAACAACGGATGTCAATCTACCAACTTGTTCAGATGCCAACTTTTGAAAACAGCTTACGGACGCTTCCCAACAACGGATGTGGCTCTATTGCTTATTCAATCTCAACTCCTGAAAATAGTTTGCGGATTCTCCAGACATGGATGTCAATCTATTGCTTATTCGGACCCCCAATTCAGAGATGTTCCAAAACATGGGTGCCTTTCTGATACTCGTCCACTCACCATTAACATACAGTTCAGCATTTCCAGATGGCATCTATAAGCCCATCCTCCTACCAGCAGTTACCAGATGGCATCTTTAAGCCCATTCCCAGATGGCATCTCTAAGCCCATCCCCCGACAAGATTCTATCGCATCAGATGGCATCTTTAAGCCCATCACCAAATGGCATCTTTAAGCCCATTTACCTCTACCATCACATCGACGAGTGCAAATTTTCTGGGTACTTTAGTGTCCAATCTTCTTTTACCTTCAAGTCGCGAAAGGCAAACTTGCCAATCTAACTCTTCAGGTTCAAGAAGATTGAACAGGGGCAACTGTTGTACCCCAAAATTTGCCCTCGCATTTTTCTCAAGAAATCACAGTTTCAGGCGTTTCCTGATTTCTCAGACTGGCTCAAGAATCGGACAAACAAAATTTTTTCGTCAGCCAAGCAAAATTAGGGTTTTATTGATTCTTCAGGGCTCTGGAATATTTCACACAATTGGCTTAGGGTTTTGGTTGATTTTGGCTCAACTTGGATCAGGCAAACGCTCTTTGGCATTTAATCAGGAATTAGGGTTTTTGGGCACGTTCTCAGAAGGATTTAAATTCTACAGCACTTTGTGAGTTATTCCGAGATTTGGGTTGGGTTCGCATTGTTTGACTTAATCAGTAAAAAGACTGCATTTGGGTTGAATTCACATTGGTTTGTTTGAGCCAGTCAAAAGATCCGTGCAGTTTGGATTTACAGTGTTTGATAAAAAATCAGTAAAAAGGGAATGCGTCTGATCAGTTATTGTGTTTGACTGTGCTTTGCTTTGGATGTTGGAAGCGCCGAGTTTATTATTTGATCAACGTTGAATTAATGTTTAGTTAATTATTTATTATTCTAAAGATTAAAAAGCTGGAATTTAATTTTCAGTTATTTTAATTTAAAGAACTATAAATAATAAATAAATAATTGAAAAGGGATAAAAAGAATTAAATGGATCAATAGAATTTTTATTTCATATTTAAATGTTTGTTACAATTATTATTTAGATACAAGTATTCATTTACGAAGTATTTATAATAATAATAGTTACAATGATTAAATTGAAAATAAAACTATCCTATTTTTCTAAATATTTTCTAAGTCTCCAATTCTTCATTCTTCATTTAATACCCCTCTCCATCCAAATATTCATCTGCAATAAATAAAAGAAAAGAGAAAAGTCAAATAACAGATAAATTGAATTGAAAAGACAGATAAAATTACAGTCATCATTATGGGCCACTGATTGGGATCAGTTAACCCTCTCTGCAAATCACGGGATTTCTCCCGGTTCACAAAGAGGGACAAGTTTTATTTGCTAAAATATGAATGCACAAAAGTCAAATTGCACAATTCAAATTGTCAAACTGCATGGTTCAGAAGCAGGTCCAAACCAAACTAAAAAAGTCCAAATTCAACTTTCTGTCAAAAGTGTCAAACTGCACAAAGGTATCCAAGCTATCAATAAAGAAGATTTGGCAAAGATATCAAAAGATCCAAAAAGTACAAAAGCTGTCAAAGAAAAGAGACAAATATGCTGAGAAAATTGGATATGCAAGCAACTACACTCATTTTCATCATTTCCCAAAGTAGCCCTTTCAGAAAGTACACACAAAAACATTTTAATATTCTTTGAAGTGTATTGGAGAGAGAAGAGGAGAGAAAAGAAAGCAGGTTTTTAGGCTTTAGGCAGGAAGATAGAAAGATATAAAACAAAAAGAACTAAACACAGTAGAAAGGGAGAGAGCAAAATATACAAACACATAACCATCAAGCTACTGAAGCAAAAAACCTATCTCACCAAAAAGCCTCACAACCTGTTAAACTCAACAGAACCAAGAGGCCATAACCAAAACCAGTCCAACAAGCAAAAGCCTCACAACCTGAAACATCAGAACCTGCCTACTTCATAAACCTATCTCACCAAAAAAGCCTCAGACCTGCATTAACCTTACCTCCAAAAGCCTCAAACCTGAAGCATCAAAGACCAGTTCAAGGCTAAACCTGAAATCAACATGGCCTAAACCAATATATAAACCTGCAGAAGAACCAAGTCCAAGCCATACCAGCATGTACACCAAACCAAGTCCTAACCTGAAGCCTAAACCAAAGATCAAACCAGCCTGAAGCAAGTCAAGCCTCAAAAAACCAGTAAGACCTGCATCAAGCCTCAAAAACCAATAAGCCTAAGCATAAACTGTCAATTATCAACAACCTGTCCTAAACCATTTCAAAACTTTGGCTTAAACATCAAAAATCAGTTCAATGCTAAAACTGAAACCAACATGGCCTAAACATAATTAACCTGCAATACAAAAACCTGTCTACTGCATAAATCAGACCTGCATTAGCCTTACCACCAACAGCCTCAAACCTGAAGCATCTCATAAACCTTCATGGCCTAAACCAATTTCCAAACCCCAATATCAAAGCCTCAGATTATCTCATCATTGGCCAACATAAACAGAAGGCAACAAACATTCAAGACATCATACAGTAGCAGTAGCAAGAGAAGAAGAGGAAAAAGCTAATCAAAACAACAAAACTGTTTCAACCATAGCGTGTTTAAAACATTCAAAGGCATCCAACACAGGAAACCAAAAGTATCAAAAATCAAACCCTCCCGACCTTCAGAAAACTCATCATTGGGCAATCCAAAGGCAAACATACAGAGGTATCAAGGCAGTAAAAGGAAGCGAATCAAAAAGCATCACATTTCAACAAGTAAAAGAAGCGCTTCAACAAGCATCAAAGGCAACGAGCATACAACACGAGAAGAAGAAGAGGTAAGCCTAACAGAAAAAGAGGAAAAGATGTGCAAACTAAGGTTTTCAGCCTAACATCACAAAACCTGAAGCATCGCGTGTTTCCCCTTAACCTTTAGCCTCCTAAGCGTATCGCCCTCAACCCTCCTCCTCCATCTCCAGGTAACGGTCATTTTTCTCTCTTTTTTTTAATACCTCAAAAATAATCATGTGAAAAACGACTAAGAATCAGAATAGATGAAATCACGAACATGCAATCGTAACCAAAACCTAACAAATTGAAAGATAACGTTCGTACCGTGAATCCGTGACTGCCGCCCTAACGCTTTGACCGGAGGGAAGAGGAGGTTGAAGACTGCTGGTGGCCATTAGGGCGAGAAAGCTTAGGTAAGGCTCGGACGAAAGCAAGAGACGAAGAAGATGAACAAAAACGAACGAACGGCGCGCTGCTCACAAACCCTAAGGCAATTCCCAACTAAACACAAAAACTTCAAACCCTAAAAAATGTTTGTCAAAAATGGGCCTAATACGTTTCTGAAGCACTTAAGCCCATTAATTCCAATTCACACCCCCTTTTTTTTTGTTTTCTGATCAAATTGCATATGGGCCTTACACATCTTCAGACCCATTTAACTCTTAAACCCTTTTTATCTTTTTTTTACAATTTTAAACTAACTTAAATTTTTGTAAATAAAAATTACTTTAATTCCTTTTATACAAAATTTTCTTTACATAAACCTTAAGGTCAATTAGATTAATAGATCCTTATTTTAATTTTCTTCGTATATAAAAATACTAACATAATTAAACAAAAATACAAAATATAATACTTTAATACAAAAAATACTTAAAAACACATTTCTCATATACATAACTTTAAAACATTTAATTAAATTATTTTTGTACATACAAATAAAGAACCATTTTTTTATTACACCATATGATTAAAATTGAAAATACCTTTTTCTTTTAATTAAAATATCTTTTGTACATAACAAATAAAAATACATTTTTTCTAATTTAATTCTTGATATTTACTTAAAACATACTTTTTGTATATAATAAATAAAGATACATTTGTATATATAATTTAATTAGAATTTAAAACATTTAAGTAAAACATTCTTTTTGTGCATATTAAGTAATACAAGATCACCAATCAAAGATAAATAAACATTTAATTTTTCTTTAGGTCAAAATAATCCTTAATACATATTCAATTTCCCATCCTAACCTGTAAATAATTACATATACAAATACACATATGCACGTACACTTACACAATATACTTGCATTTTGATACATTATACATTTGCTTACGTTGACATTCGTTACATTTACATTTGATTGATTCGATTTGGTTAACTTATTGGACACTATATTCCTAAGTCTCATCCCCATTCATAAATTTGTACCCCCACTCCCGGATACTTATTTTGTAATAGCGTAGACTTTACATTTCCGCAATTTACCGCTTTTGAATTATACCATGGTTAGACCTAGGGTTTGCATGTACATAAAATCAAATGCTAGATAACCTAATACGAGACAAATACATGAAATCAATACACAATCACACTTGCACCCTCTAGGGTAATCCCACATGTTGCCTTCCAAAATGGGCCATGCTTGCACGTCGAGTATCTTTGGCAAAACAAATTCAAATGATCATAAGTCCCTCGATGACGCTTTCGAATGTTGCCTAAAATGGAATGATCATAGTCCCTTCAAAGCAAATTGCCAAAGACACTTGGCACCATTGCATTCATGGTCCATACCATGACCCGCGCCCGTCCCGAACAAACTTCCTAAACGCAAGATTGTCCACCAAATTCAATGGTGGAACAAAATTGTTAAAAAAGGTTGAAAACATAGAGAAAACCTTTGAGTACAATAGGGTAGACAAAACTCTTAGTTACTTGAGATCAACTTGCAAAAACACTTGCCTTCTTTTCAAAGACCACATTCCACAAGCACTTTCAAAACAAACTCTCAAAACATTTTGAAACATCTTTTCGAAAAGATACACGCCTTTGTAAAATATTCGAGTAAAGAATTGTTACAAGGTTAGTCTAAGACAAGGCATCTTCTTCAAAAACATTTTCAAAAACACACACACACACACCATTTTCAAGCAATCGAAAATCAAGGCAAGTGATCTAAAAACCAAGTAACTAAGAGCCTATGGATAACCATGGATGAAAAGGGTGCTAATACCTCCCCTTTTCATAATCTACCCCCCGAACCCACGAAATATCTCAAAAGGTTTTTGCTGTGCTTTTTTAACCTTTCCTTTAGGATAAAATAAAAAGTCGGTGGCGACTCTTGCTCAACCGCACAAGTGCGAATACGAACGCAAAACCCATAGTCAGTTCTCCCACCGTATCACAGAACTGGCGACTCTGCTGGGGAGAGAACTTAAAAGTGGGGTTACCTTAGGGTTTATATCACCTTTACTTTCTTGCTTTGATTGACTTGATTGCTTTATCTTTTGGGTTCTTGTTTGGGTTTGTTGTAAATCCTCCACCCGGATTTGGGGCACCTTTTTAGGTAAATAGCAAAAAAACTGCGAGGAAACTGTGCGGGGTATACCGACATGGTTGAAGCAGTAAGCTATGTTAGTGTGACATATTTGTGAGTACCGGTAACCCTTGAGTAGTCAAGGAGAGTACGGGGCCGCTGAGTGATGTCGTGAAACACTAACGAACTCTTAGAACCTTAATTGACCATCTTAGCCTTTTTAGGGGTAGTGAGATGACCGACTTTGGTGCAGTCCGAAGTTGGTAGATCCTCGATACTACACTCTTTTGAGGATTGTTTTCTTGGAATATTTTGGTCGCCAGTAAGTGGCTAAACCGAAACAATGAACACAGAAAACAATCCAATGATATTGAGCTCCTTAGAACCCGGTTTCTATTTTAGGACAGGATGAGCCAACTAACTTCAAGAGGGTACTTACCTAAACCTCATGCAAGCCTAAACCTCAGGACTTGTTTGCTTTGTGTGAATATGTTTGCCTGTATATACACTCACTTGCTTGTGCATACATGTACATAACATCATAACATCATACCATAGCATTTTCAATAACCATTTCAAGGATCTCGAGGGTTCTTTTGATGCAGGGTTACGTTGAACTAGACGTCTATCAAGGGGCAAGGGGTTTCTCCTCTAACCAATCCAATCAAAGTTCAAGTACAACAACTTGAATCAGTGGCTATGACCCACTCGACATGGTGAGCTTTATTCTCGTGGAAAGACATCCACCGATACAAAGTTCTCCAGTCAAAGTTCAAGCGCAACAATTTGAATCAGTGGCTATGACCCACTTGACATGGTGAGCTTGATTCTCGTGGAAAGACGTCCACCGGTGCGAAGATCTCCAATCCAAAAGCAAAGTTCAACCTCTAACATTTTCTTGTGCTTACCCCAAGAGATCTTTGAAAGCATGCATCCATATATCATGCATTTCATTTTGACAGTCTCTCCTTTTTCAGGTTTCCTTACTCTCCTGCTGTTTATTTCAGCAAGAGATGGCTCTAGAAAGGTCTGTCAAAGACATCCAAGACCAGACTGCTCAGCTGCAGGAGATGTTCCTGAACTTGTCTCTGGGGCAAGAAGAGATGAAAGCTCTCCTCACAAAGGGTTGGAGAATTCCAACAATGCCATGAGTGATCAGCTTGCGGAGTTGCAGTTTGATCTGACAACCTTGAGGACCCAAGTGATGGGACAGTTGGTGGGCCAGATGGCTCTCATCCAAGACCTATCTCAAAGACAAGAGGAACTCAGAGTTCTTGTCCGCCAACTGCTTCCAAACAACCAACTGGGGCAAATGGCTGAGGTCGAGGAGCAAGTCACCGCTCAGCCTCCATCCACTCAAGAAGACAAAGGGAAAGCTCCTTTACTTGCTTCAGGGTCACAAGCCCATCAACAACCTCGCCAGCGTCAAAGGGGTAATCGGCGTAAGCAAGAAACATCGGGAAGACAGTTTACGGAGACTGAAATACCATCTTTCTTCATACTGAAGCGCCTGATGGAGGTCAACTTGCTTACCTTAAAGGACCCTCCTCAGAAGCCCAATATCTCCTCTCCTCACTATCATCCCGACGCATTTTGTGTTTACCACTCTTACAGCCCGGGACACGACACCAACGACTGTTGGGCCTTGAAAAACAAGATTCAAGACCTGATCGACATTGGAGTGCTGGAATTCATGCCAGACGGCGAGATGAAAATCTTCCGTTAAAGGGTTCTCCACCTGAAATGACGAAGCTCGAGCTGAAAGACTTTTGCTTCTTTCTGAATTTTCAAAGTTGTAATTTCTTTTGCTGTCAAACAATTATCTGTTGATGTTAAACTCTGTTTTCATTAATGTATTGCATATGTTTGTCTTGAATTCATCCATTCGTTTCACTACTCCTATGCTTTTCTTTATGATATTTGACTCTTGATAAAAAGCTGCAAGCCTTTAGAGGGAGGATGACGAAACAATACCATAATCTCATACAGTATGCTTTTGAGCAGACCTTGCTGATGATGTACAGGCATTTCTTTCAAATCCCAAACACTGGAGTTATAAGGAAGATAATCCCTAGTCAACCCCTTCGATCCAAAGAAGTAGGAGTTTTCTGTTCTGAACAATCAAAACCTTTGATATAAACCCGGGGCAGGGTAGTATCTCAGTTAATTCAAAAGAAGATGCGCATTCAGGTCGCAAACTCTCAGTTCGTAATGCAACGAACGATGTCAAAAAAAAAGAAAGCATTCCTTTGGAATCAAAAGACAAGGGTGGTTCCCTATCACATAGACAGTCAATCCCTCAAAAGAGAAAAGCCCACCGAGCCAAAACCTATAAAGGAGGCTTAAGAAAGCTGGGGCATCCCGCTGACGGTAATCCCGGAAAATGGTAACAGTCAGGCAAAAGTTAGGGATAACAAATCAAAATCAAAATAGTGAGGTCGTTACAAAATCCTCAACAACATGAAAAATGTTGAAAAAGAAAAGAAGAGATGATGACTGTCTCCCCAAATTCAACTGGTGAACCATCGCCCAAAAGTCGTTCCAAACTCAAAACAGAGTGTGACGCACAATTAACTGAGCTTAGGATGAAGAACATCACGAAGAGCGGGTGGGTACAAATATATTTTGAGCCCTTATCCTTTGTTTCTTAAACCGTAAACCAAGCCACGTTACAACCCTTCAAAAGTCCTAATTGAAGCACGGGTTAGTTCGAAAGCATACTGTTACAAAAGGTATCCTGACTCCTGTAGGGCTTTGCTCTAAATCTTGTGTTGATCTTGTCTTATGAAAAGTCTTCTGCTAAAAACGCATTTTTTCAAAACTCCGAGACAAACATAAACTTTGCATTGCTTGAATATCACTGTCTGCATTTGGCTTTTTGTTTGACAGCGAAGAAATTAATACAGCGAATGTTCGAAGGAACGAAAACTCTCTCAGTAAGTAAAAATCACTTCAAGAGGATAACACTTCCATTGCAAATCTCCAATCAGCAGGGGGCATGACATGTCACCATCCAATTAACCTGGGGAAGTCCAGTCAAATTTCAATAGATCTTTCAAAATTCAATTAACTTAGGGCAGTCCAGTCAAGGTCCAACAGATCTTTCGAAGTTCAGTTAACTTGGGGCAGTCCAGTCAAGATTTCAAGAAATCTCTCAATATGCAGAGTAATCTGATTCAAGATTCTTTCATCACCACTTGGGGCATTCGAATGTCAAAAGTGTTCAACAAATCAACTATTACATTTCCAGACTCGATTCCTGTATCTAGCCAGGGCACGTCTGAAGAGTTTGAAGATTCGATTCCTGTATCCAGCCAGGGCATATCTGTTAACTATCACCTTTCCAGACTCGATTCATGTATCCAGCCAGGGCATATCTGTTAACTATCACCTTTCCATACTCGATTCCTGTATCCAGCCAGGGCACGCCTGAAGAATTCCAGATCAACACCTGTAACAAGCCAGGAAACATATGTGGACGACCGATTGTAGACCAACACCTGTAACAAGCCAGGAAATTATCTACATCACCACTTGGGGCATTCGAATGTCAAAAGTGTTCAAAAACCCGATACAGTTTTACACGAGCTCATCCTCAGGAAACCCTACACCGGTTCCTCTTCAAGACTTCTGAAAACAGTTTATGGATTCTTCCCAACAACGGATGTTAATCTATCAGCTTGTTCAGATGCAACCTTTGAAAACAGTTTACGGACGCTTCCCAACAACGGACGCTGCTCTATTGCTTATTCAATCTCAAGATTTCTGAAAATAGTTCACGGGTTCTCCAAGTAACGGATGTTAACCTATCACTTGTTCAGATCCTTCTCAAGACTTCTGAAAACAGTTTATGGATTCTTCCCAACAACAGATGTTAATCTATCAGCTTGTTCAGATGCAATTTTTGAAAACAGTTTACGGAAGCTTCCCAACAACGGATGCTGCTCTATTGCTTATTCAATTTCAAGACTTCTGAAAACAGTTTATGGATTCTTCCCAACAACGGATGTTAATCTATCAGCTTGTTCAGATGCAATTTTTGAAAACAGTTTACGGACACTTCCCAACAACGGATGCTGCTCTATTGCTTATTCAATTTCAAGACTTCTGAAAACAGTTTATGGATTCTTCCCAACAACGGATGTTAATCTATCAGCTTGTTCATATGCAATTTTTGAAAACAGTTTATGGACACTTCCCAACAACGGATGCTGCTCTATTGCTTATTCAATCTCAAGATTTCTGAAAACAGTTCACGGGTTCTCCAAGTAACGGATGTTAACCTATCACTTGTTCAGATTCTTCTCAAGACTTCTGAAAACAGTTTATGGATTCTTCCCAACAACGGATGTTAATCTATCAGCTTGTTCAGATGCAACCATTGAAAACATTTTACGGACGCTTCCCAACAACGGATGCTGCTCTATTGCTTATTCAATCTCAAGATTTCTGAAAATAGTTCACGGGTTCTCCAAGTAACGGATGTTAACCTATCACTTGTTCAGATTCTTCTCAAGACTTCTGAAAACAGTTTATGGATTCTTCCCAACAACGGATGTTAATCTATCAGCTTGTTCAGATGCAACCTTTGAAAACAGTTTACGGACGCTTCCCAACAACGGATGTTGCTCTATTGCTTATTCAATCTCAAGACGTTCTGAAAACAGTTCACGGGTTCTCCAGTAACGGATGATAACCTATCCCTTGTTCAGACTCTTCTCAACGTTCTGAAAACAGTTTACGGATTCTCCAGTAACGGATGTCAATCTATCGCTTGTTCAGATTCCAAGCCTTCACCTGCAGCAATCAGAGGACTCGTGCAATCCCCAGCCAGAGAACCTTCCAGAGGCTAACTCCCCTCAGAGTCAAGTTTCATTATCCCCGGTGAAGCTAAAACTTCGAATTATCAATCCCCAGCGGAGCCAGACTAGTGAGCCTTCTCCCCACAGAGTTTTGGGAGGGCAAATCTTGAGTTCCCCAGTGAAGTCGCCAGAAATACTTCCCACCAGACTGAAGATTCTCAGTCTTACATCCCCAGCATGAGTCTACTAGTTTGGAACTCCCCAGTAGAGGTCATCAGGAATTCTCTTCCCCAGCAACAGCCAAGGAATTATTTTCCTGGCAGCAGTCAAGATTCTTTTATCTTCAGCCATCCAAGATTCATTTATCCTCAGCAAGATAGCTCATCAGCTTACATGCGCATTCATCACATTCATGTCATAAACATTGATGTCACATACATTGCATCATGCATCATGACATTGCATACAACTAACCCTTTACTTTTTCAGGTAAGATCAGTCGACAGACAAAGATCACCTCCCGAGATTCATCCAGAAATAGTTCAGATGTGACCCGGACACGGCGACATTCTGATACTTATTCCGGATCCATTCAGACGCGTCATCAGGAAACCCTACACTAGTTCCTCTTCAACTTCAAGACTTCTGAAAACAGTTTACGGATTCTTCCCAACAACGGATGTCAATCTACCAACTTGTTCAGATGCCAACTTTTGAAAACAGCTTACGGACGCTTCCCAACAACGGATGTGGCTCTATTGCTTATTCAATCTCAACTCCTGAAAATAGTTTGCGGATTCTCCAGACATGGATGTCAATCTATTGCTTATTCGGACCCCCAATTCAGAGATGTTCCAAAACATGGGTGCCTTTCTGATACTCGTCCACTCACCATTAACATACAGTTCAGCATTTCCAGATGGCATCTATAAGCCCATCCTCCTACCAGCAGTTACCAGATGGCATCTTTAAGCCCATTCCCAGATGGCATCTCTAAGCCCATCCCCCGACAAGATTCTATCGCATCAGATGGCATCTTTAAGCCCATCACCAAATGGCATCTTTAAGCCCATTTACCTCTACCATCACATCGACGAGTGCAAATTTTCTGGGTACTTTAGTGTCCAATCTTCTTTTACCTTCAAGTCGCGAAAGGCAAACTTGCCAATCTAACTCTTCAGGTTCAAGAAGATTGAACAGGGGCAACTGTTGTACCCCAAAATTTGCCCTCGCATTTTTCTCAAGAAATCACAGTTTCAGGCGTTTCCTGATTTCTCAGACTGGCTCAAGAATCGGACAAACAGACTTTTTTCGCCAGCCAAGCAAAATTAGGGTTTTATTGATTCTTCAGGGCTCTGGAATATTTCACACAATTGGCTTAGGGTTTTGGTTGATTTTGGCTCAACTTGGATCAGGCGAACGCTCTTTGGCATTTAATCAGGAATTAGGGTTTTTGGGCACGTTCTCAGAAGGATTTAAATTCTACAGCACTTTGCGAGTTATTCCGAGATTTGGGTTGGGTTCGCATTGTTTGACTTAATCAGTAAAAAGACTGCATTTGGGTTGAATTCACATTGGTTTGTTTGAGCCAGTCAAAAGATTCGTGCAGTTTGGATTTACAGTGTTTGATAAAAAATCAGTAAAAAGGGAATGCGTCTGATCAGTTATTGTGTTTGACTGTGCTTTGCTTTGGATGTTGGAAGCGCCGAGTTTATTATTTGATCAACGTTGAATCAATGTTTAGTTAATTATTTATTATTCTAAAGATTAAAAGGCTGGAATTTAATTTTCAGTTATTTTAATTTAAAGAACTATAAATAATAAATAAATAATTGAAAAGGGATAAAAAGAATTAAATGGATCAATAGAATTTTTATTTCATATTTAAATGTTTGTTACAATTATTATTTAGATACAAGTATTCATTTACGAAGTATTTATAATAATAATAGTTACAATGATTAAATTGAAAATAAAACTATCCTATTTTTCTAAATATTTTCTAAGTCTCCAATTCTTCATTCTTCATTTAATACCCCTCTCCATCCAAATATTCATCTGCAATAAATAAAAGAAAAGAGAAAAGTCAAATAACAGATAAATTGAATTGAAAAGACAGATAAAATTACAGTCATCATTAAGGACCACTGATTGGGATCAGTTAACCCTCTCTGCAAATCACGGGATTTCTCCCGGTTCACAAAGAGGGACGAGTTTTATTTGCTAAAATATGAATGCACAAAAGTCAAATTGCACAATTCAAATTGTCAAACTGCATGGTTCAGAAGCAGGTCCAAACCAAACTAAAAAAGTCCAAATTCAACTTTCTGTCAAAAGTGTCAAACTGCACAAAGGTATCCAAGTTGTCAATAAAGAAGATTTGGCAAAGATATCAAAATATCCAAAAAGTACAAAAGCTGTCAAAGAAAAGAGACAAATATGCAGACAAAATTGGATATGCAAGCAACTACACTCATTTTCATCATTTCCCCAAGTAGCCCTTTCAGAAAGTACACACAAAAACATTTTAATATTCTTTGAAGTGTACTGGAGAGAGAAGAGGAGAGAAAAGAAAGCAGGTTTTTAGGCTTTAGGCAGGAAGATAGAAAGATATAAAACAAAAAGAACTAAACACAGTAGAAAGGGAGAGAGCAAAATATACAAACACATAACCATCAAGCTACTGAAGCAAAAAACCTATCTCACCAAAAAGCCTCACAACCTGTTAAACTCAACAGAACCAAGAGGCCATAACCAAAACCAGTCCAACAAGCAAAAGCCTCACAACCTGAAACATCAGAACCTGCCTACTGCATAAACCTATCTCACCAAAAAAGCCTCAGACCTGCATTAACCTTACCTCCAAAAGCCTCAAACCTGAAGCATCAAAGACCAGTTCAAGGCTAAACCTGAAATCAACATGGCCTAAACCAATATACAAACCTGCAGAAGAACCAAGTCCAAGCCATACCAGCATGTACACCAAACCAAGTCCTAACCTGAAGCCTAAACCAAAGATCAAACCAGCCTGAAGCAAGTCAAGCCTCAAAAAACCAGTAAGACCTGCATCAAGCCTCAAAAACCAATAAGCCTAAGCATAAACTGTCAAGTATCAACAACATGTCCTAAATCATTTTAAAACTTTGGCTTAAACATCAAAAATCAGTTCAATGCCAAAACTGAAACCAACATGGCCTAAACATAATTAACTTGCAATACAAAAACCTGTCTACTGCATAAACCAGACCTGCATTAGCCTTACCACCAACAGACTCAAACCTGAAGCATCTCATAAACCTTCATGGCTTAAACCAATTTCCAAACCCCAATACCAAAGCCTCAGATTATCTCATCATTGGCCAACATAAACAGAAGGCAACAAACATTCAAGACATCATACAGTAGCAGTAGCAAGAGAAGAAGAGGAAAAAGCTAATCAAAACAACAAAACTGTTTCAACCATAGCGTGTTTAAAACATTCAAAGGCATCCAACACAGGCATCCAACACAGGCAACCAAAAGTATCAAAAATCAAACCCTCCCGACCTTCAGAAAACTCATCATTGGGCAATCCAAAGGCAAACATACAGAGGTATCAAGGCAGTAAAAGGAAGCGAATCAAAAAGCATCACATTTCAACAAGTAAAAGAAGCGCTTCAACAAGCATCAAAGGCAACGAGCATACAACACGAGAAGAAGAAGAGGTAAGGCTAACAGAAAAAGAGGAAAAGATGTGCAAACTAAGGTTTTCAGCCTAACATCACAAAACCTGAAGCATCGCGCGTTTCCCCTTAACCTTTGGCCTCCTAAGCGTATCGCCCTCAACCCTCCTCCTCCATCTCCAGGTAACGGTCATTTTTCTCTCTTTTTTTCAATACCTCAAAAATAATCATGTGAAAAACGAATAAGAATCAGAATAGATGAAATCACGAACATGCAATCGTAACCAAAACCTAACAAATTGAAAGATAACGTTCGTACCGTGAATCCGTGACTGCCGCCCTAACACTTTGACCGGAGGGAAGAGGAGGTTGAAGACTGTTGGTGGCCATTAGGGCGAGAAAGCTTAGGTAAGGCTCGGACGAAAGCAAGAGACGAAGAAGATGAACAAAAACGAACGAACGGCGCGCTGCTCACAAACCCTAAGGCAATTCCCAACTAAACACAAAAACTTCAAACCCTAAAAAATGTTTGTCACAAATGGGCCTAATACGTTTCTGAAGCACTTAAGCCCATTAATTCCAATTCACACCCCCTTTTTTTTTGTTTTCTGATCAAATTGCATATGGGCCTTACACATCTTCAGACCCATTTAACTCTTAAACCCTTTTTATCTTTTTTTTACAATTTTAAACTAACTTAAATTTTTGTAAATAAAAATTACTTTAATTCCTTTCATACAAAATTTTCTTTACATAAACCTTAAGGTCAATTAGATTAATAGATCCTTATTTTAATTTCTTCGTATATAAAAATACTAACATAATTAAACAAAAATACAAAATATAATACTTTAATACAAAAAATACTTAAAAACACATTTCTCATATACATAACTTTAAAACATTTAATTAAATTATTTTTGTACATACAAATAAAGAACCATTTTTTTATTACACCATATGATTAAAATTGAAAATACCTTTTTCTTTTAATTAAAATATCTTTTGTACATAACAAATAAAAATACATTTTTTCTAATTTAATTCTTGATATTTACTTAAAACATACTTTTTGTATATAATAAATAAAGATACATTTTTATATAATTTAATTAGAATTTAAAACATTTAAGTAAAACATTCTTTTTGTGCATATTAAGTAATACAAGATCACCAATCAAAGATAAATAAACATTTAATTTTTCTTTAGGTCAAAATAATCCTTAATACATATTCAATTTCCCATCCTAACCTGTAAATAATTACATATACAAATACACATATGCACGTACACTTACACAATATACTTGCATTTTGATACATTATACATTTGCTTATGTTGACATTCGTTACATTTACATTTGATTGATTCGATTTGGTTAACTTATTGGACACTATATTCCTAAGTCTCATCCCCATTCATAAATTTGTACCCCCACTCCCGGATACTTATTTTGTAATAGCGTAGACTTTACATTTCCGCAATTTACCGCTTTTGAATTATACCATGGTTAGACCTAGGGTTTGCATGTACATAAAATCAAACGCTAGATAACCTAATACGAGACAAATACATGAAATCAATACACAATTACACTTGCACCCTCTAGGGTAATCCCACATGTTGCCTTCCAAAATGGGCCATGCTTGCACGTCGAGTATCTTTGGCAAAACAAATTCAAATGATCATAAGTCCCTCGATGACGCTTTCGAATGTTGCCTAAAATGGAATGATCATAGTCCCTTCAAAGCAAATTTCCAAAGACACTTGGCACCATTGCATTCATGGTCCATACGATGACCCGCGCCCGTCCCGAACAAACTTCCTAAACGCAAGATTGTCCACCAAATTCAATGGTGGAACAAAATTGTTAAAAAAGGTTGAAAACATAGAGAAAACCTTTGAGTACAATAGGGTAGACAAAACTCTTAGTTACTTGAGATCAACTTGCAAAAACACTTGCCTTCTTTTCAAAGACCACATTCCACAAGCACTTTCAAAACAAACTCTCAAAACATTTTGAAACATCTTTTCGAAAAGATACACGCCTTTGTAAAATATTCGAGTAAAGAATTGTTACAAGGTTAGCCTAAGACAAGGCATCTTCTTCAAAAACATTTTCAAAAACACACACACACACACCATTTTCAAGCAATCGAAAATCAAGGCAAGTGATCTAAAAACCAAGTAACTAAGAGCCTATGGATAACCATGGATGAAAAGGGTGCTAATACCTTCCCTTTTCATAATCTACCCCCCGAACCCACGAAATATCTCAAAAGGTTTTTGCTGTGCTTTTTTAACCTTTCCTTTAGGATAAAATAAAAAGTCGGTGGCGACTCTTGCTCAACCGCACAAGTGCGAATACGAACGCAAAACCCATAGTCAATTCTCCCACCGTATCACAGGGACGCTTTAGCAAAGACCCTTCGATAAAAAAGATCATAGTCCCTCAATGTCCCTCGATGTTGCCTTTGGTAAAACGGTCTAGTCCCTTACGAAAATTGCTAAAGCGTCTCACAAGTTTCCTTCTATAAATGTACGATTGACCCGCGCTTGTCCCTTCACATCCAAATATTTTCACCAACACTCTCATTTGAAATATTTTTACACCAACACTCTCATTTGAAATATTTTCAAAAGACAACACTTTGTACGCGTTCTTATAGAAATGAGAGTCATTACAGAGAAAACCCTTTTCAAAATCACTTTCAAAAAACACAAACACCTCTTTGAACTATTTTCTAAACAAACACTTTGTACGCGTTCTTATAGAAACGAGAACCATTACAAAGACATTTTCAAAATGCTTTCAAAACCCACACCACAAGCACATTCAAACAAAAGCAATTGATCTAGCAAGCAGCTAAGAGCCCGTGGAAAACCATGGATGAAAAGGGTGCTAATACCTTCCCTTTTCATAATCTACCCCCCGAACTCAAGATAATATCTCTAAAGGTCTTTCCTGTTCTTTTCATCCTTTCCTGTTGGATAAAAGAAAAGTCAGTGGCGACTCTTGCTAATCCGCACAATTGCGATCAAATGCAAATGACCCGAGTCAGTTCTCCTGCCGTATCACAGAACTGGCGACTCTGCTGGGGACCACTTAAAGTGGGGTTACCTTAGGGTTAGATCACATTTACTTTCTTTCATTGTTTGACTTGTATGCTTTACATTATGGTTCTTTGTTTGGGTTTGAATCCTCCACCCAGATTTGGGATACCTTATAGGTAAGTAGCAATACATTGTGGAAACTGTGCGGGGTATACCAACACGGTCTAAGCAATAGCTACGTTAGTGCGACATATTTGTGGGTACCGGTAGCCATTGAGTAGTCAAGGAGAATACAGGGCTGCTGAGTGATGTCGCGAAGCACTAATTGACTTTTAGAACCTTTACTTGACCAACTTGGCCATTAGGACGTAGTGAGATGACCAGCTTTGGTGCAGTCCGAAGTTGGTAGATACTTGATACTACACTCATTGAGGTTTAGTTTTTTGGGATATTCCGGTCTCCATTAAAGATGCTTGCGCTGAAACAATGACCAAAGAAAAAAACCAGTGATATTGAGCTCCTTAGAACCCGGTTACTATTGCTAGGACAGGTTTAAGCCAACTAAACTTCAAGAGGGTACTTACCTATGAAACCCCATGCAAGCCTAAGCCTAAGGACTTGTTTGTTTCATTTATATTTACTTGTACATAACATCATGAACATCATAACATCATACTCGTACTCACTAACCATTTCAAGGATTTTTGGGATTTATTTTTGTTTCTGTTTTGTAGGACAAGGATTCTATTCGCAGGAAAACCATTCAAGTCAGTCTCGTTAGGATTCCTTCTCAACTCAAAGAGTTAGAATCAAGGATTCCTGAGAATTCTCCATTTACCGAAAGACGTGGTCGCCTCCTAAAATTGGTTACCTCTAAAACTGATGAAGATATGATAAATGTGTTCTTCCAATTCTTTGATCCTCTACACCATTGCTTCACATTTCCCGATTATCAACTTGTGCCAACTTTGGAAGAATTCTCCCAACTCTTGAGGATTCCCATTCTCAATCAACTACCTTTCAACGGTACGGAAAGAGATCCAAAGCCCGAAGAGATGGCTCAAGCTCTACACTTGCAACCATCTGATATCACAACTGATTGGGAGACAAGGAGTGGTGTCAAGGGTTTCCTAGCAAAGTTCTTGTTTGAGAAAGCCCAAAATTGTTGGAACTCTTTGGATTTGCAAGCTTTTTAGGAAATTATGGCTCTCCTCATATATGGGATGGTTTTGTTTCCAAACCCTGACCAACTCATAGATGTGAACACTGTCAAAATCTTCATGTCTCGTAACCTGGTGCCTACTTTGCTAGGAGACATCCTATATTCCTTTCACACTCGCACTATGAGGAAAAGAGGTATCCTTATGTGTTGCACCCCTCTCTTGGCAAGATGGTTTATTTCTCATCTTCCCCAATCAGTATTGAAGAACAAACAAGGCTCAAGGTGGTCACAAAGTTTGATGGCGCTCAAACATTCAGACATCCATTGGTGTTCCCGATCTATAGAGAATGTTATCATCATCGGCCGTTGTGGAGAATTCCCTAATGTCCCCTTACTTGGCATTAGGGGAGGTATCACCTGTAACCTCTGCTTAGCTTTAAGACAGTTTGGTTATGCCCGAAGGGATGGTCCCCATGAGATGTTGATTCAAGGGTTATTATTTGAATACGAGAGTGACAATCAAGGTCATCGCCAGAGGTTTATCCGAGCCTGGAAGATGTTGAACAAGGTATATAGCAAGACATTGGGGCACAATAATTCCATCCCTCTTGAGCCTTACCTCAAATGGGTACGAGCTCGTGATCAAAGTCTTATGATGCCTTACCCCTCCATTCTCCCGGTAATCATAGAGCCTGTTGTTAAAGGAGATGTTCCATACACTATCCTGCATCCTGACATGCCCACCTCTCTTGAAGACTTACAAAGGGATTGGATACAGCTTAAGGGGGAACGAGACACTTTCGAGGCCCAATTCTACGCCAGCGAGAAGAAGAATCTGGAGCTCACCAAACAGCTTCATGAGGAGCGGACTCTAAATGCCTACATCGCACTAAAGAGGATGCGTACAACCTTTTTATCTTAGAGTTTTTATATTTCTTTGTAAGCCCAAAGAGGCATGATGTACTCAAGCTTTAATTTATTAATATAACGTGTATTTCCTTTTTGTTTAAAGCAAATTTGAATCTCTAATTTCCTTGAAATCATTGCATACGCATATCATCCATAACATTGCATAAGCAGGTACCATTACAGGTTTCTCATCTCCTTCGCTGTTTATTTCAGCAAAAATGTCTTCTGAACAAAGCATCAAAGATCTTCAGGCACAAAATGCCCAATTTCAATAAATGTTCTTAACTCTGGAGAAAGGGCGGGAGGATCTGAAGGCCCTCATCCTAAAAGAGAAGAAGAAGAAGAAGAAGAAGAAGAAGCTCGCTGGTGCCCTCAATATGGGCAGAAGATTTAGAGGTCCGCTAAAGCAACCAGTCGATCTGACCTCCGCGTCCAAAGAAGGGGAAAATCAAGAGAGAGAAACAAGGGAGGAGAACCCTAGTCCTGAAGTCTCTGACAATGATACATACTACAATGATGAGCAGTATCCTCCCACTGAGGATAGGTGCAAGTAGTTAGAGGATTGGTTAAGCGTTATGGAGATCCAAAGAATACCAGGGCTGGATTTTGAAGAGCTGGGATTGGTGTCCGGGGTAGTCATCCCACAAAAATTTAAAGCTCCGGTTTTCGTAAAGTATGATGGGGTGTCTTGTCCCAAGATTCATCTCCGTTCCTATGTGAGGAAGATCCATCCTCACACTGCTGATAGGAAATTGTGGGTTCTTTCAAGATAGTCTATCAGGGACTCATCTTGAATGGTTCTACCAATTGGAGGGAACCAATGTCCGAAACTGGGAGGATTTGGCCGCTGCTTTTTATAAGCAGTATCAATACAACGCCGACCTTTCCCCTACCCGTACTCAACTTCAGAGTATGTCCATGGGTGCAGGTGAAGGTTTTAAGGACTATGCGCAGAAGTGGAGAGATTTGGATGGAAGAGTCCAACCCCCTTTGTCTGATAGGGAGTTGGTTGACATGTTTCTTGGGACGCTGTCTGGTCCATTCTTCAACCATTTGATCGGTAGCTCATCGGCTGGTTTTACTGAGCTGATATTAACTGGAGAGAGGGTAGAAGTTGGGATCCGGAGCGTTAAAATATAGAAAGATACCTTGTCAAGTTCAGCAAAGAAGCCCTTCACGGCTAAGAAGGAGGTCAGTGTCGTTTATAGCCCAAGAGGTCAAAGCCGAACTGACTATCGTTCAACAGTAGGTGTTGTGATGATACCTAGGCCTGCGACTACCCCACAATGAAACAATCAACAAAGGGTAGAAAGACCGCAAAGGCAGTTTACCCGGATTAACATGACATTGACTGAGATGTTACCCCATATGCTAAGATCTAACTTGGTAACCTTGAAAGAGGCTCCCAAGAATCCTAATACCACATATCCTCGGTACAACCCAAACGCTCGACACGCCTATCATTCTGAGAGTCCTGTCACGATACAAATGACTGCTGGGCTCTAAGAAACAAAGTACAAGATCTGATTGAATCCAAGGAGATTGAGTTCAATGCTCCGGAGAAGCCCAATGTCATAACTGCTCCCATGCCTAAGCACAACCATGGAGTTAACTCTGTTGATACTGATCTATTTGTGACCTCAGTTGATGAAGTTTCTACTCCTCTTATGATTGTTAAGAAGATTTTGTTATTGGCCGGTTTATTTCCGGGTTGTGGCAAAGGTTGCCACATGTGTTCATCTCTGCCTTCTGGTTGCTATTTGCTGAAAACAGGTGTCCAACGCCTGATGGACAGCAGAGAAATTTTGTTCGAAAAGACTTTAATTCCAACTGTTCTTTGTGAAGATATTGCTATTATAAACATTTCCGCCAATCCTTCCAAGGCCTCCTTGAGAAGATCTGTTAGGATTACACCCGCTCCGAGAGTCTCTCTGTTAATAATCACTTGTCCTGGTCATGTCCCATACGCCTCAGACAAACAGTCCCTTGGCATTGTGGTACCGAGATTTACTATCATGGTGTTAAACAAGATTTGAAGAATACAAAGGTTGATCCTGATGTCAGTAACATTGTCGGGACCGACAAGATTACCAGAAGTGGAAGGGTTTTCTCTCCCGAGATTTCCCCAAAGACTGTCAATAAGCCTGTTGTTATTCCATCTGTTGTTCTTGCTAGTACTTCAGCTACTACTCCCGTTCTTACTCCATTTGTTACCCCTGTCGATGAGTCATCTGGGACTCAAGGCAAAGAAGCTATAGGTGAGCCTACCCAGACAGAGGCATCTAGAAAAGTCATTATGGAATCCTCTAAGCAAGAGATAGAGGAAATCTTAAAAATAATCAAAAAGAGTGACTACAATGTGGTCGAGCAGCTGGGGCAGACCCCTTCGAAGATATTGATGTTGTCTTTGCTGTTATGTTCTGAGGCCCATGTGAAGGCTTTGATTGCATTCCTCAAGACTGCACATATGCCACAAGAAACCTCAGCCGATCAATTTAAAGATTGTGTGGCCAGCTTGACTGCTGACAATGGGCTGGATTTTTCAGATGCCGACTTGACACCGAAAGGGAGGAAGCATAATGATGCTTTGCATGTCTCGATCGAATGTAGGGGAACCACTATGGCTCATGTGTTGTTGGATACTGGGTCTTCACTAAATGTCCTGCCTAAGAAGGCTCTCGATCGACTAGATTGTGAAGGCTTGACCCTAAAACCCAGTAACATTGTGGTAAGGGCTTTTGACAGGTCAAAGAGAATGGTGCATGGGGAGGTGGACATCCCTGTCATGGTAGGATCTCAGACCTTTGAGTCCACCTTCTACGTGATGGACATCAGGCTATTGTACTCCTGTTTGTTGGGTCGTCCTTGGATCCATGAAGCTGGGGTTGTTACTTCTACAATGCACCAAATGCTAAAATATCCAGTAAAGGGGAAGATTGTCACTGTACATGGAGAAGAGGAGTATATGGTGAGTCACCTGAACTCCTTCGGGTATGTAGAGATGGACGGGGAATTCATAGAGACTCCTTGTCAAAACTTTGAAGAGGTTCCCCAGATTTTAGCGTCAACTGAGACTACCACCAGCATCAAACCTCCTCTGAAGATGGCTTCTCTCAAGGATGCCAGAGCAGTGGTTGAAGAAGGTGGGTGTACCAATTGGGGACAGCTCCCTGATTTAACTCATAAAACTGACAAATTTGGTTTGGGCTTTACTTTAGGGGCTCAAAGTGTTGTTCGACGCGCTCGGGCTGGAGGACCTCCCCTATGCATCAGCAATCATGGGGTCAACACTATTGAAGATGTGAGGAAGACTCTGACATTGACAGTTGGATCTACCCGACTACCAATGGTGGACCAAGTAACTGGACCGCTAGGGATTTTATACCAGTTTCTTTTATTCCGTAGTAATTGTCTTACTTGTGTTCTGAATTTGTAACAATTTTTAACTTTTTGGCCTTGTGCCTTACCCGAGGCACAATGGTCCATCTGCGAGGGTTGTTATATGTCATTTCACATGTCATCAATAAAGCATTGGACGTTCCTTGCATACAAATTTTGTGTTCTCTATTTTTCTTTTCTGTTTTTACTTTAGCAATACAGCTATGCTCTTACACACACTCACGTATCAAACTGCAAATCCATATCCACTCTGGATCCCATTGATAACAATTCTGCTACTGCCAGTTTTGATTTCGAAAAACCGATCAACCAAGCTGAGAACGAAGGTGAGGAAGATTGTGAAGTTCCTGGAGAACTGGATAGACTGTTGCAACAGGAAGAGAGGGATATACAGCCTCATGAAGAGCCAGTTGACACGATAAACTTAGGTACAAATATGGACAGAAAAGAAGTCAAGATTGGTGCAAATCTGAAAGCTAAGATCAAACAGCGGTTGATACATATGTTGCACAACTATGTTGAGATCTTCGCCTGGTCATATGAAGACATGCCTGGTTTAGACACTAACATTATGGTACACCGACTGCCGACTAAAGAGTATTGTCCTCCGGTTAAACAGAAGGTCCTCCGTATGCATCCTGAAATATCAGAGAAGATCAAAGCAGAGGTTATGAAACAGTTCAACATTGGGTTCTTGGTTGTCACCTCCTATTCGCAGTGGGTTGCTAACGTGGTTCCGGTGCCAAAAAAGGACGGTAAGGTACGGATGTGTGTAGACTGCAGAGACCTGAACAGGGCAAGCCCCAAGGATGACTTCCCGCTTCCTCACATTGATGTTCTGGTTGACAACACTGCACATCACAAAATTTTCTCCTTCATGGATGGTTTCTCTGGCTATAACCAGATCAAGATGGCTCCTGAAGACATGGAGAAGACAACCTTCATCACACAGTGGGGCACTTTCTGTTACAAGGTGATTCCTTTTGGGTTGAAGAATGTTGGGGCAACTTATCAGCGAGCCATGGTCACTTTGTTCCATGATATGATTCACCATGAGATAGAGGTTTATTTTGATGACATGATAGCCAGATCCCAAACCGAGGAAGAACACCTTGAGCATCTACAAAAGCTGTTTGACAGGTTGAAGACATACAAGCTGAGGTTAAATCCGAACAAGTGCACCTTCAGGGTAAGGTCTGGTAAACTTCTGGGGTTCATCGTTAGTGACAAGGGTATTCAAGTAGACCCCAAAAATGTAAAGGCCATATAAGAGATGTCGGCTCCCCACAAAGAGAAAGAGGTTAGAGGTTTCTTGGGACGCCTAAATTATATCGCCAGGTTCATCTCACATCTAACTGCTACTTGTGAGCCCATCTTCAAGCTTCTGAAGAAAGATCAAGTGGTAAAGTGGAATGATGAATGCTAGACTAATTTCGAAAGAATCAAGGAATACCTTCAAGAACCGCCAATTCTGATGCCTCTGGTTGAAGGAAGACCTTTGATATTGTACTTAATAGTGTTAGATAATTCAATAGGGTGTGTGCTGGGGCAGCATGACGAGTCTGGTCGAAAAGAGCACGCAATATACTACCTTAGCAAAAAGTTTACCGACTGTGAGACAAGATAATCATTGCTCGAGAAAACTTGTTGCGCTTTGGCATGGGCTGCTCGCCGACTAAGACAGTATATGTTGACCCACACTACTTTGTTGATATCTAAGATGGATCCAATCAAATACATCTTCGAGAAGCCCGCTCTCTCCGGAAGAATAGCGAGATGGCAGATGATCTTAACTGAATACGATATACAATATACAACCCATAAAGCAATCAAGGGAAGTGTATTGGCTGATCATTTGGCTCATCAGGCCGTGGATGACTACCAGTCCATGAATTTTGAGTTCCCGGACGAGAATATCATGCTAGTGACTGATTACGAAGAATCTGGACCGGATGAAGGACCCAAGGAGGGATCCCGATGGACTATGGTTTTTGACGGAGCTTCGAACGCACTCGGTAATGGCATTGGCGCCATAATCATATCTCGTGAGGGATGTCACACTCCTTTCATTTCCCGACTATGTTTCAACTGCACTAACAATATGGCGGAGTATGAAGCCTGCATCATGGGTCTCAAAGCTGCTATCGACCTCAGGATCAAGTTCTTAAATGTCTTCGGGGATTCATCTTTAGTGATAAGTCAGATCAAAGCTGAATGGGATACGAAACATCCAAACCTGATCCCATACAAAGAGCATGTACTAACATTACTCCCACACTTTGAGAAGGTAACCTTTGAACATTTCCCATGAGAGGAGAATCAGTTAGAGGACGCGCTAGCTACCATGTCTTCTATTTTCAAAGTCAGGTGGGACAACGAAGCTCCCCGGATCACCATTGAGAGGTTGGATGAACCAGCGCACTGATGCGAGATTGATACTAAAGAGGTAGCAGATAAGCCTTGGTTTCACGAAGTCAAAAGGTATCTCGAGACTCAAGAGTACCCCGAAGGGGCATCTGTCAACGATAAGAAGTTTCTGAGAAGGTTCGCTGCGAAATTTTTCCTCAGTAATGGAATCCTCTACAAGCGCAGCCATGACTCTACCTTATTGCGGTGTGTAGACAAGAGCGAAGCAGAGAGGATTATGACCGATCTACATGAAGGTACCTCCGGAACCCATTCCAGTGGATATACCATGGCTAAAAAGATCCTACGGGCAGGATACTATTGGTCCACTATGGAAGTAGATTGTTATCAGCATTCCCGAACCTATCATAAGTGCCAAATCTATGTTGATAAGGTGCATGTGCCTCCGGTTCCTTTGAATGTCTTGACAGCTCTGTGTCCCTTTGCAATATGGGGCATTGACATGATCGTAGAAATCAGGCATATCACTTCCACTGAGCATCGCTTCATCATGGTAGCTATTGATTACTTCACAGAGTGGGTTGAAGCTGCCTCTTTTGCTACTGTGACCAAAAATGTGGTGGCACAGTTTATCAGGCATAACCTGATCTATCGGTACGGTGTGCCAAAAATAATTATCACGGACAATGGTACGGATATCAATAATACGATGATCACCGAACTCTGTAAGCAATTCAAGATACAACATCACAACTCTTCTCCCTATCGGCCGAAGATGAATGGCGTTGTTGAAGCGGCTAACAAGAACATCAAGAAGATTATACAAAAGATGATGGTGACTGTTGTACCCCAAAATTTGCCCTCCCATATTCTTCAAAGTTTATCAAGAATCATCCTCAAATGGTTCAAGACTTCTCAAAGATTGCACAGTCCAACTGCCTCCTAAGTCAGTCAAAGTTAGGGTTTTGGTTCCTGCAAGGAAGTTGAGGTTTTCAATGGCTCAATCAAGTCATATAGGCCTATATACATTGTCAAGCATCCACATGCCAAGTTGCAAGACTCACAGCATCAAGTTGCACAGTCAAAAGCCCTATTTGCTCCACAATCAACTGCAGGGGCAAAATGGTCATTTTACAGTCAAAAGTCATAATTTTTGGTCAACATCTTATTTTGAAGCCACAATCATCATTTGATCAAATCTTGATCATGATTCCTCAAGCATGGCTCAAAAATCATCAAGATGCAAAAGTTGCTATTTTTGGACAGTTGAAAAGTCAACTGTAACTTGACCAAGGCATAACTTTTTCATGGTTCATCAGAAAAATCCCATCCAATGCTCATTTTGAAGGGGATGACATTTCCTACAACTCATCTTCACATTACAAATCCAAGAAATGCTCTCACAAAAAGTTATCAATTTCTACATTATAGGTCAATTTCAAAAGTCAACAAAAATGCACTTTAAGTCAAAGACCATAACTTGAGATTGGTAAATCAAAATGACATGGGACCAAAGGCATTGGTTAGAGGACTTCAAAACCTTTCCAAAATGTCCAAGAACATGTTCATATGATCAAAATTGAGCAAGATATGCATTGGAGAAGTTGGGAAATTTTTGGGAATTTGCAAAAGTCAACTTTGCCCAAAACACCTCATTTTTGCTAATGGGCCTCAAATTTCTTCTTGAAACATTGTCCAAGGCCTATGCACGACCCATTGAGATTAAATTGAATTATTTTCTTATTTTTATTAATTATTTGGATTTTTAATTGATTATTAATTCATTTAATTCATTTAATTGTAGGAAAATACCAAGATATGATTTCTAAATCTTCTTGTGAAGCAAAAGTGGTCAGCATATGATGGAGATTTTGTGTATCAATCAAGGGGACCAAAATCTCCAAAATTAGAAAGTTTTGTCAATCAAAAATATGCAAAAAGATTTGATTGAAAATCAAATATGCAAACCATAATGCCATGGATTTTTGGACCAAGATTTACCCTAATTCAGTTCTACTACATATACATAACCTAAACCTAATGCTGTGGACGTGAGATTTCTGCAAGAGAGGCCATAACAACATTGAAAAAAACCAAGAAAAGTGAAAACTGAATTCCACGTTCTAACACAATTCAAAGCCTTAGAGCGATTCAAACACATTGCTAGCATTCCCAGGAACGGATTGGAATCAAAATCAAGCCTTAACACTCAAAGAACGCGCAAGAACAGTCACACGGTTTGGTTATTTTTTTCATAATCATAATTCAATATTCATGCATTATTAATGAGATTTTTTGTGTGTATTGGATTGCTAGAACCTCTCTGAAGCTAATGGCATAGGTGAATTGCATTATGGAGCCCTGAATCACAAACCACCATGGATGAATTTTAGGGTTTTCAAGCTCTTAAATTGGGGGTTTGTCATATAGGAAAAAGTAGGCTTTGAAAGACCCATGGTTGAAACCGTCTGAATGAGACGAAGACACTGAGACCCTCGCGATGAATTTATATTAACCATGTGCCTAATCGCTATTATTCCTCAAGCTGTTTAGTGGGGGTTAAAAACCCCCGCTATTTGATTTGTTTTGCAGGTATTCATTGGAGACGATGATGAGGTGTCAAAGCATGGGTGGCTCATTCAAAACACGCGCGCTTCTTTTTTTCTTTTTCAGCATGTGACTTGTTTTGTTATATTATAATTGTTTCTTATTACATTAACAAAAGCTTGCAATTGGCTGAGCAGTTGGAGGAAACGTGCAAAGTGCTTTGGGACCTGGGTTCGATTCCCAGGTCCCCCAAAATTTCCATATTGTTTTTCTTTATCTAATCATGTGCAGGCTCTCAAGTGATGTTCATCATACACCTCCCAAATCCACGTGCCATGTGTCCACAACCATAAATCCAATGGCCCTGAGGTGCTGACCACCATGCTACCTAGTCAATGAACGCTCAGCAAATCCCAGAAGTCAACGCAGGCTTGAGTTAATGGGCCAACAATTTCCAAATTCACCTCATATTTGGGCCAGCATACCCCCCTGGTTTCTAGTCCTTTTTATTTTCTTTTTTTTTTATTTTCTTTTAACTAATTATTATTATCTAATTACTTCATAAACTAATATTTTTATAATAAATTCAGAATTAAAAAAATGCAAATATTTTTATTATTAGTATTATTTATTAAATCTCACTTTTTAATTATTTTTGTAAATAAATACTAACCAAATTAATTTAGTGTAATTAGTTTCAATTTTTAACCTTTTTCATAATAAATAAAAACAATCTAGAATTAGGGTTTTCTTGAGTTTTAGTTTCTTTTTATTTTTTATTTTCATTAAGACTTAAAAAACATAAAAAACATTTTTTTCTTTAATTAATTAATTAACTAGAATTAGGTTTAATATTTAATTAATTGCAAAAAAAGGACAAATTACTTTCTTTTCTCAAAAAGGGTCAAAACCCTAAGGACGTCCCGATTCAATTCTTTCGCACGCGTATTTATTTTTATTTTTTATTTCGATTATATTGATGTAACTGTCTCCGAGGATGTAATAGTTAATTAGGATTTTATCGCTTTCTTTTACTTTCTCGCATTTATTTCCAAACGGGTTATGTTTTTGGCGATGTATAGACCCGCGCCTTGTAATAGCGTAGATTCATATTTCTGCAATTTAT
This sequence comes from Vicia faba, assembly GCA_948472305.1. Classification (NCBI taxonomy): domain Eukaryota; kingdom Viridiplantae; phylum Streptophyta; class Magnoliopsida; order Fabales; family Fabaceae; genus Vicia; species Vicia faba. The sequence continues at coordinate 1,253,824,286 of OX451737.1, read as the reverse complement.
TTTCCGCACTCTTAACTGTTAAAAATGCATGAAAGACTTGTATGAATAATAAAACCAATTCGTAGCTCACAAATCACATGTACAAGATAATATAAACTGAAACAACACACATGCACATGCCACTCCTAGGGTACGCCTCACTGGTTGCCTCGACGTGGTCGTCAAGTATAGGGTGTTTTAGAGGTCGCCCTCCTGTCTAAGATCTAGTTGCCTCGAAACGGTTGCCTCGGATAAAAAGGATCTAGGACATTAGGGTTACCGCTAAGGTGTCCTACCATTGCTTTGGTGACCACATTGTCCCTAATAATCGAATTGACCCGAATAACTCCAACGATGGTGCTACCTACCTCTCAATGGTGGGATAGCACTATCTAAAGGACTCTTACACAGCCTAATTCCTTAGAGTAGGTAGATTCTCCTGGGTACTTGCTCTTTCAAACAAACAAAACAACTTTTCACACTTACACTTTCAAAAAGTTTTCAAACAAATACTTCATACACTCTTGAGGACTGATACAAGAGTTACCTAGAAGTCTTTCAAACTAAAATTTTTTCAAAACCCACACACACTTGAAAAGCAAACAAATTTTTGAAAACATAGAGTGAGCAAGTACCTAAGAGCCCATGGATAACCATGGATAGAAAGGGTGCTAACACCTTCCCTTTCTATAAATCTACCTCCCGAATCGAGAAACATCTCAAAAAGGAATTTTGTTGTGCTTTTGTCCTTTCCTTGTTGGAGAACATAAAAGACGGTGGCGACTCTTGCTTACCGCGACATTTCGCGAACCAGCATTCCAAAACAGTCAGTTCTATTTCCACCGATCACAGTGACCTACAAAGACTGGCATGAGATGCTACCATTCGCTCTTCGTGGGTATCGTACCTTAGCACAGACATCGACAAGGGCAACCCCCTACTCTCTGGTATATGGCATGGAGGCAGTCCTACCCATTGAGGTCCAGATTCCTTCTCTAAGGATTTTGAAAGATGCGGGTTTGGACGAAGACGACTGGATCCAGACTCAACTTGATCAACTAAATTTGATCAATGAGAAGAGACTTACTACTGTCTTTCATGGTCAAACGTATCAAAAATGGATGATCAAGGCTTTCAACAAAAAAGTCAGACGCCAAGAGTATCAAGTCGGGGGTCTAGTGATCAAGCACATCATACTGCCGCAAGGTGATCCCAGGGGCAAATGGACTCCCACCTACGAAGGGCCGTTTGTAGTTAAAAACATTTTCTCGGGTGGAGCCATGATTCTAACCACCATGGACGATGACAACCTTCCTAACCCTGTCAATGCGGACATAGTGAAAAGATACTACGCATAATAAAAGACCCGCTAGGATGATTATCCTAGGCAAAAATAAGGGCTTCCCGGCGAACCAAAAGGGTTCGGGCAAAAATAAGGGATGAAAATAAAAAAATATGTACACCCGGAAAGTCGAAAACCTGAAAAGGCTGCTTGGGCAAAAAAGGGTATCTCGGTGGACTGAAAACTCGAAAGGGCGGTCCAGGAAAATGTTAGGGATGTAAAGCGTATCACTATGTTCCATTGGATCACCTTGCGATCAGACCTCAGTATCGACTGTCAAACTCAAACGACACCAATCAATCTAATCAGCTTCGGACAAGCAACAAAGTGATGAGACGCTCGAAGACATAACGGCATTAGAAAAATTTAAACTCAATGGGATTGTTGTACATAGTTGTTTTCTTTTACACAATATTGTATAGTTTCTATTTTTTTGGCAGCGTTCTCTTACTAGAGCGTCCGCCTCTTTGTACAAAAACGCCTATTATAGGCCAACTTCGAAAATCAATGCAAATCATTTTTACAAAAAAAAACTATGTGTTTTCCCTTTTTCTGTTTTGTCTTGCAAGAACGTCCAATGGTTTATTCTTGAAATATGCATTTGAATATGATTACTACTCACAAATGTCTACATGAGAAACGAAAAGACAAATTGCTCGAGACAAAAACAAGAAATGTCAAAACCCGACAGTCACTCTGTCCAGCAGGTACCGAGGTATAGACAGCTTTGAAACATAATCATCAATACCCACGACCTCGTGACATCTACACTCCCCACGGAATGAAAGCAATCAAGGCATTGACATCAGCTTTCCCAAAACAGGAGGTAATCTCCCCAACCAGGGTCTTTCAAGAATCTAACATCTATATACCCCATCTGAATCTCATAATCGCGAGCAGGTCATAAAATTTGTCTCTCAAGCAGAATTTCATTCCTCTAAATACAGAAACTCAATCCTCGACAAAGTTTATCCCTCCAGCTACGGAAGTTCATCCTCCAACAGAGTTTCTTCTTTCCCTGCAGAGTTATTCTCAAAGCAGAGTCTCTCCCCGGCAGAATATCCGTAAACAAGGAGCAAATCTCCAGCATGATCATCTCCGTTCACCATCCCCAACGAAAATTGAAGAACCATGTTTTTCCACAACAGTTAGGAAGGCTATTTCCAATAATCTCAGGCAGCAGTCAGGGATTTATTTTCCCAGACTCAGATATGTCACAATAGCATCTCATGTTCATACATCATGACATGCGCATACATATCGCATACAACACAATCTCGTTATTTTGAGAACATCGCCCCACCATGCATTTCATGCATCTCACATAATTAACCTTATTATCTTTTCAGGAAAGACAATTATCACCAACAATTCCAGCAGTTGTACATATCACATATGCAGACAACTTATGGAAAATCAGTTCCCGAAATCAAACGGGTCAACTAATCTACGTGATCAAATGAAGCAGCCCTATTATCCAGGACTTCATTTCGAAGTAACCCTACTATTCAGGTTCCTTCTCAAGCCCTACTATCCAGGTTCCTTCCAATAGCCCTACTACCCAGACTTTCATTTCGAGGTAACCCTACTATCCAGGTTCCTTCTCATAACCCTACCATCTAGGCTTTCATTTCGAGGTAACCCTACTATCCAGGTTCCTTCCCATAGCCCTACTACCCAGGCTTTCATTTCGAGGTAACCCTACTATCAAGGTTCCTTCTCATAGCCCTACTATCCAGGCTTTCATTTCAAGGTAACCCTACTATCCAGGTTCCTCCTCATAGCCCTACTACCCAGGATTTCATTCCGAAGTAACCCTACTATCTAGGTTCCTTCTCATAGACCTACTACCCAGGCTTTCCTTTCGAAGCAACCCTGCTATCCAGGTTCTTTCTCCCTTATCTCCAAACAACAGTTTACAACATTGTAAGACCTGGACCCGACCAGATACGGTCAATTTCACATTTGCCCAGTTGAAGTCAAACTTAGACTTGGTCTAATTTCTGTCAATAATCACCTTCGAATGGCATGTTTAAGCTCATCTCCAACAACTTTTCGTCATCTCTCCAAATGGCATCTTTAAGCCCATTCCCTATGTAATCAACAACCACATCATCAAGTTCAAATTTCTATGCACTCTAGTGTTCAATCATCTTCCACTTTCAAGCTACGAACGACAAACATGCCGATCTCACGTTTCAAGTTTAAGAAGATTGAACAGGGGCAGCTGTTGTACTCCAAAATTTTCCCTCCCATTTTTTATTCAAGATACTATCCTAGGTCTTCTCGAATACTCAATTTGGCTCATAAGTTTGATCAAACAGATTCTTTTCCTAGGCGGTAAGTCAACGATTAGGGTTTAACGTTTCTCAAAGAAAATTGATTCTTCAAGGTTTCAAATGGTATTCATAGATCTTCATGTCTCTTCAAGGATGTTCAAGCCGAGTTTCAAACCTCGCATTGTAAGTTTGCTCAGTCAATGGTTCAGACGACTGAAAATGACTCCATTGACCCAAAAGTTAACCTTTTGTGAGACCAAGTTCAAGCGACTGAAATTTCTTCGTTATTCGATATTTTTGAGAGATTATTCTTGCGTATGACTCTCCTCGATGTTATCTCTAATTTCTCTTCACAAATCAAGAGTTGATTACGTGTAGAAGATCACCAAAATTCGAATACGTTAGAAGTTACTTCATGGATTTTAACCTAATCTTAAGTAATTGTCGCATGGTTTCTAAGAATTGTGATTTCCTCAAATTACAAGATCTTGCAACGATTATCTCCGCATATGGTCATAAGTGATGTCGCTCACGAGTTTATCTTCAAAGATCGAAAGAAAATTATGTTTGGAAGACTTTGAAAGTTATCAAATGGTCGCAAGTCATTTGTTTGATTTCGAATATTCTTAACCATAATTTGTTTTCCTCAGGACTATGTTTCTCATGTTGAAGTTTGTTAATTCTACAAGATTGGTGAATGTTCTTAAAGCACGTTTGTTTGGCAATGAAGTTTTGTTCTAATCGAGCACGGCGTGCGAGTTCGTTTTGAGTGCAAATTTGATTTTGACAAGAGGTGAAGATTAAGACTGTCATTTAGATAACCAATTGTTTTGAGTTCGAGTAAACCAAGTGGAATTGAATTCTTAAGCATTGTTTTGTTCAAGAATTTGATTGGAAGTTTAAAAGATAAGGCGCAGGGTTTCATTTGAAATATAAATTACAAGGGTGTTGGATTTTCTTGAAGTTCAAGTTACGAAGCAAGATACATGTTCAAATCATGCAAGTAGGGAATTTCATTTTCACCAAGATTCAAGAATGATATCCATATGATAAATTCCTAATTCATAAAATTCACTCAAGTTATGTGTTCATTACATTTTTGGGACGAGTTACAATTTTTGTTTACAAAGCAAAAAAAAAGAATTAAATGTTTCTTCTTCAATTTTCTGTTGCTTCCTCTTCAAGAAACTCGTCCACACTCTTTGCTGGCCATGGCCTTTTCATCTCTCAACTTCGTGTTCGCCATCCAATTCTCGTGTTCATGAAATAAGAAAAAAAAGGAAGTTAGCAAGCATGTGAAAATTCAAGAATTAATTGTTAAAACAAGTTTGAATACTCATCATTAGGGTTTGTATGTGGAATCAGATTTAAAAGTTGTTTGTTTTAATCATAGTCCATCTTCTCCTATTTTGTAAATCACAAGGTTTGGGCCTTGGTTCACAAAAAGGGAAAAGAAAATTTGCAAACATTTTCTACTGCAAAATAGCATAAAGCCCAAGGCTGTCCAACAGCAAACAAGTATAGCAGCAGGCAGCAAAGACAACATAATATGCAAACAAATAAAACAAGTCAAGCAAGAAAGGGCAGGCTGCAATGCAGCAGAGTAAACCACAACATAACCTACAACAAAATGTTACAGCAGTGTAAAGAAGGCAGCAGCAGGTAAAACAAATTGGAGCAAGGCAATAGCAAGCTAGCTTGCTCAACACACCACCTTACATCATCATGTTCTTTAAATCATATAAACCCTTCAGATACTTTTGGATAAAATCAAGTTTGCTTTATATCATTGAAAGATGAGAGAGGAAAAGATATCACCTGCATTGCTTCCCATAGCAGACTAAAAATCTACTCTAACTGCAAAAACTACCCCACAAACCAATACATGCCAAAACCTATGCCAAGCCTATTACAAGCCTTCAAAACAGTTGCACCAAATAGGCAAATACAAAACCTTCTACTCAAATGATCAAAGTCAACTTTCCAAATATGTTCAAAATCTCAATAGTTTCCCTCCAATGCCATCCCTTATCTCACTACAAAGCCACTATTTCGTAAAAACACGGAAGGAGAGAACATTTTGAAAGCACAAAAACCACGCCAGAAAAACCAACAATATACAAAAGATACAAACCAAACCATCAATATCCAAACAAAACCAAAGCAAGGATACCAAGAGACCAGTTAACAGAAAAAACCAGCTAAAGATAGATACCTACAGAGACAGCAAGAAAAATCCATATACATCCCTCAACTCCAATTCAAATCATCATTAATTTCACCATACTCTTACTCAACAACCATCCCCACCATACAAACACTTTTCTCAACCTCTCCTTAAGGGCCACAAGCCTCTGTAAAAAAGAAAACCTTTACCGCAACTTAACAAAACCCTCACTCATCCTCTCAAACCCTTAGCATGTGCTAGACTCAAGTCCATAACCAATCTCTGCTCAAACACTAAACCTATACCCGAACATCCCCCAAATACGCAGCAACCTTCATTAACAAAACCTACTCACTCAAAATTCCATCAGTACTTGTTCAACCTTCTTCACTGTAATAACCGCAACACAAGTACGTAGAACCATAATAAAATATCATAGGCTAGAAGAATCAAAGGATCGTGAAGCATACCTGACACTGTGTGATCATCAAACGCATCCCTTCCGCCACTATCGCGAGGTAGACATCATGATATCTTTTTTCTTGTTTTGTTAGCATTCTTTTAGAATAACATTAAGGTCTGGAAGTTGATTCACTGATCCTTGGCGTAATTTCATGTTTTAACAATTTAGGGTTCGTAAACTCTAATTCTTCGACCCCTTGAATTACGTGAAATTAGAGGATTCTGAGATTAGAATAGGGCTGGGAAGATAAGACAGAGTTGAGATTGAGAGATTTAGGGCTTGCGGCGCTGTGAGAAAGAAGAGAGAAATTGAGGAAGTACAGAGAGAACATGAAATTTCAGCGTGAGAAGGAAGAAGAGAACGATAGGGTTGCAATGTTTTGTTTTCCCTTTGCCCAAACAACATAACAACGTCCTGTCTCTAGGGTTTCATACCCTTCCAATTTATTCCCAAAATCGGGTTTGGGCCTGGTTTACTTGGCCCAACCCTTTTTTTTTAGTTTTAAGTTATATATTTGCAAAGCTAATTAGAATAATGAATGAACGTTTGGTGTGATGGTTAAGGCGTTAGAGTTTGGAGAGGAAGTCCCGGGTTCGAGACCCCTGGGGACGTTTTTTCCCATCTTTTCTGATTTGTTTACTTCATTTTATTTTTTTTGTTAAAACAAAAAACCCTTGGGCTTAAGTCTCTAAATCCCATACTTCAAAAAAAGACAGCATCACCCCATTTTCAATTTAACACCACCCCTCCATTTTGTTTTGTTTTAAATATTTAATTTAGTTTTACTTGATTCTACTAATTTAGTAACGCATGATCTTTGTTAATTAATTTTCTTAATTAAGTTTATTTCTTAGTTCTAATTTAATTTAGGAAAAGAAACTTTGTAAATATTTTTAATAATTAATTCTTGTATTTGAGTCTTAATTTGTTTATTTAATAACAAAAACCCTAAAAGACAAAATGTAATCTCAAGCCTCAACTCAACTTTAGTTTTGATGAAAGACAAACAAGCTAGTTTGATGAAAGACAAACAAGCATTATGGAAAGAAGGAAAAGAAGTGGAAATCATCTTAAAGCATCATTCACTCAAAGCTTCAAGGAACTTGGCAAGCAATCAAGTATATCAATTCTCAATTAAACTACATTGATTAGAAATGCTCAAAAATGATATACACACTTGCCACATCACTTCAATTATATTTCAAAACAATTTTTAAGTTTTTCTCTGCTGTAAATCGATTAACATCTTGTGTAAATCGATTTACACATGCTTTTTCAAAAAACTGTTTGCTCCTGCCAGCAATCGATTTACAGGTTGTGTAAATCGATTGATCACAGAACAAACTGATTTTTTTAACACTTGTAAATCGATTGACACAACATGCTAATCGATTTACACTTCAAACTTTTTGAAATTCTGAACGTTACAAACACGTGCAATCGATTTGCATGTTATGTTAATCGATTTGCACATTGAAAATTTTGAAAAATCTGAACTGGTTTCAAGATATCCTTCATACCTTTTCTCCAATAGTTGCATGATCAAACATTGCATCTTGTCAAGTTTTACAAACAGAAAAGTGTCCTTTTGGAAAGGTATCTTGATTACTATATATTACAAAATATTTCAAATCATAAAAAACACTTCTCTTGCAATAAAATCTGAACTTTGTAAAATATTCAAACTTCATATTTCTTAACTTTTAAGAACAAAGATTTTCTGCACTTTCACACATATAAAGAACAGAAATCTTTGAGCATTATCTAACCATTGTGTTACAGTTTGAATTGCTTACAAGAGAAGAAAGAAGAAACTTCAAAGAAGTCACTCTATGTGATCAACATCTTTCAAGAAATCATACTTCATAAAAACATACAAAGTGTAACTTATTTCCAGGATTGTTGGAATTAAGTGTTAGATTACTTTTGTTCCTTGTTGTCCATTATTGGAAACAAGAGGTATCTTTTGAGAGGATTGTTCTCATTAGACTTATTGGAAATCCAAGAGGGTGTTCTTGGTTATTTGTTAGGTTCTTTAGTGGATAAGACTAGGAAGAGTCTTGTAAAAGTTCTAACAATATAGTAAAATCTCTTGCGTGTTTGCAAGGGGACTGGACGTACTTCCGGGGTGTGGAAGGAACCAGGATAATTCTCCGTGTCTCTTTACTTTCTGCACTTTACAGTTTTCAAAGCACTAAATCAAAACCAGAAAGTATAAAATAAGTCAAAAATAGACCATCACCTAATTCACCCCCCTCTTAGGCGCAATCTTAATCTTACATTTGGTATCAGAGCAGGTTATAGGTAACCTGCTCCTAGAGATCCAGAATGGCTTCCGCAAATCATCAACCAGTTTTCAGAGATGGTGGTAGTAACAACAAGCCTCCTCTATTTTGTGGTGAATATTTTGACTTTTGGAAAATACGCATGAAGGCGCATTTAGAAGCACAAGGAGAGGAAGTATGGGATGCTGTTGAAAATGGTCCATTTATCCCAATAACGGTAATCAATGGCGTTGGGTCTGCAAAGCCCAAAACTGTATGGGACGACGATGATAAAAAGAAAGTTCTCTATGACAAAAAGGCAATAAACCTTCTTCAAGGTGCTCTCAGTATGGACGAATTTTTCCGTGTCTCAAACTGCAAAACAGCAAAGGAAATTTGGGATACCTTGGTTCAAACTCATGAAGGAACGGCTGAAGTAAAAAGATCAAGGCTAAATACCTTGAGTCAAGAATATGAACTATTTCGAATGCAGCCCGGAGAATCCATTCTTGACTTACAAAAGAGATTTGTGCATTTGACAAATCACTTAATTGCTCTTGGTAAAACCCTGTCAAATGATGAACTCAACTTGAAAATCCTTAGATCATTGACTAGGGAATGGCAACCAAAGGTAACGGCAATCTCGGAAAAGAAGAGTCTCTCCGCAATGACTTCCGCTACATTATTCGGCAAACTTCAAGAATACGAAATGGAACTCGGTAGACTTGAAAAACATGAGAATCTAGAAAAGAAGTCCAAAAACATTGCCTTAAAAATTGATTCAAAAGAAGTGGTAAAAGAAGACAATCCGGAAGAAGATGAAAATTTCATGCTTCTAGTGAAAAGACTTGGGAAGTTTTTTGGCAGAAATGACAAAGGCGGATCTCATGCACATAAGAGAAAGCACTTCAAGAAAAGAGAAGCCTCCACATCAACTCAAGATGTCTCATGTTATGAATGTGGAAAGCAAGGACACATCAAGCCAAACTGTCCAAATCTCCCAAAGAAAAATGGATTCAAAGGAAAGGACTCAAAACAAAAGAAAGCCTACATAGCATGGGAAGATAATGATATGAGCAGTTCATCGGAATCGGAAAGCGACGAATGTGCAAACTTAGCCTTAATGGCATCGCATCACTCCGACAATGAAGAAGAGGTATGCTTGAAATCCACTTCAAATGTTTGGTATCTTGACAGTGGATGTTCAAAGCATATGACAGGAGATGTACACCAATTTTCATATCTAGTACATAAAGCCAAAGGGTATGTCACCTATGGAGACAACACCAAAGGAAAGATTCTTGGCGTTGGAATAGTTGGCACACCTCCATCCATTCAAATTGAGGATGTTCTCTATGTTGAAGGATTAAAGCACAACCTTCTTAGCATAAGTCAACTTTGCGATAGAGGGTTCAAGATCAAATTCAACAAAGAAGAATGCCTTATTATGGATGAGGCAACCAATGAGGTAAAACTCAAAGGTATAAGATCTAACAATATTTTTGTGATTACTCTAGATGATTTGTCTATGAAGGTACAATGTCTTATGGTAAACAACAATGACGCTTGGTTATGGCATAAGAGGATTGCTCACATTCACATGGAGCACTTGAACAAATTGGTTAAGCATGACTTAGTTATTGGTCTACCAAAGATGAAGTTCATCAAAGACAAATTATGTAGTGCATGCCAAAAGGGCAAACATACCAAATCAACTTTCAAACCAAAGAATGTGGTTTCAACATCAAGACCACTTCAATTGTTGCACATGGATCTTTTTGGTCCATCTAGAACAAGAAGCTTCGGAGGTAACATTTATGCATTAGTTATTGTAGATGATTTTTCCCGTTTCACTTGGACTTTGTTTTTAGTACACAAGAATGAAGCATTCAAGGCATTCAAGAGATATGCAAAACAAGTTCAAAATGAGAAGTCATCAAAGATAACATCAATCCGAAGTGATCACGGTGGAGAGTTCCAAAACAGTCTATTTGAAGAATTTTGTGAAGAAAATGGGATCTTCCACAATTTTTCAGCACCAAGAACTCCACAACAAAATGGAGTAGTTGAAAGGAAAAATAGGTCTTTGGTGGAACTTGCTAGAACCATGCTAAGTGACTCAAGTTTGCCTAAATATTTTTGGGCGGATGCGGTAAGCACGGCATGTTATGTAAGCAATCGTGTGATCATAAGACCTATACTAAAGAAAACTCCATATGAGATCTACAAAGGAAGAAAACCAAATATCTCTCACTTTCATATTTTCGGGTGCAAATGTTTTGTCCTTAACAACGACAAAGACAATCTCGGTAAGTTCGATGAAAAATCGGATGAAGGTATCTTTCTTGGTTACTCCCTTTCTAGCAAAGCTTTTAGAATTTACAATAAAAGAACTTTAACTATAGAAGAATCAATGCATGTTTCTTTTGATGAATCTAACACCTCCAAGGAGGAAGTTGCTATTTGTGATGATGATGATTCTATAGATTTATCTCATGAGATTTCCTGCGGAGATGGCAAAATTGTCAATCCGGAACAAACACATGAACTTTCACATCAAAATGAAAATGATGATGATCTTCCTCAAGAATGGAGAACTCATCGTGATCATCCAATCGACAATATAATTGGAGATATTAGCAAAGGAGTATCTACTCGGCTAAATCTTAAGGATGCATGCTTAAATATGGCGTTTGTATCTCAAGTTGAACCTACTAAAGTGGCTCAAGCACTAGAAGATGATCAATGGATCCTTGCCATGCAAGAGGAGTTAAACCAATTCGAGCGGAATGAAGTTTGGGAACTTGTTCCTAATCCAGGAAATAAACGTATCATTGGAACCAAATGGGTTTTCAAAAACAAGATGGATGAAAATGGAATAATCACTCGAAACAAGGCAAGACTAGTTGCTCAAGGATACAACCAAGAGGAAGGAATTGATTTTGAAGAAACTTTTGCTCCGGTAGCACGTTTGGAAGCAATAAGACTATTACTTGCATATGCATGCTCATTGGACTTTGAACTTTTTCAAATGGATGTAAAAAGCGCATTTCTCAACGGATTCATAAATGAAGAAGTCTATGTAAAGCAACCTCCCGGATTTGAAGACTTCAAACATCCTAATCATGTCTTCAAACTGAAGAAAGCTCTCTATGGGCTGAAGCAAGCACCAAGGGCTTGGTATGATAGACTAAGCGCATTCCTATGTGAAAAAGGGTTTGTAAAGGGTAAAGTTGATACCACTCTCTTCATAAAAAATGTTAATCATCATACCTTACTTGTACAAATCTATGTAGATGATATTGTTTTCGGTTCAACTAACCAAAATATGTGCAAGGAATTTTCGTCTATGATGCAAGGAGAGTTTGAGATGTCTATGATGGGAAGATTGAATTTCTTTCTTGGTCTTCAAATTAAGCAACTCAAACATGGTATTTTCGTGAACCAATCAAAATATTGCAAAGACCTTATAAAGAAGTTTGAGATGGAAAGTAGCAAAGAAAGTGCAATTCCTATGGGATCCGGCACTTATCTTGACCCAGATGAATCAGGAAATTCTATTGACATAACTAAGTATCGTGGAATGATTGGCTCACTCCTTTATTTAACAGCAAGTAGACCTGACATTATGTTCAGCGTTTGCCTATGTGCAAGATATCAAGCCAATCCTAAAGAGTCTCACCTTGCAGCAGTCAAGCGCATAATAAAATATCTCAAAGGAACAACCAACGTCGGATTATGGTATCCAAAAGGTAGTATGTGCAATCTAGTTGGTTATTCTGATGCTGACTATGCAGGTTGCAAAACTGATCGCAAAAGTACAAGTGGAACATGTCACATTCTTGGAAATGCCTTGGTTTCATGGTCATGCAAAAAGCAAGCAAGCGTAGCTCTCAGCACTGCCGAAGCAGAATACATTGCGGCTGGAAGTGGATGCGCTCAAATTCTTTGGCTAAAACAACAATTACTTGACTATGGAGTAAACCTTGGATGCATTCCTCTTCGATGTGATAACACAAGCGCGATCAATATTACAAAAAATCCAGTTATGCATTCCCGGACGAAACACATTGACATCAGACATCATTTCATCCGAGACCATGTACTCAAAGGAGATGTCGAGATCACATTCGTGGACACTCAAAATCAACTCGCGGACATCTTCACAAAACCACTTGCAAAGGATGCATTTTTCAAAATTCGTCGTGAACTTGGAATCCTCGATGAACAAGATATTTAAGGTGCACTCAATCCTTGACTATACCTTAATGTACATATATATGTGGATAGACATTGTTTCAAATGTTAAAAATAATGATGTTTTAAATTTTCTCGTTAAGTAAATCGATTTACACCATATGTCAATCGATTTACTACTGAAGCAAATCATTTCTTTTAATAAAATCTTCTGTGTAAATCGATTTACACAATATGTCAATCGATTTACTACTGAAGTAAATCATTTTTTTTTATAAAATCTTGTGTGTAAATCGATTTACACAATATGTAAATCGATTTACCACTGAACGAAAATTACTTTTTATGAAAAATGTTCTGTGTAAATCGATTTAACCAAGGGGTAAATCGATTTACCACAGAATCTGAAGCATTTTTTTATGTATTTTCTCTATGCAATTTATTTTGTTTTAACATGTGATACCTATATGAGCTTTTAATATATTGGTCAAACATTCATTGTCTCTCAACCTCCCACCTTACTATTGCCCAATCAATAAAACCTTGACCAAATTACCAAATTAAAACCTCATAAAGACCTCACTTACTCTCTATATTATTTAAACTCACCAAAACTATCTCATAACACCAACACACTCTCTCACATAACAACACAAAAGAACTCTATATCTCTCTTTTCAAAACCCTAACAAAATCCATGGCTCCCAAGAGAAAAGCCTCTGCCTCAGAGAAAGGAAAGAAGCCAGCTTCGTCAACATCTGAAAACTCTGTGCTCGAGTACCTCTCGGATCCACAGCGGGACAGATTTCTCAAGCATTTTCAAAAGAAAATCATCTCTACTCCAAAGTTTGGTATGTTATCTACTTTTCCAGATGAATGCTTCTCATTTCAAAGAGATTTCATTGCTTATGGGTTAGAACCATTAATATCTTCACATGGTTTCTATTACCCGGATCTGGTTAGAATTTTCTACAGCAACATGTGCTATGACAACAACAAATGTTATACATATGTCCTTGGAAAAAGAATCCCTCTGTATTCCAAAACTATTGGCAGAATCTTGAACATTCCATATTCTGGAAGTACCCTCTATGATCCAGAAGATGCTGCTTGGGAAAACTATCAGAAGCGAGAATTTTTCTATAGCATTGGAAGGTTATCAGAATCTGAATACCGTGCCAAGCGGATTCGCAGTCTTGGCGGGGTTACTCCAGCTAGGGACACATGGAGTGCTGGAAATTTCCATATTGATGATAGGTTGTTTCACTATTTTCTGGTGTATATTTTGTTTCCTAGAGCAGGGAATCATTGTACAGTGACCGACCTAGAATTGCAAATCATCTATGCAAGGAAAAATGGAATCCCGGTTAATTGGGCAAAATTGATTGTGGTGCATATGCTAAAAGTTGCCGCAAGGGCCACCTTTCTACCATATGCATATTTCATTACAAGGATTATGGCAGCTTTTGATATAGATTTCACTGGATTTGAGCGGATTGAAATGGATCCAATCACCACTAGGATCTCCATCAAAAATGTTGATTCAAGAATGGGTGTTCATTTCAATGCTGAAGCAAAAACCATAACTTACATTGGAGAAGATGTGGTCGGCGATGAAGGTCATAATGCAGATGAAGAAGACCATGAAGTTCCTCCTCCTGCTGCTGCTTCTGGTCCCACAAATCAAGATGTTATGGATTTCATGACGCAACAGTTTGCTTCTCTCAATTCTAACATCAATGCTCGATGGACGGAGATAAATGACTCTACCTCATCTCGAATAGATGCTTTTCAGAATAATGTGAACCAACAATTTTCATATCTTTATTCACATCTTCATATCCCTCCATACGACCCAACCAATCCTGCACCTCCGCCTCCTCAATACACCGAACCACCTCTTCAACAACAATTTCCTTATCAAGGACCTTTCTAAAATGTTCTTGATCAATGTTATTAAATTCTTAGTATAAGTATCATTATGGATTTTGTCTTGTTTTATTTTGTTCATTTTATGTATTGTGTTCTTAAAACTTTGTTTGATAATTTTGAAAGTTTTGTGTTTTTCATTCATGTTCCTATACATTTCTTTCTGGTATACTTTCTTGTTGCATCTTTCCCTTCTTTTTGATAATGTCAAAGGGGGAGAAGGATGTAATAGCACTTTATGGTTGTTTGTTTTCATTGTCTTTACAGAGCAAACTTTCAAATCTTTTTCTCCATAGGGGGAGAAATCTTCTCAGGGGGAGAAAACACCTTTTGCTCAAATTCTGATCAACACATAAAGGAAAATGGTTTGTCATCATCAAAAAGGGGGAGAATGTAATCTCAAGCCTCAACTCAACTTTAGTTTTGATGAAAGACAAACAAGCTAGTTTGATGAAAGACAAACAAGCATTATGGAAAGAAGGAAAAGAAGTGGAAATCATCTTAAAGCATCATTCACTCAAAGCTTCAAGGAACTTGGCAAGCAATCAAGTATATCAATTCTCAATTAAACTACATTGATTAGAAATGCTCAAAAATGATATACACACTTGCCACATCACTTCAATTATATTTCAAAACAATTTTTAAGTTTTTCTCTGCTGTAAATCGATTAACATCTTGTGTAAATCGATTTACACATGCTTTTTCAAAAAACTGTTTGCTCCTGCCAGCAATCGATTTACAGGTTGTGTAAATCGATTGATCACAGAACAAACTGATTTTTTTAACACTTGTAAATCGATTGACACAACATGCTAATCGATTTACACTTCAAACTTTTTGAAATTCTGAACGTTACAAACACGTGCAATCGATTTGCATGTTATGTTAATCGATTTGCACATTGAAAATTTTGAAAAATCTGAACTGGTTTCAAGATATCCTTCATACCTTTTCTCCAATAGTTGCATGATCAAACATTGCATCTTGTCAAGTTTTACAAACAGAAAAGTGTCCTTTTGGAAAGGTATCTTGATTACTATATATTACAAAATATTTCAAATCATAAAAAACACTTCTCTTGCAATAAAATCTGAACTTTGTAAAATATTCAAACTTCATATTTCTTAACTTTTAAGAACAAAGATTTTCTGCACTTTCACACATATAAAGAACAGAAATCTTTGAGCATTATCTAACCATTGTGTTACAGTTTGAATTGCTTACAAGAGAAGAAAGAAGAAACTTCAAAGAAGTCACTCTATGTGATCAACATCTTTCAAGAAATCATACTTCATAAAAACATACAAAGTGTAACTTATTTCCAGGATTGTTGGAATTAAGTGTTAGATTACTTTTGTTCCTTGTTGTCCATTATTGGAAACAAGAGGTATCTTTTGAGAGGATTGTTCTCATTAGACTTATTGGAAATCCAAGAGGGTGTTCTTGGTTATTTGTTAGGTTCTTCAGTGGATAAGACTAGGAAGAGTCTTGTAAAAGTTCTAACAATATAGTAAAATCTCTTGCGTGTTTGCAAGGGGACTGGACGTACTTCCGGGGTGTGGAAGGAACCAGGATAATTCTCCGTGTCTCTTTACTTTCTGCACTTTACAGTTTTCAAAGCACTAAATCAAAACCAGAAAGTATAAAATAAGTCAAAAATAGACCATCACCTAATTCACCCCCCCTCTTAGGCGCAATCTTAATCTTACACAAAATACATGCATTTGATTTAATTTCTTTAGCTAATTAACAGAATAGATTTTTCCATTTTTCTTTTCAAACTTTTCCAACAAAAAAAAACAAGAATTTTATTTCCTTATCTTTATTTTGTTAATTAATTTTACTTCATAAACTTGTTGTAATTTCGATTAATTGCTCGATTCGATTTGGTTGTATTGTTTTCCTATTTGGATATTTAATCGCATTAATCTACCCCCACTTTTAAATTTGTACCCCCATTCCCGAAAGCTCTGTAATAACGTAGAAATTTAATTTCCGCAATTTACTGTTTTTCTTATATCGTATAGTAATTAGGCGTGCATGGCAAGACATAAAATCAATCGCTAGATAACCTAATTTCAAAGACAAAATAACTTGAATCAAACACACTTTCTCACACGCGCACCTCTAGGATAACCTCGCTTGTTGCCTCGGAAACACAGTCATGTCCCTCGAATATGGGACGCTTTAGAAAAGACCCTTCGATAAAAAAGATCATAGTCCCTCGATGTCCCTCGATGTTGCCTTCGGTAAAACGATCGAGTCCCTTACGAAAATTGCTAAAGCGTCTCACAAGTTGCCTTCTATGATTCTATAATTGACCCGCGCCTGTTCCTTCACATCCAACGATGGGGCTTCTTACCAAATCAATGGTAAGATAGTAATATCTAAAGGAGGAAGAAAAGAACACTTAAGACCTTTTGAATAGGTAGATTTGCTCCTAGTTGCTCGCTTGCTCACAACAAAACATTTTTACACCAACACTCTCATTTGAAATATTTTCAAAAGACAACACTTTGTACGTGTTCTTATAGAAACGAGAGCCATTAAAAAGAAAAATCTTTTCAAAATCACTTTCAAAAAACACAAACACCTATTTGAACTATTTTCGAAACAAACACTTTGTACGCATTCTTATAGAAACGAGAACCATTACAAAGACATTTTCAAAATACTTTCAAAACCCACACCACAAGCACATTTAAACAAAAGCAATTGATCTAGCAAGCAACTAAGAGCCCGTGGAAAACCATGGATCAAAAGGGTGATAATACCTTCCCTTTTCATAATCTACCCCTCGAACTCAAGAAAAATATCTCTAAAGGTATTTCCTGTTCTTTTCAGCCTTTCCTGTTGGATAAAAGAAAAGTCGGTGGCGACTCTTGCTGATCCGCACAATTGCGCTCAAACGCAAATGACCCGAGTCAGTTCTCCCTCC
Source organism: Vicia faba (assembly GCA_948472305.1). NCBI lineage: Eukaryota > Viridiplantae > Streptophyta > Magnoliopsida > Fabales > Fabaceae > Vicia > Vicia faba. The sequence goes on along the minus strand of OX451737.1, from coordinate 1,253,806,725 downwards.
GTATCACACTTGGGTACTGAGGCAGATAAGAAAGAAGCCAAGATCCGCGCTAACCTGGAAGACAATGTCAAGGGCTGATTGGTTCAGATGTTGCATGACTATGTTAAGGTGTTTGCTTGGTCATACGAAGATATGTCAGGGATTGATACTGATATTGTAGTTCATCGTCTACCAATGAAAGAAGGTTGTCCTTCGATCAAGCAAAAGGTTCATCGCATGCGTCAAATATGTCTGAGAAATAAAGGCTGAGGTAATGAAATAGTTCAATGCAGGTTTCCTAGAAGTGATGTCATATCCCTAATGGGTTGCAGCTGTGGTCCTAGTGCCGAAGAAAGACGGTAAAGTGCGTATGTGCGTGAACTACAAGGATTTAAATAGGGAAAGCCCCAAAGATGATTTCCCACTACCACATATTGATGTCTTGGTTGATAACACTGCCCAACATAAAGTATTCTCCTTCATGGATGGCTTCTCCGGATACAACCAAATCAAAATGGCGTCTGAAGACATGGAGAAAACCACTTTTGTCACACAGTGGGGCACCTTTTGTTATAAGGTCATGCCTTTCGATTTGAAGAATGCATGTGTAACTTATCAACAGGCTATGGTAGCTCTATTTCATGATATGATTCATCATGAGATTGAAGTCTCTATTGATGACATGATTGCAAGATCACAAACTGAGGAAGAACACCTTGATCACTTACATAAGCTATTTGAAAGGTTGAAGAAATACAAGCTGAGGTTGAATCCCAACAAATGCACCTTCGGGGTGAGGTCTGGAAAAATCCTAGGATTTGTCGTCAGTGGGAAAGGTATTGAAGTCGATCCTGCAAAAGTCAAAGCCATACAAGAGATACCAGCTCCCTATACTGAGAAGGAGGTCAAGGGTTTCTTAGGTCGACTCAACTATATTGCCTAATTCATCTTTCATTTAACTGCTACTTGTGAGCTAATCTTCAAACTGTTGAAAAAAGATCAAGTATTCAGATGGAATAACGACTGCCAAATAGCTTTTGACAAGATCAAGGAATAATTGCAAGAACCTCCAATCATGATGCCTCCGGTTGAAGGAAGACCTCTGATTATGTACTTGACTGTATTCGAGAATTCAATGGGGTGTGTGTTGGGCCAACATGACGAGTCTGGTCAAAAAGAGCATGCAATATACTACCTTAGCAAAAAGTTTACTGACTGTGAAACAAGATATTCACTACTCGAGAAAATTTGTTGCACTTTGGCATGGGCTGATCGCCAACTAAGACAGTATATTTTTACTCATAATACTTTATTGATTTCTAAAATGGATCTCATCAAGTATATCTTTGAGAAGCCAGGCCTCTCCGGACGAATATCCAGATGGCAAATGATCTTGACTGAATATGACATCCAGTACACTACACAAAAAGCAATCAAAGGAAGTGTGTTGGTGGATCATTTGGCGCATCAAGCTGTTGATGACTACCAATCCATGAACTTTGAATTCCCATACGAGAATATCATGCTGATAACTGACTATGAAAATCCTAGACCGTATGAAGGACCTAAACAAGGATCTCGATGGACTATGGTTTTTGATGGAGCTTTCAATGCATTGGGTAAAGGAATTGGTGTTGTGATCATTTCTCCTGAAGATTTCTATACACCTTTCACTTCCAGACTTTGCTTCGACTGTACCAACAACATGGCTGAGTATGAAGCATGCATCTTGGGTCTTAAGGCTTCCATTGACTTAAGAATCAAACTCTTAAGCGTATACGGAGATTTAGCCCTGGTAATTAGTCATGTTAAAGGAGAGTGGGATACCAAACATCCAAATCTGATCCCTTACAAAGAGCTTGTGCTAACCCTGATCCCATACTTTTAAAAGGTCACCTTTGAACATATCCCAAGGGAAGAAAATTAGTTGGCAGATGCTTTAGCAACTATGTCATCTATGTTTAAGGTCAATTGGGACAACGAAGCTCCCAGAATTATTATCAAAAGATTTGACGAACTAGCACACTGTTGTGAGAATGACACTGATGAGGAGAAGCCTTGGTTCCATGAGGTGAAAAAGTACCTTGAAGCATAAGAATATCCTAAGGGAGATTCAGTCAATAACAAGAAATTCCTGTGAAGGTTCTCAGCCAAGTTCTTCCTAAGCAATAGGACTCTGTACAAACGTAACCATGATTCAACTCTGCTCCGCTATATGGACAAGAAGGAAGCAGAGAAGATCATAGAGGACATGCATGAAGGAATCTTTGGTACTAACTCTAGAGGACATACTATGGCCAAGAAGATTCTGAGAGCTGGTTACTATTGGTCAACTATGGAAACTGATTGTCACCACCGCTTGAGGACTTATCATAAGTGCCAAATTTATCCTGATAAGGTTCACGTGCCTCCAGTTCCTTTGCATGTCATGACTACTCCTTGGCCATTTGCAATGTGGGGCATTGGCATGATCGGAGAAATCAATCCCACCACCTCTGGTGGACATCATTTCATCCTAGTCGCCATTGAATACTTCACCAAATGGGTCGAAGCGACTTCATTTACCTGAGTTACCAAGAATGCTATAGCCTGGTTCATCAAGCATAACCTCATCTATTGATGCGGTATCCCTGAAAGGATCATCACTGACAATAGTACCAACCTCAACAATTCCATGATCACTGAACTCTGCATGCAGTTCAACATCAAGCATCACAACTCTTCTCCATACATGCCTAAGATGAATGGCACAATGGAAGCCGCCAACAAAAACATAAAGAATATTGTGCAAAAGATGATGGTGAGCTATAAAGACTGGAATGAGATGATGCCATTTGCTCTTCATGGCTACCGTACCTCGGCGCGAACATCAACTGGGGTAACCCCTTTCTCTTTAATTTATGGCATGAAAGTCGTCATGCCTGTCGAATTTCAGGTTCCTTCCTTGAGGATTATGAAAGAAGCAGACTTAGGCGATGAAGAATGGATACTAGGTTGTATCAGTTGAATTTGATTGATGAAAAGAGGTTGGTTGTTATCTGTCACGGTCAGATGTACCAGAAAATTATGATCAAGGCTTTCAACAAAAAGATCAAGCAACAGGTGTACCAGGCTGGCGACTTGGTAATAAAGCGCATCATTCTACCACAAGGCGATCCCAGGGGAAAATGGACTCCCACTTATGAAGGGTCGTTTATTGTCAAGAAAGTATTCTCTGGAAGTGCTATGATGCTAACCACTATGAACGGTGAAGATTTCCCACACCCTGTGAATGCAGACAGTAAAAAATACTACGCATAAAAATGACCCGCTAGGTTGACATTCCTAGGAAAAAATAAGGGCATCTGGCAAACCAAAAGGGTTTGGGTAGAAATTAGGGATATATACAAAATATTATACACCTGGCAAGTCGAAAACCCGTAAGGGCGGCTTGGGCAAAAAGGGGTATCTTGGTGAACTGAAAACCCGAAAGGGCGGTCCAGACAAAAGTTAAGGATAAAAAGCATACGACTATGTCCCGTTGGATCACTATAATTAGCTTTACTACCAAGATCAAAAGTTCAAATGATACAAGATTAGTTCAATCAACTTCTTCCGACGGCAAAGGATGATGTTTGAAGACATAGGAACAATAGCAGAGTCGGAACCCAATGAGATCACTTCCACATGGCTATACATTTTTGTTTTTACCTTGTATTATTTTCATTTCACGACGACTTCCTCTTACTAGGATTTCCGTCTCTTTATACAAATTTGCATGTTTATAGGCAAATTATCAATACAAATATATTTTGAAGTGCAAACTTTTTGTTTTTCTATTTTGATTGCAAAAAACGTCTAATGACTAAAATTGAATGAAGATGTGCATATGAACATGATTAATTGTTAACAAATATACGTATGAGAACAGGAATAAATACTTACTCAAGGAACCAGGATAACACTCATAAATCTCCACAGAGAAAATTCATACATTCTCACAAATTCTTTTTCGAAGTTCCAATCAACATATCTCTTGTAAATTCTCTTCCCCAGCCGAGTTTGGTCTTCCAAAAACTGGAAAAATAAACCTTGAAAAAAGTTCTTCCCCAGAAGAATTCATTTCCCTAGTAAGGTCGCCAGAATACTTTCCTCAACAGAGTTTATTTCCCCAACAGACTACAATCCCCCAGCTTAAGTCTATTATTCAAACTACTACAAATCAGTGACATAACTCCTCTTCCCCAGTAGAGTTGATACTATCACCAGAGAGTTACTGTATTACCTAGACTCTAATCAGATAAAATTTAATTTCATCCTCCCCGGACAAATTGGAAGTTTAATCATCTTTTTTATCCCCAGTCGGGACATATAAGAATTAGATTCCCCAATAGAGAAATGGGCAACCAAGGTTTCTAAACTCTACTCCCCAAGCAGAAATCAACATCCCCTGCAGAATTTCCTCAAACAGCAAACAGGAATTCTCAGCGGAAGTATTCTAGACAAAGTTAGAGATACACATACTCTTCATCCACAGCAATAGTCAGGATTTATTTTCCCAGACAAAGATACACTGCAATAACACTTCACATTCATATATCCTAGCATATACATGACAAAATTTATATAGTATAATCTCATTTATTTTGAGGACATCATTACACAATGCATGCATCTGCATGCAACTAATTCTTTATCTTTTTCAGGAAAGATCAATCAAAAGACAAACATAGATTCTCTGCTAGCTCAGATTAAGTTCTGATACTTCATTCGGTTAAAGATTTAAAGACATCCTCTGGCTCAAATTAATTTCTAATACTGCTTTCAGACATAGGCATCTTTTGGCTCAGATTAAGTTCTGATACTTCTCTCTGTAGACCTTTCTCCGACTCAGATTAAGTTCTGATACTTCGATCGGTTGAAGATATAAAGACCTCCTTTGGCTCAGATTAATTTCTGATATTGCTTTTAGACATGGGTGTAATACGGTGGGAGATCTGACTTGGGTGTTTTGTGTTTTATTGCAATTGTTGCAGATAGCAAGAGTCGCCACCTACTTTTCTTTTATCCAATAAAGAAAAGGGTGAAAAGAACAGGAAATACCTTTTGAGATATTTTCTTGAGTTCGGGGGGTAGGTTATGAAAATGGAATGTGTTAGCACCCTTTTCATCCGTAGTTGTCTACGAGCTCTAGTTGCTAGCTCACTTTGAAAAAATGCTTTGTTTGAAATGTGTTTGTGATTGGTTTTGAAAGTATTTTTGTAAAGTTCCTTTGTTTAGGCGAACTTTGTAATGATTCTCGTCTCTATAAGAATTTATACAAAGTGTTGACTTTTGAAAATATTTCGTTTTGAAAGTGTTTGTGTGTTTTGAAAGATGTTGTTTTGAAAATGTTGTGAGCAAGCAACTATGAACGTTCTACCTACTCAAAAGGTCTTTGTTCTTTTCCTCCTCCTTTAGATGTTGCTATCTTACCATTGATTGATAAGAAGCCATGTCATTGGATGTGAAGGGATGGGCATGGGTCGTCGTATAGTCATGGAAAGCAAATTATGAGATGCTTTAGCAATTGTGTGAGGGCCTAAGATCGTTTTACCGAAGGCAATGTCGAAGGGTCATCGAGGGACTACGATTTTTTTTTATCGAGGGTCTTTGCTAAAGTATCCCATATTCGAGGGACATGACTATTTATCCGTAGGCAACAAGCGAGATTACCCTAGAGGTGCGCGTGTGAAAAGTGTTTGATTGCATGCATTTTTGTCTTTGAGATTAGGGTTTTCTAATGGTTGATTTTATCTTGCCATACATACCCTAAGTACTAACAATTATATTAAAGCGATAATTTGTGGATATTAAAATCCGCGCTATTACATCACTTGGGGGATGGGGGTACAATTTACAAATGGGAATGAAGTACAAGCCTAATTAAATTATTACAAACATATTGAATAAATGAATAGCAATAAAAAATATAAAAAGGAAAACAATGTACAAAGAAAGAAAAATAAACTTTATGTATTGACACATATCCTTATGCATCGATACATGCCACTTCTTGTTTTTGAAAAACAAAATCAACTCAGTATGATTCGATACATAATGGTATGTGTCGACTCATTTCTTGTTTGTGTCGACACATTCGTGTTTTGTGTTGACTCATACGCCTTTTTTCTCTCTGTATTATGCCTGGATTACAGTATGCATCGATGCATAAGGCCTTGTATTGACTCATACCCTGTTCTGTAACTAAAATGAGTTGACTCATGCATATTTTGTGTCGACCCATAACTTGTTTTACACCATATATGTGTCGACACATAGAGATATGCATCGACTCATAACCTGTTTTTTCACTTCTAACATTGTTCTGCTACATGTACAAGTCAGTTCTCAACATATAATTGATAAAAATGAAAAGCAAGAATATGGTTTGCTTCAAGGCTATGATATCTACATTTATCTTCCAAAATGAATCACTAGTGATGTTTGAAATGAAGAGCTCAAATTCAAGAAGACTTACCTTGAAACTGAAATTTGTGTTTTGAGTTTGAGTTGCTTTCAAGATGTTGTGATGATCAGAATGGCTTCAGTGAACCTCCAGGAAGTTGCTCCAACCCTTACTTTGTATTGAAAGTTTCTGAATCACTCCAACCCAGTAAAATTGTACAATACTGTTTTCTTTTTGATTTTGGAAGATGGTTATATTGGTATTATAGAAATTGTTCTGGTGTTTTACCAATTTCTATATGATGTGAAGTGTTTGGATAATTGGTTTATGGGAAAGCTTGCAAGGTGGAACAGTGGGTTGAGGTTTTGTTTTTGTGAATGAATATAGAGATGAAGATGAGCAGAGGTTACAAAAAGTTCTGTTAGATTTTTCAAAACTCTCTCTTCTCTCTTTCAAAAAAACCTCTCCAAAAACCTCCTCTTTTGTGTGTTGTGAAACAACTTGTTTATAGATGAAATGGACTGAAATTTAGGAGGGAAATAGATAATTTTTTTTGAACTATTTGGGTATACTGTTTCATTGCTTTTTAGATGCATCTATTATGTGCTAATTTTGTGCAAATATGGGACTGATATAGTGCATGTTTGGACAGGGTTAGAGGCAGCATAGCAAGACTATTTTTGCAGTAGTTTTGGAGTGGAGTGGTAGCTTGGTGCAGGACTGGCTCTGTACAGGACATCAAACTATTTTTTAACATGGTTTTTGGCTAGTAGCAGCAAGCTTAGACTTGGTAGCATATCTGTTTTTGGGGATTTTCTGGACAACAACATTTGTAGCACGATACAAGTCTGGTTTTGTGGACAGATTTATGCAGCTTGTAACAAAGACAAGGCATATTTGTGGATAGCATAGTGGAAAAGTTTGAAGGTTGAGTCAAAGGGAAAAGTTCAAACAAGACAAAGTTTAGGATTTGTAACTTGCAATTTTTAACTTAAAAACGCAGCCTTGTTGTTTACTTGAAAGCTTGTAACAACTTGAATTGTCTCGAATTATGGTGAAAAGATGTCATGAAGTAATGAAATTAACATGTATAGAAAATACTTAGAAAAATTTCCAAGTCTTGCAAAGTTTGATTTTTAATTTTCTTGATTTCTTGATGATCATTTTTCATATTTTGAATGTCTTGATGAAATGTGATCTTTGAAACTCAAATTTGATCAAAAAGTCAAAGTTTGACTTTTCAATGTACAATTCACTTTTTCATCAGTTGACCAAATTTCATCTATCAATTTGCTGATCTCGGGAGATGAATTGAAATATGCGATTAGGTCAAAATGATGTACTTGAATCCTTGAGATCATGTTTCGAACCAATAATTCATGCACTAGGTCAAAAGTCAAAGATTGGTCATTCTTAGTCAAAACCTTAATTTGGAGTCTCAGTGCTTCAGAGATGATTTTGTTTGATCAATTCCTTGAGAATGCTTGAGCATTGGGGATCCTTTGTGAGGAATGTCTTGAAAACGAGAGGGGAAATTTTGGGGTACAACAGTTGCCCCTGTTCAATCTTCTTAAACCCAGAGAGTTAGATTGGCGGGTCCGCCATTCATGACTTAAAGATGGAAGATGATTGAACACTAGAGTGCCTAGAAATTTGCACTTGATGATGTGTTAGTTAATTGTGTCAGGAATGGGATTAAATATGCCATTTGGAGGAGGGATAAAGAATTTTTGGAGATGGGCTTGCAGATGCCATCCAGAGTGGCTGTTGGTAGAAGTATCAGAATAAATCTTTGGTCGACTTATACTGAAATAGTAGATGTCTTTTCCCTATTTTTAGCTGGAAGAGATAAATCTAACCAGAAGAGGTATGTTGTTTGGCGACTTCACTAGGGAAATAATCTTAACCAGAAGAGGTTTGTTGATTTCATGTCATTAATTGGTAGAGATGAACCTATCCAGAAGAGGTCTATTGTTCGTATGTCTTTAACTGGAAGAAGTAAATATAACCAGAAGAGGTCTTTGTTTGATTGGTTGACTTTTCCTGCAAGGAAGAGGGTTAGTTGCATGCAGATGTATGCATGGCACCATGATATTCTCAAAATAAATGAGATTGTGTTGTATGCATTTGTCATGTATGTAATATGATGTATGAATGTGAAATATTGTTGAAGTGTATCTTTGTCTTGGAGAATAAATCCTTGACAAATGCTGGGGAGCTTTGGGAATTTAAATCCCGGACTACTGTTGTGGATGAAGAGTATGCCCATCTTTAGACCTTGTTTAGAATGTTTCCGCTGGGTACTCCTGTTTTGTTTTTTAGGGAGAAATCCGCTGGGGAACATTGATTTTGGCTCTTTGCTTGAAGAAACTCTGTGGGGAGTGTTTATTTCTGCTTGGGGTATAGAGTTCAGGAGCTTTGGTTGTCCGTTGCTCTATTGGGGAATTATACTCGACTGGGGAGAATGGAAAGTTAGTTATTATCTAGTCAAAATCCAGGCTTCATAGTAACTTTCGAATTGCTGGGGATAATAAAGTTAACGTTTATCTGGTCATATTCCAGGCTTCGCGGCAACTTACTGGGGAAGATGAAATTAACTGTTATTTGGTTAGATTCCAGGCTTCACAGCAAATTGATGAAATTAAATGTTATCTGGTCAGATTTTAGGCTTCACAGAGAATTGAAGTTAAATTATTATCTGATAGGATTCCAGGCTTCGCAACAACTTAGATGAAATTAACTATTATCTGGTTGGATTCCAGGCTTCACAGAAAATTGCTCTGGAGGATGAAAGTTAATTGTTATTTGGTCAGATTCCAGGCTTCGCAACAACTTACTTGAAATGATGAAGTTAACTGTTAGCTGGTCGGATTCCAGGCTTTACAACAACTTGTTTGAAAGGATAAAGTTAACTGTTATCTGGTCGGATTCCAGGTTTCACAGTAACTGATGAAAGGATGAAATTAACTGTTATCTGGTCGGATTCTAGGCTTCACAGTAATTTGCTTGAAAGGATGAAGTTTAACTGTTATCTGGTCAGATTCCAGGCTTCACAGTAACTTAGATGAAATTAACTATTATCTGGTCAGATTCCAGACTTCGTAGAAAATTGCTTGAAAAGATAAAGTTTGACTGTTATCTGGTCGGATTCCAGGCTTCGCGGTAACTTAGAATGAAATTTACTATTATCTGGTCGAATTCAAGGCTTCGCAGAAAATTGCTTGAAAAGATAAAGTATAATTGTTATCTGGTAGGGTTCCAGGCTTTGTAGTAACTTAGATGAAATTAATTGTTATCTGGTCGGATTCCAGGCTTCACAGAAAATTGCTTGAAAAGATAAAGTTAACTCTTATCTGTTCAAATTCCAGACTTCATAGTAACTTGCTTGAAAGGATGAAGTTTAACTATTATCTATTCGAATTCCATGCTTCACAGCAAATTTATGAGAGAATGAAGTTAATTGTTATCTGGTCAGATTACAGGCTTCACAATAACTTGTTGAGTTAACTGTTATCTGGTCAGATTCCAGGCTTCGCAGTAATTGATGAAGTTTACTCTGTTATCTGGTCGGTTTCCAGGCTTCGTAGTAACTTACTGAATTTAACTATTATCTGGTCAGATTCCAGGATTCATAGAAAATTTCCGAGAGAATGAAGTTGATTGTTATCTGGTCAGATTCCAGGCTTCGCAACAACTTGCTAAATTAACTATTATCTGGTCGAATTCCAGGCTTCGCAGTAATTGATGAAGTTAAACTGTTATCTGGTCGGTTTCCAGGCTTCACAATAACTTACTGAGGAGGATTCCGACTCCGTTGGGGATTGCAATGACTCTACCGGGGATTAAGGGGTTTTGTCCATTGATTTGTAATGGTCTAAGGAAAAGGCTTGTGTTGGGGAATTTGTAGTTTATTGGGGAAATAAACCCGATTGAAGAGAATATTTTGATGACTTATTTATGAAGTGAATTCTTTAAGGAGAACTCCACAAGGCTTCTTTTTTAAGACCAACTCAGTTAGGGAGAGGGTTTTCGAGAGATTGGAACTCTGGTTGGGGATTGCATGGATCCGTCTCTGTGCGGATAATTTTATTGAAGTATCTTTGTGGGGATATCCCAAATCCTTAAGGAGATGCTTGTTACTATTTTATGTATACATTTGTTAATAGTTTAATCATGTTCATATGCATATGTTCATTCAATTTTAGTCATTGTACACTTTTGCACTTAAAACAGAAGAAAAAAAACAAAAAGTTTGCACTTCAAAGTCTATTTGTATTGATATTTGCCTATAAACAGGCGTTTTTGTACAAGGAGATAAAGATCCTAGTAAGAGGAAATCATCGAAAGAATGAAAGGAATACAAAGTGAAAACAATAATATCTCTGTGGAAGTGATCTCATTGGGTTCCAACTCCGCTATTGCCCCTAGGTCTATGAACATCATCCCTTGCTGTTGAAAGAAGTCGATTGAATTGATCTTGGACCATTGAACATGGACCTTGGTAATAAATATGGCTGTAACGGTTCCATGGGACATAGTTGTACGCTTTAATCCATAACTTTTACCTGGACCGCCCTTTCGGGTTTTCGGTCCACCAGGATACCCATTTTTGCTCAAGCCGCCCTTTCGGGTTTTCGACTTGTCGGGTGTATAATCTTTTGTATATATCCCTAACTTTTACCCGAACCCTTTTGGTTCACCGGGATGCCCTTATTTTTTCCTAGGTATGTCAACCTAGCGAGTCATTCTTTATGCATAGTATTTTTTTTACTATGTCTGCATTCACAGGATGCGGGAAATCTTCACCGTCCATAGTTGTTAGCATCATGGCACCGCCAGAGAATACTTTCTTGATAAAAAATGGTCCTTCGTAAGTGGGAGTCTGTTTGCCCCTGGGATCACCTTGTGGTAAAATGATGCGCTTTATTACTAAGTCGCCAGTCTGATAGACTCGAGGCTTGATCTTTTTGTTGAAAGCTTTGATCATACGTTTTTGATATATTTGACCATGACAAACAACAACCAGTCTTTTCTCATTGATCATGTTCAATTGATCCAATCTAGTCTGAATCCATTCATCTTTGCCTAAGTATGCTTCTTTCATAATCCTTATAAAATGAATCTGAACTTCGACAGACAGGACAACTTCCATGCTATAGGCCAAGGAGAACGGGGTTGCCCCAGTTGATGTTCGTGCCAAAGTACGGTAAACATGGAGAGTGAATGGTAGCATCTCATGCCAGTCTTTGTAGGTTACCACCATCTTTTGCATAATCTTCTTTATGTTTTTATTGGCAGCTTCCACTGTTCCATTCATCTTAGGTCTGTACGGAGAAGAGTTGTGGTGCTTGACTTTGAACTGCGTGCAGAACTCAATAATCATAGCATTATTGATATTGGTTCCATTGCCAATGATGATCCTTTCGGGGATACCATATTGGCAGATGAGGTTATGCTTGATAAACCAGGCTACAACGTTCTTTGTGACTGAGGCATATAAGGCAGCTTTGACCCATTTTGTGAAGTAGTCAATAGCAACAAGGATGAAACGGTGTCCATTGGAAGCAGTGGTCTTGATTTCTCCAATCATGTCAATACCCCACATTACAAACGGCCATGGAGCAGTCATGAAATTTAGAGGTATCGGAGGCATGTGAACTTTGTCGACATAGATCTGACACTTATGGAAAGTCCTCGAGTGATGGTGACAATCAGTTTCCATTGTCGACCAATAGTAACCAGCCCTTAGAATATTCTTGGCCATAGTGTGTCCACTAGAGTGAGTCCCAAAGATACCATCATTCATGTCTTCCATGATCTTATCTTCCTCCTTTTTGTCCACACACCAGAGTAGAGTTGAATCATGGTTGCGCTTGTACAAGATTCCATTGCTTAGGAAGAATTTGGATGAAAATCTTCACAAAAATTTCTTATCATTGATGGAATCTCCTTCAGGATACTCTTGTGTTTCAAGATATCTCTTCACCTCATGGTACTATGGCTTCTCTTTGTCAGTGTCAAGCTCATAACAGTGCGCAGGTTCATAAAATCTTTCAATTGTAATCCTAGGAGCTTCATTGTCCCAATTGACCTTGAACATAGATGACATGTTGCTAGGGCATCTGCCAGCTGGTTTTCTTCTCTTGGGAAGTATTCAAAAGTAACATCCTCAAAGTATGGGATCAAAGTTAGCACAAGTTATTTATAAGGAATCAAATTAGGATGTTTTGTATCCCACTCTCCCTTAACTTGACTGATTACTAGAGTAGAATATTTGTATACGTCCAAGAACTTGATTCTTAAGTCGATGGTAGCCTTTAGACCCAAGATGCACGCCTCATACTCAACCATGTTGTTTGTACAGTCGAAGCAAAGTCTAGCAGTGAAAGGTCTATATAAACCTTCAGGAGAAACAATCACAGTGCCAATTCCATTACCCAAAGCATTGGAAGCCCCATCAAAAACCATAGTCCATCGGGATCCTTGTTCAGGTCCATCATACGGTCCAGGCTTTTTGTAGTCAGTTAATAGCATGATATTCTCGTTCGGGAATTCAAAGTTCATGGATTGGTATCCGTCAACAGCTTGATGTTCCAAATTATCCGCCAACACACTTCCTTTGATTGCTTTTTGTGTAGTATATTGGATATCATATTCAGTCAAAATCATTTGCCATCTAGCTATTCGCCCGGAGAGAGCTGGCTTGAAGTTAAAGATTGGTCATTCTCAGTCAAAACCCTAATTTGGAGTCTCAATGCTTCAAAGATGATTTTGTCTAATCAATTTCTTGAGAATCCTTGAGCATTGGAGATCCTTTGTGAGGAATGTCTTGAAAAAGAGAGGAAAAATTTTGGGGTACAACAATGGGTATCTCCTGGCTCAGATTAAGTTATGATACTTCTTTCAGTAGACTTTTCTCCGTTTCAGATTAAGCTCTGATACTTCTTTCGGTTAGGAATATAAAGACCTCCTCTGGCTCAGATTAATTTCTGATACTACTTTCAGACATGGGCATCTTCTGGCTCAGATTAAGTTCTGATACTTCTTTCAGTAGACCTTTCTTCGGCTCAGATTAAGTTCTGACACTTCGTCCGGTTAAATATTTAAATACCTCCTTTGGCTCTTATTAATTTCTGATATTTCTTTCAGACATAGTAATCTTCTGGCTCAGATTAAGTTATAATACTTCTCTCAATAGACCTTTCCTGGCTCAGATTAAATCAACCAAAGATTTATTCTGATACTTCTCCCAGTTAAAGTCGAGCGTAGACTTAGTCTAATTTCTCTATCAACAGTTACTTTAGATGGCATCTATAAGCCCATCTCCAGCAACTCTCTATCACCTCTCCAAATGGCATCTTTAACCCCATTCCCAATGCAACCAACAAACAGTTTTACTTCATGCACATGCGAGTGAAAATTTCTGGGCACTTAAGTGTTCAATCCTCTTCTACCTTCAAGTCATGAATGGAGGATAAGTCAATATAACTCTTCAGGTTTAAGAAGATTGAATAGGGGCAGGTGTTGTACCCCAAAAATTTTCCTCTCTTTTCTCAAGACATTTCTCACAAAGATCTTAAATAGCTCAAGTTTGCACAAGTGTTGACTAGGTCAAATCACCACTTAAGCATTGAGACCCCAAATTAAGGTTTTGATTTTCATAAGGACAATTGGACTTCTAATGACTCAAATGACTTTCATGTTTCATTATAGACCTCCAAGAATACTCATGCCAAGTTTCAAGTCTTGGATCACAATTTTGCTTAGTCAATTGACCAGATGACTGAAAATCAGCTGTATTGGGTAAAAAGTCAATTACGGTCAACCCATAGTCAAACTTCAAGATTTTTGGCCAATATAAATATTTTTAAGTCATATTCATCAATTGATCAAGTTTGGATCACAATTCCTCAAGAAAAGTGTTCAAATCATCAAATCATCAAAGGGTCAGAATGGTCAAAATTAGGGTTTTGATTGAGAATGACTATTTTTTGACTTTTTCCCTAATACATGATCTAATGACTTGAAGCATAATCTTAAGGACTCAAACACATCATTTTGACCTAATTGCATGACTCAATTCATTTCTCAAGATCAAACAATTGATACTTGAAATTTGGTTAACTGATGAAAAAGTCAACTGATACACCAAAAGTCAAACTTTGACTTTTCGGTCAACTTTAAGTTTCAAAGATCAAGATTCATCAAGATATGTAAAAATATCAAACTTGATCATTAAGAATCAAAAATTCAAGAAAAGTCCATGAAAAGTCAAAGTTTTAAATACTTAGAAATTTTCTAAATGTTTTATATACTTGATAATTTCACTACTTCATGACATTTTTTCACCAAGATGCAAGATGATTCAAGGAAAAATTTCAACATAAAAGTTGTAGATCTTGATGAATTATATAAACTTGTATTAGAGGGTTGATGTCCAAAAAATGCTTAGATTTGAAGATATAAGTCCATTAAGTCATTACATTTTTCATAAAACACTTAGTGAAAATTTTGGCAAGTTAGGTAGATTTCTTGACCTAACTTCTTGACCAATTTTCACCTAGTTCCAAGTTGATTTAGCCAAAATGGTCAACATGAATATTATAGACAATGTTTCAAGCTTTCCAAAATGTCAAAGAACTTGAAGAGATCATTTTTGAGCTAGGAGATTCGAAGAGAAGAAGATGGCATCACAAACATGGATTATAGGTCATGTTTCATGAAGAACACATGATTCAATCTCATGCCATGCTGCATAATCTTGCTTTTCAGGCCTCTTAACTTTCAAATCTCACCATAATTAAATGTTTCCACAAACTTTTGAGATATGGTCCACTTGATTTAAGCATTGTCCAATGCATCTTGCCATTTAAGGGAGAAAAGTACCATTTCCATTCTTGAAAAGCAAGCTTTTTTGCAAAAGTCCACTCCTTGAGCCTCGAACTTGTTTCTTCTGCACACGCTCAATCTACAAAATCAGAAGCAACATGTTTAAATTATTTAACCATTCTATGATCAAAGGTACAAGGTATTGAAACTTGATTTTCAAGAAAATCACATGTTGAGCTTAACATGTGATTTTGAATTATGATCAACTTGAGCTTCTCCAACCTTTCCCTATAAATAGAGACACTATTTTACAATCAAAACCACGAAAAAATAAGCCCTCGGACCCCCTCAATCTCTCCCAAGTCAGAATTGGCCAAAAATCACCATTTTTTAAGCATTTGAAACCTTAACTTCGAAACTCATCACTCTTGTAACTATTGTCCAAACAAATCATCCAAACACTTCATTTATATCATATAGAAGCTATCCATACCCCTGTTTCCTCACTGTAACATCATTTTTATCATCCACCTTTTCAAAATCCACCATTGCAACTTGACTTGAGTAGACCAATCCAGATACTTTCAAGGAAAAGTAAGAGTGGCAACATACCCACTAAGGTCCCAGGAAGTTAAAGCAATCATCATATTGCTTTTGGAAGTCGTGTAGAGGATATTGAATTTTTGCATCAAGAGGTAAGTTTTTCCAACTTTGAAATCTTGATACAAGCATTATTTGCACTTACTTTTAAAAGATAAAATGTAGATATCATGTCTATGAAGTTAACCATATCTTTAAATCTCATTTTTATTTACTGTGGGATGAGAATTTTGAAACTGAATTTTTTGGACATTTAGGTTTTTGTTTGGTAACAATAAGAAATTTGTGAAAACCTTTGATTTATAGCTCTTAAAATTACATGGTGGGGTTCCTTGTAAAAATCAAGCAAGTTTGGTTTTTACAACTCTTAATTTGGTTTAGAAATGAGGAAGTTAGAATTTTTTGAAAAAAAATGGAAGTATGTTGTTACAGTAACAGTAACGATGGATACAGGGAAGAAGAAGAAGAAGAGAAAAAATCAAATTTTGAAAACGAGTTTATTTTATATTTATTGGTAGTTATTTTATATAAACGGATGACCATAAGGGCCTGGGTTCGAACCAATGTGAACCTCATTTTTGCATATTTTGTGTTATTTTGTGATTTTGTGATTTCAAAAGGCAGATTTCACATACAATATCATGCAAACATTTTCTTGACAAGTATATGCGCGTGGCTTGGTGGTAAATTTTGAGCCAACAACCTTGATGTCTTGGTTTCAAGACTTGGCAAGACTAAACTTTATTTTTATCACTTGTTTTATTTCACATTTTTTTAACAAACTTCAACAATTTATTTAACTAATCAAAACAACTCCTTTTGAGTTGATTTTTTGCATACTATTTATTTACCATCTCTATTTTATGAATATAAAAAATATCACAATTTTTTTTTCATTATTTATAATTTATTCAAAATAGTACCTGTCTTAGTTTTTTTTATTCTTAAAAAACAACAAAAACATGTTTCAAACTAAAATCATTTTGTCACAACTTGTACTAAATAAATTCATAAAATCACATCCATTTTCCTTTTATTTTTCATCTTTTTATTTTTCCTAGATAAATTTGTATAGGTTTGCACCCTCAAATGTAATAGCGTGGATTTATTTTTTCTCGCATTTTCCTATTATGTAACTGTCAAAGCTTTGTAAATATAATTAGGGTTTTATTGCTTTCTCTCCCATTCACACAATAGGTACTCCCCATCCCTAAAACCATGTAATAACATAGAATATTTAAATTCTGCAATTTATTGTTTTCCTTAGTTTAATAGGATTGTATGGCAAGACATAAAATCAAACATAGCAAAACCCTGATTCAAGACAAATTAAATGAAAATAATACACTTTTTACACATGCACCTCTAGAGTTAACCCACACTTGTTGCCTCGGATAAAACAATCATGTCCCTCGAACGTGGGATACTTTAGCAAAAAACCCTCGAATAAAAGATCATAGCCCCTCAATGACCCTTCAAATGTTGCCTTCGATAAATGATCTTAGTCCCTTACAATAAATTGCTAAGGTATCCTACAATGTTGCCTTCTATGACTACATGATGACCCACGTCTGTCCCTTCACATCCAATGATAAGGTTTCTTACCAACTAATGGTAAGATAACACTATCTAAAGGAGGAGGAAAAGAATAAATACTTTCTTTTGAGTAGATAGAACGCTCGTAGTTGCTTGCTCACAAACATTTCAAAACAAAACATCTTTCAAACACACAACACTTTCATGAAATACTTTCAAATGTCAACACTTTGTATACATTCTTATAGAGACGAGAATCATTACAAAGTTCGCCTAAACGAAGGCACTTTTCAAAAATACTTTCAAACAAACACAAACACATTTATAAAGCATTTCAAAGTGAGCTAGAAACTAAGAGCCCATAGATAACTACGGATGAAAAGGGTGCTAACACCTTCCCTTTTCATAACCTACCCCCTGAACTCAAGAAATTTCTCAAAAGGTCTTTCCTATTATTTTCAACCTTTCCTTTATTGGATAAAATAAAAGTCGGTGGCGACTCTTGCTATCCGCAACAATTGCGATAAAATGAAAAACACCCAAGTTAGTTCTCCCACTGTATTACAGGCTCTATATCCAAAATTTCCTAATTGGGCTTCATAATCAATATATTTGAGTTGTCTAATCAATTAGAGATTTTTCTAATCGTTTAAATAATAAATCCGACCAGTGTATTGTTTCCTTTCTTGGCATTTCCAAGTACTATATAATGTAGGGTCTTCCTCACTTCAAACCACACTACTTTCCAATGTTTTCATATTTCTTTGTAGTTTATCTCTCTTTCTATCTTTGAAAATATTCTTATTCACTTCAAATTGCCTTAGTGCTACTAAGTGAAGTCTTTACTTGTGTGAAAGATATATTTTGTAAGTGGTCATGCTAATTATTTATATTCTTAAGAGTGTGATACCTTTAAGAGATTGAGTTTAGTTCTTGAGATCAACCTTTATAAAATATTTGTTCTTGGTTTATTAAGCTTTGGCAGAAAAACATTTGTTTTGGTTATTGAGATCAACCATAAATCTCTAGACGGTTCAGTATCTTACCCTGGGGTAAAAGCTATCACTGGTTGGGATAAGCCTGTTAAAACTTGAAGATCAGATTATATTAAGGTTCGTGGAAATAACATTTAAAAGCTCAAAGTTATAGTGAAACTCTTAAGAAGATCTCTTGGGGACAGGACTAAACCAACATTCGGTAAAACATGTATAAGTTTGTGGTTTAATCTTTCTAACCCTATCTGTTTACTTTTTGTAATTTACTTTCATTATTTAATCATTTTTATGCAATTACTCACGAAAAATTACTTGAAGGTAGAGAAAAACATAAGAAAGAGGGGGGTTGAATTGGGTTTTAAGAAAATGTTCCCATTTAGAAAAATATTTGATTTATCTATGAAAGAATATAGAATGCAATAAATATAAAGAGACACCTTCAGTTCTCCAGGTTCACCATTAACTAGGATAGTCATGTCCATCCTCCTCAGGTGATTTTGCCTTCAACAAGGACTTAATCCACTATAACCAAACTGATTACAATCGCACAAGCTACCCACCGGTGACTAACAAACACAATGATCACCAACCATTGACCCCTTAAGAGATATGACCTACCTAGTCTTCTTAACAGGATTTCATAATGACCTGCAACCATTATCATCTCAAGTCTTCTGATCTTCACTCGATCACTTGAGAAATAACACAATGATATGTTTAGTGATCTCTACGAGATATAACAATCATTGACCCTATTAGAAATTTTATCAAACCTGGTCTTTCTATGATGGATTTCTCACAATGACCCTCAGCCAGTGATCTCCTAATATTTATAACCCACTCAGTACACTTAGAGATGTTACCGATCATTACCCTATAAGGATTCTAACCAACTGGTCTCCATAGAATAAGATTTTATCTATGAAGGTCGCAATCACTCATCTTCTCACGCTTTCCGATCTTCCCTCGGTCACTTGACAAACCACCAATTCTAAACAATATTATTTTTTTGGAGATTACATGAGTGCTTCTTATTAAGTTGATTAATCCTATGTTAAGTACATATCAATTCTGAGCAACAACTCTTGTGTACAAACAACTTACATGACGATTCATAAGAAATAACACAATATGAGTAACAACTCTTGTGTTTTACAATCTTTCTACATAGATGAATATAATATAAATTAAATGCACCATATTATAGTCTTCTTGTCTCCATCTTCTTCGTGTAGCAAGATATGAGCAACAACTCCTTACTTCTTCATAATTCTTCCAAGATGTATATGATTGATAGTTAAATAACATCTTATAGAATTCTTCATCTTTTTTCTTCATTAAGCAAGATATGAGCAGCAACTCCTTGCTTATTCATTTCATCTCTAAAACATTGTAAATATTTGCTATTAAGAACATCAACATTGTTTGTACTTAGACATTTCCTTATTTGCCACTATCTTTGTCTCTAAATTTGAAGCTTCAGTCTTCTTTATATAGCCTCTAGATGGAAAGAGTCATTGTAAGGATAGAGAAGTCTTTTATCCTTCCAACGGTTGAATCCCGGTGAATATATTCAAGAGATGTTTTTCTTCAGTTACTTTCAATAGTGGATTCTTGTTTTCAAAATGATCGACAATAGCCTATCTGAATAAAATAAGTCTTGATACTTCGTGAAAGCTTTTCTGGTGAATATATCAAAAGCTTTTCTGATGATAGACATTGAAATCAGATATTATGACAACAGCCTATCTGATTCTCAAGTCTTTGAGTTCTTGAGCTTTGATTATTTTCATCTTGTTGGATTGTTTCTGATCTAAGGAGTGATAATGATCCAAAAGACTCTTCTTTTTTGTAGAGTCATGGTCTTTCAGATATTTGAACATTGTCTCTATATATACAAGCAATAGTTTATCTGATGAACAACTTCTTTGAGTGAAAGCTCTTCTGATTTACTACATCTTGATCTTGTCTTGGTACTTTGATTATCAGCTTTTCTTAGCTGCTTATATGATGTTTGATTTCTAAAGCAACAACTTATATCAGTACATCTAATTTTTCAGTTGAGTTCCTTCTATCTGATCTTCACCTTGTATTGATTCCTTGATAATCAGCTTTTCTAAGTTGCGTGTAGGATGTCTGATTTTTGAAGCAACAACTTATATCAGTACATATGGTTTTTCGTTGAGTATCTTCACTATGATCTCTTGATCTTTGTATTTATTTCCTTTCTGATGAACATTCAACATTCCTTAGAACTGTTGATGTTTCTATAGAAGTGGTCACAATATTTCTTTTGTTAAGTGTAGTGGTCTTTCTGATGACATTTATCTTCTAATGAATATTACTTCTATTGAGTAGAGTATCTTGAGAAGATATCATCCTTTGATCTTGTCTTCTGATGGACTTTAAGATGTTGATTAGATGTGAGTCCATGAGACCTTTCTTCATTTCTTCTGATGGAATACTTTTGATGTTGAATGAAAGCATGTATTCCATGAAATCTCTGATTCTTCAGAATCTTGACTTTGTCTTTAGAATCCAAGCAAGACCTCTTTAGTGACCGAATCTTGACTTCTTATCTTCTGCATTATAAGCTTGTTTCTTGTATACTCTTGATTCATGATCTTGTAGAAGCAGCTTATTAGAAACTCTTTCTTATTGGAAACTCATTGAGATTCTTTTCTTGTCGAACATTCAACATTCCATAGAATTACTGATGTTTCATTAGAAACAGAACTCAATGGTTCTTCTTCTGAGTGGTAATGTGATTATGATGATATCTTGATTAAGACTATCCAAAATTCTAACCATGTATCTGCATACTCAATGAAACCATTAGAACTAAAATTGTTCTTCATAAAATATAAGTTTGTTATCACCAAAACTCAGAGATTTAAACATAGATCCAAATCTTATTCTTACAATCTCCCCCTTTTTGATGATGACAAAACTATGTATTTTGATGAAACAATTTTATAGGTTTAAATCATAAACAAAGTAAAGTAAGAGTTAGGAAACTCCCCCTGAGTTGGAAACTCCCCCTGGGATAAATAATCTCCCCATGAATCATAAATTTATGATCTTTTAGAGCTTAGGAGAAATGTTATCCTTTCTAAATTTGATCTATTATTAGATTTAACATTTTGAGCTTATCAGATTATCCATGCTTTCTTAGAACATTTGAAACGAGGTCATTCTTTATCATAACTAGATTTATCAGAGTGAATACAATGTTTCTTTCACAATGTTCTTATAGCAGTTAAGTCACATTAGCATAGGGTCTTAGAGAAATGTTACTAATCAAAATCACTATTCTTTCTCTCCCTTTTTGTCATAATAAAAAAGATAAACAAATACTTGATTTTTGAATATAAAAAATACAATGATGCAAATACATAGGATTGAAAAACAGAACAAAAAAACTTGAATTCATTAGAAGCATAGAGAATACAAAGCACAAAAATTAAACATAAAGCAGACAAAAGGCAACAAATAACAAGATGGAAGAACACATATACAATAACCAAAATACTATATAAGAAGGACAAAACAAAAAAATGACTATGATGAGAAGATTGATTTAATTAACCTATCTTATTAGCAAAACATGCATAACAAAATCTTAAGGTAAAAGATTGTATTGGTTGTTTTGTTCAAACTTGCTAATAAACTCCTTAATCGGGTTATTGAACTTTAACTGATTTGCCAACAACTCTCTAATCGGTTCGTGTTCCTTATGCATCTCCTCTATAGACTTTAGAAGCTTAGGAACTAAGATAGAACTCCTTTTGGATATTTCTTCTATCTCAACTTGTTCTTTTCTGGCAGCTTCACTCTCTCTCTCTCTGGCCTCTTTCTCAGCTGCTTCTTTTTCAGTTGCTTTTTGAGCTTCCAAGGCTAAAGCTTTCTCCTCTGCTTCAATTATGTACTTATCCTTGGTTTGATCAGATAGACTCTCTATTCTTATAAATTCAGCATTTATCCATTTTCTAAACTCATCCCATGTGTTGCCCAGATAAGATGAATCAATACTTGAGCCAGATAAGTTACGAAGTTCTTCAATTTTCCCCAGAGCATTTTCATTTAATAGAGAGATGATATCTTCAAGACTCAGAGTTGCTATATCCGAATTCTGAATGTCAAAAGTAATTTCTTCAACATGAGACTCCTATGGTTCTATGGAGTTGACTGATGGATTCTGATTACTGACAAGATATGATAGGGAAGGATCAGAAGCTTCTAGTGTTGAGATTTGAAGAGTTGGAGAGGTGGTAACAGGAGAGATGTTTGTAGAGAAATGAGAAAGGGTTTCAGGAGGACAGGTTGTAAATAAGATTGGTGCACAAAAGATGGTGATATCCTTTAGCGGAACTGAAACGACTGTTTCAAAAACATGCAGAGTTTTTGAGGAAACAAAGTTTGAGTTATATGAAGGAGATGCGATATTTGAAATAGGAGGCAAAAGAGTTTTAGAACAACTAATTAAGTTTTCATTTGAAGAAATAACAAATTCTAACCAAGAAGAGGTTTGTGTGATGGTGGTAGTTGGGATGAAGGTTTCTGAAGAAGAGAACTATGAAAAGGCTTTTTTAGATGTGGATGTTTGAGGGAGAGGAGAGGAGATGACAGTTGTGAAGAAGAGTTAAGTTGATGTAGGAAGTGGTAAGACTATGTTCCTGAGATCAGAACTCGAACAAATGACAGCAGTCTGAGAAGTAGTTACCTCACATGAGGAAAGGGGATAAGAAGATAAAGTTATTTCATCAATGTCCATTGATGGATCTTTCCTTTTCTTTTGCTTATTCTTCTTTTTCTTCTTTCTCTGAGAGGCTTCTGATCCTTAAATCATGTCATTGATGGCTGATCTTTTCTTGCTAGATAGATTTTCATCAGGTGAAAAGAGATGTGGTTTCTTACTATTTATTTTTATTTCTTCTTCAAGGTCTGCTTCTACACTGAAGTTTCTAAAGGGAAACATTACCTTCAGACATTCATTTTGGTTTTGGATTGAGGAGCTTTTCTTGGAAAACTGATATTCATAGCCTTTTCTACAAGTGGCTTAGATACCTTTTCCAGAACTCCCATTTTTACTAGATTTTCAGCATTGAAGGGTTCCCCACAAGCCATTTCAAGATATTTTTCTTCCATATCTTTTAGTTCAATTCTCTCAGCAATGATATTGGAAATGATTCTTCCAAGAGGAATATAATTATTCATTCTTTCACTCTCGTCTCTTGTCTGCCTTACATTAACTCTTAGATGGTAAAAGAAAAGAGAGGGAAGATTTATACAAACTCCTGATGAGATAAAATATAGTATATATAAAAGATCTCCAGGTATGACAGATGCATATTTCTTAGGTGGTACTTGGATGATTGATGATTCAAGAATTTTGGCCCAAATTCTTAGATTATCATGAAGACCATCTGTTTTTGAAGCTTTTCATGATTTGAAGATAGGTTGATAAATATCCATCACTTCCATCTGTCTTCTGTTTGCTTCATATCATCTCAATCCTTTCTCTTCTTGATTAAGAACTCTTGCAATAACTTGTTCATTGATGATTACCTTTTTCCCTTTAATGAACGAAACTACTTGATAGGTAGATGATTTTGCATGAATCTGAAATTCTCTCACAAGATGGGGAAGAACAGGTCCATTGAGAAGGTTAAAGTAGTTTTCCCATCCTTGATTCATTACATCAGTCAAAAGATCAAAGTTGCTATCCTTGAGATTTTGGAAATCCACAAGAGGTTCGCAAAGAACGTTTAAGGAATCCGAATCTGTGGACAGGGTAACTTCAGGAGCGTTGTAAGGTTGTTTTTCTATATTCTTTTGCTTATGCTCAGAGGGAACTTCCATTACAGACAAAATATGAGGAAGGGTTTTGAGTTAGGAGGCGGAGGCCTTTCAAGAACCATTTAGCTAAGGGAATTCATAACTGTTTTTAGGGTTTAAAAAGTGGGAGGTGAAGTGAAAAATTCGTATGAGAGTGAATTAAGTGATTTGAATAAATAGGTTTAAAGGGAGTACTAAGAGATGGAATCGTACATGCAAAGAAAAAAATAATGACTTATTCCTAGTTTCAAGAAAAACGTTACAGAGCACACTGAAACTTTACAGCGTAATGATGAATATGCGTAAACAATTGCCTTATCGAAATAATCTTTCAATTAAATCATAAAATATAAGAGAGAGAGAGAGAGAGAGAGAGAGAGAGAGAGAGAGAGAGAGAGAGAGAGGGGGAGAGTTTAGATGACACGTGTTGTTGCTTCATGAGTCTGTTTTTGATAGCTTCTCAAGCGATTCTTGAAGGTCAAGTAACTTTATCCAATTTATGCTTCTGAAGGCTTGCATCTTTTCTTTCTAGAGTTGATCAGTCTAGCATTCTATCTTCACGCATAATCTTTATATCTTATACACACCTCTAACATTTCATTCTTGACAAATGTTTAGATGACTGATGTGATACGGTGGGAAGAACTGACTGTTTTTTGGAATGCTGGTTTGCGTTTTGTGTTTGTTTATGCAAAATGTCGCGATAAGCAAGAGTCGCCACCGACTTTTATTTTATCCAACAAGGAAAGGAAAAAAGCACAGAAAAATTCCTTTTTCGAGATGTTTCTCGGGTTCGGGGGGTAGATTATAGAAAGGGAAGGTATTAGCACCCTTTCTATCCGTGGTTATCCACGGGCTCTTAGGTACTTGCTCAATTGTTTTCAAAATTGTTTTCTTTGTGCTTGTGGGTTTGAAAAAAAATTTGTTTGAAAACTTCGATTTAACTCTTGCTTCTGTCCTCAAGAGTGTAACAAAGTGTTTTTTGAAAACTTTGTTTTGAAAAGGAGTGTAAGTGTGAAAAGTTTTGTTTTTGAAATAGCAAGTATCTAAGAACTATCTACCTACTCGAAAAAGGAATCGTTCTATGCTAATTTCCTTTAGACAATGCTATCCTACTATTAATGAGTAGGTACCACCATCGTTGGAGTTTGAGGGTCAATTCGAATTTAGGGACTTACAGTCACTAAAGCAATGTTAAGACGCCTTAGCGGTAACCCTAATGTCTTAGATCATTTTTTTAGGCAACAATATCCGAGGCAACCATTTCGAGGCGACTATGATCTTTTAGACAAGAGGGCGACCTCTAAAACTATCTATACTCAATGACCGTGTATGAAGGAAACCAAGTGGGGTGTACCCTAAGAGTGCGCATGTGCGAGTGTGTTGTTTTCAGTTAATTTTATCTTTGTACATGTTAAGGGTGATCTAAGTTGATTTTAAGTTAAAACATTCAGTCTTGTCATGCCATCCTATTATCAAACATCTAACAATTATAATTTGCGGAAATAAAATGCGGAATTTAAATTACAAGGCATCGGGTATTTACATCGCCAAAGACAAACCCTTTAAAAATAAATAAAGCGATAAAAAATAATAAAAAGTCCTATTTAACTATTACAAACTGGGAGCAAGTACATTATTGGATAAAGAAAATAAATCGCATGCGGGAAATTAAATCGGGCGCAAGATTAGGGTTTTGACCCTTTTTGTTAAAGAAAAGATTTTTGTGGTTTTTATTTTAAGAAAGAAAATGAAATTAAACCTAAATTAATTACTAAATTAAATTAATTAATAAAAATATTTTTTTTTTGATTTTTGGTATTTTAAGAAAGAAATAAAAATTAATTGAATTAGTAAAACCTAATTAAGTCTAGTTAATTTTAATTATTTACAAAAAATATGTTAAAGTTATTCTAATTAAAACCTAAATCTATTAATTAGTATTTATTAAAAAAATAAAAAATAAAAAATTAATTTGATAAAAAAATATTTTGTGATTTTGTTTTATAAAAGAAAAGAATTTTTCAATTGGTTAGAAATTAAATAAAACAATAAAAACAATTAATTAAAACAAAATAAGTAAATAAGAGAGAAAAGAGGTTTGGGCCTGAATTTTGTGGTGTATATAGCAATGCTGAGGCCCATTTAGATCTGGCCTTGTTGACTTTTGAGATCGAGTAGGCGCGTGTTGACTTGGTCTATGATAGACCATCAGATCTTGGCCACCAAATCTGGCCTCTGGCCATCTGGCAATTGGTTGCTTGCTGGTGTATGGTATGCTGTAGCCTTGGATATGTACAAGATCACCTGAAGAATAAAATTAACAAAGAAAGTGGGGGACCTGGGATTCGAACCAAGGTCCTGATGGTGATTGTCAGCTTGCCTTGCCACTACGCCGTTCTGCTTCATTTGTTAATATATTACACAATAATAATAATAAAAGAAAACAAATTATATGCCAGAAAAAACAAAAAAATGTGCACGCTATTTGAACGGGCGAATGGGGAAGCAACGCGCCATCGTCTTCTTTGTTGAACCGTGGCTAAAACAACTCTGGCCTATACCAACGGACAAAAGTCCGTAGCTATAAGTCAAGCATCTCTAAAATGCTACAGGCGCCATAGAAATGCATTCTGAACCCAGGGTTGAGTTCGTCTTCCTCTTTCGGTCACGCCTATAGCCAATATTAAGGCTAATTTTATCTGAAACGAAAATCCCTAAACCTAGATGCAGAACCCTAACAATGGTGATTTGCGCCACAGAGTATATAATAGAAATCAAATAATGTAAAAGGCTGGGAAATGATCTGGTGATTACAAATATGTCATTAGTTTATTTAAAGGATGCCAAAATAATGAGTTGCGATTTCAAGAACAAAGCTTGGTATCGTGATACTTACAGCGCTTTTGAAGGCCTGAGGACGCATGCTCTTGATCCAGGAAGGTTGTGTGATCACCCAGGAATCGATTGGGACCGATCTAAGCTTCTGAAATTGCCTCTAAGTATGGATTCGATTCCACACTTTTTAGTGAATTTTGCAACTTTGGTCTTGCCTATTTCTGCAGTCTCCAACCCTTATTCCGTTCCTTGTGGCTTGCTTATGTATGGTATAATGTGCTAGGGTAACAAATATGGCCTGAATCCTTCCACATCAATGCATTGAAATTTGATTTGATTCACCATTACTAAACCTTCCAAATTTGCCAAAACTCAATCTTTTTGCACATGGATTGCTTGATACGAATTTGATGGTGTCAATGATGATAATTAAGACCTGAAATAACCAAAAAGATCTTAGGTAATCAAAGTTTGGACTTTATATGATTTAATTTGATTTAAAATGAATAAATTCAATAAAAAATCAAATTAAATAATAAAAATAGAATATGAGCTCATGGATGAAGCTAGGACACGTGGACAATGGTGAAATCTCAAATCAAGTGGAAAAGAATGGGCCCATTTGACAAAATTTGAGGTTTTGGGGATAGTTGACTTTTGGCAATTTTGCAAAATTTCCCAACTTCAACAATGCATAACTTCTTCAATTTTGAACTTTTGGAGGTTTTCTTGGACTTTTTAGAAATCTTGAGATGTCATCTAATCAAACCTTTTGGTATCATCTTATTTTGATATTCCATGCTCAAGTTATAAGCTTTGGAAAAAAGGTGTTTTTGTTGACTTTCAAAAATGACCTATAATGTCCAAATTCATAACTTCTTGTGAGTTCATTTCTTGATCTTGAGTTATGAATATGGATTGTAGGAAATTGCCTCCTCTTCAAAATGAGATTTGGATGGGTCATTTCTCATAAAGTATGAGAAAGTTATGCTTGGTCAAAGTTGAGTTGACTTTTCCTACAAAACCCTAATTTAGCAACTTTTGAGTCTTGATGAATTTTGGGCAATCCTAGATGAATCATGATAAACCCTTGATAAAATGATTAAATATCCTTCAAAATGAGAATGTTGACAAAAAATCTTGAAGTTTGACTGTTTATAGGTCACAGTTGACTTTTGCCCTAGCACAGTCGATTTTTGGACCCTTTGAGCAATTGACTGAGCAAACTTCCTCTGCAAGGCTTGAAACTTGACATGGATGACCTCGAGAACATATTAGGGCATTAGGTAGAACTTGAGTTCATTTGTATTCAAGGGTCTTGATGCAACACAAAACCCTAATTTGGGGTAGACTGCCTTAAGAGACAGCTTGTCTGACCAAATCTTGAGCAAACTTGAGCCACTTGGAGACTTTTCTTGCAATGTCTTGAGAAATATGAGAGGGAAAATTTTGGGGTACAACAGCTTCCCTGTTCAATCTTCTTAAACCTGAGGATGTAGATTGGCTTTCGTGCCTTTCGTGATCCGAAGGTGGAAGATGATTGAACATTAGAGTGTCCAGAAATTTGCACTCGCATGAAGTGGTATCAGCCTTATGATGTTGGGAATGGGCTTACAGATTCCATTTGGAGATTGTTGGCGGGAGGATGGGCTTAAAGATGCCATCTGCAGGAGTGTCGATCTCATAAGAGATTCCTTAGCGAGAACTTTCATACCTATTGTTGTGGACGATTCCGCTGGGGAAGTCTGATCTTTGTTGAGATTTAGGAACTTGCATGTACCTTAGCTGAGAGAACATCTCTGCTGAGTTTTAAGAACTTGTCGTAATTCAACTGGGGGAAATTTGTCGATATTTAGAACCTTATCTGTAATTCAACCAAGACTAATTCAGTTGAGATTTAAGAACTGGTCAGGTCTTCGACTGAGGGAAACATCTTCATCAAGATCTAGGACTGTCTGGTCTTCAACGGAGGATAATTCTGTTGAGATTTTAGAACTCGTCCACACTTCGACGGAGGGAAATTGTCGAGATTGAGAACCTTATCTGTAATTCAACCGAGAATAATTCAGTTGAAATTTAAGAACCGGTCAGGTCTTCGACTGAGGGAAACATCTTTATCAAGATCTAGGAGTGTCTGGTCTTCAACGGAGGATAATTCTGTTGAGATTTTAGAACTCGTCCACACTTCGACGGAGGAAAATTGCCGAGATTGAGAACCTTATCTGTAATTCAACCGAGAATAATTCAGTTGAGATTTAAGAACCGATCAGGTCTTCGACTGAGGGAAACATCTTCATCAAGATCTAGGACTGTCTGGTCTTCCACGGAGGATAATTCTGTTGAGATTTTAGAACTCATCCACACTTCGACGGAGGAAAATTGTCGAGATTGAGAACCTTATCTGTAATTCAACCGAGAATAATTCAGTTGAGATTTAAGAACCGGTCAGGTCTTCGACTGAGGGAAACATCTTCATCAAGATCTAAGACTGGCTGGTCTTCAACGGAGGATAATTCTGTTGAGATTTTAGAACTCATCCACACTTCGACGGAGGAAAATTGTCGAGATTGAGAACCTTATCTGTAATTCAACCGAGAATAATTCAGTTGAGATTTAAGAACCGGTCAAGTCTTCGACTGAGGGAAACATCTTCATCAAGATCTAGGACTGTCTGGTCTTCAACAGAGGATAATTCTGTTGAGATTTTAGAACTCGTCCACACTTCGACGGAGGAAAATTGACGAGATTGAGAACCTTATCTGTAATTCAACCGAGAATAATTTAGTTGAGATTTAAGAACTGGTCAGGTCTTCGACTGAGGGAAACATCTTCATCAAGATCTAGGACTGTCTGGTCTTCAACGGAGGATAATTCTGTTGAGATTTTAGAACTCGTCCACACTTCGACGGAGGAAAATTGTCGAGATTGAGAACCTTATCTGTAATTCAACCGAGAATAATTCAGTTGAGATTTAAGAACCGGTCAGGTCTTCGACTGAGGGAAACATATTCATCAAGATCTAGGACTGTCTGGTCTTCAACGGAGGATAATTCTGTTGAGATTTTAGAACTCGTCCACACTTCGATGGAGGAAAATTGTCGAGATTGAGAACCTTATCTGTAATTCAACCGAGAATAACTCAGTTGAGATTTAAGAACCGGTCAGGTCTTCGACATAGCTGAGAACTTAACTGCATCCTTCCTGAAAGGTAAAGGTCAGTCATATGCAATGCATGATATGGATCAAGCAATGATGTTCTCAAAATAAATGAGATTGTGTTGTATGATGCGTATATGCATGTATCATGATGTATGGAAATGTAATGTTTCTAGCTAGGGAAAGTAAATCCCGTAGTTGCTGGAGAAAAGAGCTGAATTCTTCGTTTCCGGTGGAGATGGCGAACGAAGACGATTGTGAGAATAAACTTGCATGAGAGGATAACTCCGTTGGGGAATAAACTGATGAGGAGATTACTCTATGGGGAAGAGATGCTCGGCCGAGGATTCCACAGATAAATTCCGCTGAGGATAAATTACCGTTGCTGGTGATATTGAATCCTACTGGGGATTTGAATTCTGTTTGTGAAAGGAAAGAACTCCGCTGGGGATGATCTTTCAGTTGCGACTTCACTGGGAATAACCTTTTAGACTCTATTGGGGATAATCCTTTGAACTTGTTGGGGACAATCTTCCAAAGTCTACTGGGGATGATTCTTCAAACTCCGTTGGGGAAGCTTCTTCAGGCTGCGCTGGGAAAAATTTCAAACTCCACTGGGGATAACTTGTATTCTGCCGGGGAATACTCTTATACTCTGTTGGGGGATATTAAGACTGCCGGGGATATTAATCCTTTTCAGTGTTGATGGTAGATAAACTCTGCTTGGGGAGAATATTACCGATTCATTCACAGTTGCAAGTCTCAGCTGGGAGGAGTTATCATTACTGTCTTACTCTGCGGGGAGTGAGCACAGATTGACCATGTTCTTCAGTTGAATTTAACTTGTACCTGGTGGACAGAGCAACTTGTACAGTTTGGAAAATTCTTATTTGCCCTTGTTTCTGATATTACCAGTAATGGTCTTTTGTTTCGCATGTAAATATTTATGAGCAGCAATTAATGTCAAATGCATATATCAAAAATGAACATTGGACGTTCTTTGCAAAACAAAACAGATAAAGGAAAAACAGTTTGAAATTTTTCTGAAAATGAATTGTATTGATTTTGAAGTTTGGCCTGTAAATAGGCGTTTTTTGTACAAGAGGTTGACATCCTAGTAAGGGAATGCCGCCGAACAATTAGAATTTATACAATTTGTGAAAAATAAAACAAAACAGCTATGTGAACAATCCCACTGGGTTCCAACTCTGCTATTGTCTTTATGTTCTCGAGCATCTCATCACTTCGCTACTTGGTTGAAGGTAGATCAGATTGATTAGTGCCATCCGAGCTTGATAGTCGATACCGAAGTCTGGCCGCAAGGTGATCCAATGAGACATAGTGTTACGCTTTGATCCCCAATTTTTGCCTGGACCGCCCTTTCGTGTTTTCAGTCCACCGGGATACCCTTTTTTTCCCAAGCCGCCTTTTCAGGTTTTCGACTTGCCGGGTGTACAGTTTTTTTCATTTTCATCCCTTATTTTTGCCCGAACCCTTTTGGTTCGTCGGGAAGCCCTTATTTTTGCCTAGGCCAGTCGACCTAGCGGGTCTTTGATTATGCGTAGTATTTTTTCACTATGTCCGCATTGACGGGGTGAGGAAGGTCGTCACCATCCATGGTGGTTAGAATCATAGCTCCTCCTGAGAAAATGTTCTTAACCACAAATGGCCCTTCGTAAGTAGGGGTCCATTTGCCCCTGGGATCACCTTGAGGTAGTATGATGCGCTTGATAACCAGGTCCCCGACTTGATACTCTTGTCGTCTAACTTTCTTGTTAAATGCCTTGATCATCCGCTTTTGATTCGTTTGACCATGGAAAATAGCAGTAAGCCTCTTTTCGTCGATTAGGTTCAGCTGATCAAGCCGGGTCTGAATCCAGTCATCTTTGCTCAAACCTGCATCCTTCATGATTCGAAGAGAGAGTATCTGAACTTCAATGGTCAAGACTGCCTCTATGCCATAAACCAAGGAATAGGGTGTTGCCCCTGTTGACGTCCGCGCTGAGGTGCGGTACCCATGAAGAGCAAACGGTAACATCTCGTGCCAGTCTTTGTATGTCACTATCATCTTCTGCATAATCTTCTTAATGTTCTTATTAGCCGCTTCTACAACCCCATTCATCTTCGACCGGTAAGGAGAAGAGTTGTGATGCTGTATCTTGAACTGTTTGCAGAGTTCGGTGATCATCTTATTGTTGAGATTTATTCCATTGTCCGTAATAATCCTCTCTGGTACACCGTATCGATAAATTAGATTGTGCCGAATGAACCGTGCCACGACGTTCTTGGTTACAGTAGCAAAGGAAGCCGCTTCAACCCACTTTGTAAAGTAATCAATTGCTACCAGGATGAAACGATGCCCGTTGGACGCTGTAGGTCTGATCTCGCCGATCATATCAATGCCCCACATTGCAAAAGGTCAAGGTGCCGTCAAGATGTTCAGAGGTACTGGAGGTATGTGCACTTTATCAGCATAGACTTGGCACTTGTGACAGGTCCGAGAATACTGATAACAGTCGGCTTCCATTATGGACCAATAATATCCTGCCCGAAGGATTTTCTTTGTCATGGTATGTCCACTAGAATGAGTTCCGAAAGTACCTTCATGTAAATCTACCATGATCCTTTCTGCCTCGTTCCTATCCATACATCATAGTAAGGTTGAATCATGGTTACGCTTGTAAAGGATACCATTGCTGATGAAGAACTTCGCCGCGAACCTCCTCAGAAACTTCTTGTCATTAACAGATGCATCCTCGGGGTACTCCTGAGCTTCAAGATATCTTTTCACCTCATGAAACCAAGGTTTATCAGCTACCTCTTCAGTCTCAATATCACAGTAATGTGCAGGTTCGTCCATCTTTTCAATGATAATCCGGGGAGCCTCATTGTCCCAATTAACTTTGAACATAGAAGACATCATAGCCAGCGCGTCCGCCAACTGATTCTCCTCTCGTGGGAAGTGTTCAAAGGTTATCTCCTCGAAATGTGGAAGCAACGTCAACACATACTCCTTGTAGGGAATAAGATTTGGGTGTTTTGTATCCCACTCGCCTTTGATCTGACTGATCACGAGAGCGGAATCTCCGAAGACACTCAGAAACTTAATCCTTAGGTCAATTGCTGCTCGGAGACCCGTGATGCACGCTTCATACTCCGCCATATTGTTGGTGCAGTTGAAACATAGTCGGGCGATAAACGGAGTATGAGAACCTTTAGGAGATATGATCACGGCGCCAATGCCATTACCCAATGCGTTTGAAGCTCCATCAAAGTACATAGACCATCGGGATCCCTCCTCAGGTCCTTCATCCGGTCTAGGTGTCTCATAGTCAGTCACTATCATGATACTCTCATCCAGAAATTCAAAGTTTATAGACTGGTAATCATCCACTGCCTGATGTGCCAAATGGTCTGCCAACACACTTCCCTTGATTGCCTTTTGGGTCGTGTACTGGATGTCATACTCAGTCAAGATCATCTTCCATCTTGCTATTCTTACGGACAAGGCATACTTTTCGAAGATATACTTGATTGGATCCATTTTTGATATCAATAGAGTAGTGTGAGTCAGCATATACTGTTTCAGCCGGCGAGCAGCCCATGCCAAAATGCAGCAAGTTTTCTCAAGCAACGAGTATCGGGTCTCGCAGTTGGTAAACTTTTTGCTAAGGTAATAAATAGCATGCTCTTTTCGGCCAGACTTGTCATGCTGCCCCAGCACGCACCCCATTGAGTTGTCGAGTACTGTCAAGTATAGGATTAAAGGTCTCCCTTCAACTGGTGGCATCAGAATAGGTGGCTCTTGGAGATATTCTTTGATCCTCTCGAAAGCATCCTAACATTCATCATTCCATCTTGCCACTTGATCTTTCTTTAGTAGCTTGAAGATTGGCTCATAAGTAGCAGTCAGGTGCGAGATAAATCGGGTAATATAGTTCAAACGTCCCAAGAAGCCTCTAACTTCTTTTTCTATTCTGGGAGCTGGCATTTCCTGTATAGCCTTCACCTTTGCAGGATCCACTTGAATACCTTTGTCACTTACGACAAAACCCAACAGCTTACCAGATCTCACCCCGAAGGTGCACTTGTTCGGGTTTAACCTCAGCTTGTACAACTTCAACCTGTCAAACAGCTTCTGAAGATGGTCCAGATGTTCTTCTTCAGTTTAGGATCTTGCAATCATGTCATCGACGTATACCTCAATCTCATGATGGATCATGTCATGGAACAAAGCGACCATGGCATGCTGATACGTTGCCCCAGCATTCTTCAATCCAAAAGGCATGACCTTATAACAAAAGGTACCCCATTGAGTAACAAAGGTTGTCTTCTCCATGTCTTCAGGAGTCATTTTAATCTGATTATAACCGGAGAAACCGTCCATAAAGGAGAAGACCTTATGTTGTGCGGTGTTGTCAACCAGAACGTCGATATGAGGTAGAGGGAAATCATCCTTGGGGCTTGCCCTGTTCAGATCCCTATAGTCAACACACATTCGGACCTTACCATCCTTCTTTGGCACTGGAACCACATTGGCAACCCACTGCGGGTAAGAAGTTACTGCTAAAAAACCGGCGTCAAACTGTTTCATAACTTCAGCCTTGATTTTCTGAGACATCTCTGGGCGCATTCGAAGAACCTTCTATTTCACTGGAGGACAGTCTTCCTTGGTAGGAAATCGGTGAACCACAATATCGGTATCCAAACCAGGCATATCTTTATAAGACCAGGCAAAGATCTCAACATAGTCACGTAGCATCTGAATCAACCGTTGTTTCACACTAAGCTCCAGGTTTGCACCAACCTTGACCTCTTTCTTGTCTTCCTCCGTACCCATATTTACTGATTCCACGGGCTCTTCGTGCGGCTGAATAGCCCTCTCTTCCTGGAGTAGTAGTCTAGCAAGTTCTCCAGGCACTTCGCAATCATCTTCACCTTCGTCTTCAGCTAAGTTGATCGGACTTTCGAAGTCATAACTGGCAGTAGCAGAGTCGTTACCAGTGAGATCCAGAGTGGATGTAGACCTGTATATGTGAGTGTGTGTAAAATAGTTGTTTTGCAATATGTAATAAAAGAAAAACAAGGAGCGCAAAATTTGAAATACAAAAAACGTCCAATGCTTTTATTAATGATATATGTAGATGACACACATAAAGCCCTCACAAATGAAGCCACGGTGCCCCGGGTAAGACATCGGGCCATAAAGTTTAAAACATTGTCTGTTACAAATTCAAAACAAAAGTCTCATTACTGGGTGATAACTGAAACGGGCATAGAATCCTTCGTTGTCCAGTTGCTTAATCCACCATTGGCAGTTGGGTATATCCAGCTGTCAATATCAAACTCTTCATCATCGTCCTCCCTGATAGCATTTACCCATGCGTCAGGTTTAGGATTTTTTGGTGCTCCGAACTCGATCTCCTTGGCATCAATCAGGTCTTGTACCTTGTTCTTCAAGACCCAACAGTCATTTGTATCATGCCCCGGGCTATCAGAGTGAAAAGCACAGCGGGCATTCGGATCGTACTCCGGTGATGTTGTGTTAGGAGTCTTCGGGGCCTCCCTTGGAATCACCAAGTTGGTATTTAATAACTGCGGCAGAATCTGAGATAAAGTTATGTTGAGCTGAGTGAATTGTCTTCATGGTCTCTTGGCCCTTGACTGATTGTTGCACCGAGGAGCACCAGCATGTCTTGATATAACCACCACATTAACAGCTTGGCGGCGTTCAGGTCTATTCTTACTTTTTGAACTGTAGACAGCACTGGACTCCTTCTTAAAGGGCTTCTTCTCGGTGCTTGACGAAGCACCCTTCTGTATTTTACCAGATTTAATACCAGCCTCAATTCTTTCCCCGGTCATAATCATCTCTGTAAACCCGGATGACGAACTTCCAATCAGATGGTTGAAATATGGACCAGACAAGGTCCCTAAAAACATGTCCACTAGCTCCCTATCAGCCAAGGGTGGTTGCACTCTTCCAGCGAGATCCCTCCATTGACATACTCTGGAGTTGGGTACTGTGATCAGTGGATCTGGAACTGACTGTTTAACGCTGGATCACGAAATGTCGCGGAAGCAAGAGTCGCCACCGTCTTTTATTTTCTCCAACATGGACAGGACAAAAGCACAGCAAAATTCCTTATGAGATAGTTTCTCGGTTCGGGAGGTATATTTATAGAAAGGGAAGGTGTTAGCACCCTTTCTATCCATGGTTATCCATGGGCTCTTAGATACTTGCTCATTTGTGTTTTCAAAAGGTTTGCTTTTCAATTGTGAGTGAGTTTGAAAAAGTTTCATTTAAAAGTTTCAGATCGACTCTTGTATCAGTCCTCAAGAGTGTTTGAAAAATTGTTTTGAAAGCTTTTTGAAAAGTGTCGGTGTGAAAAGAAGTTTTGATTTGTTTTGAATTAGAGCAAGTATCTACGAGTCATCTACCTGCCCTAAGGAATTAGGCTGTGTAAATGTCCTTAAGGTAGTGCCATCCCACCATTGAGAGGTAGGTAGCACCACCGTTGGAGGTGTTCGGGTCAATTCGAGGGTTAGGGACAGTGTGGTCACCAGAGAAACAGTAGGACACCTTAGAAGCTACCCTTATGCCATAGATCATGGACATAAGGACTTACTAAAACGTCCTGTACTCGACGACCACGTTTCGAAGGCAAGGCAACAGTGAGGCGTACCCTAAGAGTGGTGTGTGAATTTGTGTATTGTTTTCAGTTATGTTTTATCTTGTCATGCATTATGGTGATCTACGCTTTGATTTTATTTGGGCCATTCATTCTTTCATGCAAAATTTAGCAGTTAAGGGGTGCGGAAATTAAAGTACGGAAAATAAAGTCCTACGCTATTACAAGGCGCGGGTCTATACATCGCCAAATTAACAAAGACCCGTTTTTTAATAAAATGCAGAAAATAAATAAATTTCCTAATTACTATTACAAGGCTTGGGCAATTACATAATATTTAAAACGGAAAATAAGGACAAACGCGCGAAAAGAAATTAGAATCGAATGTTCGGGGGCGTTGGACCCTTTTAAAGAAATTAAGTGAAATTAAAGAGGCTAATTAATTATTTAATAAGAAAAGGAATTGTTTTTTATATTTTTTTGTATTTAATGAAAATAAAGAAAATTAATTATTATTAGAAGTTAAATAAAATCCTAAGTCTAAGTTGTTTTTAATTATTTAAAAAAAATGTTTAAGTTTAACCTAATTTACCCTAATTAATTAATTACATGTTTATTTACAAAATAATTAATAATTAATAATAATAAGAAGAAGAAATTATTTATTAAGAAAAAAGAATAAAAATGCTAAAAACCTAATTTCTACATATTTTAGTTATTAAGAAAAGATTAAAATTAAAACCTAATTTTACTAAATTGATTATTAAAAATTTATTTACAAAAATATTAATGAACTAAATATTAAATAAACATATTTTTGAGTTTTGATTTTTCTGGTTTTATTTTATTATGGAAATTAATTTTGTGAATTAACTAAAATAATTAAAACAAATTAAACAAATTGAAAAGAAAGAAGAAAATTAGGAAGAAGGATAGAATACAAACAAAAGGGGGGTATCTGACCCAATTTGGAGGTTAATTGTGAGTAATTTGGCCCATTGAATCAGGCCCTTTTTGACTTTCCAGCGCTTGCGTGCAGATCCATTGACTGGTGTGCATGGTGGAATTCATGTGATGGCCATCAGATTGAGGCTCCTGTACACTTGGCAGGCTTGGACGTGGGGTTGCATGATGGACCCTGGGAGAGGCGCTACACAGAAGCACGTTATGGAAAAAATTATGAAACATAATAGGGGACCTGGGAATCGAACCCAGGTCCCAGTACCTGCAAGCCAGTGCATCAACCATCCAAGCTATTGAGTCTCTTTATTATTATTATGGGACATGAGTAATATATGAGAAAACAAACGCTATTGGTATAAAAACAAAAATCACGCGCGAATATTCAAACTATCCAGTCCTGTCCAAACACGCATGCATCGTCTTCATCTTTTTTCCTGTAATTATGAAACAAATAGCGGGGGTTTTAAACCCCCACTAACTGCAAAACCTGAAAATAGCGATTAGCACATAGATCAATATAAAAAAGGCGCGAGGTGGTCAATTGATTCATCTGGATGTCCTGGTTCCATTGGCATAGGTTTCAAGGCCTGATTTTACCATATGTGTAAAGCCCCAAATCTGGAGCTCTGAAACCCTAAGAAACGTTCATGGTGAATTCTCATACAGGCATGGTTAGTTCAATTCAAGGATACCATTAGCTTCAGAATGTTCATATTAGTGTAAATCAACCATTAAAAGACATTAATAATGCATGAAAGTTCAAACACGAATATGAAAAATTTTATGAACAGGGTGATGTCGTTCTACCACTTCTGGAGGTCTGGAGACTTGGCTTTGATTGCAAACGCTTCCTAGGTCGTCCAACAATGTATTGGAATAGCTTTTAGGCTTTCAAATGTGCAGTATCTAGGTTTTCAGTTTCCAATTTTTTGTGAAAAAAGTGCAATATTGTTCTTCCTCTTCTGCGCAGCTTCTTGTGTCTAATCCTTTATGTTTCAATTGTGCATATGTAATATGAATGAATTAGGTTAAAAAAACCAGCCTATAATCCATGCATTGATGATTTGGAGATTGGATTTTCAATGAGATCAATTTCAATCTTTTTCAATCCTTTCTTATGCCAATCATTGCCAATCATGTAGAAACTTTCCCTTTTGAGTGATGCACGAAATATTTGGTTCATAATGGATGAAAACTCTGCACAAAAAGATTTGAAAGGTATTATTTGCTATTTTTTTCATATTTAATTTTAATTAAGTGAATTAATAATAACAAAAATTCAAATAATTAATCAAAAATGAGAAAATAACTCCCTTGGAGGTCAATGGGTCGTGCATAGCCTTTGGGTGATGATTCATGGAAGAAATTGAGGCCCATTAGCATTTTTGAACCCTTTTGTGTAAAGTTGACTTTTCAAAATTTCCCAACTTCTACAAGGCATATCTTGCTCAATTTTGAAGCTTTGATCATGTTCTTGGACATTTTGGAAAGGTCTTGAAGTATTCTAACCAATGCCTTTGGTCATATGTCATTTTGATTTACCAATCTCAAGTTATGGTCTTTGACTTGAAGTGCCTTTTTGTTGACTTTTGAAAATGACCTATAATGTTGAGATTGATAACTTTTTGTAAGAGCATTTCTTGGACTTGAAGTGTGAAGATGAGTTGTAGGAAATTTCATTCTCTTCAAAATGAGCTTTGGATGGAATTTTTCTGATAAACCATGTGGAAGTTATGCCCTGGTCAATTTGCAGTTGACTTTTTCAACTGTCCAAAAATAGAAACTTTTGCATCTTGAGACTTTTTGAGCCATGCTTTGAGAATAATGATCAAGAATTGATCAAATGATGTTTGTGGCTTCAAAATAAGATGTTGACCAAAATTTTTGACTTTTGACTGTCAAATGACCATTTTGCCCCTGCAGTTGACTGTGAAGCATTTAGGGTTTTTGACTGTGCAATTTGATGCTGTGAGTCTTGAAACTTGGCATGTGGATGCTTGACAATGTATGTAGATATGTGGGACTTGTTTGGACCCTTGGAAACTTCAATTTCTTTGCCAGAACCAAAACCCTAATTTTTGACTGTTAGGAGGCCATTGGACTGTGCAACCCTTGGGAGATTTTGAAGCATGATCTTAGCAAACCTTGAAGAATATGGGAGGGCAAATTTTGGGGTACAACAGTTGCCCCTGTTCAATCTTCTTAGACCTGAGGATGTAGATTGGCTGACGTGCCTTTCGTAATCCGAAGGTGGAAGATGATTGAACACTAGAGTGCCTAGAAATTTGCACTCACATAGTAGAGTGTCAGTAGTATGATGGTGGGAATGGGCTTACAGATGCCATTTGGAGATTGATGGATAGGAAGATGGTCTTATAGATGCCATCGGGAGGTTGTCGATCGCGTAAGAGATTCCTTAGCGAGAACTTGCGTACCTGAGAAAGAAAATGATTACCTGGCCTGTTACAGGAGTTGGTCTTCAAACTCTTTGTGTAGATGCGCCCTGGCTGGATACAGGAATCGGATCTTTAAACTCTTCAGACGTGCCCTGGCGAGATACAGGAATCGAGTCTGGAGAATACAGTCGTCAACAGATACACCCTGGCAAGATACAGGAATCGAATCTTCGAACTCTTCAGACACACCCAGGCAAGATACAGGAATCGGGTCTGGTAATGTTAGTCGTCAACAGATACACCCTGGAAAGATACAGGAATCGAATCCTCAAACTCTTCAGACGCACCCTGGAAAGATACAGGAATCGGGTCTGGTAATGTTAGTCGTCAACAGATACACCCTGGCAAGATACAGGAATCGGATCCTCAAACTCTTCAGACGCACCCTGGCAAGATACAGGAATCGGGTCTGGTAATGTTATTCGTCAACAGATACACCCTGGCAAGATACAGGAATCGGATCTTTAGTTGCGACCGTTGATGGTAATCATCTTGGTATTAACCTTTGTCCTGAAAAGACAAAACGTTAGTTGCATGCAGTGTCATGATGTATGACATGCGTGATATTCTCAAAATAAGTGAGATTGTATGTTTATGATGCGTATATGCATGCTATAGTGTATGAAGATGCGATGTTTATGTATGTTTTCGTCTTAGGAAAATAAATCCTTGACGGATGCCGGGAAGTTAAATCTTGGGCTGATGTGAATAGCATTTCGCTGTTTCCGCTGGGGAGTGATGGTTGCAAGAATACCGGTAGGAGATGGTGACTTCGTTGGGGAATAAACTTAGAGATTACTCTGCGGGGGGAAATTATTCTAGCGACCTTGCTGGGGAACAATACTCTGTGGGAAGAGAGGTACTTTGCTGGGATGTTGATGATAACTTCGCTGGGGATACCGTTGTTATGTTGGAAGTTTTAATAGACTCCGCTGGGGATGAGAAGACTTCGCCGAGGAAGATCTTTCTGTGGCTTTTGGCTGAGGATAACCCAGTTATATCCTAGTAGGGAAATAACCTTTGAATAAAGTTGGGGGACGCGTTCGTGCTCTGCAGGGGATAAGCTTCCAGAATCTACTGGGGATAAGCTTACTGCTGGGGAGATGGCTTCCACTTTCCTGGGGGAACTTCAGACTGGACTCTCCTGGGGAAATTTTTTGAGATATATTGGGGAGGTGGCTCCACTGAATGTCTGATATACCGCCGGGGAACAATCTTAGATCAAGACTGCCGGGGATGCTTGTTAGGAATATTCGTATATTGTGCTGGGGAATGTTGAGATCTGCTGGAGGATACCCAACTTCCTTAAGGCTGACAGGATAACTCTGCTTGGGGGGAGTGCATTGACTTACTGGCTCACTCTCTGGGGACTTAAGATATCTTGGTTATGTTCTTCAGCTGAACTTACCTTGGTACCTTGATGGACAGAGCAATTAGATCGCTTAGACAACTCATTATTGCCCCTGTTTCTAATGTTACCTGTAATTAATCCTTTGTTTCGCATGCAAATATTTATGAATTAGAAATTAGTGTCAAATGCATATATCACAATTGAACATTGGACGTTCTTCGCAAAACAAAACAGAAAAAGGAAAAACAATTGGCAACTTGTCTGAAGAAG
This sequence comes from Vicia faba, assembly GCA_948472305.1. Lineage (NCBI taxonomy): Eukaryota > Viridiplantae > Streptophyta > Magnoliopsida > Fabales > Fabaceae > Vicia > Vicia faba. The sequence goes on along the minus strand of OX451737.1, from coordinate 1,253,764,855 downwards.
TGAATTTGTATTGATTTTTGAATTTGCCTGTAAATAGGCGTTTATGTACAAGAGGCTGACGTCCTAGTAAGAGAACGCCGTCGAACAACAGAGTTTATACAATTTTGTGAAAAAGGGAAAACAAAACAGCTATGTGAAAAGAATAATCCCACTGGGTTCCAACTCTGCTATCGCCTCTATATCTTCGAGCGTCTCATCACTTGGCTGCTCGGTTGAAGATGAAGCTGATTGATCAATGCCGTCTGAACTTGAGGTTGATACCGGATTCTGGATGCAAAGTGATCCAATGAGACATAGTATTACGCTTTATCCCTAACTTTTGCTTGGACCGCCCTTTCGGGTTTTCAGTCCACCGGGATACCTATTTTTTCCCAAGCCGCCTTTTCAGGTTTTCGACTTGCCGGGTGTACATATTTTTTTTTATTTCATCCCTTATTTTTGCCCGAACCCTTTTGGTTCGCCGGGAAGCCCTTATTTTTGCCTAGGTATGTCAACCTAGCGGGTCTTTTATCAGGCGTAGTATCTTTTTACTATGTCCGCATTGGCGGGGTGAGGAAGGTCGTCACCATCCATGGTGGTTAGGATCATGGCTCCTCCTGAGAACACATGTTTAACCACAAATGGCCCTTCGTACGTAGGGGTCCATTTTCCCCTGGGATCACTCTGAGGAAGGATGATGCGCTTGATTACCAGGTCCCCAACTTGATATTCTTGTGGTTTGACCTTCTTGTTAAATGCTCTGATCATCCGTTTTTGGTACGTTTGACCATGACATATAGCAGTGAGTCTCGTTTCGTCAATTAGATTCAATTGATCAAGTCGGGTCTGGATCCAGTCATCTTTGTTCAGATCTGCATCCTTCATTATCCGGAGAGAGGGTATCTGCACTTCAATCGGCAAGACTGCCTCCATGCCATAGACCAAGGAAAAAGGAGTTGCCCCGGTTGACGTCCTTGTTGAGGTACGATACCCATGGAGAGAAAACGGTAACATCTCGTGCCAACCTTTATAGGTCACTGTCATCTTCTGCACAATCTTCTTGATGTTCTTATTAGCTGCCTCTACAGCCCCATTCATCTTCGGCCGGTAAGGAGAAGAGTTGTGGTGTTGTATCTTGAATTGCTCGCAGAGCTCAGTGATCATCTTGTTATTAAGATTGGTACTGTTGTCCGTAATGATCCTTTCTGGGACGCCGTATCGACAGATCAGGTTATGCCGAATGAACCGTGCCACAACATTCTTGGTTACAGTGGCGTAAGAAGCTGCTTCAACCCACTTTGTAAAGTAATCAATCGCCACCAGAATGAAGCGATGCCCGTTGGATGCCGTAGGTTTAATCTCGCCGATCATATCAATGCCCCACATTGCAAAGGGCCAAGGTGCGGTTAGGACATTCAGAGGAACTGGAGGAACATGCACCTTATCTGCGTATATCTGGCACTTATGACATGTCCGAGAATGTTGGTAACAGTCAGCTTCCATTGTGGACCAGAAATATCCTTCCCGAAGGATCTTCTTTGCCATGGTGTGTCCACTAGAGTGCGTTCCGAAGGTACCTTCATGCAGCTCCACCATGATCCTTTCTGCTTCAGTCTTATCCACACAACGCAGTAAGGTCGAATCATGGTTTCGCTTGTACAGAATGTTGTTGCTGAGGAAGAACTTTGCTGCGAACCTTCTCAGAAACTTCTTATCGTTGACAGATGCACCTTCAGGATACTCTTGAGCTTCCAAGTATCTCTTCACCTCATGGTACCAAGGTTTTTCAGTCACTACCTCAGCCTCAAGATCACAACAGTATGCCGGTTCGTCCAGTTTCCAGATAATGACCCGGGGAGCCTCATTGTCCCATTTGACCTTGAACATAGAAGACATCGTAGCTAACGCGTCCGCCAGCTGATTCTTCTCTCTTGGTGTTTTACCCCAAAATTTGCCCTCCCATTTTCTTCAAGATTTGCCAAGTTCATGCTTCAAAATCTCTCAAGGGTTGCACAGTCCAATGGCCTCCTAACAATCAAAAATTAGGGTTTTGGTTCTGGCAAAGAAGTTGAAGTTTCCAAGGGTCCAAACAAGTCCCACATGCCTATAAACCTTATCAAGCATCCATATGCCAAGTTTCAAGACTCACAGCACCAAATTGCGCAGTCAAAAACCCTAATTGCTTCACAGTCAACTGTAGGGGCAAAATGGTCATTTGACAGTCAAAAGTCAAAAAATTTGGTCAACATCTTATTTTGAAGCCACAAAAATCATTTGATCAATTCTTGATCATGATTCTCAAAAGCATGGCTCAAAAGGTCTCAAGATGCAAAAGTTTCCATTTTTGGATAGTTGAAAAAGTCAACTGCAAATTAACCAGGGCATAACTTCCACATGGTTTATCAGAAAAATTCCATCCAAAGCTCATTTTGAAGAGAATGACATTTCCTACAACTCATCTTCACACTTCAAGTCCAAGAAATGCTCTCACAAAAAGTTATCAATTTCAACATTATAGGTCATTTTCAAAAGTCAACAAAAAGGCACTTTAAGTCAAAGACCATAACTTGAGATTGGTAAATCAAAATGACATGGGACCAAATGCATTGGTTAGAGTACTTCAAGACCTTTCCAAAATGTCCAAGAACATGATCAAAGCTTAAAAATTGAGCAAGATATGCCTTGTGGAAGTTGGGAAATTTTTGGGAATTTTGAAAAGTCAACTTTGCTTCAAATGCCTCAAAATTGCTAATGGGCCTCAATTTCTTCCATGAATCATTACCCAAAGGCCATGCACGACCCATTAAGCTAAAAGGGAGTTATTTTCTTATTTTTAATTAATTAATTGAATTTTTAATCCTATTTATTCATTTAATTAAAATCAATTATGAGAAAAATACTAAACCATGTTTTTCAAATCTTTTTGTGCATAGAATTCACTCAATATTTCGTGCACCATTCAATAAGGAAAGATTCAATATGATTGGCAAGGATTGGCATAAAAAAGGATTGAAAAAGATTGGAAAAAGATATGGAAGATCAAAAATTCAAAAGCATTGATTCAAGGACTTTGGGCTTGGTCTTTCTAACCTAATTCATTCACACATATATGCACAATCAAAACCTAATGCAAAGGACAGAAGTTGCGCTCAGAACAAAGAACAAACTTGCACTTTTTCACAAAAAAATTGAAAACTGTTTTCATACATAGAGGTTGTTTCAAAGCTTGAAAAGGGTTCCAATACATTGCTGGGCGAGCTAGGAAGCGTTTGCAATCAAAGCCAAGTTTCCATACTCAAGGAATTGGTAGAATGACATCACCCTGTTCATAAACTTTCTCATATTCGTGTTTGCATTTTCATGCGTTATTCATGACTTTTAATGTTTGATTTACACTAACATGAACTCTCTGAAGCCATTGGTGTCCTTTAATTGAATTAATATTGCTCGTGTCAAAAGTTGCCATGAAAGCTTTTTAGGGTTTCTGAAGCTTTGATTTGGGGTTTCACACATAAGGAACAATTGGCCGTTCAAACCTATACCATTGGATTCAGGACATTCAGACGAGATAAAGCCAATACTCGCACCCTTTTTATATTTGCCCAGGAGCTAATCGCTATTTTTATTGTTTGAGTTTAGTGGGGGTTTAAAACCCCCGCTATCTATTTTGTATTTTCAGGTAAACAAAGAAGAAGGTGGACGTGTCTCAGCAAGACTGGACAGTTTGAATTTAGCGCGTTTTTGTTTTGCTTCAGGCCACCCGCGTTTTTTTACATATGTTATTCACGTTCCATAATAATATCAAACTAACGCGTTGGCTCAGTTGGCTTGTGCGTTGTCCTACAGGCATTGGGACCTGGGTTCGATTCCCAGGTCCCCCATATCCTCCATAATTTTGGTTACAATGTGTTCAGGTACAATTTCCCCCCAGTGGTCCACCAAACACCCAACGCTTGTGCATGCCACATGTCTCCAGGGATCAATCTGATGGCTACCACAGGAAGACTACCATACGCGCTAGTCAAAGGATCCACACGTAATTACAAAAAGTCAAACAAGGCCTGGAATTGAGTGGGCCAAACTGCTTCAACAACACCTCCAAATTGGGTCTGAATACCCCCCTTGTTTGTATTTTCTTTCTCTCTTTTTTTTCTCTTTTTATTTATTTTAATTATTTTAATTGTTTCTTTTAATTCACAAAATAATTTTCATAATATAAAAAATCCAGAAAAAAATCATAAAAAATAAAAAATATGTTTTGTTTAATATTTAATGTCATTAATATTTTTGTAAATAAATTTTTAATAATCAATTTAGTTAATTTAGGTTAAAATTTCAATGTTTTTCTCAAATAAATAAAAAAATAGAGAAATTAGGTTTTTCAGCATTTTTATTCTTTTGCTCAATAAATAATTTTCTTATTACTATTATTATTAATTATTAATTATTTTGTAAATAAACGTGTCATTAATTAATTAGGGTAAATTAGGTTAGAACTTAAATATTTTTCTTTAATAATTAAAAACAATTTAGAACTAGGGTTTAATTTAACTTCTAATTTAATTAATTTCCTTTATTCCATAAATACAAAAAACATCAAAAAATAACTTCTTTTCTTATTAAATAATTAATTGCCTCTTAATTTCAATTTAATTTCTTTAAAGGGTCTAACGCCCTCGGATATTCGATTCTAATTTCTTTTCGCGCGTTTGTCTTTATTTTTTGTTTCAAATATTATGTAATTGCCAAAGCTTTGTAATAGTAATTAGGACTTCATTTACTTTCTGCATTTTATTTAAAAACGGGTCTTTGTTAATTTGGCGATGTATAGACCCGCGCCTTGTAATAGCGTAGGACCTTTATTTTCCGCATTTTAATTTCCGCACCTTTAAACTGCTAATCACATGAAAGAATGAATGGCCCAAATAAAATCAAAGCGTAGCTCACCCAATGCATGACAAGATAAAACATAACTGAAAATGACACACAATTCACACACCACTCTTAGGGTACGCCTCACTGTTGCCTTGCCCCTCGAAACGTGGTCGTCGAGTATAGGACGTTTTAGTAAGTCCTTATGTCCATGAACATGGCATAAGGGTAGCTTCTAAGGTGTCCTACTATTGCTCTGGTGACCACACTGTCCCTACAAACGAATTGACCCGAACACCTCCAACGGTGGTGCTACCTACCTCTCAATGGTGGGATGGCATTACCTTAAGGACATTTACACAGCCTAATTCCTTAGGGTAGGTAGATGACTCGTAGATACTTGCTCTAATTCAAAACAAATCAAAAACTTCTTTTCACACCGACACTTTTCAAAAAGCTTTCAAAAACAACTTTTCAAACACTCTTGAGGACTGATACAAGAGTCGATCTGAAACTTTAAACGAAACTTTTTCAAACCCACTCACGATTGAAAAGCAAACAAACATTTTGAAAACACAAATGAGCAAGTATCTAAGAGCCCATGGATAACCATGGATAGAAAGGGTGCTAACACCTTCCCTTTCTATAAATCTACCTCCCGAACCGAGAAACTATCTCATAAGGAATTTTTCTGTGCTTTTGTCCTTTCCATGTTGGAGAAAATAAAAGACGGTGGCGACTCTTGCTTCCGCGACATTTCGCGAACCAACGTTAAATAGTCAGTTCCAGATCCACCGATCACACTTGGGAAATGTTCAAAAGTTATCTCTGTGAAATGGGGGATCAATGTCAACACACGTTCTTTGTAAGGAATAAGATTCGGATGTTTCGTATCCCACTCGCCTTTGATCTGATTGATCACGAGAGCGGAATCTCCGAAGACACTAAGAAACTTGATCCTTAAGTCGATCGCAGCTTGAAGACCCATTATGCATGCCTCATATTCCGCCATGTTGTTGGTGCAGTTGAAACATAGTCGGGCAGTAAGTGGAGTATGAGTGCCTTGAGGGGATATGATCACAGCGCCGATACCGTTACCCAAAGCGTTGGAGGCTCCGTCAAAGTGCATAGACCATCGGGATCCTTCCTCAGGTCCTTCATCCGGTCCGGGTACTTCACAATCAGTCACTATCATGATGCTCTCGTCGGGAAACTCGAAGTTCATTGACTGATAGTCGTCTACTGCCTGATGTGCCAAGTGGTCTGCCAATACACTTCCTTTGATAGCTTTCTGAGTCGTGTATTGGATGTCGTATTCTGTCAAGATCATTTGCCATCTTGCTATTCTTCCAGACAGAGCAGGCTTTTCGAATATGTACTTTATTGGATCCATCTTCGAGATCAACAAGGTAGTGTGAGTCAGCATATACTGTCTCAGCCGGTGAGCAGCCCATACCAAAGCGCAGCAAGTTTTCTCGAGCAATGAGTATCGGGTCTCACAGTCGGTAAACTTTTTGCTAAGGTAATAAATGGCGTGCTCTTTTCGGCCAGACTCATCATGCTGCCCCAGCACACACCCCATTGAGCTGTCAAGTACTGTCAGGTATAGTATTAGAGGTCTCCCTTCAATCGGTGGCATAAGGATGGGTGGTTCTTGGAGATACTCTTTGATTCTGTCAAAAGCGGCCTGACATTCATCATTCCAACGTACTACCTGATCTTTCTTCAGCAGCTTGAAGATTGGTTCACAGGTGGCAGTTAGATGCGAGATGAATCGGGCAATATAATTCAGACGTCCTAGAAAGCCTCTGACTTCTTTCTCTGTCTTGGGAGCTGGCATCTCTTGTATAGCTTTCACCTTGACAGGGTCCACTTGAATACCTTTGTCGCTCACGACAAAGCCTAGCAGTTTTCTAGATCTCACCCCAAAGGTGCACTTGTTCGGGTTCAACCTCAACTTGTACAACTTCAGATGGTCAAACAACTTCTGTAGATGGTCAAGGTGTTCCTCCTCAGTTTGGGACCTTGCAATCATGTCGTCGACATACACTTCAATCTCATGATGGATCATGTCATGAAATAAAGCAACCATGGCACGTTGGTAGGTTGCCCCAGCATTTTTCAACCCAAATGGCATGACCTTGTAGCAGGAGGTGCCCCACTGAGTAACAAAGGTAGTTTTTTCCATGTCTTCAGGAGCCATCTTGATCTGATTATAACCTGAAAAGTCGTCCATGAAGGAGAACACTTTATGCTGGGCAGTATTGTCAACCAGAACGTCGATATGAGGCAGAGGGAAATCATCCTTAGGGCTTGCCCTACTCAAATCCATGTAATCAACACACATTCGGACCTTACCATCTTTCTTTGGCACTGGAACCACGTTGGCAACCCACTGAGGGTAAGAAGTCACTGCTAGAAACCCGGCATCGAATTGCTTCATAACCTCAGCTTTGATCTTCTCGGACATCTCTGGACGCATGCGGCGGACCTTCTGTTTAACCGGAGGACAGTCTTCCTTGGTAGGCAGGTGATGGACCACAATGTCAGTATCCAACCCAGGCATGTCTTCGTAGGACCAGGCGAAGATTTCCATATAATCATGTAACATCTGAGTCAACCGTTGTTTTACGCTGAGCTCCAGATTGGCACCAATCTTGACTTCCTTCCTATCTGTCTCAGTACCCAGATTTATCGTTTCCACTGGCTCTTCATGTGGTTGAATTGCCCTCTCTTCCTGGAGTAACAGTCTCGCAAGCTCACCAGGCACTTCGCAATCATCTTCACCTTTGTCTTCGGCTAAGTTGATCGGATTTTCGAAGTCATAACTGGCAGTAGCAGAGTCGTTACCAGTGAGATCCAGAGTGGATTGAAACCTGTGTAGGTGAGTGTGTGTAAATATAGTTGTTTTGCAATATATAAAGAAAGAAAGAAAGAAAGAAAGGGAGCACAAGATTTGAAATGCGAAAAAACGTCCAAGATCTTTATTCATGATATATGGAAATGACAGTTATAAGCCCTCACAAATGAAGCCAACGGTGTCTCGGGTAAGACACTGGGCCATAAAGTTTCAATTCATTGTTTATTACAAATAACAAAAATAAAGGAATTCATTACTGCGTAACAAAAGTAACAGGTGTATGATCTTTTGCGGTCCAATTGTTCAATCCACCGTCAGTCGTCGGGTAGATCCAGCTATCGAACTCTGATTCTTCCACTTCGTCTTCATCCCCAATAGCATTCACTCTTGGATTGGTGATGAGCACAGGAGGTCTTCCGATCCTAGCTTTGCGCACAGCCCTCTGAGCCTCTGCAGTAAAACCCAGTCCAAACTTATCAGTTTTAGGAGTGAAATCAGGGAGCCTGCCCCAGTTAGCACATTCACCTTTCTCGATTACAGCCCGGGCGTCCTTCAAGGAAGCCATCTTCAAAGGAAAGTCCTCTTCAACCATTGTTTCTGCTGCTGCCAATGTTGGAGGTACCTCTTCAAAATGATGAAAAGGGGTTTCAATAAACTCCCCGTCCATCTCGATATACCGGAAGGAATTCAGATGACTAACCATGTATTCTTCCTCCCCCTGCACAGTGACAATCTTCCCTCTGACAGGGTACTTGAGCTTCTGGTGTAGAGTGGATGTCACTGCCCCAGCTTTGTGAATCCAAGGTCGACCCAGCAAACAAGAATAAGATGGACGAATATCCATCACATAGAATGTTGAGTCAAAGACTTGGGAACTAACACGAATAGGAATTTCTACTTCTCCATGAACCATCCTCTTCGATTCGTCAAAGGCTCGAACAATGATGTTGGTAGGTTTCAACTCCAGGCCCTCACAATCCAACCGGTCTAAGGCCTTTTTGGGCAATACATTCAGGGAAGAACCGGTGTCCACCAACATGTGCGCGAGAGTAGTGCCCCTGCATTCTATGGAGACATGCAGGGCATCATTGTGGTTCTTTCCCTTGGCGGTAAGATCAGCATCCGAGAAACCCAAACCATTGTCGGCTGTCAAATTAGCCACACAGTCAGTGAATTGATCTGCAGATGTCTCTTGTGGCACATGGGCCGTCTTCAGAAATGAAATCAGGGCCTTGGCATGGGCCTCTGAGCATAGCAGTAATGAGAGCATAGAGATCTTGGAGGGGGTATGCCCCAGCTGTTCAACGACATTAAAGTCACTCTTCTTGATTATCTTAAGAATTTCCTCCATCTCTTGCTGGGAGGCCTCAACATTCACAGATTTTGGTGCCTCCATCCGAGCAGGCTCATCATCAATCCCTTTGCCCCGAGTATTAGATGACTCGGCAGCAGGGGAAGCAACTTGATCAGAAGTGGAAACAGGCGCACTTGCAGGCGTTATTATAAGAGGTCTTCGGATAACTGGTGGAGCAGTGTCAGGCGAGAAGAGCCTGCCACTGCGGGTAACTTTAGCTGGACCGGTAATATTGCTGATGCTGGTACCGGTGTTGAACTCTTGCTTTATTCCAAGTACATACACATCTGCCCTATAGTGCCATAGGATAGCCTTATCAGACTCATAGGGGAGGGGCCCCGGAACAGTAATAATAATGGGTGCGACAGACATGATCTTAACTGGCTTCCTCGGGGGAGCCTTGATTGGATTGTTGAAAATTGTAACGACAGATACTTCTTCAACGGGAACACAAGGAACAACGGTCTTCTTGAACAAAATCTCCTTGCTGTCCATCAGGCTTTGGATGCCTAACTTCAGCAACGGACAACCAGTAGGGGTAACAGCACACAAAAGGCAACCCTTGCTACAACCTGGAAATAAACCGGCCAGCAATAGGTTCCTCTTAACAGCCAATAGAGGGGTAGCTACATCATTCACAGAAACGGCATACAAGTCTTCATCAATGGCATTTACTCCATGCTGGGGCATAGGAGCAGTCACAACATTTGGCCTCTCAGGCGCCTCAAATTGTATTTCCTTCGCATCAATAAGGTCTTGAACCTTATTCCTCAGGGCCCAGCAATCATCAGTAGAATGCCCCGGGCTATCGGAGTGATAAGCACAGCGGGAATTTGGATTATACTTAGGGGATGCAGTATTCACAACCTTCGGAGCCTCTCTGACGGTCACCAAGTTGGTCGATAGCAATTGCAGCAAGATTTGTGACAAGGTCATACTCAGCCGGGTAAATTCTCTTATGGGTCTCTCAGCCCTTGGTTGGTTGGGTTTCCGAGGAGCGGCAGCAGGCTTAGCAATAACCACCGCGTTGACAGCTTGGCGGCGTTCTGGTTTGTCTTGCCTTCTAGGCCCATACACAGCACTGGTCTCCTTTTTAAAAGGTTTCTTCTCAAAACTTGAAGACGCACATTTCTGAATCTTTCCTGATTTCATACCAGCCTCTATCCTTTCCCCAGTCAGAATAAGGTATGTGAACCCTACAGATGAGTTGCCAATAATATGATTGAAGAACGGCCCGAATAGGGTCCCCAAGAACATATCTACCAATTCACGGTCTGTTAACGGTGGCTGCACCCTGCCATCCAGATCCCTCCACTTCTACGCATACTCTTTAAAACCTTCTCCCGATCCTAGCGACATACCCTGGAGTTGGGTACGTGTAGGAGCGAGGTCGGAATTATATTGATACTGCTTGTAAAAAGCAGTAGCCAACTCCTCCCAGTTACGAACCTTGGTTCCATCCAGCTGATAGAACCATTCGAGATGAGTCCCTGAAAGACTCTCCTGGAAGAAGTGGATCCACAAGTTTTTGTCCACTGTGTATGGTTGAATCTTCCGCACATAAGATCTGAGATGTAGCTTAGGGCAAGACGCCCTGTCATACTTGGCGAAAGATGGTGCTTTGAACTTGTGCGGGATGATCACACCAGAAGATAAACCCAAGTCTCTGAAATCCAAACCAAGCACTTGTTGAATTTCCATGCCATTCAGACGGTCCTCCAACTGCTTGTATCTGTCTTCAGCTGGAGGATACTGTTCTTCATTAAAATCAGTCACATTGTCAGAGACTACCGGACTGGGGACCCTTCCCCCCTGGGGACTGCCTTTGCCTACAGAAGAGCCAGCTTCCTCATTCTGCAGTGTGTTACCAAATCTCCGGCCCATGTTGAATAGAACAGTTCTCTTCTTCTTCTTCTTAACCAGCAGAGCCTTCAGCTCCTCTTGATCTTGAGCCAAACCCATGATCAGCTCTTGGAATTGTGCGTTCTGCGCCTGAAGGGCCTTGATAGACTGCTCAGTAGATGATTCAGGGTTCATGATGCTGAAATAAACAGCGAAGAACAGTAAGCAACCTGAAAAGAAGAGTACATGTGATGCACATGATGAATGGAATGCGTATGATTTATGTTTTCAAAGACAATCGGGAATCAACTTTGTAAACAAAAAGGAACACACTTCATTAGATTCAACTTTGAAATTTAACTTGTTCAACAGGTTGCCCTTAGGCGTTACATAAAGAATGGAAATACTAAAAAGGAAAATAAAATTGTAAAAGAACATCCAAAGCTCGTCATTGATCCCAGGGTCTCCTCTTCTCAGTACGGATGTAGTCGTTCAAAGCTCGCTCATTCTCCAACTGCTTTGTCAGCTTCTGGATTTTCAATTCCTGCTCGTTGAAATTTTCCCGATAAGAATCCCGTTCTTCTCGCAGTTGCGCCCAAGACCTCTTTAGTGTATCATAATCAGTAGGTATCTGAGGAGGGAGAACAGTTGGGGGAACCCCATCTTTATCAGGATACTCAAGAATGATGGGTCTGACAGCTTCGTACGGCATACCTAACTTCTGAGCACGGATGCGGACCCATTTGTAGTAGGCTTCCATAGGTAGAGAAGTCTTTGGTCCCAACTCTTGTGGGTCAGCTTTGTGAATTCTGTCCCAAGCCTTGATGAACCTACGACGCAGCTCGTCACTATCTACCTGAAACTCAAAACTAAGGTGAGGCACCAACATCTCATGAGGCCCTGCTCTTCTGGCTCTTCCAAACTAACAGAGAGCTAGACATGGATTATAAGAGATCCCTCCTTGGGTACCAATCAAAGGAACATTAGGATATTCTCCGCAATGATCAATAACAGATATCTCATCCAAACCTCTGAGAGTCCAAATGATGTCCTTATCGATGAGAGACATTAACCTATGAGCCCAACCTCTTCCTTCTTTGTTCTTCAGCACGAACTTAGGGAGGTGCGAAATAAACCACCTCACTAACAAAGGGATGCAACACCACGGAGTTCCTCGTCTTCGGGAAGTACGAGCATAGAGTTGTTGCAGGATGTCACCCAAGAGAGTGGGCACAGGGTTCCGAGACATGAAGATCCTTATGGCAGTGACATTAATGAAGTTGTCAGGATTAGGGAACAATACTAGACCATAGATTAAGAGAGCCAGGATGTCTTCATATGCCCTAAAGTCTAAGTCATTCCATAAACTGTTAGCTTTACTAACTAGGAACTTGGCCAAGAAACCCTTAACTCCGCTTCTAGTCACCCAGTTATCCATTACTTCTTGGTGAGTCAAGGGAAGAGCTGCAGCAACCTCCTCAAGCCTAAGAGTCTTTTCTCAACCAGTGTAGGGAGTCTGATCCAAGATAGGGATACCAAGCAAATCAGAGAACTCTTCCAGGGTAGGGACCAGCTGGAAGTCTTGAAAGGTGAAGCACTGGTACAGAGGGTCATAAAACTGGGTCAGGACACTCATCAGTTATTGGTCCCACTTTGCCGTGACTAAACTGAGAAGAGAACCATGCCTCTGGATGAAGGAAGTAGTATTTGGAATTCTGCTAACCAACTCTTCAAGTAACTCAGGTGGGTGAACAAAGTTGAACCGGATAGTATTCCTTCACATAGGCATCATGATGTCCTACAAAACAGAGCAAAGGTGAAACCCTCTTGTCTTTGAAATGGTCAGTCCTTATGCAGGATGCATGCAATGTTCATGATGGCATGATGTTATGATAAAGCACACCATAAATATTCACAAAGGCAAACATGATAAGGCACACAAGTCACACAAGACAAGCCCTTAGAGTTTAGGCCAGCATGGGGTCTGGGTATTACCCTCTTTCAGTTTGTTGGTTAAGACCTGTCCTATCAGAAGTAATCGGGTTCTAGAGGATCCCAATATCACCGACTACCCTCAATCGGTCATAACTCCAGCATCGCAATCTTTTCTTGCATCCAGAACCATCACGAGAGTTTAGCCTCAATGGGCGTAGCATACTGCTACTGTTCTATTGGCCAAGTTGGGTCATTTAAGGTTCTAAGGTCGGTTGGTGCTTAATGACTCCTCAGAAGACCCATATTCTCCTCGTTGCGACACAAGGGATATCGGTACAGACCAAGGTGCCACACCAACGTAGCCACTGCTTCACCCATGTCGGTCTACGCCGGACAGGTCCCTCACAGCTTATGCTACCTAAAAGGGTATCCCCAGATCCGGGTTAGGATCTATGTAACTCCGATGCAACCCACAATAATAAAGCAAACAAAGCACAACAATTAAAAACACAGTTATGAACTATCCTAAGGTACACCTCACTTTATAAGAATCCCCAGCAGAGTCTCCAGTTCTGTGATCGGTGGATCTGGAATTGACTGTTTAACGCTGGATCGCGAAATGTCGCGGAAGCAAGAGTCGCCACCGTCTTTTATTTTCTCCAACATGGACAGGACAAAAGCACAGTAAAATTCCTTATGAGATAGTTTCTCGGTTCGGGAGGTAGATTTATAGAAAGGGAAGGTGTTAGCACCCTTTCTATCCATGGTTATCCATGGGCTCTTAGATACTTTCTCATTTGTGTTTTCAAAAGGTTTACTTTTCAATTGTGAGTGAGTTTGAAAAAGTTTCGTTTAAAAGTTTCAGATCGACTCTTGTATCAGTCCTCAAGAGTGTTTGAAAAATTGTTTTGAAAGCTTTTTGAAAAGTGTCGGTGTGAAAAGAAGTTTTGATTTGTTTTGAATTAGAGCAAGTATCTACGAGTCATCTACCTACCCTAAGGAATTAGGTTGTGTAAATGTCCTTAAGGTAGTGCCATCCCACCATTGAGAGGTAGGTAGCACCACCGTTGGAGGTGTTCGGGTCAATTCGAGGGTTAGGGACAGTGTGGTCACCAGAGCAACAGTAGGACACCTTAGAAGCTACCCTTATGCCATAGATCATGGACATAAGGACTTACTAAAACGTCATGTACTCGACGACCACGTTTCGAAGGCAAGGCCACAATGAGGCGTACCCTAAGAGTGGTGTGTGAATTTGTGTATTGTTTTCAGTTATGTTTTATCTTGTCATGCATTATGGTGATCTACGCTTTGATTTTATTTGGGCCATTCATTCTTTCATGCAAAATTTAGCAGTTAAGGGGTGCGGAAATTAAAGTACAGAAAATAAAGTCCTACGCTATTACAAGGCGCGGGTCTATACATCGCCAAATTAACAAAGACCCGTTTTTTAATAAAATGCGGAAAATAAATAAATTTCCTAATTACTATTACAAGGCTTGGGCAATTACATAATATTTAAAACGGAAAATAAGGACAAACGCGCGAAAAGAAATTAGAATCGAATGTTCGGGGGCGTTGGACCCTTTTAAAGAAATTAAGTGAAATTAAAGAGGCTAATTAATTATTTAATAAGAAAAGGAATTGTTTTTTATATTTTTTTGTATTTAATCAAAATAAAGAAAATTAATTATTATTAGAAGTTAAATAAAATCCTAAGTCTAAGTTGTTTTTAATTATTTAAAAAAAATGTTTAAGTTTAACCTAATTTACCCTAATTAATTAATTACATGTTTATTTACAAAATAATTAATAATTAATAATAATAAGAAGAAGAAATTATTTATTAAGAAAAAAGAATAAAAATGCTAAAAACCTAATTTCTACATATTTTAGTTATTAAGAAAAGATTAAAATTAAAACCTAATTTTACTAAATTGATTATTAAAAATTTATTTACAAAAATATTAATGAACTAAATATTAAATAAACATATTTTTGAGTTTTGATTTTTCTGGTTTTATTTTATTATGGAAATTAATTTTGTGAATTAACTAAAATAATTAAAACAAATTAAACAAATTGAAAAGAAAGAAGAAAATTAGGAAGAAGGATAAAATACAAACAAAAGGGGGGTATCTGACCCAATTTGGAGGTTAATTGTGAGTAATTTGGCCCATTGAATCAGGCCCTTTTTTACTTTCCAGCGCTTGCGTGCAGATCCATTGACTGGTGTGCATGGTGGAATTCATGTGATGGCCATCAGATTGAGGCTCTTGTACACTTGGCAGGCTTGGACGTGGGGTTGCATGATGGACCCTGGGAGAGGCGCTACACAGAAGCACGTTATAGAAAAAATTATGAAACATAATAGGGGACCTGGGAATCGAACCCAGGTCCCAGTACCTGCAAGCCAGCGCATCAATCATCCAAGCTATTGAGTCTCTTTGTTATTATTATGGGACATGAGTAATATATGAGAAAACAAACGCTATTGGTATAAAAACAAAAATCACGCGCGAATATTCAAACTATCCAGTCCTGTCCAGACACGCATGCATCGTCTTCATCTTTTTTCCTGTAATTATGAAACAAATAGCGGGGGTTTTAAACCCCCACTAACTGCAAAACCTGAAAATAGCGATTAGCACATAGATCAATATAAAAAAGGCGCGAGGTGGTCAATTGATTCGTCTGGATGTCCTGGTTCCATTGACATAGGTTTCAAGGCCTGATTTTACCATATGTGTAAAGCCCCAAATCTGGAGCTCTGAAACCCTAAGAAACGTTCATGGTGAATTCTCATACAGGCATGGTTAGTTCAATTCAAGGATACCATTAGCTTCAGAATGTTCATATTAGTGTAAATCAACCATTAAAAGACATTAATAATGCATGAAAGTTCAAACACGAATATGAAAAATTTTATGAACAGGGTGATGTCGTTCTACCACTTCTGGAGGTCTGGAGACTTGGCTTTGATTGCAAACGCTTCCTAGGTCGTCCAGCAATGTATTGGAATAGCTTTTAGGCTTTCAAATGTGCAGTATCTAGGTTTTCAGTTTCCAATTTTTTGTGAAAAAAGTGCAATATTGTTCTTCCTCTTCTGCGCAACTTCTTGTGTCTAATCCTTTATGTTTCAATTGTGCATATGTATATGAATGAATTAGGTTAAAAAAACCATCCTATAATCCATGCATTGATGATTTGGAGATTGGATTTTCAATGAGATCAATTTCAATCTTTTTCAATCCTTTCTTATGCCAATCATTGCGAATCATGTAGAAACTTTCCCTTTTGAGTGATGCACAAAATATTTGATTCATAATGGATGAAAACTCTGCACAAAAAGATTTGAAAGGTATTATTTGCTATTTTTTTCATATTCAATTTTAATTAAGTGAATTAATAATAACAAAAATTCAAATAATTAATCAAAAATGAGAAAATAACTCCCTTGGAGGTCAATGGGTCGTGCATAGCCTTTGGGTGATGATTCATGGAAGAAATTGAGGCCCATTAGCATTTTTGAACCCTTTTGTGTAAAGTTGACTTTTCAAAATTCCCAAAAATTTCCCAACTTCTACAAGGCATATCTTGCTCAATTTTGAAGCTTTGATCATGTTCTTGGACATTTTGGAAAGGTCTTGAAGTCTTATAACCAATGCCTTTGATCCTATGTCATTTTGATTTACCAATCTCAAGTTATGGTCTTTGACTTGAAGTGCCTTTTTGTTGACTTTTGAAAATGACCTATAATGTTGAGATTGATAACTTTTTGTGAGAGCATTTCTTGGACTTGAAGTGTGAAGATAAGTTGTAGGAAATGTCATTCTCTTCAAAATGAGCTTTGGATGGAATTTTTCTGATAAACCATGTGGAAGTTATGCCCTGGTCAATTTGCAGTTGACTTTTTCAACTGTCCAAAAATAGAAACTTTTGCATCTTGAGACTTTTTGAGCCATGCTTTGAGAATCATGATCAAGAATTGATCAAATGATGTTTGTGGCTTCAAAATAAGATGTTGACCAAAATTTTTGACTTTTGACTGTCAAATGACCATTTTGCCCCTGCAGTTGACTGTGAAGCATTTAGGGTTTTTGACTGTGCAGTTTGATGCTGTGAGTCTTGAAACTTGGCATGTGGATGCTTGACAATGTATGTAGATATGTGGGACTTGTTTGGACCCTTGGAAACTTCAATTTCTTTGCCAGAACCAAAACCCTAATTTTTGACTGTTAGGAGGCCATTGGACTGTGTAACCCTTGGGAGATTTTGAAGCATGATCTTAGCAAACCTTGAAGAATATGGGAGGGTAAATTTTGGGGTACAACAGGTACGCATGGGAGCGAAGTCGGTATTATATTGGTACTGCCTGTAGAAAGCAGCGGCCAAATCCTCCCAATTACGGATACTGGCTCCTTCTAACTGGTAAAACCATTCAAGCTGAGTCCCTGAAAGACTGTCTTGAAAGAAGTGAATCCATAGGTTCTTGTCAGTGGTGTATGGCTGAATCTTCCTAACATACGAACGGAGGTGCAGTTTTGGACAAGAAACCCCGTCGTACTTAGCAAAGGCTGGTGCTTTGAATTTGTGGGGAATTACCACCCCATATGACAGACCCAAGTCACCAAAGTCCAGACCAGGAACTTTCTGAACTTCCATCGCACTCAACCGGTCTTCTAGTTGCTTGTATCTATCCTTAGCCGGAGGATACTGGTCTTCGTCGAAGTCGGTCTCGTTGTCGGAAACCACAGGGCTAGGAGCCCTCCTTTCTTCCTGATTATCTTTCCCTCCAGATGAGGGGGTCAAATCAACCTCTTCTCGCAAATCATTTCCGAATCTGCGACCCATATTAAACAGGACCGTCTTCTTCTTCTTCTTCTTCTTCTCTTTCAGGATGAGGGCCTTCAGATCTTGCTGACCCTTAGCCAGGTTCATGAAAAATTCCTAGAACTGGGCGTTTTGAGCATGTAGAGCCTTGATTGCTTATTCAGTTGATGGTTCAGAAGACATGATGCTGAAATAAACAACGAAGAAGATAAGAGACCTGTAATGGGTACCTGTTATGAGGTGTATAGGAATGATATGCGCATGATATGATTTCAAAGACGTCGAGAGATTCAAATTCGTAAACAAAAAATGAAACACACTTTTATTAGATAAACTTTGAAATCAATTGTTCAACAGATGCCCTTAAGGCATTACAAGAAAAAACTGAAAAGTAAATCAAAAACTAGAAATAATCAAAAAGACAGTCAATGCTCCCATGGTCGTTTCTTATCGGTGCGGACATAATCATTGAGGATCCGCTTGTTCTCCAGTTGCCTAGTCAACTTCTGAATCTTCTGCTCTTGCTCGTGATACTTTTCTCGGTAAGTATCTCGTTCCTCCCTCAACTGCATCTAGGACCTCTTCAATGCCCCAATGCCAATAGGCATGTAAGGGTGTAGGATGGTAGGAGGAACCCCCTCCTCATCAGCAACTTCAAGAGTTATAGGCAAGACAGCTTCGTAGGGCATTCCCAGCTTTTGGGCACAGATACGAACCCATCAGAGATATGGTTCCATTGGTAGAGAAGTCTTCGCACCTAGCTCGTGTGGATCAGACCTATGTACCCTATCCCAGGCTCTTATGAATCTGCGGCGTTGCTCGTCACTATCCCCTTGGAAATCAAAGACAATACTAGGCATTAGCAACTCATGAGGTCCTTCTCTTCTAGCTCGCCCGAACTGACGTAAGGCCAAACACGGATTATAAGTGATCCCTCCATTGGTTCCTATCAGTGGAACATTGGGGTATTCCCCACAGCAATCAATAATAGCCACATCTTCCATACCCTTAATAGTCCAAATGATGTCATTATGAGAGAGAGAGACATAATCGTATAGGCCCAGCCCATGCCTTCTTTGTTCTTCAACACTGATTTGGGGAGGTGAGAAATAAACCACCTCGCCAACAATGGAGCACAGCATATAAGGGTTCCCCGCCTCTGAGCAGTACGGGAATAAAGAGAATGAAGAATGTCACCCAAGAGGGTGGGCACAGGATTACCGGATATGAAGATCTTTACCACATTCACGTCAACAAAAGAATCAGAGTTAGGAAACAACACCAAACCATATATGAGAAGAGCCAGAATGTCTTCAAATGCCTGGAAGTTTGGACTGTCCCAGAATTGATTAGCCTTACCAACCAAGAATTTAGTCAAGAAGCCCTTTGCTCCACTACGAGTTTCCCAGTTTGACATTACATCAGCCTTTGTCAGATGAAGGGCTGAAGCAATCTCTTTCGGCCTAAGGATCTTCTCCCAACCTGTAAACAGGGTCTGCTCCAGAATAGAGATACCAAGCAGATCAGAGAATTCTTCCAAGGTAGGGACCAGCTGGTAGTCCGGAAAAGTCAAGCAATGGTACAGTGGATCAAAGAACTGGACTAAGACTCTCATCATCTGTTCATCCATCTTAGAGGTGACCAAACCAAGAAGGTGTACATGTCTTCTGATGAAGGAAGTAGTATCTGGCATCTTTGCAACCAAATCTTTAAGTAGAGTGGGAACCTGGACAAAGTTGATTCGGATGGTGTTCCTACGCATGGGTGCCATGGCCTACAAAACAGAACAAAGATGAATCCCTCATGTCTTTGAAATAGGTTAGTCCAATGCAAGATGTATGCAATGTCATGATGTCATGATGTCATGATAGAAGACACACCACAAGTATCCACAAATAGAAAACATGGTAAAGGCACACAAGTCACACAGAGAGCCCTTAGATTTCAGGCTGGCAAGGAGTCTAAGTACTACCCTCTTTCAGTTCAGTTGGTTCAAACCTGTCCTAAAAATAGTAACCGGGTTCTAGAGGATCTCAATATCCTTGACTACCCTCGATCGGTCATAATTCCAGTTTAGCAACCTTTTCTTGCAGCCGGAAGCATCACGAGATTTTAGTCTCAATGAGTGTAGCATACTGCTACTGTTCTATGGCCAAGTTGGTCAATTTAAAGGTTCTAAGGTCATTTGGTGCTTAATGACCCCTTAGCAGACCCATATTCTCCTCGTTGCACCACAAGGGATATCGGTACATACTAAAGTGCCACACCAACATAGTTACTGCTTTAACCGTATCGGTCTACGCCGTACAGTTCCCTCACAGTTTATTGCTACTTACCTAAAGGGTGTCCCCCAGATCCGGGTTAGGATCTATAGTAACTCCAATACAAGCCCACAAATATAAAGCATACAAGTCAAGCAATTGAAAACATTATGAACTATTCCTAAGGTACACCCCACTTATAGTCCCCAGCAGAGTCGCCAGTTCTGTGATACGGTGGGAAGAACTGACTATTTTTTGGAATGCTGGTTTGCATTTTGCGTTTGTTTTTGCAAAATATTGCGGTAAGCAAGAGTTGCCACCGACTTTTATTTTATCCAACAAGGAAAGGAAAAAAGCACAGGAAAATTCCTTTTTCGAGATGTTTCTCGGGTTCGGGGGGTAGATTATAGAAATGGAAGGTATTAGCACCCTTTCTATCTGTGGTTATCCACGGGCTCTTAGGTACATGCTCAATTGTTTCAAAATTGTTTTCTTTGTGCTTGTGGGTTTGAAAAAGTTTTTGTTTGAAAACTTCGATTTAACTCTTGCTTCTGTCCTCAAGAGTGTAACAAAGTGTTTTCTGAAAACATTGTTTTGAAAAGGAGTGTAAGTGTGAAAAGTTTTGTTTTTGAAAGAGCATGTATCTAAGAACTATCTACCTACTCGAAAAAGGAATCGTTCTATGCTAATTTCCTTTAGACAATGCTATCCTACTATTAATGAGTAGGTAGAACCATCGTTGGAGTTTGAGGGTCAATTCGAATTTAAGGACTTACGGTCACTAAAGCAATGTTAAGACGCCTTAGCGGTAACCCTAATGTCTTAGATCATTTGTTTTGAGGCAACAATATCCGAGGTAACCGTTTTGAGGCGACTATGATCTTTTAGACAAGAGGGCGACCTCTAAAACGACCTATACTCAATGACCGCGTATGAAGGCAACCAAGTGGGGTGTACCCTAAGAGTGCGCATGTGCGAGTGTGTTATTTTAAGTTAATTTTATCTTTGTACATGTTAAGGGTGATCTAAGTTGATTTTAAGTTAAAACATTCAGTCTTGTCATGCCATCCTATTATCAAACATCTAACAATTATAATTTGCGGAAATAAAATGCGAAATTTAAATTACAAGGCGTCGGGTATTTACATCGCCAAAGACGACCTTTAAAAATAAATAAAGCGATAAAAAATAATAAAAAGTCCTATTTAACTATTACAAACCGGGAGCAAATACATTATTGGATAAAGAAAATAAATCGCATGCGGGAAATTAAATCGGGCGCAAGATTAGGGTTTTGACCCTTTTTGTTAAAGAAAAGATTTTTGTGGTTTTTATTTTAAGAAAGAAAATGAAATTAAACCTAAATCAATTACTAAATTAAATTAATTAAATTAATTAATAAAAATAAATTATTTTTGGATTTTTGGTATTTTAAGAAAGAAATAAAAATTAATTGAATTAGTAAAACCTAATTAAGTCTAGTTAATTTTAATTATTTACAAAAAATATGTTAAAGTTGTTCTAATTAAATCCTAAATCTATTAATTAGTATTTATTAATAAAAATAAAAAATTAAAATTTAATTTGATAAAAAATATTTTTTGTGATTTCGTTTTATAAAAGAAAAGAATTTTTCAATTGGTTAGAAATTAAATAAAACAATAAAAACAATTAATTAAAACAAAATAAGTAAATAAGAGAGAAAAGAGGTTTGGGCCTGAATTTTGTGGTGTATATAGCAATGTTGAGGCCCATTTAGATCTGGCCTTGTTGACTTTTGAGATCCAGTAGGCGCGTGTTGACTTGGTCTATGGTAGACCATCAGATCTTGGCCACCAGATCTGGCCTCTGGCCATCTGGCAATTGGTTACTTGCTGGTGCATGGTATGTTGTATCCTTGGACATGTACAAGATCACCTGAAGAATAAAATTAACAAAGAAAGTGAGGGACCTGGGATTCGAACCCAGGTCCTGATGGTGATCGCCAGCTTGCCTTGCCACTACGCCGTTCTGCTTCATTTGTTAATATATTACACAATAATAATAATAAAAGAAAACAAATTATATGCCAGAAAAAACAAAAAAATGCGTGCGCTATTTGAATGGGCGAATGGGGAAGCGACACGCCATCGTCTTCTTTGTTGAACCGTGGCTAAAATAACTCTGGCCTATACCAACGGACAAAAGTCCGTAGCTATAAGTCAAGCATCTCTAAAATCCTACAGGCGCCATGGAAATGCATTCTGAACCCAGGGTTGAGTTCGTCTTCCTCTTCCGGTCACACCTATAGCCAATATTAAGGCTAATTTTATCTGAAACAAAAAGCCCTAAACCAAGATGCAGAATCCTAACAATGGTGATTTGCACCACAGAGTATATAAATGAAATCAAATAATGCAAAAGGCTGGGAAATGATCTGGTGATTACAAATATGCCATTAGTTTGTTTAAAGGATGCCAAAATAATGAGTTGTGATTTCAAGAACAAAGCTTGGTATCGTGATACTTACAGTGCTTTTGAAGGCCTGAGGACGCATGCTCTTGATCCAGGAAGGTTGTGTGATCACCCAGGAATCGATTGGGACCGGTCTAAGCTTCTGAAATTGCCTCTAAGTATGGATTCAATTCCACACTTTTTAGTGAATTTTGCAACTTTGGTCTTGCCTCTTTCTGCAGTCTCCAACCCTTATTTCGTTCCTTATGGCTTGCTTATGTATGGTATAATGTGCTAGGGTAACAGATATGGCATGAATCCTTCCACATCAATGCATTGAAATTTGATTTGATTCACCATTACTAAACCTTCCAAATTTGCCAAAACTCAATCTTTTTGCACGTGGATTGCTTGATACGAATTTGATGGTATCAATGATGATAATTAAGACCTGAAACAACCAAAAAGATCTTAGGTAATCAAAGTTTGGATTTTATATGATTTAATTTGATTTAAAATGAATAAATTCAATAAAAAATCAAATTAAATAATAAAAATAGAATATGAGCTCATGGCTGAAGCTAGGACACGTGGACAATGGTGCAAGCTCAAATCAAGTGGAAAAGAATGGGCCCATTTGAAAAATTTTGAAGTTTTGGGGATAGTTGACTTTTGGCAATTTTGCAAACATTCCCAACTTCAACAATGCATAACTTCTTCAATTTTGAACTTTTGGAGGTGTTCTTGGACGTTTTAGAAAGGTTTAGATGTCCTATAACCAACCCTTTTGGTCTCATCTCATTTTTATATTCCATGCTCAAGTTATAAGCTTTGGGAAAAAAAGGTGTTTTTGTTGACTTTCAAAAATGACCTATAATGTCCAAATTCATAACTTCTTGTGAGTTCATTTATTGATCTTGGCTTATGAATATGGATTGTAGGAAATTGCATCCTCTTCAAAATGAGCTTTGGATGTGTCATTTCTCATAAAGTATGAGAAAGTTATGCTTGGTCAAAGTTGAGTTGACTTTTCCTATAAAACCCTAATTTAGCAACTTTTGAGTCTTGATGAATTTTGGGCAATCCTAGATGAATCATGATCAACCCTTGATTAAATGATGAAATATCCTTCAAAATGAGAATGTTGACAAAAAATCTTGAAGTTTGACTGTTTATAGGTCACAGTTGACTTTTGCCCTAGCACAGTCGATTTTTGGACCCTTTGAGCAATTGACTAAGCAAACTTCCTCTGCAAGGCTTGAAACTTGACATGGATGACCTTTAGAACATATTATGGCATTAGGGAGTTGAGGTCATTTGGATTCAAGGGTATTGATGCAACACAAGACCCTAATTTGGGGTAGACTGCCTTAGGAGATAGCTTGTCTGACCAAATCTTGAGCAAACTTGAGCCACTTGGAGACTTTTCTTGCAATGTCTTGAGAAATATGAGAGGGAAAATTTTGGGGTACAACAACTGATGATAGAAACTCTTCTGATGCATCTTGTCTTGATATTTTGAGTTGTTTATCAGAAATGTGATACCTTTTTTGATGAACCTAAAAGTTTGAATGAATCCTTTTTTCTTTCATTTCAATCTATAACATTCATAGTTTTTCTCTTTCCGGATCTCTCTACACGGTTAAGTGTTTGATTCAAAAATCAATAACAGAGTCGGGCTCTGATACCAATTGAAGTTAGAGAAAAACACAAGAAAGGGGGTTTGAATTAGGTTTTAAGAAAATATTCCCCTTTACAAAAATATTTGATTTAACTATGAAAGAATATAGAATGCAATAAATATAAAGAGACACATTTAGTTATCCAGGTTCACCATTAACTAGGCTACTCCTATCCACCCTCCTCGGGTGATTTTGCCTTCAACAAGGACTTAATCCTCTATAACCAAACTAATTACAATCGCATAGGCTACCTGCCGGTGGCTAACAAACACAATGATCAGCAATCATTAACCCCTTAAGAAATACGACCTACCTAGTCTTCTTAACAAGATTTCACAATGAACCACAACCATTTTCATCTCAAGTCTTCTGATCTTCACTCAATCACATGAGAAACAACACAATGATACATTTAGTGATCTATACGAGATATAAAGATCATTGACCCTATCAGAAATCTGATCAAAACTGATATTTCTATGAGGGATATCTCACAATGACCCTTAGCTAGTGATCTCCTAAGATTTATAACCCACCTGATACACTTAGAGATGTTAGTGATCATTGACCCCATAAGGATTCTGACTAACTGGTCTCTTGATTTCATCTACGAAGGCCACAACCACTCGTCTTCTCAATCTTTCTAATCTTCACTCGATCACTTGACGAACCACCAATTCTAAACAAAATTGTTTTTCTATAGTTACACGAGTGCTTCTTATCAAGTTAATTACTCCTATGTTAAGTACATATTGTTTGACACAATTCTGAGCAACAACTCTTGTGTACAAACAAGTTACTTGAAGATTCTTAAGAAATAACACAATTTGAGCAATAACTCTTGTGTTTTACAATCTTTCTACATAGATGAATATAATCTAAATTAAATTCAACATCTTGTAGTCTTCTTGTCTTCATCTTCTTCGTTGAGAAAGATATGAGCAACAACTTATTGCTTCTTCATAATTATTCCAAGATGTATATGATTGATAGTTGAATAACATCTTGTAGAATTCTTCATCTTTATATTCTTTCTTCATTAAGCAAGACATGAGCAACAACTCCTTCCTTATTCATTTCACCTTTACAACGTTGTAAATATTTTCTATTAAGAACATCAACATTGGTTGAACTGAGACATTGCCTTCTTTGCTATTATCTTCATCTCTGAATTTAATGCTTTAGTCTTCATTATACAGCCTCTAGATGAAAAGATATGTTGTAAGGATAGAGAAGTCTTTTCTCCTTCCAACGGTTGAATCCCAATGGATATATTCAAGAGAGGTTTCGAACATTATGAAACATCAATTTCCTGTACCTGCTGCTTGCAGTAATGGTGTACGCCAGTGGGATAACAACTATTATAAATAGTACTGTTATTGTACTATTTTATTCTTGATTAAGTTTCTTGATCTTTATCTTCTGATGATGTACTTCTGATTTTGAAGTATTGAGCTTGGAAAAGATCAATCACTTTGTCTTTGTTCTTATGATGACTGACTGATGAGTAGTTTAGAACCTACTTTGTTGTTGTAGCGCAGGAACACTAGAGTGTCAGAATTAAATCTTGTCTTCAGAATTATAGGCAACAGCCTATCTGAAACGCAAAGCTTTTCTTCTAATCTAGAACTACTCGAAGGCATATTTCTTTGCTGATTTGAGAGATGAATATTATGTTGAGAAGATGTTTTTCTTCAGTTACTTTCAATAGTGGATTCTTGTTTATAGAATGGTCAACAACAACCTATCTGAATAAAACAAGTCTTGATAGTTTGTGAAAGCTTTTCTGATGAAGATATCAAAACCTTTTTTGATGATAGACATTGAAATCAGATATTTACATCAACAACCTATCTGATTCTCAAGTCTTATAATTCGTGAGCTTTGATTCTTTTCTTCTTGCTGGATTGTTTCTGATCTGAGGAGTGATAATGATCCAGAAGATTCTTCTTTTTTGTGGAGTCATGGTCTTTCAGATATTTGAACATTGTCTCCAGATATACAAGCAACAACTTATCTGATGAACAACTTCTTTGAGTGAAAGCTCTTCTGAGCTACTACATCTTGATCTTGTCTTGATACTTTGATTATCAGCTTTTTCTTAGATACTTATCTGATGTCTGATTTTTGAAGTAACAACTTATATTAGTACATCCGATTTTTCATGGTGAGTTCCTTCTTTCTAATCTTGACCTTGTATCAATTCCTTGATAATCAACTTTGCTAAGCTGCATGTCTGATGTCTGATTTCTGAAGCAACAAATTATATCAGTACATCTGATTTATCGTTAAGTATCTTCATTCTGATCTCTTGATCTTTGTATTGATTCCCTTTCTAATAAACATTCAGCATTCCTTAGAACTGTCGATGTTTCTTTAGAAGTGGTCACAATATCTCTTCAGTTGAGTGCATTGGTCTTTCTGATGACATTTATCTTCTAATGAATATTACTTTTGTTGAGTAGAGTAGCTTGAGAAGATATCATCCTTTGATCTTATCTTCTGGTGGACTTTGAGATATTGATTAGATGTGAGTCGACAAGATCTTTCTTCATTTATTTTGATGGAGTACTTCTGATGTTGAATGAAAGTATTTATTCCATGAAATCTCTGAGTCTTCAGAATCTTGACTTTGTCTTTAGAATCTAAGCAGCAGCTCTTTTAATGACTGAATCATGACTTCTGATCTTCTGCGTTGTAATCTTGTTTCTTGTATACTCTTGATTTCTGATCTTGTAGCAGCAACTTATCATAAACTCTTTCTTCTTGGAAACTCATTGAGATTATTTTCCTTTCGAAAATTCAACATTCTATAGAACTACTGATGTTTCATTAGAAACAGAACTCAATGGTTCTTGTTCTGAGTGGTAATGTGATTATGATAATATCTTAATTAAGACTATCTAAAATTCTAATCATATATCTGCACACTCAATAAAACCATTAGAACTAAAATTGTTCTTCATAAAATATAAGTTTGTTATCATCAAAACTCAGAGATTTAAACATAGATCCAAATGTTGTTCTTACATTACTAATACGATCTTAAACGAAAAAATGTTAAAAGTAATAATGACTTTTGAAATACCATAATTCACCCCCTGCGCTTGAAGTCACTTGTCTAACAAGGTGAACCTACTTCAATCCTCTACTACCTAACTCCACATAAACTCTCTTCGAATTGAACTAGAAGCCTATATTTATAGGCATGTATTTAAGACCCCCGCTAAGCTCACTACCATTGCGCATAACAAGCCTAATTTATTTTTAATAAAGCAATGTTATTTGTCTGACAGGTGGCCCTAGCTGTCCTACCTCACTATGCGCAATGCCTTTGCGCTTAACGCGTAAACCCTTACTTTACCATGAGGTACTTGAACTTGAGAGTGCCATCTGGCCTCCTGAGCACACCTATGTCTTGGCCTAGCGAGCCTGTATATTTATGGTTTTGCTCTTCTTTGGTCTTTGCATGTTGAATCATGCTTTCTAGTCCTTTTTACTTGTTTTTAGTCAATAAATGGTAGAAAAGTCCAAACATGTGTTTTATTGCTTTTCATAAACAAATTTAGGGTTTTTATATTGATTTCTTGTAAAATAGGTTAATGCATACCTATATATTTTACATAAATTTGACACTTATCAGCGGGTCACCTTGGTAGCTTATGAGCTTCGTCGTTAGCTTGTTCTAAGTTTGGGCTTATGTTTCTCTATTAGCATGCTCCATCAAAAAAACCCTTAACATGTGGTTCTCTTTGAGATTAGACAACTTAAGAGAATGTTTATTATAGACAACCTTGTAATCACTTGAGAAGTCCTAAGTGGAAAGAGGCGAGTGTTAGTGAACTGGATGGCATCAAAGTCAAGATCATTCCACATAGAAATTGTGTTGGTTAGTTTTTTTTCTTCTAGGTGATGCATAGACACTCGCCTTATCTACAACAATGACCTAAACCATCTTTCTAAGGAAGGAGTCGACTCCCCAAGAATTAAGAGATTAATATAAACTTTGTAGTTGTTTAGGTATTGGCATGCATTTTTGGTAAAACCAGGTGTATGAATGTCATGACTGATGTCATAACATTCTAGTTTATTAGGTACAGATTTATTAGGTACCTTTGCAGAAAAATATTGTCATACAGGTACTGATGTTTATGAGTGTGTATCTGAGCATTTTGCAAAATGATCACATTTATTAAAATCAGTAAACAGGAATTCAGATGTCATAACAAATGTTAAGACATCCTGTTCTGAACTAACAGGTATGCAGTTTGGTTAATTCTGAGTTTTTTCAGGAAAATGACTCAGTCTTTCCAGAACAGAATCCTGCATTTTCTTTGGGTTAACCTAGCTCAACCCCAACCTGGTTGATATAGTCCTGTGACCTAGTCTTAAGGACAAACGGAATTAACCCTAACTTTTTGTGGAAACCCTAACTGAAGATGCAGCTGCTATATATTCAACAGGGCTGCTGTTTTGAATGTATCCCCTTTTTGACAGAAGATCATTTAGAAGCTGTATAGTTTTAACTATTGTAATCCAAGCAATTATCATTGTGATAAGTGACTTGGAATAGGTTTTAATTGTAAGGGTTGTGTGTCACTCAAAGCTTTGAAGCAAGAGTGTTTTTGTGTCTCTTGACTAAAGCTTTGAAGCAAAGTCAAGTTAGGTTTATGTATCACTCAAAGTTGTGAAGCAAGAGTGTTTGTGTTGCTTGATTAAAAAGCTGTGAAGCATAATCAAGTGTATGTTTTGAAGAGTGTCTTCATCAATTCATTAGTCAAATTGTTTTAAGTATCACTGCTGTGATTGAGGGGGAGTGAGTAGGACTCAGGTTTAAGTTGTACTTAGATTGAAGTTGCATTGGGTAGGTCTTAAGTGAAGGAGATAAACTGGTTGGTCTATTCCTGAATTAATATCTCTTATAGTGGATTTCCTCCCTGGCTTGGTAGCCCCCAGAGTAGGTGTTGTTGCACACTAAACTGGGTAAACAATTGACTGTGTTCTTTACTGTTTTTGTATTTACTGTCTTATAGAAAGTCAGATACGGTGTCATAACATTGAACGTGACATTGAGTATCTGCAGCCAGAATTTCAATTGGCATCAGAGCAGGTACCCTGCCTGTATTACTGGGTGAGATCTAGGGATATCACTTTCTGGCACTATGGACAAAGAAGGAGTTTTTGGAAATAGATCACCCATTCTGGATGGAACAAATTATGACTACTGGAAACCTCGTATGATAGCCTTCTTAAAATCTCTGGACAAAAAGGCTTGGAGAGCTGCTGACAAAGGATGGAACCATCCCACCATAACTGAGAAAGATGGGACAATCAGTCTGAAGCCTGAGGAAGATTGGAGTAAAGAAGAAGATGAGTTAGCCCTGGGAAATTCCAAAGCTTTAAATGCCTTGTTCAATGGAATTGATAGAAACATTTTCAGACTAGTACATCAATATGAACTGGCCAAGGAAGTTTGGGACACTCTCAAAACTACTCATGAGGGCACTTCCAAAGTAAAAATGTCAAGGCTTCAGATGTTGACTACCAAGTTTGAGAATCTAAAAATGATGGAAGATGAAACCATTCATGAGTTTCACATGAACATCTTGGAGATTGCCAACACCTCAGGAGCACTGGGAGAAAAGATGTCAGAAGAAAAATTGGTGAGAAAGATTCTCAGATCCTTGCCTAAAAGATTTGCAATGAAGGTAACTGCCATAGAGGAAGCCCAAGACATTAGCAAGTTGAAAGTGGATGAACTTATTGGGTCTCTTCAGACTTTTGAGATGGGGATCACTGATAATGGTGACAAGAAGAACAAGAGCATAGCACTTGTATCCAACACTGATTTTGAAAACAAGGAGGATGAAGAAGAAAATATTTCAGAAGCTATAGCCATGCTTGGAAGACAGTTCAACAAACTCATCAAAAGAATAGATCCAAAGTCAAGGTCTAATGTTCATAACATTCCCTCTGACATTGACAGTTCCAGCAGAAGACCAAGGTCAGAAGAGAAGGGAAACCAAGGCAGAGGAATTCAATGCCATGGTTGTGAAGGATATGGGCATATTCGAGCTGAATGTCCAACCTTTCTTAAGAAACAAAAGAAAGGAATGACTGTTACTTGGTCTGACTGTGATTCAGAAAGTAATTCTGAAGAAGAATCTGCCAAACTAGTTACTGCTCTAACTGGTGTTTGTACTTCTGAAAGTGACACTAGTGATGAAGAAGTGACATTTGAAGAACTGGATGATACTTACAAGAAATTGTGTATCAGAAGTGCTGAAGTCTGTGTGCAGAATGAGAAACAATCAAAACTCATCATAAAGTTGGAGGCTGAAAAAAGGGCAAACCTTGAAACTATAAGTCATCTAGAAGGAGAAGTTCAATTGCTAAACTCACAACTAAATCAAATGACCAAATCTGTCAAGATGCTGACTAATGGAACAGACAAATTGGAAGAGATCCTTCAGGTTGGACAAAATGTGGGAAACAAATCTGGACTACGATTTGTGGAAGCAAAGAAATCTGGTACAGATAAGAAGATCAGGCCTGATAAACAAATGTCAAAGCAGATGTCTCAACACAAATCTCAACATCAGAAACAAAAATATATGAAGAAAAAGTACCAAAGATGGAGATGTCATCATTGTGGGAGGTATGGACACATAAAGCCCTTCTGCTTCAAATTGCATGGATACCCTAATCAAAACTCAGGTGTTAAACCTAAGTCAAAAAGGGTACCACATACTCCTCAATGGAAGAAAAAGGCTACTGCCCTGATAGCCCACACTTCCCTGAGAGTGTCTGCAAAGGAAGGCTGGTACTTTGACTGTGGGTGTTCTAAACACATGACTGGAATAAAGAACATTCTCAATCATGTTAAACCTCACAACACTAGTTATGTGACCTTTGGAGATGGTGCTAAAGGTGAAATCAAAGGAGTTGGTAATTTGGACTGCCCTGGAGTTCCAAGTCTGAGTGAAGTACTGCTGGTAAAAGGGCTGACTGCTAATCTCATTAGTATCAGTCAATTGTGTGATCTAGGATTCAAGGTCAACTTCTCAAAATCTGAATGTCTAGTAATTAATGAAAAACTAGAAGTTGTAATGAAAGGAATCAGATCCAAAGATAACTGTTACTTGTGGCAGCCTGAGAACACTAATAACTCCACTATGTGTCCAATTACCAAAGAAGAAAAAGAGATGAAACTGTGGCACCATAAGCTTGGTCATCTTCATCTAAGAAGAATGAAAAGAGCTATCTCTATGGAAGCAGTCAGAAGGACTCCAAAACTACAGATTGATAAAAGAAGGGTTTGTGGTGAACTTAAAATTGAAAGGCTTGGTAAAAAGAAACATGTCTATGATGTGGTGAATAAACTTGAAGAAGGATGTGTTGTCAGA
Organism: Vicia faba; assembly: GCA_948472305.1. Taxonomy (NCBI): domain Eukaryota; kingdom Viridiplantae; phylum Streptophyta; class Magnoliopsida; order Fabales; family Fabaceae; genus Vicia; species Vicia faba. The sequence goes on along the minus strand of OX451737.1, from coordinate 1,253,733,398 downwards.
ACCAGAAGTAATCATGACAAGGATTTTGGAAACAACAAGTCTAATAAATTCTGTTTCCCAGAAGAAATGAGTCGTGAAGTCTCTTCTCCTATAACTCACCATCAAAATGGAGTTGACAAAAAGAAAAATAAGATCATTCAAGAATCAACCAGAACTATGATTCATGTCAAAAGAATGCCTTCCCAACTCTGTGCTGAAATGGTTGCAGCTAGTAGTAACTGTTCTCAAAATATCTGGACAAAACAGATGCTCACTGAGTATAATGTCTCACAAGATGTTGTGACATTGTATTGTGACAATCTGAATATAATCAATATTTCCATGAACCCTATTCAACATAGCAGGACCAAGCACATTGACTTTGTAGGAGAAGTCAATTAAACTGGAACATGGTATCATTAAGCTTCAGCTGGCTGATTCTTCTACCAAGGCTCTTGTTGGAAATAAACTTGAAAACTTGAGGGGCAGGTTGGGTATTTGCCAACATGAGAAATTATAGCAATTAATTTTGCTTAAAACAAGGGTTGAAGGAGTTAATTTTGTTAAGTCTATTTTTAGTGGGTTAATCATATGTTTTCCCAATTCTTTCAAAATCTTTAAGAAGTTGAAAAGACTCTCTTTTGCCTCCTACCTCTCTCGACTTTGCAACCTGTTCCCTTCTCTCAATCAAAGTTTTCTCTCAAATTGCTACTGGTGTTCTAAGTCAATCAAAATGTCTCAAACATCATCTTCAACCAAGGCGACCTCTTCATCTTCATCATCTGACCAAGACTCTCGAGCAATCACCACATGCATAGAATCTGAAGTCCTTGAGATCACTCCTCTCAGAGAGATGGCAACTGACCCCGCCAAAGTCAAAAAGCTGAGAACTAGGCATGCAGGAAGAGCTCAAGATGCTGCCTCTGGTAATCCTTCTCATCCTTCTTCTTCTGTTCCAAATAGAGAAGGATCAGTTCAAGTTCATCAAGCTATTGCTAGGCTTGTTACTAGTATACTAAGCGGAAACCAACCTGTACCGGGGATTTCTGTCCCATTAAATCAAGAATCAGCAAGCCCAAATGTAGATGTCTCTGAGAATGTTGTGACACAAAATGACAACATTCAGAACCCTTCAGAGAAGACTGTTGATCCACCTATCATTGATGTGGATGAGGAATACTCAGACAATGATCTGATTGCCAATGTAAACCCTAGCATAGCTAGGAGAATGATGAAAAGGAAGGATAATCAGAATGCTGGAAAATGTATGACAAAAGATAAACCTGCTAATAAGAAATCCAAGGTTGAAGGCATGGCTGGGGTAGAATCTGTGAAAACTGTTCAGTCTAAAGGGAAGGTGAAAGCCCAGGTGCATACTGGTAGACAACCAATTACAAAGAAGAGAAAAGAACCTGAATCTTCTGATTCTGATGAGGAATCAGAGTTTGAGATTGATGCTAAAGAAATTCCTATCAGAAGGAAGCTCCCCTCCAGCAAAATTGCTAGAGTTCCTGAAGTCCCAACAGACAACATCTCTTTTCATCATCCTGACAATGCAAACAGATGGAAGTATGTTTGATTGAAGAGAATAGCTTTAGAAAGAGAGCTAAACAATGATGCCATGGAGTGCAAGGACATCATGGACCTGATTAAGAATGCTGGACTGATGAAGACAGTGGTAAAATTTACCAAGTGTTATGAAAATCTGGTCAAGGAGTTCATAGTTAACTTGTCTAATGAGTGTGCTGATGGAAGGTCAGCTGACTTTGAAAGTGTTTATGTTAGAGGAAGAAGGGTTAATTTCTCTCCATCAGAAATTAACAAATTTCTTGGAAGATCAAATGAGGATTGTCCTGAACTGGAAGTCACTGACAATGATGTTTGTCAAACCATCACAGCAAAACAAGTGAAGTGCTGGCCCTTGAAAGGCAAGCTGAATGCCAGCAAACTTAGCATGAAATTTGCCATCCTGCACAAGATTGGTGCAGCCAACTGGGTCCCTACAAACCATAAATCAACTATCTCCACAGGATTGGGGAGATTTATTTATGCTGTGGGAACCAAGACTACTTTTGACTATGGCAGGTATGTCTTTGAACAAACTTTAAAACATGCTGGTAGTTATGCTGTCAAAGGACCAATTGCCTTTCCCTCCCTCCTTTGTGGAATTATCCTTGCACAATACCCTGATATCCTGGTGGCAAGAGATACTACTTGCAAAAGAGCTCCTGCTCTTGGGTTACACTACAAGCTATTTCAGGGATCTCATGCTCCTGATATTGTCATAACATCAGCTGAGACATCATCTGTAAAGACTCAGTCCAAAACATTTGATGTTATAGCTGTATTGAAAGAGACCTGCAAAGAGCTGGAAGCTAGGAAAAAGACCCTAGAAAACCTAATTGCCAGGTTAGAAAAGGAGGAAGCTGAAGGAAACAGAAGGGAAGAGGGTGCAGAAGCTGAAGATCATCAACTCAATACTGAAGAAACTAGCTCCTCTGATGATGACAGTGCTTAAAGGTTGGTGGAGTTGCTGGTTGGTGGTGTTGCTGGTCCCTGGTGGAGTTTGCAAAGTGTGTTCAGTTTTTTGTCTTGTTGTGTTACTTTTTCTGGATGACTGTATAATCTTTAAGAACATGTATCTTTGGCCCATTTGTGGCTAAAGAGGGGGAGATATATTTTGGTAGACTTTATTTGACATTCCATTTTTCTGCAGTCATATTTATTCTGCTGCTATCTATCTCTGATTGCTTAGGGGCTTTAGTCAAAAATCTGCCAAAGGGGAAGTTTGTAGTTGTTTAGGTATTGGCATGCATTTTTGGTAAAACCAGGTGTATGAATGTCATGACTGATGTCATAACATTCTAGTTTATTAGGTACAGATTTATTAGGTACCTTTGTAGAAAAATATTGTCATACAGGTACTGATGTTTATGAGTGTGTATCTGAGCATTTTGCAAAATGATCACATTTACCAAAATCAGTAAACAGGAATTCAGATGTCATAACAAATGTTAAGACATCCTGTTCTGAACTAACAGGTATGCAGTTTGGTTAATTCTGAGTTTTTTCAGGAAAATGACTCAGTCTTTCCAGAACAGAATCCTGCATTTTCTTTGGGTTAACCTAGCTCAACCCCAACCTGGTTGATATAGTCCTGTGACCTAGTCTTAAGGACAAACGGGATTAACCCTAACTTTTTGTGGAAACCCTAACTGAAGATGCAGCTGCTATATATTCAACAGGGCTGCTGTTTTGAATGTATTCCCTTTTTGACAGAAGATCATTTAGAAGCTGTATAGTTTTAACTATTGTAATCCAAGCAATTATCATTGTGATAAGTGACTTGAAATAGGTTTTAATTGTAAGGATTGTGTGTCACTCAAAGCTTTGAAGCAAGAGTGTTTTTGTGTCTCTTGACTAAAGCTTTGAAGCAAAGTCAAGTTAGGTTTATGTATCACTCAAAGATGTGAAGCAAGAGTGTTTGTGTTGCTTGATTAAAAAGCTGTGAAGCATAATCAAGTGTATGTTTTGAAGAGTGTCTTCATCAATTCATTAGTCAAATTGTTTTAAGTATCACTGCTGTGATTGAGGGGGAGTGAGTAGGAACTCAGGTTTAAGTTGTACTTAGATTGAAGTTGCATTGGGTAGGTCTTAAGTGAAGGAGATAAACTGGTTGGTTTATTCCTGAATTAATATCTCTTATAGTGGATTTCCTCCCTGGCTTGGTAGCCCCCAGAGTAGGTGTTGTTGCACACTGAACTGGGTAAACAATTGACTGTGTTCTTTACTGTTTTTGTATTTACTGTCTTATAGAAAGTCAGATACGGTGTCATAACATTGAACGTGACATTGAGTATCTGCAGCCAGAATTTCAAACTTATTAGAAATAAAAAAAATATATTAAACCTTGATAATAATATTGACTAAAATTGGATTGAGTAATTAAATATGTGACTCATCAGATGACGTGGCATGTGTGAACCAAATGATAAGCCATCCAAAGAGGCGGTTGTTGATTCAGACAAATTCAACAAATTTATTCTATTATTCAGTTATTATTCCACTCACGCCATGCCTATTACTCTGCTAACTCCTCCAAATACCCCTATCTTATCGTATAATTCCAATCTTATCCCTACTCGTGTTTCACAATCTCGCCACCGCGCACCTCAACGTTCTTCTCATTCACTTCGCATCTCTTCTTCTTCAACCGCATCTGGTACACTTCCTTTTCTCTCTCGCTTCCATTTTCTTCGCTTCTGTTATGTACGTGAATTCTCATACACGTTTTCGATGCTCTTCGCTTCAAATTCATCTTCGACGATCTAGTTTTTTCGATGCTTCTGTGAGGAATTGTTTGTTTTCGGTTGTTATGTAGAAATAGTACGCGATTGATTTTTTACATGCTTCGTTTTCTTCGTTCTGTGATTCTTTCATTCATTTTTCTTTACATTAATCTGTCTTATTCTTTTCAGCATGAAGTTTTGTTGTATCGACGTTAATTACTATTGAATCAAAATCTTGCAATCTCATTGTGATTAATTGAAGCGAGATTAGGCTTGAAGCTTAATCTTCGTTGTGTAGGACAGGTCAATATCGCGATTGCATTTACTAGAAATATACATCAAAAGAAAATATTGGTGGAAAAACGGAGGAAATAGTAAGTTATAAGTATATTAAAAAATTCTAACCTAATAAAAATAAGTTATAAACTCAAGACCGCAAAATTTAAGTGACTTGTTTCCTTCACATATACTAAGATAAGAAGATAAGAGGAGTGTTAGGAACACCCGCGTTTCTTAAAATCATAAAAGGAAAAAGAATAATAATTTTACCATATTAACCTTATCAAGTATTGTTGATCCATGTCATAGATTCGACAAAATTTTACGTTGCCGGTTGACTCTCTCCTTTTATTCGGGCTTAGGACCGGCTATGCATAGCAAAGCTAACAATGGCGGGTTAAGAATCAATACGAGAATAAAGCACGTGTAAATATAGATGTTGTGTTGGATGTATGGTAAGGCTACACATGATAATATTAGAAATAGCAATATAAGAGAGTGTGTTGGGGTAACACCTAAGAATATTACGGCGAAAGTTGATTCATGTAGCCGATTACACTTACTGAGATGAAATAAGGCTTGGTTGTTGTTGTTGTAACCTTATCAAGTATTGTTGGTATTTTCCATGGCGGGCAATGAAAGCGAAAAAGACCTGGGAGTGATGCATAAAATAATAATTATTTATATAGTACAATTAATAACTTGTTTTATGAAAATGTATCACTTATTGTTAGATGGAGGGGGTAATCAACAAACTTATGTTGTGTGCTTTTAGAGCTATATTGTTCATGAAGACAATATATGGGCGTGCAGTTTTGCTTTTACACAGTATACTAGTTTGATGATGAACTTTGGCAGTCACCCTTTCTTTTCGGCTTTTCTTTCCTGTCTCTGTAGATATGGATTCTACCTCGGGTCAAGGCATTCTTTATCCGTTGCACCGTACTAAAACTCTTCACCTGGTTTGTGGCAACTTTAGCTTTGTGCATTGGAGTATGTTATGTTTTAGTTATTGAGAAGATCATTTGCTTAATTTCAATAGTATTGTCAACTGTGAACTTATCCAATCTTGTATACAGGTTAGGCATGCCCAAGGGTTTCACAATGTTGAAGGAGACAAGGACCCTAAGGCGTACTTATCTTATGATCTTTTTGATGCAAGCCTGACTCCTCTCGGCTGGAAACAGGTAATTGCTGTGTAATGTAGAATCTCCCAGTTAATAAGAAAAATGCTTCAGACTTTCTGTAGCGATTGGTATCAGCATTATGCCTCAGTAGTAGTATATCTTCACTTTGTTTCTCATGAGAGAAATTTTTCTTGGTGATCATCTCATTGTATTATAGTTCTCTCTCTAGCTGGTTCTTTCCCTCGATTTTTCAGGTTAATTTTTTAAATCATGGTAATATATTTGTTGCTCTATATGACAGGTTGATAATCTGAGAGAGCATGTTAAGGGAAGCGGTCTTTCCGAAAAAATTGAACTAGTTATTGTTTCCCCCTTGTTAAGGTATAGTATAGTTTGATTGTAATCTGGGATTCCCATAGTTTTGGTACTAGTCGCATTTTGTCGAGATTTGTTACTGATAGGCGATGTGAATTGAAAGAAGAAATGTTATAATGTAAAATTGTAGAAAAAGTCCTTTACAAATCAGGAAAAATGTCTCATAATATTTTACTAATTGTCCTAGGATGAATGAAACTCTGAAGTTTCTGCTGTTGCCTACTTTATGACTTTTATTGACAAAAATCTAACAGAGCACAAATATTCAGAGAAAATGTCTCATATTATGTAATCTTGTCGGATCAAAGTGATATTTTCACACAATGTTTATTTTTTTGCAAATCAGCAAACAAACAAGAGTGTTCCGCTAGATTTATTTTTCCTTAAAGTGCAGGTTGGGTGAGGGGGTTATTCAAATTGCTAGATATTTTATTTCAGGACCATGCAAACAGCAGTTGGAGTCTTTGGTGGTGGGGAATGCTCTGATGTGATTGATGCCACCCCTCTGATGAATCACAATGTGGGGAATAGCAGTCGTTCTGCAATTTCTAATCAGAATTCGCCGCCATTTACAGCAGTAGAGCTTTGCAGAGAGCATTTGGTATGTGATAATGAAGATTTTGTTGCTTTGGAATAAGGAATCTGGGCTATTGTGTCAACTAATTACGTCAATCATCCATTTGTTTTCTTGATTATTCTGGAAAATGATGTCATATCCTGTTTGATCATTTACTATTTGTTTCTTGAATTTAATAGAAAACATTATATCGGTTTATCGAGAGCTGCGTTAAGATAATATTTCCCAGTCCCTTACTTTGAACTCCTTAATCCAATTCTTTTTACTTTATTTTATCTTCAAATGAGATTTGCAAATCATGTTAAATAGTTTCAGTTCCAAGGTTGTTGGTTCTGTGTAGGATAAAGACATGGGGTGTGTGTTGGGATCCCACATTAACTATAAATATAGTCAAAGTAGTTCTGATAAGGCTTATGCAATTCTCAGTTTCTCACCACTTGAGTTAGATTTTGGATTTGAGTTTGGGCCATTTCAAATTCTAAGATGGTATCGAAGTCTACCCAAATTTGATATTGGCCCACCTGCAAACTACGAGTTTCTGACTAGATATATTTTCCTTTCTTTTCCTATTGAACAATGGAACGACATGATTGGTTTTCAGAAATTTTGGGGGCTATTATGGGCTTTTGTAGTGATGGGTTTGTCATTTGAGAGGGTAGTAAGAGACTTAAGTTCCACTTTTGGTAGAAAAAGCTCCCTCTTGTAGAGCTTTGTCAAAAGCTCTTCATTTGTGTATATGCACAAAATAAGCTACTTTTGTTTTACCAAGAGATTCTAAAAATATTGTTTGGCCCAACTTCTACTTTAAAGAAGTAGAGAAGTCCAAAATAAGCTGGCCCCAACTTCTACTGATTTCCAAAGATTTTCCTTATTTTCTGTCAGTTGGTTTCTATCATGTAGCTATAATTAAATTAGGTTATGATGAGTAGAGAGAAGTTTCAATATTGAATGGATACTATATTTTATTATTTATAAAAGAATGGCATTGTATTAAACTTAGTTTCTGTGTTATGCTTTTTTTGGGGGTAATTTAGGGGGTGCATCCTTGTGATAAGAGAAGGGACATCACTGAGTACAAGAATATGTTTCCAGCAATTGATTTTTCACTGGTAAGTGATCTATTTTGATTAGCTCAAAAATAGCTACGGTATGATTGATATTTGGTTAGACAGGACTCATGCTTTGTATGAACTATGTTTAGGTAGAGTCTGATGACGACATCTTGTGGAAACCTGATATTAGAGAGAAGAATGAAGAAGTTGCTGCCAGAGGACTGAAATTTTTGGAATGGTGAGTCTGCCATGTTTCATGTTGGTGACTATGCATATTTAATAAGACTGTTATTGAAAAAGAAATAGGGAGAGCCAAAGGATTTTGAGCATACTGAAAAAAAGGTCCACATTACTATGATCGAGATTTCACCTGATCTTTTTAATTGGTTGAAAAGGATGATTTTTCTACCATTTTGCATTTACTATGATAATGTTAAGAAATCCAGACTATGCCTATGGTTTCCCAATTTGGTTTTTATTTTTCTAGTGCATTGCACAGCATCTGAAACAGATAGTTATATTAGTCTCTACTATGATTATATCTATTCTATTCATATTTCTGTCTTGATCCAGGTTGTGGACACGTAAAGAAAAAGAGATTGCTGTTGTTACTCACAGTGGTTTTCTATTTCATACTTTAAGTGCTTTTGGAAATGATTGTCATCCAAATGTGAAGAGTGAAATCTGCACACAGTAAGTATTCATCTAAAAGTAATGTCTTGTCTTACAATGTTCAAAAAATTGAACCGGCCAGTTCAACTAGTTGAACCTTGAACCCACATTGTCTATAATTTGAATGTCTCTCTGGTTCGATGTACTGTTCAGTATTTAAAATTCGGTTTTTTATGAATTCAAATTTGGAGATATATGACAGAATTAATAATAAAGAAGCTTTGTTAAATTTTGCCTCTCTTTTTCAACAGCTTTGCTAATTGTGAGCTGCGTTCAGTGGTTATCATCGATAGAGGGTGAGCATCTTATTTACACAGAACAACGGATACTCAAGCTTCTGCAGAAAATTTAGTTTCTGAGTTTTCATTTTGCAGGATGATTGGATCAAATGAGTCCTCTACCAACTATCCTGGCAAAATTCCAGACGGCCTTGACCTTCCCAGTGATGTTGTTGACGAGAAACATTCTGCGAATGAGCCAACAAAGTAACATGAGGAGATTTTCTCCAGTTATATGATTTCTGCAAAGAAAGCTAGGTGTCAACTTTTCAAGATGATGAAGACAACTATTGCTCCAATTTAACATTCATTAATGGCCATTGATTTTTACATGCAAATATTAGATATGTTCTTTTACTTTTCCAGTTCCCTTCCCGTTTTTCTCATGATACATTTTCACCTCTGACCCTTCTTTCACCTTAGAAAGAAAGGATCTTTGTGAAATTCTTTATGGTAGCCAAAAAAAGCGACCAAATTCAGAACCATGGTAAAAGTAGTTTTAAAACTGTTACTCATTTGAAATTTGATTGTGAATCCGTTATTATTTGAAATTTCAAGCAAATGAAGTGATATAGAATGGAATGGAATAAAATGTTATTGTTTGGACTAGTCAAATTCAAATAGAGCAGACCGGAATGAAGTAAGATCTATTCCATTCTATTCTGTTACTTAACAGTTAACTCCATTTTTCTTCCTCTCTCTCTCCGATTTGAGTAGAATGAAAAATTCCTGTGTTCTGTTGTAAAATGTCTATTAAAACCTTCATTCTATTCCATTTTGCTGTTATTTTTTCTTTTATTCGCCTTTTTTTATGCTTTAGTTTTAAAATATTCAAACATTAAGAAAGTCTTAATGACATGTCAATATAAATGGCTTAATTTGCAAATTAACTTTGTAGTTTCTTAAATTAAAAGAATGCCGGTGTAACATTCCAAAATATTGTACAAATTGTTGTTTGATTTATATTTATTCATAGATTTTATGTATATGTTAACATGTGTTTTAAGGGTAAATGTTATTATAATTAATTTTTTTAAAATATAATAAAGTTATATTTAAAATTTTAAAAAATTGGATGTAGGCATTCTAAAAGGATATTGCTATAAATAGTTTCTTAACATATTAGGACACATACATTTTTCTTATTCTATAAATGATTATTTTGATAAATTATTAATATCTTTATTAATTATATTCATTATTTTAATTATTTGTTTAGAAGATATTTCTTCTAAATAAGTTGTGATTTAAAATTCAATCAATGTAGTTTTAATTAATTAATTATAATCACATAGTTTAATTATTTAAATTGGGTAAGTTAGTGGGACTAGGTAGAAACTTTGTCTACTGAAGTTGAAAATTTAAACAATTTTGGTTATATATATATATATATATATATATATATATATATATATATATATATATATATATATATATATATATATATATATATATATATATATATATATATATATATATATATATATATATATATATATATATATATATATATATATTTTATATTGGTGCCTCTAAAAAGCGGGTGCCCTGTGCCACCCCTCCTCTCGAGCAACATCCGGAAATCCCTGCACCACATCCTATTTATTTGATTTTTTTTTCTTTTTTTCATTAGATATTTATTTTTAAAAAAATTAAAATAATTAATGATGTTTTCTATATTATTGAAGTCACCTTTAATAATTAATTAATTTGCTCTGATCAGAATGGATTGTCAAAGCTCACAAGCTTCAAGTCGAACAACAGTTGAAAGTGAAGTGAGAGATATCTGCAAGACACTCTGATGTTAAAGTGAGGTTCAGAGCAAATGCAAGCAAGTATGAGAATATGAGAGAGATTGAATACCTGACCCTCTCAAGTGAGAAGGTATTTATAGTTCCCAGTGCTGGGTCAAGATTCCCATTGCTGGGCTTAGCAAGTAGGCCCAAAATAGAGACTTTCAGGTCCTACGTGCATTGTGGGGGCAAGTACGTGGTCTCCAATCTGGATGGATTCCTCCGAACTATCAAGAGAATATGGACGCGGTCTTTTCGGGATCAAGAAGACTCTGTGATATTCAGAGGTGTCGAGTGTCAGCCCTACGAGGATGATGCTCACGAAGTCCATCTGACTGTTGTTGACCCTCCTCGTCAGTTGTGAGGTTGTCCCCGGAGGACTTGTCTGGTCGACGAGAAGAATGGACGATGCACGCGAGGAACTCCCGAGGGGCATTGGTTCTCCTCGCCATTCATGGGTTATCCCTGTAGGGCAAAGTCAGGTCGACAAAAAGAGTGGAGTTACTGCTCGACATGGTCAAGAGAAGAATCTTCCTGCTGGCCTTCTCATGTAGCGTAGTTGAATTGGGCCTTGTATGATGTTTGGATCAAGTGTAAACCCAGTCCAGAACAGGAGCCCCCAAGTCGTTGCTCTTGACTAAAAAGGAGTTATGACTTAAAACCACCTTCTCCGTATGGCGAGCACAACTTAGCCGGGGTTTCTCACCGAGACGAAGGATGGGGTCATTTTTATGTGTGGTCACTCGAGCGGAGATTGAAGTTTTCTTCATGGAGGATATTTCAGTTGTTCCTCGACTCGCGGGGTGATGGAGTTCGGAGTATGTTTACCTCGTAAGCTATGTGGTATAGCTTTTAGTTGTGACTATTTGAATAGAGATTGAAGTTCGTGCACAGAGAAAGATTATCGACTCCTCGACTTGCAGGGAGACGAAAGTCTGCAGGATGTAGCCATGTGGTCTGACCTTTGGAATAGAATGATGTCCTAGGGAGTAGGGGTCATTATGACCCTGAGCGCGTAGGTGGAAAGGAGAGGGGCGGTTGGCGTGTTGTTTGACGCGATGCTTCGTCTTTCGTGTCAGCCTTATAAATAGCACCTTAGGGTTCATTTGCAACATTTCTAACTCTTGCTCCCTCCTTTCTCCCTATCGTTTTTAGTTTTCCATCATCTTCTATCTCCTTCTCCAATCGCAAACGTCGTCGCAACCTCAGTCGTGGACTTCTCACCGACTTTAATCAAGTAAGTTTTTTCCAGTAATTATTGTCATTTATGGTTGGTTTTTTCGATAAATCTTCGATGCGGTTCAATACCCAGGGGAATTTTGCTCGGGATATTCATATGTATCTTCGTGATATTCGTGAAATGGCCCATGAAATTCATCTGTTCCCCGCATAATTCATGAAAATGCTCGGGGAATTCATCCTATTCCCCGTGAAACTCGTGAAACTGCTCGGGGAATTCATCTTATCCCCGCGGAACTCATGAAACTGCTTGGGGAATTCATCTTATCCTCGTCGTCGCCTTCACGAAGTTGCTCGAGGGATGTATACTCTCGTTGCGGCGTTTCACAAGTATGTTTTAATTTTTAGTGAATGAGGGTTCATCGACCTGGTTTCGTTATAGCATCCCCCTTTCACTTGTGTTGCGGTGGAAGGGTAGATTTGATTTAGCTGTCGAATTCACTGATTTCCTCTGCTTTACAAGTGAAATGGCCGAACCCAATGAGTCATCCGAGAAGATCAAGGTAGAAGAAATAAGTGGAGCCGGCGAGGGTGTCCAATTAATCAACAAGATCGTTGATCCGTCATTATCTTGGGTTGGGCTAGAACCCTGTGGGATAGCCTCGGTCTTTAGCTATACTAGAAGGGAGGCGTATACCATTGTTGAGTATGGTGGCAACCAAGAGGGTTTCCGTCAGAACTTCACGATCCTGCAGCTGAAGCTTACGGCCAGGATATGCTCGTCTTTCAAGGAAGACCATTTCCCCATGTACGAGGTCGTCTTCAGGGGTTTGGGACTTCGTCTACCCTTTAGTGAATTTCAGATGGGTGTGTTCAATCATTTGAACTTGGCGCCTTCCCAACTGCATCCCAATGTGGCTACTTTTATACGAGCTTTCGAAATTACTTGTCGGTACTTGAGGATCGGGGTGACGATTCCCTTGTTCTTCAAGATTTTCCATCTTCAACATCAATCTAAGGGAGGTAAACATAGTCGGGTTTCTTTCAAACAGTCAAAGAGGCTGTTCCAGATGTACATGAATTTTGTACGCACATTAAAGGATAAATGGTACGTTGTGCAGCCTTCGTCTCAAGAGGCTGTGGATGTGGTGTTCGACCTGGTTTCTCTCGTGGATGAAGATGGGAAATGTGCTATGACAAGGATTGGAATGAAGAGATTGGGAGGCTCTCGAAGTTCCCTATCCATTAGTGCCAAGGTCACTATGAGCATGACCTTGGCCATTACTATACCCTTGCTGGCAGCATGAGTACCGAGGATGAAGGAGCCTTTGGTGTTCTCAACAAGTTCGTCGACAGTTTCTTTCCCTCGAGGTGGGTGATGACGGAAGGAGGTGATGTTCTCGATGAAGAAAACAAACCTTCGCTCTAGGCGTGCTCGATCAATACTAAGGAGCTTGTTGAGTGTCGTACCTATGGGAAAGTCATTACTCTTCTAGGTCTCTATCTGCGTGACTCTATTGCATTCTGTTTTTTAACTTATTTTGGGTATTGTGATATGGTGAGAGAACTGACTTGAGGTTTTACGTTTGTGTTCGCAAATGTTTCGGTTTAGCAAGAGTCGCCATCGACTTTTTATTTTATCCAAAGGAAAGGTCAAAAAGCACGGGAAAGACCTTTGAGATGTTTTCTTGGGTTCGAGGGGTAGATTATGAAAAGGGAAGGTGCTAGCACCCTTTTCATCCATGGTTTTCCATGGGCTCTTAGTTACTTGTTTAGATCACTTGCTTTGCTTTTTCAATTGTTTGAAATGGTGCTTTGTGTGGTTTTGAAAGTATTTTGAAAAGAGGCCATCGTTTTGGCAACATTTGTAATGATTCTTGTTTGAAGAATGTATACAAAGATGTATGTCTTTTGAAAAATGTTTCAATGTTTGAAATTTTATTTTGGGAAATTATTTTGAAATTGTGTGTGTGTTTTTGAAATTAGCAAGGATGTTTTCAAATTTGATCAAGTAACTAGGAGTTGTCTACCCTACTCAAAGATTTTTTTTGTACATTTTCAACCCTTTGACATTGTTGTTTTACCATTGTATTAGGTAAACAACCTTGTATTTAGATGTTAAACGGAACGAGCGTGGGTCATCGTATGATCATGATAACAATGGTTCCAAGTATCTTAGCAAGTTTTTGGGACTAAGATCATTTGTTTTTTTAGGCAACATTTTGAAAGCGTCATCGAGGGACTATGATCTTTTTGTTTTGTTTTGTTTTGCCAAGATACCTAACATGCATACCATGGCCATTTTAAGGCAACAAAGTGGATGAAACCCTAGGGGTGCTTGTGTGCATTGTGTTGTCATTTTTCATGCATTTTTGTCTTGCATTTAGTCACGCTATTTGTTTTGATTTTGGGTTTTTTGCATACAAACCCTAATCTTACTATCATGCATATAAAAGCAATAAATGCGTAAAGTAAATCTAAGACTATTACAACAATATTATGGGAAGGGGGGTACAAGTTTGAATAGGGGGGATATTGCTCAAAATAAAACCCTAAAATTATTACAACCATATTGAATTTATTTGTACAAATAAATAAATAAGCAAAAATATTTAAATGGAGAATTAAATATAAATATGCAAAGAATATTTTTTTTGTATTTATTTTATGTATGTAAAATAAATTTATTTATGTCTTAAAAAAAAGAAAATAAAATGATTATTTTTGAAAAGGGTGAAAACCCTAATTTTTTTGGTTTAAAAGAAAATATGTATTCTATTATTTATTTATTCATTTTTTGTTTAAGAAAATAAAAATAATATGTACAAAATGTTAAAAAGTAAAATATTGTATGAAAATATTATTTTAAGTGTATAAATAATAAAAATAAAAATAAAAATATACAATATTTTTGTATTATTTACAAGTTTATTTAGAAAAATAAAAGTATTAAACCTAATAAACTAAATATTATGCAAAAAAATAAAATAAAAAAATATGATAAAATGCCAAAAATAAAGAAAATAATTTTTATGATTTTAAATGTTTAGAAAAAATAAATAAAAGTCAGAAATGTGAAATATGCAAGAAAATATGAAAAATAAAAGAAATGGGCCAAGGGGGTGCAAATAACAGAATGAGGGGTGTCAAAAGTCAAACAAGCCAGGCTCAAGCCCACCTACACTTCGTCCCTATCCTTCAAACCAGAAAAACGCGCGCTCCATGTACAAACTTGTAACTCTTGCATACGTGCTTAAAAATGAAATCTTGCAACATGAAACTTGTAGCTTGTTAAATCACGATTTCAATGATATAAAAAACTTGATCTAACTCTCAAAGACCAGAGAGAATTTTGTCATCCCTAATTTCTAACCTAAAATTTTCAGCAAGTTCATCATCCAAATTCTCCTAGCATAATTAATATAAATGGAAGCTATGCATATGTACAGTTCAAGCAACTTAAGGACTACATTTTTGCTTCACAAACCTAAGCCTAAGGATGTCTAAATAAGGAGATAGAAAGTTGGAAATTACCTTGTTCAGTCAAGTTCGAATATGGCAATGTAGCAACTTTGAATGAGGCCTGAAGGTCTTTTTAGCTTGCTTGAAGTTCCCTTGACCTTTCCTAATGCTTATCTTGCTTTGAAATGGCCTGAATCTCCTTGTAGAACTCAACCTGCAAAGCTTCAAAATGAAAATGGTGAAGTGTGCAAACGAGGTTACAGTTGCAAAGTAAGGGCCTGGACAGTTTAGATATGTTGTATGGAATGTGTTTGATGTGATTCAAGATAAAACGCACGAGCCAATTTGGTTTTGGAAGTGGTTCTGCAGGTATGGCCCTGTTTTGACAAGAACTTGGTGTTTTTGTATTTAAGGGTGTTTGAGAGGCTTGGCAATCGTGTTTCAGGCTTGGTGTGATATGCTGAGATTGTTTGAAATGAATACAAGACTTGGTTTTAACAGATGTACAAGTTATGGACACTTTTGCAAGTTGGCTTGTTTTTTAAGAAAAGGTTGAGTTGACAAAGCCAAAGCCTGTACAGGCTAGCTCAAGGTCTGCATAGGGTTGGTGAGCTTTTCCTGAAGTTTGTGGATGTGGTTTGCTGCAAAAGATTAAGTTCAATGCTCAAGATAAACAAAATGACATAAAGCATGCTTTATCAAAGTAGCAATGTTGCCTTTTTGCCATTTTTGGATTAAATCAATGTATAATGCTCCAAAGCTCAGAATAATGCCTTTAACCATTGTATTTGCATTTAATTTTTGAGTGTAGAAGATATTAGAACCTGTAAAACAAGTACAAGCATGATCCAAACTGATTTGCAACTTGTGCCAATGTGAAAAGTGCCATGGACAAAAGTGAGAAATGGCCATTTTCATTCCTTCGATTCTCCCTAACCATAAGTGATCTTGGAGAGTTCTTAGACATTTTGGAAAGCTTATAACATGCTCTACAATCCATATTTGAAATGAATTTTGAGATTACATTTGAAACTTTGTGAAAAGTTGCCATGAAGATAGGTCAAAATCCTGCCTAAAGTTGGGCAAAATTTCACTAAGTTAAAAGTTTCATGGACCCCTATTCACAAAATCATAACTTGAGATCCAAGCATCTTTTGGGAAAACTTTATGAATCAAAGTTGTAGATTTTGTGGAGGACTACAACTTTTATGTTGGAAGTTTTCACTGAATCCAATTTTATAATGATGAAAAAGTTGGGCAAAGTTGGAAAAAAATAAGAAATTTTCATAACTTAGAAAATTTCTAAGTTATGAAATTTTTTCAATCTTAAACCCTAATTTCCAAAATTAGGTTTCTTGGTGAACAAGTTTCATGTTTTGACACCTCTTGATGAAAAATGACCCTTGGCACTTGATTTTGACCAAAAAGTCAAAGTTTGACTTTTCAGTGTACATTTGATTTTTGATCAGTTGACTAGAAAATTCATATGTCAATCCAATGCTTTTGAGATCTTTTGAACCTTGTGATTTGGTAAATATGATTCCATTGAGTCCTTGAAACCATGCTTGAACCCAATTTTCCATTGGCTAGGTTAAAAATCAGAAATTGCCCTTCTACAGTCAAAACCCTAAAAATGACCATTTTGCCCTTTTGATGATCTGATCAAATTTCTTGAGGAGTTGTGGTCCAAACTTGATCAAATGGTTCATATGAGTCTATAATGTTGATGTGGATCAAAAATCATGAGGTTTGACTGTAAATTGGCCACAGTTGACTTTTTCCCCAAAATAATTGATTTTTAGGTCAACTGTCTAGTTGACTGGGCAAAAATTTGATTCAAGGCTTGAAACTTGGTATGAGCCATCTTAGAGGTCCAACATGAAGTATGAAAGTCACATGAGGCATTAGAAGTCCAAAAATCCTTGTGCAAACTCAAACCCTAATTTCAGATCATTAGTGCAAGGAGATGTCTTGAGCTGTGCAAACCCTAGTCTTGTCTGGAGTCCAAAGAGTCTTGTGAGGGGAAATCTTGATAAAATGAGAGGGCAAATTTTGTGGCAACAGCTGCCCCTGTTCAATCTTCTTGAACCTGAAGAGTTAGATTGGCGAATTTTGCCGTTCGTGACTCGAAGGTAAAAGATGATTGGACACTAGAGTGCCCGTAAATTTGTAATCGTCAAAGTATAGTTGAGGGAATGGGCTTAAAGATGCCATTTGGAGAGGTGACAAAATCTTGTCGGAGATGGGCTTAAAGATGCCATCCATGAATATTTGTTGAATTGTATGTTGCAAGTCAAAAGAATGAGTATCAGAATGGTATCCGCATCTGGAACGTATCTGAACTGTATCTGGAGACTGAGTCTGTATGAGTAATGGAATGGCGTCCGTGTCTGGAGAGTATCCGAGTTGTAACTGTATTTGGATCTGAATGAATAACAGAATGACTTCCGCTTCTGGAGTGTATCTATATTGTATCTGAATCTGAATTATGAATAGGCAACAGGATAGCATCCGTGTCTGGAGCATATATGGACTGTGTCCGAAGTTGAGATTTGTATGAGTAGCAGAATGACTTCCGTGTCTAGAGTGTATCTGAAACTGTAACTGGGATCTGAATAAGTGACAGAATGACTTCCATGTCTGGAGTGTATCTGAACTTGAAATTGATAGTTGAATCTGAATGAGAAATAGAA
This sequence comes from Vicia faba, assembly GCA_948472305.1. Lineage (NCBI taxonomy): Eukaryota > Viridiplantae > Streptophyta > Magnoliopsida > Fabales > Fabaceae > Vicia > Vicia faba. Next base: position 1,253,715,643 of record OX451737.1, on the reverse strand, counting down.
TGGCTTCCGTGTCTGGAGCGTATCTAGTCTGTATCTGATTGTTGAAGTCTGAATGAGTGACACAATGGAAATTGTGTCTGGAGCGTATCCGTACTGTATCTTGACTTGGAATGACCTCCGTGTCTGGGGTGTATCCATATTGTATCTGAATAAGAGATCTGAATGAGTAGCAGAATGACTTCCGTGTCTGGAGTGTATCCGTACTGTATCTGAAATCTTTGAATATTTGTTAAAGATAGTTGTTAATCTTATCCTGAAAAAGGGTAAAATGTTAGCTGAAACACTAAATTATGTTGCATGAAATGCATGATACAACAAAATGTGTTTTATCAATGTTTATGATATATGAATGTAATGATTACACATGTAAGCTGATTTGCTATCTTGCTGAGGAAAATAAATCCTTGATGGCTGGAGATAATAAAATCCTTGACTACTGTCGGGGAAAATAAATCCTTCACCGCTGTTGGAGATTCAAAATCTTTGATTGCTGAAGATGAGAAATCCTTGCTGACTGCTTGGGGATTAAAGATCATTGACAACTTCTGTGGGGATGTGAGAATCCTTCACGACCTTCCGGGGGATATAGGGATCCTTCAAGTCTTCGAAATTGGAGGATGATAAACATTCTGCTGTGAGAACAATGCCAAGTGTTGCTTGAGAAACCTGCTTGGGGAATCCCGAGAACTCTGATGACTATGGCTGGTGATTACACAATGGGAATCCTTACTCGGCTGGGGAATAGGGAAAACTCTGGCGATCTCTACCGGGGATCAGACAAAGGAAAACCTTGATCTGCTGGAGAATAAGGAAGACTCTGATGGCTTCCGCGGGGAATTAAGAATGATAATCTTCGATCTCCTAGGGGAATTTGAATCCTTGGGGATTTCATGCTGGAGAGTCAAGAATGAGAATCTTCGACCTGCGGGGGACTAAAAATACTGAAAAATTCATGTTGGGGAGCAATGAAGACTCTGGCAACTTCACTGGGGAAATGAGGATGAGAATCTTGAATCTACTAGGAGATGAAAAACTCTGTGGGGAGTAGCTATACTGCTGGGGAGTAGCTATCCTGCCGAAGAGTAAGTTCAGGACTCTGGGGAAAAGCTTATTCCTGTTTGGAAAAAGTTCAGGAGTTTGGGTTGTATGCCACTCTACTGGGGAGTTATCCTAGGTTAGGGATAAAAGTTAACTGTTATCTGGTTGATTCTCAAGTTTTAAGACAACTTGCTGGGAAATCCGGAGACACTGAATGGTTTCCGCTGTGGATTGATAGTTTGACTCCACTGGGGAAGAAGGTTTCATCTCCACTGGGGAATCTGTGGTTCAAAGTTTTGGCTCTGTTGGGAATTGGGAGTTTGAAACTTTAACTCCGATGGGGATTTTGAAGTTTAGCTCCGCTGGGGATATGTATTTCAAGGTTTTAGTTCCTTTAGGGATCTAGATGATGTACTGCAGGGGATTTCTTCTGGAATAGCCTAAAGACGTTTTCCTATACTTTCAACCTGTCAGTAACTATTCTTTCCCATTTCATTTATTTGTAAACAGGTGATTATATTCAAATGCATATGCTCATTTAATAAATCATTGGACATTTTCAAATAAAACACAAGTGTAAAAATGAAAAGACAAATAGTTTTTTGCACTTTGAAGTATCATTGTATTAACTTTGTGTAAGTATTTTGTACAAAGGAGGCATACATCCTAGTAAGAGGATGTTGTCATAAAAATGAGAAAAATTTATACAAAGAAAGATGGTTATGTGTAAAAATTCCATGGGGTTCCCATTCTGCTATAGCCTTCGTAACTCCGAATAATCTTGTCCATTCGTTGCTTCGTCTGAAGATGATTGAGTTGATCAGAAGCCAGGAGTTTGTATGTGAAGAGATTGTCCTTAAAGTGATCCGACGAGACATAGTCATACGCTTTAATTCCCTAACTTTTTCCTGGACCGCCCTTTCGGGTTTTCGATCCACCGGGAAACCCTTTTTTTCCCAAGTCGCCCTTTCGGGTTTTCAACTTGCCGGGTGTACAGATTTTTTTTTGTTTATCCCTAACTTTTGCCTGAACCGCCCTTTCGGGTTTTCGATTCACCGGGATGCCTTTTTTTTCCTAGGTGTGTCAACCTAGCGGGTCATTTATGCCTAGTATATTTTGACTATGTCTGCGTTCGCAGGGTGCGGCAGATCGTCGCCGTCCATGGTGGTTAATATCATTGCCCCACCAGAAAAGATGTTTTTGATCACAAATGGTCCTTCGTAATTAGGAGTCCATTTGCCCCTGGGATCACTTTGCGGCAAGATGATCCGCTTGATTACAAGATCTCCGACTTGATATACCTGGCGCCTGACTTTCTTGTTGAAAGCCTTGATCATCCGTTTTTGATACGTCTGACCATGACAAACATCAGTAAGTCGTTTTTCGTCAATTAAGTTAAGTTGATCAAGTCGGGTCTGAATCCAACCGTCTTCACTCAAACCAGCATCTTTCATGATTCTCAAGGAGGGAATCTGAACCTCGATAGGTAAAACAACCTCCATGTCGTATACCAAAGAATAGGGTGTTGCCCCAGTTGATGTACGCGTCGTGGTACGGTACCCGTAAAGAGCAAACGGTAACATCTCATGCCAGTCCTTGTAGGTGACTGTCATCTTTTGTATGATCTTCTTGATATTTTTGTTCACAGCTTCGATAACACCGTTCATCTTCGGCCGATAGGGAGATGAATTGTGATGTTGAATCTAGAACTGCTCGCACAAGGCGGTGATCATAGTGTTGTTAAGGTTTGTACCGTTGTCGGTGATGATCCTTTCGGGGATGCCGTACCGGAAAATGAGGTTCTGTTTGATGAAGCAGGCAACAACATTCTTTGTGACGGATGCGAAGGAAGCTGCTTCGACCCACTTGGTAAAGTAATCAATGGCCACCAGGATGAAGCGGTGTCCATTGGATGTTGTAGGCTTGATCTCTCCAATCATGTCGATTCCCCACATTGCGAATGGCCAAGGAGCTGTTAAGACATTGAGAGGAACTGGAGGTATATGTACCTTGTCCGCATAGATTTGACATTTGTGACAAGTCCTAGAATATTGATGGCAGTCAGCTTCCATGGTAGACCAGTAGTAGCCTGCCCTTAGAATCTTCTTAGCCATCATATGCCCGCTTGAGTGGGTGCCAAAGGTACCATTATGCAGTTCAGCCATGATCTGTTCAGCTTCAACCTTGTCCACACAACGGAGCAGAATGCAATCATGATTGCACTTGTATAAGATACCATTGCTCAGGAAGAACTTAGCTGAGAACCTCCTTAAGAACTTTTTGTCGTTGACTGAAGCTCCTTCAGGGTATTCTTGAGCCTCGAGATACCTTTTGACTTCGTGAAACCAAGGTCGGTCCACTACTTCTTCAGTATTAATCTCGTGACAATGTGCAGGTTCGTACATCCGTTCAATAGTGATCTGGGGAGCCTCATTATCCCAGTTAAGTTTAAACATGGATGACATTGTAGCTAGAGCATCTGCTAGCTGATTTTCTTCTTGCGGGAAGTGCTCGAAGGTGATCTGCTCAAAATGTGGTAGCAATGTCAAGACAAGTTCTTTGTAAGGGATGAGATTGGGATGTTTAGTGTCCCACTCTCCTTTGATCTGACTGATGACCAAAGATGAGTCTCCAAATACAACCAAAGATTTGATTCCCAAGTCTATTGCAGCCTTGAGTCCAAAAATGCAAGCTTCATACTCGGCCATGTTGTTGGTGCAGTTAAAGCAAAGTCTAGCAGTGAAAGGTGTATTGCAACCTTCTGGAGAGATGAGTACCGCGCCGATACCATTTCCAAGTGCATTGGAGGCACCATCAAAGTACAGGGTCCATCAGGATCCTTGTTCAGGTTTGTCATATGGTCTGAAGTCTTCAATGTTGTCCAATGTCACGATATCCTCGTTAGGGAAGTCGAACTTCATGGATTGGTAATCTTCGACAACTTGATGAGCCAGATGGTCAGCTAGTACACTTCCCTTTATAGCTTTTTGGGTCGTGTACTGGATATCGTACTCTGTAAGGATCATTTGCCATCTAGCTATCCTTCCAGACAAAGCAGGCTTTTCGAAGATGTACTTGATCGGATCCATCTTAAATATCAGTAGAGTGGTATGAGTCAACATATACTGCCTTAGCCGGCGAGCAGCCCATACCAAAGCGCAACAAGTTTTCTCGAGCAGTGAATATCTTGTTTCACAGTTGGTAAACTTTTTGCTAAGGTAATAAATGGCATGCTCTTTTTGGCCAGACTCGTCATGTTGGCCCAGTACGCACCCCATTGAATTCTCTAGGACGGTCAGATACATGATTAGCGGTCTTCCTTCGACGGGAGGCATCAAGATAGGAGGTTCTAGCAAATACTCCTTTATTTTATTGAAAGCAACTTGACAATCATCATTCCATTTAACTACCTGATCTTTCTTCAACAGCTTGAAGATTGGCTCACAGGTAGATGTTAGGTGAGAAATGAACCTAGCAATGTAGTTTAGGCGTCCTAAGAAACCTCTAACCTCCTTCTCAGTGCGAGGGGCGGGCATTTCTTGTATAGCTTTGACTTTGGCAGGATCAACCTCGATGCCTTTGTTGCTGAAAATGAAACCCAAGAGTTTACCGGACCTGACTCCGAAAGTGCACTTGTTAGGGTTTAGTCTTAGCTTGTACTCTTTCAACCTGACAAACAGCTTTTACAAGTGGTCGAGGTGTTCTTCTTCCGTCTGTGATCGGGCTATCATGTCATCTACGTAGACCTCTATCTCATTATGTATCATATCATGAAACAAAGCTACCATGGCGCGCTGATACGTTACCCCGACATTCTTCAGTCTGAATGGCATCACTTTATAGCAGAACGTATCCCACTGTGTAACAAAAGTAGTTTTCTCCATGTCTTCAGGGGCCATTTTGATCTGGTTGTACCCTAAAAATCCGTCCATGAAAGAAAATACCTTGTGTTGAGTTGTATTGTTAACCAAGATGTCAATATGCGGTAGTGGAAAGCCATCTTTAGGGCTAGCCCTGTTTAAGTCTCTGTAATCCATGCACATTCTCACTTTGCCCTCCTTCTTAGGCACGGGCACAATGTTAGCAACACATTGTGGATAGGAAGTAACAGCAAGAAATCCAACATTGAACTGCTTCATCACTTCTGCTTTGATCTTTTCAGACATGTCGGGCCTCATACGGCGAACTTTTTGTTTAATTGGTGGACAATCTTCTCTTGTAGGGAGACGGTGAACCATAATATCTGTATCGAGTCCCGGCATGTCTTCGTAAGACCAGGCGAATATCTTAACATATTCATTCAACAACTGAACTAAGCGCTCCTTGACACTTGGCTCTAGGTTGGCACCCACTCTGACTTCTTTTCTATCTTCAACAGTACCCAAGTTGATTGTCTCTAACAACTCCTCATGCGGCAGAATAGCCCTTTCTTCCTGTTGTAGCAGTCTAGCCAACTCTCCCGACACCTCACAGTCTTCATCACCTTCGTATTCGGCATGGTAGATAGATCTTCAGAGTCACTGAAGGCCATAACAGAATTTTTACCCATGGAATCTGAAATGGAAGGTACCTGCATTTGTAAGTGTGGGTGTGTGTACGGGATAACCACCTTTAAACAAATAAAATGTAAAAAGAAAGAAAATGAACACAAAAGTTTATACGTGAAAACGTCCATGATTCATTAAAATGGCATATGAAGATGAAAAATCAAACCCTTACAAATGGACCTATATGCCTCGGGTAAGGCACAAGGTAAAAAGTGTATGAATTGTTTGAGAATTATTACAAACCAACAGAAATGTTTGAAAGATAAATTACTGATTTATGAAAGTAATTGGAACAAAGTCTTTTGCTTCCCAGTTGCACAGTCCTCCATCAACAGTTGGGAAAATCAAGTATTCCAAGTTACTCTCCTCTTCACTATCCTCCAAAGCATTGACTCCATGATGGGTGATCTTCACTGGTGGCCCTCCCGCACGAGCGCAGCGTACAGCTTTTTAAGCAGAAGCAGTGAACCCCAAGCCGAATTTATCTGACTTGAAAGGAAAGTCTGGTAGCTGACCCCATATTGTGCTTCCTCCTTCTTCAATCACAGCCTTTGCATCTTTGAGAGATGACATCTGAGGTGGTGGTCTGGTAATCATGGGTACAGAAGACACTGTCTTGGTTTCCGCAATCTCCTGAGCTACCTCTTCAAAGTGTTGAAAAGGGGTTTCGATGAATTCACCATCCAATTCTACATAGCGGAAAGAATTTAGATGGCTTATCATGTATTCCTCTTCGCCATGAACAGTTATGATTTTCCCCTGGACAGGGTACTTGAGCATTTGATGCAGAGAAGAAGCGAGGGCTCCAACATTGTGAATCCAGGGTCTTCCCAACAAGCAAGAATATGAAGGGCGGATGTCCATCGCATAGAATATGGAGTTGAAGGTTTTAGTTCCCACTTTAATCGGGATGTCTACCTCCCCGTGGACCATCCTTTTAGAACCATCAAAGGCTCTGACAATGATGTTGCTGGGCTTCAGGGTTAGGCCTTCACAATCCAATCTATCTAAGGCTTTCTTCGGTAAGACATTTAAAGACGACCCAATATCAACCAGAATGTGTGCTAGGGTAGTCCCTTTTCACTCTACCGAGACATGCAAAGCGTCATTATGTTTTCTCCCTTTAGATGTTAAATCAGCATCGGAGAATCCAAGACCATTGTCAACTGTTAGGCTAGCTACACATTCCTGGAACTGATCCGCAGAGGTTTCCTGTGGCACGTGGGTCGTCTTCAAAAATCTGATCAGAGCTTTAGCATGAGCCTCTGAACAGAGCAACAGGGCTAACATAGAGATCTTTGAGGGGGTTTGCCTCAGTTGTTCCACAATATCATAATCGCTTTTCTTGATTATTTTCAAAATCTCTTCCATTTCTTTTTGAGAGGTCTCAGGGATGACCAAAGGCTGAGCCCTCGTCCTGACGGGCACTTCTTGGATCCCTTTCCCTCTATCATCAGCAGCCGCAGAGGGGACAACCACAGGAGTTACAACTTCTTCAATAACTGGAGTTCTCGCAGATATGTTGACTGGCACAGGGGTAACCTTAGGAGCATTTGAGGGTCCAAAGATTGCCTTTGGAGGCGCAATCTCTGGAGAGAAAATCCTTCCACTGCGAGTGATTTTACTCGTTCCAGCAATATTTCCAATGTCGGAAGTCTCTTGATCAGAACTCTCTTCAGTTGATTCAATCTGTTTAATACCGTGGTAGTAGATCTCTCCCCCATAGTTCCACGGTATTGATTTGTTGGACTTGTATGGGATGGGCCCCAACATGGTTATCTTCAAAGGCACAATCTTCAGATCGAATGTAATCTTAACAGGTCTTTTGGAGACCTTGGAAAGATTGGCGGATATGGTAATTATTGAAATATCATTGACAGGAGTCGGTGTAACAGGAGTCTTTTCAAAAAGGATTTCTTGGTTATCCATTAGGCGCTGGATGCCTAACTTCAACAATGGACAGTCGGATGGTAAAGATGAACAAAGGCAGCAATCTTCTTCACAACCTGGGAAAATCCCAGCCTTCAGCAAATTCAACTTGATTACCGGTAGTTGAGTTATCAAATCATCAACAAGAGCAACAAATAGGTCCTCTTCAACAACATGGGCATTATGGCCATGCCTTGGCATTGGAGCATATATTACATTCGGCTTTTCAGGGGCATCAAATTCCACTTCTTTAGCATCTATCAAATCCTGAATCTTATTCTTCAGGGCCCAACAATTGTTGGTGTCGTGCCCTATACTCCCTGAATGATAAGCACACTTGGCGTTCGAATGGTAGTAAGGAGAAGTTGTATTCGGATTCTTCGGGGCCTCTTTCAAACTTGCAAGGTTTAACTTCAAGAGATGGGGAAGAACCTGAGAAGGAGTCATGTTTATCTAAGTGAATTTCTGTACAGGCCTTTCCACCCTTTGCTGGTTGGTTCTGGGTTGATCGTTTCTGGGATGATCAGCTGCAGACTTCTGAATCATTACGGCCCCCACCGCTGGCTGGTGCTCGACTCTTCCTTGACCTCTTTGGGAGTAGACAACTGATACTTCTTTCTTTGCTGGAAAAGGCTTTTTGATGGCAGCGGAAGCAGATGCATCTTTTTGAAATTTCCCGCTCTTGATTCCGGCTTCAACTCTCTCACCAGCTAGAATCAACTCGGTGAACCCCGCAGACGAACTCCCAATCAGGTGATTGAAGAAAGGCCCTGACAGAGTCCCTAAGAACATATCTACTAGCTCCCTCTCAGATAGAGGTGGTTGTACTCGTCCCGCCAAGTCTCTCCATCTCTGGGCATACTCCTTGAAGCCTTCATTAGAGACCATACCCATACTCTGTAATTGAGTACGGGTTGGTGCTAAGTCTGCATTATATTGATACTGCTTGTAGAAAGCAACATCCAAATCCTCCCAATTGTGCATATCATACCTCTCTAACTGGTAGAACCAATCGAATTGCGTCCCCGACAAGCTGTCCTGGAAGAAGTGGACCCACAGATCTTTGTCAGAAGAATGTGGTTGAATTTTCCTGACATAAGACCGTAGGTGCATCTTTGGGCAAGACACCCCATCGTACTTAGCAAACAGAGGTACTTTAAACTTCGGAGGGATAACTATTCCAGATACCAACCCTAACTCTTCAAAGTCCAGCCCAGACACTCTCTGAATCTCCATAGCTGTCAGACGCTCTTCCAAATTTTTGTATTTTTCATCTGCAGGAGGATACTATTGTTCTGAGTAATCCTCATCTTCCTCTTCTTCAGCTTCAGAATCAGAAGGCACTGTAACTCCTTTACCCTTTCCTTCACCCTCTTCAGATGTTGATGGGAAATCCAGGACCCTTCTGGCGTGACCTTCAAATCTTCTGCCCAAAGTAGCCACACCAACTCTCTTCTTCTTCTTTTTCTCTTTTTCCTTCTCTAGTAAAGTTTTGAGCTCCTCCTGACCCTTAGCCAAGGTCATGAGTAGCTGTTGGAATCGTGAATTCTGAGCTTGTAAGTCTTTGACCGTTTTTTCAATATCCATCTTGCTAAAATAAACAGCAGAGAGATAAGGAAACTTGGTGTGAAGACCTGCTTATGCATATGATGAATGATATGTATTCATGTAACGCATTCAAGGATTCAGAAATTCAAATTTGTTTTAAACAAAAAGGAACAAACGTCATATTAATAAGATAGAATTTGTTAGTACATCAATGCCCCACGGGCAAAATAATACAAAATTCTAAGGTAAAAAGACGTCGCGCATCCTCTTTGGTGCAATGTAGGTGTTGATAGTCTGCTCTTCGTGAAGTTGACGAGTAAGTTCCAAAACCTTCTTCTCACTAGCATAGAATTGGGCTTCAAAAGTATCGCGTTCTCCCTTGAGCTGTATCCAACTCCTTTGTAAATCTTCTAATGATGTTGGCATGTCAGGATGTAGAAGGGTGTATGGAACCTCTCCTTCCATAACAGGCTATTTAATCACAGGGAGAATGTAGGGGTAAGGCATCATAAGACTTTGGGCGCGGGTTCGTACCCACTTGAGGTAAGGCTCAAGGGGGATGGAATTCTTGTGTGTTATACCCCAAAATTTGCCCTCCCATATTCTTCAAAGTTTTGACAAGCATCATCTCAATTTGCTCAAGTCTACTCAAGGGTTGCACAATCAACCATCCTCCTAAGCCAGTCAAAATTAGGGTTTTGGTTCTTGCAAAGAAGTTGAGGTTTTCAAGGGCTCAATCAAGTCACATATGCCTATACATATTGTCAAGCATCCATATGCCAAGTTTCAAGGCTCACAGCATCAAGTTGCACAGTCAAAAGCCCTAATTGCCTCACAGTCAACTGTAGGGGTAAAATGGTCATTTGGCAGTCAAAAGTCAACAATTTTGGTCAACATCTTATTTTGAATCCACAATCATCATTTGATCAAGTCTTGATAATGATTCCACAAGAATGGCTCAAAAATCATCAAGATGCAAAAGTTTCTATTTTTGGACAACTAAAAAGTCAACTGTAACTTGACCAAGGCATAACTTTTTCATGGTTCATCAGAAAAATCCCATCCAATGCTCATTTTGAAGGGGAGGACATTTCCTACAACTCATATTCACATTCCAAGTCCAAGAAATGCTCTCACAAAAAGTTATCAATTTCTACATTATAGGTCATTTTCAAAAGTCAACAAAAAGGCACTTTAAGTCAAAGACCATAACTTGAGATTGGTAAATCAAAATGATATGGGACCAAAGGCATTGGTTAGAGGACTTCAAGACCTTTCCAAAATGTCAAAGAACATGTTCATATGATCAAAATTGAGCAAGATATGCATTGGAGAAGTTGGGAAATTTTCATGAAATGGCAAAAGTCAACTATCCTTGAAACTTCATTTTTTGACAAAAGGGCCCACTTTCTTCCACTTGATTCAGCCTTATCATGCCACCCACGTGTCCCATGATTAATCTCAAGACCAAATAATTATTTTTCTATTTTATTTAATTTTTATTGATTTAATTCATTTTAAATCCATAAAATTCAAATAAAATCTAAAAAAATTAAATGGATAGCATCTTTTGATTTGAATGGCCTTTATGTGTCATGAGCAAGCATACCAAATTCATGCTAGGGCCATTTTGAGCATAAAATTCAAATTTGAACAAACTTGGAATGTTCTTTAATGGTGATAAACCAAGAATTCCAAACTTGATTGCACAAGGATACAAGCTCTTAATGTGACCTAATTGCATTCATACATACATATGCAAATGTTCCATACCTCATTCACGACCTAAGCATCCCTCAAACGGCCAAACCAAAATCCAAAAATTCCAAAGAAATTTGAAAACTGAAATCCACCTTTCAGCACGATTCAAAGTGTTTTCAAGATTCAAACATATTTCTAACACTCCCAGGAACATTTTGCAATCACAAACAAGCTCCAACACTCAAAGAATCACCATTCACGGACCTTCGGTTTGTTATTTTTTTTCAGAATCATAGCTCTACCTTTATGCATCATTAACATGATTTTTTGGTTGTATTGTGTTGCTTGAATCTGCAGGAAACTTTTGGCATAAGTTAATTGCTTTGAAACGGCCTAAATCATGAATCACCATGTTCAAATTCTAGGGTTCATAAACCTTTGAATTGGGGGTTTACACATCCAGCAAAATTGGGACCTTTTATGCATATGGTTGTGATCCTTGCAACCAGACGAACACAAATCAATCATCGCGCCCAATTTATATTATGTACAATTCTATTAGCTATTTTTGACGTTTGCAGGTTGTGGGGGTTTAAAACCCCCGCTATTTGATTTTATTTTACAGGAAAACACGAAGAAGATGAATGTGTGTTGATACATGGTTGGCTCATTCAAATGAAACGCGCGTGTTTTTTTAATTTCCAGAATAATGGTTGTTTTCATATTTTAATTTCTTTGATTGTTACATTAACAAAGCTTGCAAGATGGCGTAGTGGAAAGTGACGTGGTTGGTAACCATTGGGACCTGGGTTCGATTCCCAGGTCCCCCAAACATTATTTCTATTTTTTCTTAACATGGTTCTGTACAGGCTATCCCAAGTATCCCACCATACACCTCATCCTGATGCACGCCATGTGTCCTCAAACGCTGATCTAATGGCCAAAAGATGTTGGACACCACGCTCTCAGTCAACCGTGCCATGGAGAATCTCACAAAGTCAAACAGGGCTTGATCTTAATGGGCCTGGAAACTGCTTCAACACCTCCAGAATATGGCCTTCACCTCCTTAGTTTAGCATTTCTTTTCTTATTTTCTTTCTTTTTTATTTTCTTGCATTAATTATTTTTATTATTTAATTAATTCACAAATAATTATTTTCATAACCAAAAATCAAAAAAAAAAACTAATATTTTTATTATTCTTATTTACTAATTTCACTACTAATTTATTTTGTAAATAAATATGGTTAATTAATTTAGTCTTTTAAAATTAGAACAACTTTAATTTTTTCATAATAAATAAAAACAATATAGAATTAGGTTTTTGCTAACTTTTAATTTCTTTTTATTTTCTTTTTTATTTTCATTAAAAACATAAAAATACAAAAAAAAACATTTTCTTAATTAATTAATTAATTAATTAGTTATTAGTTTTAATTTCATTAATTAAAAAAAAAAGACAAATCTCATTCTTATTCAAAAAGGGTCAAAACCCTCAGGACGTTCCTGATTCAATCTTTCGTGCGCATTTATTTATTTTAATTCATTATATTTTTGTATCTATACAGAGTATGTAATAGTTAATTAGGACTTTATCTCCTTATTTAAATTCTCGCACTTTATTTCCCAAAACAGGTTTTTGTTTTTGGCGATGTATAGACCCGCGCCTTGTAATAGTTAGAATTTATATTTCTGCAATTTATTTTCCGCACTCCTAACTGTTAAAAAATGCATGAAAGAATGTATGATAATAAAATCAATCCGTAGCTCACAAATAACATGTACAAGATAACCTTAACTGAAAAACAACACACAAAGCACATGCCACTTCTAGGGTACGCCTCACTGGTTGCCTCGAACGTGGTCATCAAGTATAGGGCGTCTTAGAGGTCGCCCTTCTGTCTAAAAGATCCAGTCGCCTCGAAACGGTTGCCTCGGATAAAAAGGATCTAGGACATTAGGGTTACTTCTAAGATGTCCTACCATTGCTTCGGTGACCACACATGTCCCTTATAATCGAATTGACCCGAATAACTCCAACGATGGTGCTACCTACCTCTCAATGGTGGGATAGCACTATCTAAAGGACTCTTACACAGCCTAATTCCTTAGAGTAGGTAGATTCTCCTGGGTACTTGCTCTTTCTCAAAACAAACAAAAAAAATACTTTTCACACCTCACACTTTCTAAAGGTTTTCAAACAAATTTTTCATACACTCTTGAGGACTGATACAAGAGTTACTTAGAAGTTTTTTCAAACGAACTTTTTCAAAACCCACACACACTTGAAAAGCAAACAATAATTTTGAAAACATAAGAGCAAGTACCTAAGAGCCAGTGGATAACCAGAGATAGAAAGGGTGCTAACACCTTCCCTTTCTATAAATCTACCTCCCGAACCGAGAGACATCTCAAAGAAGGAATTTTGCTGTGCTTTTGTCCTTTCCATATTGGAGAACATAAAAGACGGTGGCGACTCTTGCTTACCGCGACATTTCGCGAACCAGCTTAAAAAACAGTCAGTTCTATTTCCACCGATCACAGAACTGGCGACTCTACTGGGGATACTTATAAAAGTGAGGTGTACCTTAGGATTAGACCACTCTTATGTTTTCAATTGCTTGATTTGTTTGCTTTAAAATTGTGGGCCTGTCTTGGAGTTTCATAGATCCTAACCCGGATCTGGGGGATACCTTTTAGAAAGTAGCAATAAACTGTGAGGGAACTGTGCGGGGTATACTGACACGGTTGAAGCAGTTTGCTACGTTGATGTGGCACTTTGGTGAGTACCGGTAACCCTTGAGTCAAGTCAAGGAGAGTACGGGGCCGCCGCGTGGTATCGTGAAGCATCAACTGACCTTAGGAACCTTACTTGACCATCCTGGCCTCTTTAGGGGTAGTGAGATGATCGACTTTGGTGCAGTCCGAAGTTGGTAGATACTCGATACTACACTCATTGAGGGTTGTTTTCTTGGAATATTTTGATCGCCAGTTCAGTGGCTAAATCAAAACAATGAACATAGAAAACAACCCTATGATATTGAGCTCCTTAGAACCCGGTTACTTTTGATAGGACAGGTTTTGAGCCCACCAACTTCAAGAGGGTAGTATCCCAAACTTCATGCTGGCCTAAACTCTAAGGGTTGTCTTGTGTGACTTGTGTGCCTTATCATGTTTGCCTTTTGTGAATACTTGTGGTGTGTCCTTATCATAACATCATAGCATCATACATCATCATATGCATCCACTAACCACTTCAGGGGTTCGAATCTTCATCTTTGTTCTTGTTTTGTAGGACATGGAAACTATCCGCAGAAAGACAATTCAGGTCAACCTTGTAAGGGTCCCTCCTCAGCTTAAGGAGCTTACATCCAGGATTCCCGAGAACTCTTCCTTCAGTGAAAGGCATGGTAGGCTCATCAACTTGGTCAACACTAATATTGAAGAGGATATGGTGAAAGTGTTGTTCCAGTTCTTTGACCCTTTGCACCACTGTTTTACTTTCCCGAATTATCAATTGGTGCCTACTTTGGAAGAGTTTTCTCAGCTTCTGAAGGTTCCCATTCTCAATCAACTACCCTACAACGGTACAGAAAGGGAACCAAAACTTGAAGAGATTGCTAAAGCCTTATGCCTACAACCATCTGACATCAAGGGACATTGGGAAGTTAGAAGTGGTATCAAAGGATTCTTGGCCAAGTTCCTGTTTGAGAAAGCACAAGAATGTTGGAATTCCCTGGACCTACAAGCCTTTGAAGAAGTTGTGGCACTCCTTGTCTATGGATTGGTGTTGTTCCCGAATCCAGATCAGCTTATAGACATCAATGCTGTCAAGATCTTCATGTCCAGGAATCCTATACCTACGTTGCTTGGGGACATCCTCCACTCATGTTACACTCGAACCATGAGAAAAAGAGGCGTTCTCATGTGCTGCACTCCTCTCCTGGCAAGGTGGTTTATTTCGCACCTTCCACAATCAGTTTTGAAGAACGAGCAGGGTTTGAGATGGTCACAACGATTGATGACTCTTACACATGCTGATTTACATTGGTGTTCTCGGTCCAGAGAAAATGTCACTATCATTGATCATTGCAGAAAGTTTCCTAATGTTCCTTTACTTGGAATTAGGGGGGGCATTACTTACAACCCGTGTCTGGCTTTGAGGCAGTTTGGATATGCTCGGAGGGATGGCCCTCATGACATGTTGATTCCTGACATAGTTTTTGACTTTGACAATGATGCACAAGGACTTCGCCAGAGATTCATCAGAGCTTGGAGGATTCCCAGCAGGTTAGATAGCAAGACACTAGGGCACAAGAACTCCATCCCCCTGGAGCCTTATCTCAAGTGGGTACGAGCCCGCTCCCAGAAGCTGGTGATGCCATATCCTCATGTTCTCCCCGTGATCAAAGAGCCAGTTTTGGAAGGAGAGGTACCCTACACCATTCAACATCCTGATATGCCAACTTCTTGGGAAGAAATGCAGAAGAGCTGGATCCAACTCAAGGAAGAACGGAATTCTCTTGAAGCTAGTCTACATGCCAGTGAGAAGAAAGTCTTGGAGCTCACCCGTCTACTTCACGAGGAAAAGACTCTCAACACTTACATAGCTCCAAAAAGGATGCGCAGTGTCTTTTGGGATTAATTATTTTTGTAATGTTTTGCCCATGAGGCCCTGATGTACTGAACAAATTATTTCTTAATACAATGTGTGTTCCTTTTTGTCTACAACGAACTTGAACTTTTGAACCCTTGAATGCATTGCATAAATAGCATATCATGCATCATGTGCATAACAGGTACCTTTTTTCTACAGGTTGCTTAATCTTCTTCGTTGTTTATTTTAGCACTCAATCATCATGTCTTCCGAGCCTACTATTGAACAAGCTATCAAGGCCCTCCAGGCCCAGAACGCCCAGTTTCAAGAGCTGGTCATGAACTTAGCCCAGGGACAACAGGAGTTGAAGGCTTTGCTCCTGAAGAAAAAGAAGAAGAAGAGGACTGTGTTGTTCAACACTGGACGCAGACTCGGGAATACACTGCAGAATGAAGCGGAGCTGACTACTCCATTTGTTGGGGAAGGCAGTCACCAAGGGAGAGAGGTTCCTAGTCATGTGGTCTCCGACACCGAGACAGATTTCAATGATGAACAGTACCCTCCTGCTGAGGACAGGTACAAACAGCTGGAGGACCGATTAAATGCTATGGAGATCCAACGTGTGCCTGGGTTGGACTTTGGAGACTTAGGGTTATCTTCTGGGGTGGTGATCCCTCACAAGTTCAAGGCGCCTGCCTTTGTGAAGTACGACGGGGCTTCCTGTCCTAAGCTGCACCTCCGTTCTTATGTAAGGAAGATCCAACCTTACACTGCAGACAAGAACTTATGGATCCATTTCTTCCAGGAGAGTCTTTCATGGACTCAACTCGAATGGTTCTATCAGCTGGATGGAACCAATATTCGTAACTGGGAGGACTTGGCTACTGCTTTTTATAAGCAGTATCAGTACAATTCCGACCTCGCTCCTACGCGTACTCAACTCCAGGGTATGTCACTAGGAACGGGTGAAGGTTTTAAGGAGTACGCGCAGAAATGGAGAGACCTGGCTGGCAGGGTGCAGCCTCCGTTGACTGACCGGGAACTTGTTGACATGTTCTTAGGGACCCTGTCTGGTCCATTCTTTAACCATCTGATTGGTAATTCCTCTGCTGGGTTCACAGATTTGATCTTAATCGGTGAGAAGATAGAAGCTGGCATCATGTCGGGGAAGATACAGAAAGGTGCCTCCTCGAGTACTGAAAAGAAGCCCGTCAAGAAGGAAGCTAGTGCTGTTTATGGTCCCAGAAGGCAGAACAAACCGGAACGCCGCTAAGCTGTCAATGCGGTGGTAATTTCAAAGCCTGCTGCTGCTCCTCAGCAATACAACCAGCCAAGAGTTGAGAGGCCCAAAAGACAGTATACTCGGCTTAGTATGACCCTCTCTCAGATATTGCCGCAACTGCTGTCAACCAATCTGGTAACTGTCAAGGAAGCTCCGAAGGTGGTAAACACAACATCTCCGAAGTACAACCCCAACGCCCGTTGCGCTTATCACTCTGATAGCCCGAGGCATTCTACTGATGATTGTTGGGCTCTGAGGAATAAGGTTCAAGACCTTATTGATGCTAAAGAGGTACAGTTCGAGGCACCCGAGAAGCCTAATGTGGTGACTGCTCCCATGCCTAACCATGGAGTAAATGCTATTGGGGATGATGACGAAGTGGAGGAATCCGAATTCGACAGTTGGATCTACCCAACAACCAACGGTGGACCAAGCAACTGGACTGCAAAAGACTTTACACCTATTACTTTTGTCACGCAGTAATGAACTCTTTTGTTTTAAATTTGTAACAAACAATAATTTGAAACTTTATGGCCCGGTGTCCTACCCGAGGCGTCGTGGCGTTATTTGTGAGGGCTTGTTATTTGTCACTTTCATATATCATGAATAAAAGCATTGGACGTTTTTCACATTACAAATCTTGCGCTCCCTTTCTTTCTTTATATATTGCAAAACAGCTATATTTACACACACTCACTTATACAGGTTCCAATCCACTCTGGATCTCACTGGTAACGACTCTGCTACTGCCAGTTATGACTTCGAAAATCCGATCAACTTAGCCGAAGACGAAGGTGAAGATGATTGCGAAGTGCCTGGTGAACTTGCAAGACTGCTACTCCAGGAAGAGAGGGCCATTCAGCCGCATGAAGAGCCAGTGGAAACGGTGAATCTGGGTACTGAGACAGGCAGAAAGGAAGTCAAGATTGGTGCCAATCTGGAGCTCAGTGTGAAACAACGGTTGATTCGGATGCTGCATGACTATGTGGAAATCTTTGCCTGGTCTTACGAAGACATGCCTGGGTTGGATACCGACATTGTGGTTCATCACCTACCTACCAAGGAAGACTGCCCTCCGGTTAAACAAAAGGTCCGTCGTATGCGTCCAGAGATGTCCGAGAAAATCAAAGCTGAAGTTATGAAACAATTTGATGCCGGGTTTCTAGCAGTGACTTCCTACCCTCAGTGGGTTGCCAACGTGGTTCCAGTGCCGAAGAAGGATGGTAAGGTCCGAATGTGTGTTGATTACAGGGATTTGAATAGGGCGAGCCCCAAGGATGACTTCCCTCTACCTCACATCGACGTTTTGGTTGACAATACTGCTCAGCATAAGGTATTCTCCTTCATGGACGGGTTCTCCGGTTATAATCAAATCAAGATGGCTCCTGAAGACATGGAGAATACCACTTTTGTTACTCAGTGGGGCACCTTTTGCTACAAGGTCATGCCTTTTGGGTTGAAAAATGCTGGGGCAACCTACCAATGTGCCATGGTTGCCTTATTTCATGACATGATCCATCACGAGATTGAAGTCTACGTCGATGATATGATTGCAAGGTCCCAAACTGAGGAGGAACACCTTGACCATCTACATAAACTGTTTGACCGTCTGAAGTTGTACAAGCTGAGGTTGAACCCAAACAAGTGCACCTTTGGGGTAAGATCTGGAAAATTGCTAGGCTTCGTTGTGAGCGACAAAGGTATTCAAGTGGACCCTGCCAAGGTGAAAGCCATACAAGATATGCCAGCTCCCAAGATGAAGAAAGAAGTCAGAGGCTTTCTAGGACGGCTGAACTATATTGCCCGATTCATCTCGCATCTAACTGCTACCTGTGAACCAATCTTCAAGCTGCTGAAGAAAGATCAAGTAGTACGTCGGAATGATGAATGTCAGGCCGCTTTCGACAAAATCAAAGAGTATCTCCAAGAACCACCCATTCTTATGCCACCGGTTGAAGGGAGACCTCTAATCCTATACTTGACAGTACTGGACAACTCAATGGGGTGTGTGCTGGGGCAGCATGACGAGTCTGGCCGAAAAGAGCATGCTATTTATTACCTTAGCAAAAAGTTTACCGACTATGAGACCCGATACTCACTGCTCGAGAAAACTTGTTGCGCTTTGGTATGGGCTGCTCGCCGGCTGAGACAGTATATACTCACACTACTCTGTTGATTTCAAAAATGGATCCGATCAAGTACATTTTCGTAAAGCCTGCTTTGTCCGGAAGAATAGCAAGATGGCAGATGATCTTGACTGAATATGGAATCCAGTACACAACCCATAAAGCAATCAAGGGAAGTGTATTGGCAGACCATTTGGCACACCAGGCAGTGGGCGACTACCAATCCATGAACTTTGAATTTCCAGACGAGAACATCATGGTAGTGACTGATTGTGAAGTACCTGGACCGGATGAAGGACCTGAGGAAGGATCCCGATGGTCTATGCACTTTGACGGAGCCTCAAACGCTTTGGGTAACGACATCGGCGTTGTGATCATATCCCCAAAAGGCACTCATACTTCACTTACCGCCCGACTATGTTTCAACTGCACCAACAACATGGCAGAGTATGAAGCATGCATCATGGGTCTCCAAGCTGCAATTGACCTAAGGATCAAGTTTCTGAGTGTCTTCGGAGATTCCGCTCTCGTGATCAATCAGATCAAAGGCGAGTGAGATACGAAACACCCAAATCTTATTCCTTACAAAGAGTATATATTGACATTGATCCCCCATTTCACGGAGATAACTTTTGAACACTTCCCAAGAGAGGAGAATCAGTTGGCGGACGCACTGGCTACTATGTCTTCTATGTTCAAGGTCAAATGGGACAACGAGGCTCCCCAGATCATTATCTGGAAGTTGGATGAACCTGCATATTGCTGTGATCTTGAGGCTGAAGAAGTAACTGAGAAACCTTGGTATCATGAAGTGAAGAGGTACTTGGAAGCTCAAGAATACCCCGAGAGTGCATCCGTTAATGACAAGAAGTTTCTGAGAAGGTTCGCAGCAAAGTTCTTCCTCAGCAACGGCATTCTGTACAAGTGAAACCATGATTCAACCTTACTGCGTTGTATGGATAAGACTGAAGCAGAAAAGATCATGGCAGAACTACATGAGGGTACTTTCGGAACACATTCCAGTGGACATACCATGGCAAAGAAAATCCTCCGGGCAGGATATTTCTGGTCCACAATGGAAGCCGACTGTTATCAACATTCTCGGACGTGTCACAAATGCCAGATCTATGCTGATAAGGTGCACGTTCCTCCAGTTCCTCTGAACGTCTTGACAGCACCTTGGCCTTTTGCAATGTGGGGAATTGATATGATCGGCGAGATCAGACCTACGGCATCCAACGGGCATCGCTTCATCTTGGTAGCGATTGATTACTTCACAAAGTGGGTTGAAGCAGCTTCCTACGCTACGGTAACCAAGAACGTCGTGGCACGGTTCATTCGGCACAACCTAATCTGTCGATACGGTGTACCTGAGAGGATCATTACGGATAATGGTACCAATCTTAACAACAAAATGATCACTGAGCTCTGCGAGCAATTCAAGATACAACACCACAACTCTTCTCCTTACCGACCGAAGATGAATGGGGCTGTCGAAGCGACAAATAAGAATATCAAGAAAATTGTGCAGAAAATGACAGTGACCTACAAAGATTGGCACGAGATGTTACCGTTTGCTCTTCATGGGTACCGTACCTCAGCAAGGACGTCAACAGGGGCAACACCCTTTTCCTTGGTCTATGGCATGGAGGCAGTCTTGCCTATTGAAGTCCAGATACCCTCTCTCCGGATAATGAAGGATGCAGGTTTGAGCGAAGATGACTGGATCCAGAATCGGCTTGATCAATTAAACCTAATTGACGAAAAGAGACTCACTGCTATTTGTCATGGTCAAACGTACCAAAAACGGATGATCAGGGCATTTAACAAGAAAGTCAAACGACAAGTATCAAGTCGGAGACCTGGTAATCAAGCGCATCATTCCTCCTCAAAGTGATCCCAGGGGAAAATGGACCCCTACGTACGAAGGGCCATTTGTGGTTAAACATATCTTCTCAAGAGGAGCTATGATTCTAACCATCATGGATGGTGATGACCTTCCTCACCCCGCCAATGCAGACATAGTAAAATGATACTACGCATGAATCAAAGACCCGCTAGGTTGACATACCTAGGCAAAAATAAGGGCTTCCCGGCGAACCAAAAGGGTTCGGGCAAAAATAAGGGATGAAATGAAAAAAATCTGTACACCCGGCAAGTCGAAAACCTGAAAAGGCGGCTTGGGCAAAAATGGGTATCCCGGTGGACTGAAAACCCGAAAGGGCGGTCTAGGCAAAAGTTAGGGATAAGCGTAATACTATGTCTCATTGGATTACCTTGCATCCAGAATCCGGTATCAACTATCAGGTTCAGACGGAATCAATCAGTCAGTTTCATCTTCAACTAAGCAGCCAAGTGATGAGACGCTTGAAGATATAAAGGCGATAGCAGAGTTGAAAACCAGTGGGACTTTCCACGTAGCTGTTTTTGTTTTCCTTTTCACAAAATGTATAAACTCGGTTGTTCGGCGGCGTTCTCTTACTAGGACGTCAGCCTCTTGTACACAAACGCCTATTTACAGGCAAATTTCTAAATCAATAACAAATTCACTTTTCCAGACAAATTGCCAATTGATTTTCCTTTTCCTGTTTTGTTTTGCAAAGAACGTCCAATGTTCATTTTTGATATATGCATTTGACATTGATTGCTAACTCATAAATATTTGCATGCGAAACAAAGGACTAATTACAGGTGACATCAGAAACAGGGGCAATAATGAGTTGTCTAAGCGATCTAGTTGCTCTGTCCACCAAAGTACCAAGGTAGGTTCAGCTGAAGAACGTAACCAGAACACCTCCACTCCCCACAGAGTAAGACCGGAATCAGTAATACTCTCTCGAGCAGAGTTGGTCTCCCATCAACCCTAACAAGGGCACAATATCTCTAGCAAGTCGGCAACACTCTCCCCAAGCAGAGTTAGGCTACTGTCAGCCTTAAGGAAGTTGGGTACCCCCAGAAGATCTCAATATTCCCCAGCGGAGTATACAGACGTTCCTCAACAAGCATCCCCGGCAGTCTCGATATAAGATTGTTCCCCGGCGGAATACAAGACACCCCAGTGAAGCCATTTCCCCAGTACAGTCTCAAAAGTTTCCCCAGGAGAGTTGAATTATCCTCCCCAGTAGATTCTGGAAGCTTATCCCCAGTAGATTCTGGAAGCTTATCCCTGTAGAGTACAACGTCTCTCCCCGACTTTATTTAAAGGTTATTCCCCACCAGAGCTTATAACCGGGTTATCCTCAGCTAATTACCACGGGAAGATCGTCCTCGGCGAAGTTCTTCCTATCCCCCAGCGGAGTTCATCAAAATCCCTCAACAAAACTTATCCACGGAATCCCCAGCGGAGTTACCATCAAGTCTCAGCGAAGTATCTCTTCCCACAGAGTAATTCCCCGCAGAGTAATCTCTCCACCAAGTTTATTCCCCAACGGAGTCATCTCCTCCTACCAGTTTATTCTTGCAATCTTCATCCCCAGCGGAAACGAAGAACTTTATTCTTCAACATCAACCCATGATCTAACTTCCCGGCATCCGTCAAGGATTTATTTTCCTAGACGAAAACACATTCATAGACATTTCACATTTCATACATCCTGCTTACATACATGATAAAGTGCATACAACACAATCTCATTTATTTTTTACAACATCATGACATCATGCATTTCATACGTCATGACATTGCATACAACTAATGTTTTGCCTTTTCAGGAAAAAGTCAATCCAAGGATAATTACTATCAACTGTTGAAATTCCATATTCGATTCTTGTATCTAGCCAGGGCATATCTGAAGAGTTTGAAGATTCGATACCTGTATCCAGCCAGGGCATATCTGTAGACGACTAATTCCAGATTCGATTCCTGTATCTAGCCAGGGCATATCTGAAGAGTTTGAAGATTCGATACCTGTATCCAGCCAGGGCATATCTGTAGACGACTAATTCCAGATTCGATTCCTGTATCTAGCCAGGGCATATCTGAAGAGTTTAAAGATTCGATACATGTATCCAGCCAGTGCATATCTGTAGACGACTAATTCCAGATTCGATTCCTGTATCCATCCAAGGCATCTCTGAAGAGTTTGAAGATTCGATACCTGTATCCAGCCAGGGCATGTCTGTAGACGACTAATTCCAGATTCGATTCCTGTATCCAGCCAGGGCATATCTGAAGAGTTTGAAGATTCGATTCCTGTATCCAGCCAGGGAATATCTGTAGACGACCAATTCCAAATTCGATTCTTGTATCTAGCCAGGGCATATCTGTGAGTAACTGATTGTAGATTCGATACCTGTATCCATCCAGGGCATATCTGCATGAGGAGTTTAGAGATTCGATTCCTGTATCCAGCCAGGGCATATCTGTAGACGAAGAATTCCAGATTCGATTCCTGTATCTAGCCAGGGCATATCTATGAATGTTTGATTGTAGATTCGACACCTGTATCTAGCCAGGGTATATCTGCATGAAAAGTTTAGAGATTTGATACCTGTATCCAGCCAGGGCACGTCTGTAAGCAACCTTTTGAAGTTCCGGACTCGATTCCTGTATCCAGTCAGGGCATATCTGTGAGTAACTGATTGTAGATTTGATTCCTGTATCTCCAGGGCATATCTATATGAAGAGTCTGAAGATCAACACCTGTAACAGGCCAGGAAGCCATCTTTCTTTCTCAAGTACGCAAGTTCTCGCTAAGGAATCTCTTACGTGATCGACACCCCGATGGCATCTGTAAGCCCATCTCCACAACTATCCATTATATCTCCAAATGGCATCTATAAGCCCATTCCCGACAAGGTTCTGTCACATCTCCAGATGGCATCATAAGCCCATCCTCCTATCCATCATATCTCCAAATGGCATCTGTAAGCCCATTCCCTCCATCACACTACTGGTACTCTACTATGCGAGTGCAAATTTCTGGGCACTCTAGTGTTCAATCATCTTCCACTCTCGGATCACGAAAGGCACACAAGCCAATCTACATCCTCAGGTCTAAGAAGATTGAACAGGGGCAACTGTTGTACCCCAAAATTTTCCCTCCCATATTCTTCAAAGTTTTGACAAGCATCATCTCAATTTGCTCAAGTCTACTCAAGGGTTGCACAGTCAACCATCCTCCTAAGCCAGTCAAAATTAGGGTTTTGGTTCTTGCAAGGAAGTTGAGGTTTTCAAGGGCTCAATCAAGTCACATATGCCTATACATATTGTCAAGCATCCATATGCCAAGTTTCAAGGCTCACAGCATCAAGTTGCACAGTCAAAAGCCCTAATTGCCTCACAGTCAACTGTAGGGGTAAAATGGTCATTTGGCAGTCAAAAGTCAAAATTTTGATCAACATCTTATTTTGAAGCCACAATCATCATTTGATCAAGTCTTGATCAGGATTCCACAAGAATGGCTCAAAAATCATCAAGATGCAAAAGTTTCTATTTTTGGACAGCTGAAAAGTCAACTGTAACTTGACCAAGGCATAACTTTTTCATGGTTCATCATAAAAATCCCATCCAATGCTCATCTTGAAGGGGAAGACATTTTCTACAACTCATCTTCACATTCCAAGTCCAAGAAATGCTCTCACAAAAAGTTATCAATTTCAACATTATAGGTCATTTTCAAAAGTCAACAAAAAAAGCACTTTAAGTCAAAGACCATAACTTGAGATTGGTAAATCAAAATGACATGGGACCAAAGGAATTGGTTAGATGACTTCAAGACCTTTCCAAAATGTCCAAGAACATGTTCATATGATCAAAATTGAGCAAGATATGCATTGGAGAAGTTGGGAAATTTTCATGAAATGGCAAAAGTCAACTATCCTTGAAACTTCATTTTTTGACAAAAGGGCCCACTTTCTTCCACTTGATTCAGCCTTATCATGCCACCCACGTGTCCCATGATTAATCTCAAGACCCAATAATTATTTTTCTATTTTATTTAATTTTTATTGATTTAATTCATTTTAAATCCATAAAATTCAAATAAAATCTAAAAAAATTAAATGGATAGCATCTTTTGATTTGAATGGCCTTTATGTGTCATGAGCAAGCATACCAAATTCATGCTAGGGCCATTTTGAGCATAAAATTCAAATTTGAACAAACTTGGAATGTTCTTTAATGGTGATAAACCAAGAATCCTAAACTTGATTGCACACAGATACAAGCTCTTAATGTGACCTAATTGCATTCATACATACATATGCAAATGTTCCATACCTCATTCACGACCTAAGCATCCCTCAAACGGCCAAACCAAAATCCAAAAATTCCAAAGAAATTTGAAAACTGAAATCCACCTTTCAGCACGATTCAAAGTGTTTTCAAGATTCAAACATATTCCTAACACTCCCAGGAACATTTTGCAATCACAAACAAGCTCCAACACTCAAAGAATCACCATTCACGAACCTTCGGTTTGTTATTTTTTTTCAGAATCATAGCTCTACCTGTATGCATCATTAACATGATTTTTTGGTTGTATTGTGTTGCTTGAATCTGCAGGGAACTTTTGGCATAAGTTTATTGCTTTGAAACGACCTAAATCATGAATCACCATGTTCAAATTCTAGGGTTCATAAACCTTTGAATTGGGGGTTTACACATCCAGCAAAATTGGGACCTTTTATGCATATGGTTGTGATCCTTGCAACCAGACGAACACAAATCAATCATCGCGCCCAATTTATATTATGTACAATTCTATTCGCTATTTTTGACGTTTGCAGGTTGTGGGGGTTTAAAACCCCCGCTATTTGATTTTATTTTACAGGAAAACGCGAAGAAGATGAATGCATGTTGATACATGGTTGGCTCATTCAAATGAAACGCGCGTGTTTTTTTAATTTCCAGAATAATGGTTGTTTTCATATTTTAATTTCTTTGATTGTTACATTAACAAAGCTTGCAAGATGGCGTAGTGGAAAGTGACGTGGTTGGTAACCATTGGGACTTGGGTTCGATTCCCAGGTCCCCCAAACATTATTTCTATTTTTTCTTAACATGGTTCTGTACAGGCTATCCCAAGTGTCCCACCATACACCTCATCCTGATGCACGCCATGTGTCCTCAAACGCTGATCTAATGGCCAAAAGATGCTGGACACCACGCTCTCAGTCAACCGTGCCATGGAGAATCTCACAAAGTCAAACAGGGCTTGATCTTAATGGGCCTGGAAACTGCTTCAACACCTCCAGAATCTGGCCTTCACCTCCTTAGTTTAGCATTTCTTTTCTTATTTTCTTTCTTTTTTATTTTCTTGCATTAATTATTTTTATTATTTAATTAATTCACAAATAATTATTTTCATAACCAAAAATCAAGAAAAAAAACTAATATTTTTATTATTCTTATTTACTAATTTCACTACTAATTTATTTTGTAAATAAATATGGTTAATTAATTTAGTCTTTTAAAATTAGAACAACTTTAATTTTTTCATAATAAATAAAAACAATATAGAATTAGGTTTTTGCTAACTTTTAATTTCTTTTTATTTTCTTTTTTATTTTCATTAAAAACATAAAAATACAAAAAAACATTTTCTTAATTAATTAATTAATTAGTTATTAGTTTTAATTTCATTAATTACAAAAAAAAGACAAATCTCATTCTTATTCAAAAAGGGTCAAAACCCTTAGGACGTTCCCGATTCAATCTTTCGCGCGTATTTATTTATTTTAATTCATTATATTTTTGTATCTGTACAGAGTATGTAATAGTTAATTAGGACTTTATCGCCTTATTTAAATTCTCGCACTTTATTTCCCAAAACGGGTTTTTGTTTTTGGCGATGTATAGACCCGCGCCTTGTAATAGTTAGAATTTATCTTTCTGCAATTTATTTTCCGCACTCCTAACTGTTAAAAAATGCATGAAAGAATGTATGATAATAAAATCAATTTGTAGCTCACAAATAACATGTACAAGATAACCTTAACTGAAAAACAACACACAAAGCACATGCCACTTCTAGGGTACGCCTCACTGGTTGCCTCGAACGTGGTCATCAAGTATAGGGCGTCTTAGAGGTTGCCCTTCTGTCTAAAAGATCCAGTCGCCTCGAAACGGTTGCCTCGGATAAAAAGGATCTAGGACATTAGGGTTACTTCTAAGATGTCCTACCATTGCTTCGGTGACCACACATGTCCCTTATAATCGAATTGACCCGAATAACTCCAACGATGGTGCTACCTACCTCTCAATGGTGGGATAGCACTATCTAAAGGACTCTTACACAGCCTAATTCCTTAGAGTAGGTAGATTCTCCTGGGTACTTGCTCTTTCTCAAAACAAACAAAAAAAATACTTTTCACACCTCACACTTTCTAAAGGTTTTCAAACAAATTTTTCATACACTCTTGAGGACTGATACAAGAGTTACTTAGAAGTTTTTTCAAACGAACTTTTTCAAACGAACTTTTTCAAAACCCACACACACTTGAAAAGCAAACAATAATTTTGAAAACATAAGAGCAAGTACCTAAGAGCCCGTGGATAACCACGGATAGAAAGGGTGCTAACACCTTCCCTTTCTATAAATCTACCTCCCGAACCGAGAGACATCTCAAAGAAGGAATTTTGTTGTGCTTTTGTCCTTTCCATATTGGAGAACATAAAAGACGGTGGCGACTCTTGCTTACCGCGACATTTCGCGAACCAGCTTAAAAAACAGTCAGTTCTATTTCCACCGATCACATTGTGTCCCAAGGTCTTACGATCTACCTTGTTGGGCATCCTCTAAGCTCGGATAAACCTTTGCCGAAGTCCTTGAGTGTTATTGTCGAAGTCAAAAACCAAGTCTAGAATCAGCATGTCATGCGGGCCATCCCTTCGGGCATACCCAAACAGTCTCAGAGCCAAGCAGGGGTTGTAGGTAATGCCTCCCCTAATTCCAAGTAGAGGGACATTAGGGAATTCCCCACAACGATCAATGATGATAACATTTTCTCTGGATCGAGAACACCAATGAACATCTGAATGTGTAAGAGTCATCAATCGTTGTGACCACCTCAAACCTTGCTCATTCTTCAAGACTGATTGGGGAAGGTGAGAAATAAACCACCTTGCTATAAGAGGAGTACAGCACATGAGAACACCTCTTTTCCTCATTGTTCGAGTGTGAAAAGAGTGTAGGATGTCCCCAAGTAAAGTAGGCACCGGATTCCGAGATATGAAAATCTTGACAGCATTCACATCTATAAGTTGATCAGGGTTTGGGAACAAGACCAAACCATAGATGATAAGTGCTACAATCTCCTCAAAAGCTTGCAGGTCTAGAGAATTCCAGCATTCTTGAGCTTTCTCAAACAGGAACTTTGCCAAGAAACCCTTGACACCACTTCTGGTTTCCCAATGACCTATGACATCTGATGGTTGCAAGTGTAGGGCTTGAGCAACATCTTCAGGCTTTGGATATCTTTCCGTACCATTGAAAGGTAGTTGATGGAGAATAGGAATCTTCAGGAGTTGAGAAAATTCCTCTAAAGTAGGCACTAACTGGTAGTCAGGAAATGTGAAGCAGTGGTGTAGGGGGTCAAAGAACTGGAAAAGAACTTTCACCATGTCTTCCTCTGTACTGGAGTTGACCAAGTTGAGAAGTAGACCATGTCTCTTGGTGAATGGAGAAATACTCTGGAATCTTGGAAGCAAGCTCTTTGAGTTGAGGAGGAATTCTCATAAGGTTAACTTGGATTATTTTCCTGCAGAGTGAATCCATAACCTACAAAACAGGAACAAAGATGAAGATCCAAAATCCTTGAAATGGTTAGTGGATGCATATGATGCTTCATGATGTCCATGATGTTATGCACAAGTATATATGTACAAACAAATCACACAAGTTCCTAGTTTCAGGCTTGCATAGGGTTTCATAGGTAAGTACCCTCTTGAAGTTTAGTTGGCTCAACCTGTCCAAGTAAATAGTGACCGGGTTCTAAGGAGCTCAATATCACTGGATTATTTTATGTGTTCATTGTTTCAGTTTAGCCACTTTACTGGCGACCGAAATATTCCAAGAAAACAATCCTCAATGAGTGTAGTATCGAGTATCTACCAACTTCGAACTGCACCAAAGCCGGTCATCTCACTACATCCTAAAAGGCCAAGATGGTCAAGTAAAGGTTCTAAAAGTCCATTAGTGCTTCATGACATCACTCAGCGGCCCCGTATTCTCTTTGATTGACTCAAAGGCTACCGGTACCCACAAATATGTCGCACTAACATAGCTATTGCTTAGACCGTGTCGGTATACCCCGCACAATTTCCACAACGTATTGCTATTTACCTATGAATGTTTCCCAAATCCGAGTAGAGGATTCAAACCCAAACAATAGAACTAAATGTAAAGCAATCAAAGCAAACAAGGTAAGCAAGTAAAGGTGATCTAAACCCTAAGGTAACCCCACTTTTAGATTAATCCCCAGCAGAGTCGCCAGTTCTGTGATACGGTGGGAGAACTGACTTGAGGCTTTGCGTTTGTGTTCGAAAATGTTTCGGTTTAGCAAGAGTCGCCACCGACTTTTTATTTTATCCAAAGGAAAGGTCAAAAAGCACATGAAAGACCTTTGAGATGTTTTCTTGGGTTCGGGGGGTAGATTATGAAAAGGGAAGGTGATAGCACCCTTTTCATCCATGGTTTTCCATGGGCTCTTAGTTACTTGTTTAGACCACTTGCTTTGCTTTTTCAATTGTTTGAAATGATGCTTTGTATGGCTTTGAAAGTATTTTGAAAAGAGGCCATCATTTTGGCAACCTTTGTAATGATTCTTGTTTGAAGAATGTATACAAAGATGTATGTCTTTTGAAAAATGTTTCAATGTTTGAAAGTTTGTTTTGGGAAATTGTTTTGAAATTGTTTTGAAACTGTGTGTGTGTTTTTGAAAATAGCAAGGATGTTTGCAAATTTGATCAAGTAACTAGGAGTTGTCTACCCTACTCAAAGATCTTTCTTGTACATTTTCAACCCTTTGACATTGTTGTTTTACAATTGTATTTGGTAAACAACCTTGCATTTGGATGTTAAACAGGACGGGCGTGGGTCATTGTATGACCATGATAACAATGGTGCCAAGTATCTTAGCAAGTTTTTGGGACTAAGATCATTTGTTTTTTTAGGCAACATTTTGAAAGCGTCATCGAGGGACTATGATCTTTTTATTTTGTTTTGTTTTGCAAAGATACCTAGCATGCATACCATGAGCATTTTAAGGCAACAAAGTGGATGAAACCCTAGGGGTGCTTGTATGCATTGTGTTGTCATTTTTCATGCATTTTTGTCTTGCATTTAGTCATGCTATTTGTTTTGGTTTTTGGTTTTTTTGCATACAAACCCTAATCTTACTATCATGCATATAAAAGCAATAAATGCGTAAAGTAAATCTAAGACTATTACAACAATATTATGGGAAGGGGGGTATTGCTCAAAATAAAACCCTAAAATTATTACAACCATATTGAATTTATTTGTACAAATAAATAAATAAATAAGCAAAAATATTTAAATGGACAATAAAATATAAATATGCAAAGAATATTTTTTTTATATTTGTTTTATGTATGTAAAATATATTTATTTATGTCTTAAAAAAAAGAAAATAAAATGATTATTTTTGAAAAGGGTGAAAACCCTAATTTTTTTGGTTTAAAAATATGTATTCTATTATTTATTTATTCATTTTTTGTTTAAGAAAATAAAAATAATATGTACAAAATGTTAAAAAGTAAAATATTGTATGAAAATATTATTTTAAGTGTATAAATAATAAAAATAAAAATAAATAATATTTTTGTATTATTTACAAGTTTATTTAGAAAAATAAAAGTATTAAACCTAATAAACTAAATATTATGCAAAAAAATAAAATAAAAAAATATGATAAAATGCCAAAAATAAAGAAAATAATTTTTATGATTTTAAATGTTTAGAAAAAATAAATAAAAGTCAGAAATGTGAAATATGCAAGAAAATATAAAAAATAAAAGAAATGGGCCAAGGGGGTGCAAATAACAGAATGTGGGTGTCAAAAGTCAAACAAGCCATGCCCAAACCCACCTCCACTTCGTCCCTGTCCTTCAAACCAGAAAAACGCGTGCGCCATGTACACACTTGTAACTCTTGCATACGTGCTTAAAAATGAAATCTTGCAACATGAAACTTGTAGCTTGTTAAATCACGATTTCAATGATATAAAAAACTTGATCTAACTCTCAAAGACCGGAGAGAATTTTGTCATCCCTAATTTCTGACCTAAAATTTTTAGCAAGTTCATCATCCAAATTCTCCTAGCACAGTTAATATAAATGGAAGCTATGCATGTGTACAGTTCAAGCAACTTAAGGACTACATTTTTGCTTCACAAACCTAAGCCTAAGGATGTGTGAATAAGGAGATAGAAAGTTGGAAATTACCTTGTTCAGTCAAGTTCGAATATGGCAATATAGCAACTTTGAATGAGGCCTGAAGGTCTTTTGAGCTTGCTTGAAGTTCCCTTGACCTTTCTCAATGCTTAGCTTGCTTTGAAATGGCCTGAATCTCCTTGTAGAACTCAACCTACAAAGCTTCAAAATGAAAATGGTGAAGTGTGCAAACGAGGTTACAGTTGCAAAGTAAGGGCCTAGACAATTTAGGTATGTTGTATGCAATGTGTTTGATGTGATTCAAGACAAAACGCATGAGCCAATTTGGTTTTGGAAGTGGTTCTGCAGGTATGGCCCTGTTTTGACAAGAACTTGGTGTTTTGTGTTTAAGGGTGTTTGAGAGGCTTGGCAATCATGTTTCAGGCTTGGTGTGATATGCTGAGATTGTTTGAAATGAACACAAGACTTGATTTTAACAGATGCACAAGTTATGGACACTTTTGCAAGTTGGCTTGTTTTTGAAGAAAAGGTTGAGTTGACAAAGCCAAAGCCTGTACAGGCTAGCTCAAGGTCTGCATAGGGTTGGTGAGCTTTTCCTGAAGTTTGTGGATGTGGTTTTCTGCAAAAGATTAAGTTCAATGCTCAAGATAAACAAAATGACATAAAGCATGCTTTATCAAAGTAGCAATGTTGCCTTTTTGCCATTTTTGGATTAAATCAATGTATAATGCTCCAAAGCTCAGAATAATGCTTTTAACCATTGTAATTGCATTTAATTTTTGAGTGTAGAAGAGATTAGAACCTGTAAAACAAATACAAGCATGATCCAAACTGATTTGCAACTTGTGCCAATGTGAAAAGTGCCATGGACAAAAGTGAGAAATGGCCATTTTCATTCCTTCGATTCTCCCTAACCATATATGATCTTGGAGAGTTCTTGGACATTTTGGAAAGCTTGTATCATTCTCTACAATCCATCTTTGAAATTCATTTTGAGATGCCATTTGGAACTATGTGAAAAGTTTCCATGAACATAGGTCAAAATCCTGCCTAAACTAGGGCAAAATTTCACTAAGTTAAAAGTTTCATGGACCCCTATTCACAAAATCATAACTTGAGATCCAAGCTTCTTTTGGGAAAACTTTGTGAATAAAATTTGTAGATTTTGTGGAGGAATACAACTTTCATGTTGTAAGTTTTCTTTGAATCCAATTGCAACATGGTGAAAAAGTTGGGCAAAGTTGGGAAAAAAATAAGAAAGTTTCATAACTTAGAAAATTTCTAAGTTATGAAATTTTTCAATCTTAAACCCTAATTTCCAAAATTAGATTTCTTGGTGAACAAGTTTCATGTTTTGACACCTCTTGATGAAAAATGACCCTTGGCACTTGATTTTGACCAAAAAGTCAAAGTTTGACTTTTCAGTGTACAATTGATTTTTGATCAGTTGACTAGAAAATTCATTTGTCAATCCAATGCTTTTGAGATCTTTTGAACCTTGTGATTAGGTCAAGATGATGCCATCGAGTCCTTGAAACCATGCTTGAACCCAATTTTCCATTGGCTAGGTTAAAAATCAAAAATTGCCCTTCTACAGTCAAAATCCTAAAAATGACCATTGTGTCCTTTTGATGATCTGATCAAATTTCTTGAGGAGTTGTGGTCCAAACTTGATAAAATGGTTCATATGAGTCTATAATGTTGATGTGGATCAAAAATCATGAGGTTTGACTGTAAATTGGCCACAGTTGACTTTTTCCCCAATACAGCTGATTTTTAGGTCAACTATCTAGTTGACTGGGCAAAAATTTGATTCAAGGCTTGAAGCTTGGTATGAGCCATCTTAGAGGTCCAACATGAAGTATGAAAGTCACATGAGGCATTAGAAGTCCAAAAATCCTTGTGCAAACTCAAACCCTAATTTCAGGTCATCAGTGCAAGGAGATGTCTTAAGCTGTGCAAACCCTAGTCTTGTCTAGAGTCCAAAGAGTCTTGTGAGGGGAAATCTTGATAAAATGAGAGGGAAAATTTTGGGGTACAACAGGTATGTCCTTCTAACGAGACTAACTCGAGTGTGTTGTTTTTGTTTTTGCAGGTAACATGGTCGAGCGTCGCGAACGTCTTTTAAAGTTGACCCAGGAGAAAAGGAACCATAAAAGGTTACTGAAGCCTAACCAGCCCACACGCCTTGGTCCAATTACCTACCCGGCCATGGACGGGTCAAGTGGCTCATCGGATACTCGCGATGTCATGCAGCATGCGACCATGTTGGATAAGAAGAGGAGTCGCCCTAAAGGCAGGTCTACGGATTTGATTGATGAGGGGTCAGTTGCTCAGGCCTTCACCCTTCCCCCTTGATTTTTCGAGAAAGACTTCTTCAAAGGTTTTCCCTTGATTGTATCTGATGGTGAATCCGATGTCATCAGGCGCCTTGATGAGGAAGGTAGAAGGCAACATCTGGCCTCGGGTATGGTTGGTCTGATGAAGGCCGCAGAGATGGATGTCGTCCTCGTAGGTGAGGGTGCCGAATTTTCTACCCTGTAGAGGAAACTGGAGTCGTAGAAGGCGGTTCTCCAGGAAAAGGTGCAGAAGTTGAAATCTGCCCTCGAGCGAAAGCGAGTTAAAGTTTCAGGGGCAGGGTGATGAGTTGGTAAGGAAGAAAGTGAAGGTGGTCAAAGCCTACGGGGAAAGGGATTCCTTGTTGCTCAAGACAGAACACCTGGAGAAGGAGGTCGCTGACTTAAAGGTTGCCATGCTTCCCGTGGAAGGCGATCCCAAGGAAGTCACTAACTTGAAAACTCGTGCGGAATTGGTTGCTCGAATTTAGGTTCTCGAGTCAGATTGTGTTGATGCTCTGACCGACAATTTTGAGACCACAATGGTCCAATTATCCGTGCTGAATCAGGTGCTCAAAACTGAAGGAGCCAGAGTTTTGTCTCAAGTAATTGATGGTAAGGTGGTCCCTCCTCCCGATTCTCCTGAGCTAGAGATTGAAATGAGTACTCTATGGAGCAACTAGTGTTTTCTTGATAACTTGGTTGTTTATATTTGGGGCCTGCGCGCCCGTAATATTGTAATATTCAAACAACGTCGGACTTCGTGGTCGGAATTTATAAATGTTTTTACTTTGCCTCTTAGCTTTTTGTTAAATATTTTCTTATTGTTATGCTTGACTTGTTTATTTCGTGAAATGTGGAATTTACTTGAGTGAAAAATTTTTCTCGACCTTAGTTGTGGTCGACACATGTTGGGATGTGTCGAGGAGGCGGAGTAGGAATCCGAGGAAACAAATTCAAGATTGTGGTCGGGGTCTTGATTTCATGGTGTGAACTTGCGAGATAGGTGTTCAGCCTGTTGGTTACTTCGATAATAGAGCTCGATCGAGGTGTCCCTATCGGGCTAAGGTTCTGCTCGAGGGATAAACATCAAACCTGCCTTTCGTTAATGGTTGGAGGCTATGTCTGTACCCCGACATGCCTCAGTGGTCGAGTGCATATTGTCGTTTGTTGGAGAGGACATGTCGACTTCTAGGCCCCGATGTTTAACAAGGACCTAGTTGTAATATTGTTTCAGATTTGTAGCATTCCATGGTAGAGGTAGTGGTTCTCCACTTAGGTGTTCTAGATAGTATGCTTCGGTGCCCGTTACTCCACGGATGCGGTACGGTCCTTCCTAGTTGGCGGCTAACTTTCCCTCGCGGGAATCTTTCTGATTTCTTTGCAAGACTAGGCTGCCAACCTGGAATTCGCATTTTATGACTTTGGTGTCATGGTGCAGGGCTATCTCTTGTTTCAGTGTGGCTTCATGAAGAGCTTCTCCTGATCGGATTTCCTCGACCAAGTCAAGCACTTCTCTTAGGGCCTCGTCATTTAGTTCCTCATCCAAAGGGACTTCAGTTCTCCTGGATGACTCCAATATTTCCACGGGGATTACGTCTTCGGTGCCATAGGTTATCCGAAATGGAGTTTCGCCGGTCGTCGAGTGTGGTGTTGTTCGGTAGGCTCACAAAATGATGTGCAGCTCCTCGACCCAATCCTTTTTGGCTTCACCCAACCTTCGCTTTAGTCCTCGCAAGATGATTCTTTTGCAGCTTTGGCTTATATCCACTTTGTGAAATAGTCGACAACCACGATCAGGAATTTATTTTGATATGAACCTTGCATGAATGGTTCGAGGATGTCCATCCCCTACCAGGCGAACGGCCACGAGGACCACTTTGTTTTAAGTTCGTGTGGGTGTGCGAGCTACATGCCCGCGTGTCTCTAACATTTATCGCATTTTTTGACGTGTTCCTTTGCATCTTGTTGTATGGTGGGCCAATAATAGCCTGCTCGTAGCTCCTTTCATGCCATGGATCTTCCTCCCAAGTGTTGGGTGTTAATTCCCTTGTGGATTTACCGTAATATCTCGAGGATTTTGGATTCTTCTACGCATTTCAGGAGTGGGATGAAGAATCCTCACCGATAAATTTTGTGCTCGACCACAACGTAAAAGCAAGCTCGTCGTTTGGTCGTAGTTGCCTCTTTTTGGGAAACGGGTAATTCTCCCTTCATGAGAAAGTTAAACACCAGGGTCATCTAACATGAATTGTCCCCAATGGCATTCACCTCGAGTGGTGCAGTGGGTTTTTCAATGCTCGAGTGAGAAAGGGATTCTTGGATGACAGATTTATTCCCACCTTTCTTATATGTGCTCGTGAGCTTTGAGAGTATGTTTTCCCGCATGTTCTGTTTGCGAGGCACGTGTTTGATTTCTTCCCAGTCAAACCTTTTCATTCGTTCTTTGACTAGGTTCAAATATTTGATGAGGCTGTTGTTCTTAGTCTGATATCCTCCTTGTACCTGAGATGCGACGAGTTGAGAGTTTGTGAATATTTGTACTTATCGGGCACCCAGATCCTCAGTTAGCCTTAATCCTGCGAGCAGAGCCTCGTATTCAGCCTGGTTGTTCGACATGGGAAACGAGAGGGTGAGGGAGTTTTCGATCACAACACCTTCTCTATTCTCTAGGAGGATTCTCGCTCCGCTCCCCGTCGAGCTGGAAGCTCCGTCTACAAAGATAATCCACTTATACTTCTCCCTTACGGGGGGGATCGTGAGTGATCATCTCTATGACAAAGTCGGCATGTGCTTGGGTTTTTAGGGCTTTCCTGCTCTCTTATTGAATGTCAAACTCCGAGAGCTCTAGGGACCATTTCAATATTTGACTGGCCATGTTTGGTCGACCTAGGAGTTGTCTCACGGGTTGGTTTGTTCGTACAATGACCGTCTGGTCCAGGAAGTAGTGCATAAGTTTCCTCGTTGTGTTGATGAGGGCTAAGGATAATTTTTCAATTTGTTGATACCTGACCTCCGGGCCTTGTAATTCTTTGCTCGTAAAGTACACTGGTTTCTGCCTGTCTGGTGTCTCGCGAATGAGGGCCGCGCTTACGGCCTCGACGGAGACGACCAGGTAAAGGAAAAAAGTTTCCCCGTTCTCTGGCCGTGATAGGATGGGAGGTTGTGAAAGGCTTTGCTTGATATGGAGGAGGGCTTGTTTTCACTCCTCGGTCCACTCGAAAGCCGCTTATTTGCATAAGAGTTTGAAAAACGACAATGCGTGTTGCGCGGACTTCGCCATGAAACAGGAAAGCAAGGTGAGCATACCATTTAGGACTTGTATGGATTTTTTCGAGCTAGGCGTGGAAAGCTAGGAGAATTCTCGGCACTTGTTGGGTTGGATTTAATTCCATGTTCGATCAGATAGAAACCGAGGAATTTGCCCGCCTTAACCCCGAAGGTGCGTTTCTCTGGATTGAATCTCATTTTACATTATCCCGCTTGGGAGAAGACTCTCTTGAGGTGGGAAGCATGATCAGTTTCTGTTCGATATTTGACGATCATGTCGTCCATGTATACCTCGATCATGTCTCTAACCTCGTCGCGGAATACTTTGTCATCATCCGATGGTACGTTGCTCCTGCATTTTTTATGGCGAAGGGCATTACGTTGTAGAAGTAATTTCCCGAGCCGGTCATGAAGGCGGTGTAATGTTTGTCGCTCATCGCCATTGGAATTTGGTTATAGCCTGAGTAGGCATCCATAAATGATGAAATTTTGTAGCCGGCCGAGTTTTCGACCAACATATTAATGTTAAGTAAAGGAAAAGCATCTTTGGGATATGCCCGATTAAGATCAGTATAATCAACACACATTCTCCATTTTCCCTTATTCTTTTTTACAAGTACAACGTTTGAGATCCATGTTGAATATCGGGCCTCATAAATAAAATTTTCCTCTAGAAGGTCTTTTACAGCTTTTTTAGCAGCCTCCGCTTTTTCGGGAGACTGCCTACGCCTATGTTGCACTACTGCCCTAGCGGCTGGATCAATTGTGAGTCAGTGACAGGAGACCTTAGGGTCGAGTCCGAGCATCTCTACAGCACTCCATGCGAACAAGTCTACATTCTCCTTTAAGAAAGCTTCGATGTACTTCCTCGCCAAGTCGGGGAGTCTAGTGCCGATCTTTACGCCTTTGTGAGGGTCTTCGCTGAAGGGGATGAACTCGAAGTCTCCATCTGGAATGGGTCGGAGAGGATATTGTTCTCCATTGGGGGCTTCGACTTCATCTTTGTCAATGCGAGTGTCGAGCGAGATGGAGTCGACCTTTGGTGGATCCCTTTGTTCTTTGATCCGAGCAAGCTTCGATCCAGGTTCAGCAGTGGTTTCTCTTTTGGCAGGTTACGCTCCAGAGTCGACCATGCTCTGCCCTTTGGAAGCTGCGTGAAAACATCTCCTGGCAGCTGAGATGTCTCCATGGATGGTGGTGACGCTTCCCCTACTGGTGTAGAACTTCATTTTCAAATGGAAAGTGGAGGGTACGGCGGTCAACTCGACTAGTGTCGGTCTCCCCAAGATGCAGTTGTAGAGAGACAGGAAATTGATCACCAGAAACCGCATCTTGACCTACCGGGATGTAGTATCTTCCTCAAAGGTGACAAAGAGCTCAACGTAGCCCTGTAGCTTGGAGGTCAAGTCGTTGAATCCTTGCAGGTCGGACCCCATGTATGGTGACAGGTGGGTATCATCGAGCTGCAGGGTTTGGAACAGGTGGTTGTACATGACATCGATGGAACTCCCCTCGTCGACCAAAAAACGATGTACGTAGAAGTTGGCCATCTTTTCCCTCACTAGAAGAGGAGTGCTTGAGTTTGGGGCTCCACCGAGCAGCTCCTCCAGGTAGAAAGTGATTGGCTCAGATTTTCCTTTAAACCTCTCAAGCATTACTACCTGGGTTAGGGATGCATCCACCAACTCGTCAAGCTTCCTCTTTGCTGAGTTCATTGAGATTTCGTTTAATCCCCCGCCATACATGACCATGCGGAGGGGAATTTCTCCCATCTGCTGTGTATGGACAAGGGTTCATCCTTATAGCTGTCGGGGGGTGTGGAAGTCTTCGGGCCTCGTCACGGAGAAAGCCACCCGGAGGGGACCCGACTCATAGGATGGTCAGGTTTATTCCTCGATTTCTTTTACCTAGCGGGTGTCCCGGCGAGGGGAGTCGTTGCGCTTGTACTGCCCGAGTCTCCCGCCCTTGATGAGAGTCTTGATGGCATTCTTAAGGTGGACGCAGTCTTCCGTCAAGTTCCTGTGGCTCCGATGGTATTGACAATATTTTGTCATGTCTGCCTCGGGCTTGGCAGGAGCGGGTCGAGGACGTTTGACGTCGCCATCCTTGAAATTGGTATTAGAGCACTCCGCAAGGATATGCTCGTGGGAAGAGATTTCTCCTCCTGCTGGTCCTCTATGCTCGCGGGGATCATGCAATTTCTCCTCCTTTCTCTTCTCCCCAATCCATTGAGAAGGGCCCATATCCTGGTGTCGTAGGATGTTAGCTAGTCTGCGGTTCCTCGAGCCACGGGCTTTTTGGATGCTTCTTTCTCCTCGTAGTTCATGTATTCCCTGGCCTTTTCGAGGAGAGCTTCGAAAGACCGGGAGTGGGGATTAATGCCAACGACCTTTCTGAATTCAGTGTCCGGAAGGATTCCTCTCTCGAGCAGGTATCTTTTCATGTGATCGATGCACCAAACCTGAATGGCCTCGCAGTTGAACCGATCAATGTATTCTATGAAGGTCTCGTCGCTCCTCTGGACGATTTCCTCGAGGGCAGCCTCAGTCTTTGGATGTTGACGAGACGCGGTGAAGCTATTAATGAACTGGTTCTTGAGGCTTCTCTAGGAGGTGATTGACCCCGGGGAGAGGTTCTTGTACCATTCCATGGTTGTTTTTCTCAATGTCGTGGGGAACAACCGACATTTAATTGGCCCCCCGACGTTGTGGTAATGAATCAGTGCTTCAAACTCGTCGATGTGGTCGATAGGATCAGCAATGTCGTCGTACTCCTTTAGTAGGGGAGATTTCTCCATTCCCCTAGGAATAGGAGCCTCCATGATTGCTTGGGACAATGGACTGCGAGGGTCTTCTTCGTCACTTCTGTCTGGAGAGCGGG
Source organism: Vicia faba (assembly GCA_948472305.1). Classification (NCBI taxonomy): domain Eukaryota; kingdom Viridiplantae; phylum Streptophyta; class Magnoliopsida; order Fabales; family Fabaceae; genus Vicia; species Vicia faba. The sequence continues at coordinate 1,253,676,031 of OX451737.1, read as the reverse complement.
AGAGGGACTGGTTGTAGCGGCGGTCGTTGTGACGGCCTTGGCCGCAGGGAAGATCCCTTGGACGAGATTGTCTTTCTCCATTTCCCATGTTTCTGTTGTTTCCAGGGGATCTTCGCTCCCTACGCAGGGGGTGTGATCGTGCCTCCTCGTAGCCTTGTGTTAGTTCCTCTCCAACGTAGGGCCTCACCTAATTCATCAGGGAGAAGGACTTCGCGAGCCATCCCGTCTATGTCTCCACGATGGAGATTGGGGAAGGTCTTCTTTTTGTCGGGGAGGAGGAGTGTCTTATCTCTTGTGTCTTCTGGGGGCTCGACGAGTTAGCTCGAGCATCCTCAGTCGCTCACCCTGTAAGAAGATCATGTAGTTGATCTGGTTGATAGCCGCGAACAGAGTTATGGTTTTAACGTCAGCACATGTAGGGACGGGGACCTCCTGGTATGCATTTGGTTCATAGTTTTGTGGAGGATGATAGTCTTTCTCTCACGGTTGCGAGCAGGTTGATAAAGAGGCGGTCAGTCCATATCTGTAGTTTTGCTCGGGACTGGCAATGTTGATGTCGTTGTTGACGTTGTTATTGCCATTGTTATTATCGCCAACGTTGTTGTTGGGGTCAGCGAGATGGGTGTTTTAGTTATTATCGACAGCTTGGCCGGCCATGAAAATCACACAGTTTGATGAAGAGTTACTTTAGTCTTGAGATGGAAACGAGAAAGACGGTTTCCCACAGACGGTCCCACTGATCGTATCTGATCAGAAGGGATTGTCAAAGCCCACAAGCTTCAATCGAGCAATAGTTAGAAGTGAAGTGGGGGGTACCTGTAAGACACTCTGATACCAAAGTGAGGTTCATAGCAAATGCAAGCAAGTATGAGAATATGAGTGAGAGATTGAATACCTGACCCTCTCAAGTGAGAGTGTATTTATAGCCCCCATCACCGGGCCAAGATCCCCATTGTTGGGCTGAGCAAGCAGACCCAAAGTAGAGACTGTCAGGTCGTACGTACATAGTGGGGGGAAGCACGTGGTCCCTAACCTGGATGGATTCCTATGAACTATCAGGAGAATATTTATGCGTTCTTTTTGGGGTCAAGAGGTCTCCGTGATATTTGGAGGTATCGAGTGTCAGCCCTACGAGGAGGATGCTAATGAGGTCCTTCTGACTGTCCTTGACCCTCCTCGTCAGTTGTGAGGTTGTCCATGGAGGACTTGTCTAGTCGACGAGAAGAGTGAACATTGCACGTGGGGAACTCCCAAGCGTCATTGGTTCTCTTTGCTATTCATGGGTTATCCCCGTAGGGCAAAGTCAGGTCGACCAGAAGAGTGGAGTTACACACACACACACACACACACACACACACATACACACACACACACACACACACACACACACACACACACACACACACACACACACACACACACACACACACACACACACACACACACACATATATATAATGATAGTATCAATTTATACACTCTTAAAATCAAAAAATAACTATTAACATGCTCTCTTTGTCTTATTTTCACTATTTGGGTACAATTGATAGTGAAATCCTAAAATTGTCTTATTTTCACTATTTGGGTACAATTGATAGTGAAATCCTAAAATTTGAGAAGATGGAGAAAAGCGCGGCTGCAAGACATAAAAAGGTTATAAATAATATACCTAGTGATCTTGCCTTGTCTATTCTATCAAATCTATCTTTGAAATCTTTGAAGCGCTTTGAGTGTGTATGCAAATCATGAATCTATTGTTCGAAAACCCTTATTTCACAAAATTTTCTTATCCAATAATCAATTTTACTATGATGATAAATCTCTCTTGATACATCAGACTCTATTTGATGATGAAAAATTTATATTACATTCGCTTTCTGGTGAGAGATTTGAGAAAATGGACAAACTAAATTGGCCAAATCCATTTAAAGAGGATGACCCTGGATTTGAAATTTGTGGATAATATTAATGGGATTTTTTGTTTAATTTGCTACTCCCAATCCAATATAAGTGTGGTATTATGGAATCCAGCTATAGGAGAATTCAAGATTGTTCCTGCCAGCCCTATTGAGTTTGTACCATATATGAATATAGATATTATTGGGCATGGTTTTGGTTATGATTCTATTGAAGATGATTATAAGGTGGTTCGAAGGGTATCGTGCTTTCTAAAAGAGGAAAGTATATAATGACATCAAAAGATATATCTTACGATTCATTTTGAGAGACATATAACCTAAAAAGTAATTCATGGAAGAAACTTAAATTTGATTACCTTGTAAATTATGAAAAAGATGGAGTGTTCTTAGATGAATTTTTTCATTGGTGGGGATAAAACATATTTTTTAATATCAATGATGATGAAGAAGAATATCTCTTGTCGTTTAAACTAAACACTGAGGTATTCACTATGACACCATTGTCTTTAGAAGATAATAGCTCTAATTTTGAATATGTGTGCAGAGGCTTGATGGTGTTAAATAGATCTATTGCTTTGATATCAAATTATTCAAATATGGAAACTTACTCAAGTAATGATAATTTTTATATATCTATTTTGGGTGAATTTGATGTGATAGAATCGTAGCTTAAATTCTTTACTATTCAACCTCTATCTTGCATTGAGTTTCCTATTAGAATAGAAAAGAAAGGAGATATATTCTTTACAAAAAGAAGATGGAAAATTAGTCTATTTTGATTTAAAAACAAAGATAATCGAGAAGCTCGGTTTTGTTTGAGACACATTTAGAGACAAAACTATATTTTATAAAGAAAATCTTCTTCTAATTAGAGAAGCAAATAAATAACTCTTTTGTTATTTCCACTCAATAGTTAAATTATGTTAGTTGTTATGAAATATAAAATAAATAAAGAAACTATTTGATGTAATGGATCTTGCTTATCTATTTTATTTTGATAGTTGACTCTATTCATAATATTCATATTATTGTTCTTTATGAAATGTCTGAGAGTGTTTGTGCTAGTGTGTTTCTTCTTTAATTTTAGAAAATTACCATAAGTATTCTTCAATGAATTTTAAAAATTATGTTAAAATTGTTAGAACAATACAAATTGAATTCAAAATCACCTTGTTAAAAACAACATTATTCTTAGCTTTCTAAATTTTCTAAAAGATGGTGTTGAATATATCTCTCATAAGAGAAAACTAATAAGGAACTTTTTCTTTCAAGATATTTTTTTATTTTTCATTGTGGTGTATAGCACCAAATATGGCTATCATAAATTGTCATCAAACAATCTACAAAAATAGTGACTGTACAAGAAAAACATATGATCAAACTCAAACTACTTTGTCTCAAAAATGATAGATCGTTAGTTTAATTCAAGGAAACATTACTTTCAAGAAATAGTAATCTGAACTACTAATAGATAATCAGTGGAATAATAAATAACTAATTTTGAATGTCTTAGTTAAACAATCTCATTTAAAGGTTTTATTATGGAACCAAATACATGTTTGATTTTAAAAATAAAATAAAAACTATTTTCAACTGAAGTTGTTTTATTATTAATAGTTTAATTTATTTTGTCTTTATTCACGAAATTAGTTTTCATATTTTATATTTAAATAGTTTTGATCTTCTTATTTTAAATTCAAACTGTTTTAATCTTTCTATCATGTTTTTTTCATAGAAAATAAATGAATTTTTATTTTGTTTTTTAACTTATATTTCTATTATAAGGTTTAATAATAGATTTATATACAATAATTTATCATATTTTACAAGTAATTTTTTATTTAAAAAGTGAAAATATCATTAATTTTAAATGTAAAAATATAAGAGAATATCAAAAATTGTTTAAATATAAAATATAGAGACTAAAATTGTATAAAATTAAAATAGAGAGATTAATTTCGTGAATAATAAAAAATAGGAGGAACAAAACTTTAATTAAATCTAAATTTTATTATGCTTGGATTACCTTTTATCAATATAGTTCCATTCCATCTTGCAATTAGCTAGTACTAGTACTTTTGTTATGAGATATGAGGTGCTTTATTTGATTGTTATAAATTAATAATGTTAGCTTTCTATTGATATGTTCATGTGGAAATTGGTTCGTTTAAACTAAGAGTGGTAAATGAGAATTGAAATTCTGGCAACAGATATTTAATGTCACAGTGAATGGTATGACACCGTATCTGACAAATTGTACACAAATCAAACAGTAATTTAAAAGACAGTAAAGAACACAATCAGTTGTTAACCCAGTTCGGTGTATAACGACACCTACATCTGGGGGCTACCAAGCCAGGGAGGAAATTCACTATAAGAGGTATTAATTTAGGAATAAACCAATCAGTTTATCTCCTTCACTTAAGACCTATCCAATGCAACTTCAATCTAAGTCCTACTTAAACCTGAGTTCCTACTCACTCCCCCTCAATCACAGCAGTGATACTAATCTACTGATTAATAAGATTATGAAGACATTCTTCAATACACACGTTTGATTTTCCTTCAAAGCTTTAATCAAGAGACACAACACTCGTGCTTCAAAGCTTTGAGTGATAAACAACCCTTACAACCAAAACCTACTCCAAGTCACTTATCAAGTGATAATTGCTTGGCTCACAGTAATTACTAAAACTAGTACTCCTACAAAAATGCCTTATTGATCTTCTGTTTAAGCGCTACACACCATTAGAATTCGTGAGAAATATATATGCAGTCTATTCTTCATTTTCGGGCTTCTATAAAAATAGCTAGGGTTAACCAAAGTTAACCTAAAGACTTGGTCTTGGGCTTTCATCATAACAGATTAGGGTTAAGCAAGGTTAACCTAATATCCACGTGAGCATCTGATCTAGTCAACATACTTCAACTCAGAGCAGCACACCAGATTCCTGAAAAATCTCAGGAACAATAAATCTGCACAACAACTTGATCAATACAGGATGTCTTAACATGGGTTATGACATCATGTGTCCTGCTCACTGATTTTGGTAGAATTCAGTACATATGATCATAGCTTAATCATCATGATATTCACTCAGACTGAGTTGTTCCTGTAGAACATTTCTTCTGCATAATTTATCTTTATCCCAGAATGTTATGACATCAGTCATGACATTCGCAAATCTGGTTTTATCAAAAAATAATGCCAACAAGCAAACACTTACAAACTCCCCCTTTGGCAAATTTTTGGCTAAAACCCCTAAACAATCAGAGATTAGAATGCAGCAGAATTTTTAATAACAGCTAATCTAACTACCAATATCCAATTCTACAAAATAACCATAAATACTTCTCCCCCTTTTTAGCCATAAAGAGGACAAAGGATCTAGTACTTCAAGTTATACAGTCATCAAAAAGAAATCCAAAATACACATAAACAGAGAGAAGGTAGCAGCATCAATCTTTACAACTCAGTAAACACAGACCTTCAGGTATTGTCATCCCCTGAGGAAGCACTATTTTCAGCAGCATCTTTTGGTGAGCTTCTTGCAGAACCATCATGTTGTTCTTCATCAGCATCCTCTTCCCTCATTTGTTCTTCATTCTCCTCCTGTTCCAGACTAGTAATCAGCTCTTCAATAGTCCTTTTTCTTGCATCAAGCTCTTTGCAGGTTTCTTTTAGAACAGTTATAACATCAGCTTTCTTGGAATGAGCTTTGACATTTGATGTCTCAGCAGATGTCATAACAATGTTAGGGACATGTGTTCCCTGAAACAACTTATAGTGAAAACCAAGTGCAGGGGCTCTTTTGCACACAGAGTCCTTTTCAACCAGAATATCAGGAAACTGATAAATGATTATACCACACAGAAGAGAGGGAAAAGCAATAGGGCCTTTAATAGCCCAGCTCTCAGCATGTTTCATTGTTTGATCATAGATGTAGTTTCCATAATCAAAGTTTGTTCTGGTTCCAACAGCATAGATAAATCTTTCCAAACCAGCGGAGATGGTGGACTTGTGGTTGGTGGGAACCCAGTTAGCTGCACTAATTTTGTGTAGTATGGCAAACTTCACACTCAGCTTGCTTGCAGTTAGCTTCCTTTTCAAGGGCCAGTGCTTGACTTGCTTGGCAGTGATGGTTTGAAAAACCTTCCTCTCACATAAACACTCTTAAAATCAGCTGACTTTCCATCAACACATCCACCAGACAAATTTACTATGAATGTTTTGACAAGAATCTCATAGCAGTTGGAAAACTTGATTAAAAAATCTCTGTCAAACCTTGTATTAAGCAAAATTAATTACTACATCTCTTCATATTGGCAAATACCCAACTTGCTTCTTAAATTCTCAAACTGACTAGCATCAAGTGCCTTGGTAAAAATATTAGCCAGTTGTAGTTCAATGGAAACATGTTCCAGCTTAATCACCTTCTCCTCCACAAGATCTCTGATGAAGTGATGTCTAATGTCAATATGCTTAGTCCTGCTGTGCTGTATAGGATTCTTGGATATGTTAATAGTACTCAAATTGTCGCAGTACAATGTCATCACATCTTGTGTGACATTATACTCATTCAGCATCTGTTTCATCCATATCATTTGAGAACAGCTGCTACTAGCTACTATGTATTCAGCTTCAGCAGTAGATAGAGACACATATTTTTGTTTCTTGCTGAACCAAGAAACAAGATTATTTCCTAAAAAGAAGCATCCTCCAGAGGTGCTCTTTCTATCATCAGCACTACCAGCCCAATCAGCATCACAATAACCAGACATAATTGGTTCACATCCATGAGAGTACAGCATGCCATAATTGTAAGTTCCACTCACATACTTCAGAATTCTTTTCACCTAGTTGATGTGACTTACTTTGGGTTCAGCCTGGTATCTTGCACATACTCCAACTGCAAAGGCAATTTCAGGTCTGTTGGTTGTTAAGTATAACAGACTTCCTATCATGCTTCTGTACAAGCTTTGATCCACATTTTCCCCACTTGTGTCTTTGGACAACTTTAAATGAGTAGGTGCAGGAGTCCTTTTATGACTGCATTCTCCATCCCAAACTTCTTGACAATATTCTTTGCATACTTGCTTTGAGATAGAAAAATTGAGTCTTCCATCTGTGTGACTTGTAGTCCAAGAAAGTAGGTCAATTCTCCCATGAGGCTCATTTCAAATTCAGCTTGCATCTGGTTAGCAAAATGTTTAACCATTTTATCTGACATTCCTCCAAACACTATGTCATCAACATAAATTTGAGCTACCATTACATTTCCTCCTTCATCCTTGACAAAAAGAGTTTTATCCAAACCTCATTTCCTGTATCCTTTGTCAGTGAGGAACTTTGTCAATCTTTCATACCAAGCTCTAGGAGCTTGTTTCGGACCATATAATGTTTTCCTCAATTTGTAGACATGATCAGGACAGTTTGGATCCACAAATCCTTTAGGCTGTTCCACATACACTTCCTTATTTAAGTACCCATTTAGGAAGACACTCTTCACATCCATCTGAAACAGCTTGAACTTAAGGAGACAAGCAACTCCCAAGAGAAGTCTGATTGATTCCAGTCTGGCTACAGGAGCAAAAGTCTCATCAAAATCAACCCCTTCAACTTGAGTGTATCCTTGAGCAACAAGCCTTGCCTTATTCCTGGTGACAACTCCTTCAGCATCTGACTTGTTCTTGTAGATCCACTTTGTGCCAATGATGTTTGTTCCTTCTGGTCTAGGAACTAACTCCCATACTTCATGTTGCTTGAACTGGTTCAGTTCATCTTGCATTGCTCCAATCCAGTATTCATCAGTCAAAGCTTCTTTAACATTTTTTGGTTCAATCTTAGACACAAAACAAGAGTTTGTGATGATTTTTCTAGATCTTGTAGTGACTCCACTGTTAGGATCTCCTATGATGAGTTCCTTAGGATGATCTTTCTGAATTCTGATGGAAGGATCTTTGTTAGCTTCCTTTGATTCAGACTCTGATGGAGTAGGATTAGGCACATCATCCTTTTTAGACACTTGTGTTGAAGTCTCAAAGAGTGTCTCAACATCATATGGGACATTTGTTTCCTCATGGTGATCATCGACTATGACATTTATAGACTCCATCATAACTTTGGTCCTGGAATTGAACACCCTATATGCTCTGCTGTTGGTATAGTATCCTAGGAATATTCCTTCATCACTTTTAGGGTCCATCTTTCTCCTTTGTTCTCGATCTGTCAGAATATAGCATTTGCTCCCAAAGACATGGAAGTACTTCACTGTAGGCTTTCTTCCTTTCCATAGTTCATAAAGAGTGGATGATGTTCCCTTTCTCAAGGTGACCCTGTTGTGGACATAACATGCTATATTCATAGCTTCAGCCCAAAAATGAATAGGAAGCTTCTTGGCATGTATCATTGCTCTGGAAAATTCCTGTATAGTCATGTTTTTCCTTTCCGCAACTCCATTTTGTTGAGGAGTTATAGGTGAAGAAAACTCATGATTGATTCCTTCTGAGGAACAGAACTCATCAAACTTACTATTTTCAAATTCCTTGCCATGATCACTTCTGATTCTGACAATGCATCCTTCTTTTTCTCTCTGAATTCTTTTGCACAATTCCTTAAATACATCAAATACATCAGATTTTTCCCTAATGAAGTTTATCCAGGTGAATCTGGAAAAATCATCCACAACAACATAGGCATATCTCTTTCCACCTGCATGGGACCCATTAGATCCATATGTAGAATTTCTAGCACCTTAGAGGTGGTCAGATGTCTTGTCTTTGGATGTGACATTCTAGTTTGCTTTCCAACCTGACATTCACCACAGACTCTCCCTTCATCAATCTGAAGCCTTGGAATCCCTCTGACATCCTCCATGGATATGATCTTTTTCATCCCTCTAAGATGTAAATGACCAAGTTTTTGGTGCCACAGTTTCACTTCCTTTTCTTCTTTGGCTATAGAGCACACAGAAGAGTAGTTAGTGTTCTCAGACTCCCATAAGTAACAGTTGTCTTTTGATATGGCTCCTCTCATTACAACTTCTTGTTTTTCATTAGTTACAAGACATTCAGACTTGGTGAAGTTGACCTTGAATCCTAGATCACATAATTGACTGATACTTATGAGATTAGCAGTCAAACCACTTACCAGCAACACTTCATTTAGGTTTAGAACTCCAGGGCAGTCCAAGTTTCCAACTCCTTTGATTTCTCCTCTAGCACCATCTCCAAAAGTGACATAACTAGTAGTATGAGGTTTGACATCATTAAGAAGATTCTTGATTCCAGTCATGTGTTTAGAGCATCCACTGTCAAAGTACCAGTCTTCCTTGGCAGAAACTCTAAGGGAGGTGTGAGCTATCAGGGCTGCAGTCTTTTTCTTCCAATGTTGAGTGTATGGTTCCTTGTTAGTCTTAGGGTTGACACATGGGGTCTGATTAGGATATCCATATAATCTGAAGCATAATGGCTTTATGTGACCAAACCTCCCACAATAATGACATCTCCATCTTTTATACTTTTTCTTCATATTTCTCTGTTCTTGATGTTGAGTCCTATGTTGTGACATCTTCTTTGACATTTGTTTATCAGGTCTAGTTTTCTTCTTGTCTACAGCAGATTTCTTTGCAGCCACAAATCCTAGACCAGACATGTCTCCTGCATTTTGTCCAGCCTGAAGGATTTCTTCCAACTTGTCAGTTCCAGTTGTTAACATCTTGGCAGACTTAGTCATCTGATCAAGTTTGGAGTTCAACATTAGAACTTCACCTTTGAGATGGCTTATAGTAGCAGTGTTTGCCTTCTTCTCAGCCTCCAACTTCACTATAAGCTTTTTCTGTTTCTCATTTTGCTGACAGACTTCAGCACTTCTGATACATAGCTTCTTGTAGGTGTCAGCAAGTTCTTCAAATGTCACTTCCTCATCACTAGAATCATTATCAGAGTTGCAAACACCAGATAGTGCAGTAACTAGTTTAGCAGATCCTTCTTCAGAGTCACTTTCTGAGTCACCATCAGACCAAGTAACAGACATTCCTTTCTTTTGTTTCTTTAGAAAGGTAGGACATTCAGCTCGAATGTGCCCGTATCCTTCACATCCATGGCATTGGATTCCTCTGCTTTGATTTCCCTTTTCTTCAGACTTAGTTCTTCTGCTGGAGTCATAGGATCTGCTAATGTCAGAGGAAATGTTCTTGACATTTGACCTTGACTTTGGGTCCATTCTCTTGATGAGTTTGTTGAACTGCCTTCCAAGCATAGTTATGGCTTCTGACATATTCTCTTCATCACTCTCCTTGCTTTCATCTTCAGTAGTGGATACAAGGGCTATGCTCTTGTTTTTCTTATCAACATTGTCACTGATCCCCATCTCAAATGTATGAAGTGACCCAATGAGTTCATCAACCTTCAAGTTACAGATATCCTGAGCTTCCTCTATAGCAGTCACTTTCATTGCAAACCTTTTAGGCAAGGATCTGAGAATCTTTCTCACCAGCTTTTCTTCTGACATATTTTCTCCCAATGCTCCTGAGGAGTTGTCAATTTCCAAGATGTTCATGTGAAACTCATGAATGGTCTCATCTTCCTTCATCCTTAGATTCTCAAATTTGGTAGTGAGCATCTGAAGTCTTGACATTTTTACTTTGGATGTACCCTCATGGATGGTTTTGAGAGTGTCCCAAACATCCTTGGCCAGTTCACATTGATGTACTAGTCTGAATATGTTTCTATCAATTCCATTGAACAAGGCATTTAATGCTTTAGAGTTACCCAGGGCTAACTCTTCTTCTTCTTTGCTCCATTCTTCCTCAGGTTTCAGACTAGTCGTCCCATCTTTCCCAGTTATGGTGGGATGGTTCCATCCTTTGTCAACAACTCTCCAAGCTTTATTGTCCAGTGACTTCAAGAAGGCAATCATACGAGGTTTCCAATAGTCATAGTTTGATCCATCCAGGATAGGTGGTCTGTTCCCAAATCCTCCTTCCTTGTCCATAGCGCCAGAAAATGATATTCCTAGATCTCACCCAGAAAGACAGGCAGGGTGCCTGCTCTGATACCAATTGAAATTCTGGCAACAGATACTTAATGTCACAGTGAATGTTATGACACCATATCTGACAAATTGTACACAAAGCAAATAGTAATTTAAAAGACAGTAAAAAACACAATCAGTTGTTAACCCAGTTCGGTGTATAACGACACCTACATCTAGGGGCTACCAAGCCAGGGAGGAAATTCACTATAAGAGGTATTAATTTAGGAATAAACTAACCAGTTTATCTCCTTCACTTAAGACCTACCCAATGCAACTTCAATCTAAGTCCTACTTAAACCCGAGTTCCTACTCACTCCCCCTCAATCACAGCAGTGATACTAATCTACTGATTAATAAGATTATGAAGACATTCTTCAATACACACGCTTGATTTTGCTTCAAAGCTTTAATCAAGAGACACAACACTCGTGCTTCAAAGCTTTGAGTGATAAACAACCCTTACAACCAAAACCTGCTCCAAGTCACTTATCAAGTGATAATTGCTTGGCTCACAGTAATTACTAAAACTAGTACTCCTACAAAAGTGCCTTATTGATCTTCTGTTTAAGCGCTACACACCATTAGAATTCGTGAGAAATATATATGCAGTCTATTCTTCATTTTCGGGCTTCTATAAAAATAGCTAGGGTTAACCAAAGTTAACCTAAAGAATTGGTCTTGGGCTTTCATCATAACAGATTAGGGTTAAGCAAGGTTAACCTAATATCCACGTGAGCATCTGATATAGTCAACATACTTCAACTCAGAGCAGCACACCAGATTCCTGAAAAATCTCAGGAACAATAAATCTGCACAACAACTTGATCAGTACAGGATGTCTTAACATGGGTTATGACATTGGTTATGACATCATGTATCCTGCTCACTGATTTTGGTAGAATTTAGTACATATGATCATAGCTTAATCATCATGATATTCACTCATACTGAGTTGTTCCTGTAGAACATTCCTTCTGTAGAATTTATCTTTATCCCAGAATGTTATGACATCAATCATGACATTCACAAATCTGGTTTTATCAAAAAATAATGCCAACAAGCAAACACTTACAAGAATGTTCGTTTAATTTAGGTCCGCCACATGAAAGTCCATAAAAAATGAGGTAGGGTAAGTATAGTTAAGGATGAGGGCCTAAAATTTAGGTCCGTCCCACAAAAAAGTGAGTGTGGAGTGGGAAAATCTCGTGAGAACTGCACCTTTTAAGCCTAAAAATACAAAAAAAAAATTGTTAATGCTCGTGTCCGTAAAAGTCCGCAGAGAAAATGAGGCGGGATGGTTACGTTAGAGGGTGAGGGCCTAAAATCTTGGTTCATCCCGCACTAAAATGCAGGCAAAACGGGCGCCTAATAGACCGGACCCGTGTTTCCACCCTTGATTTCAAGCATACAAAACAAGAGAAACCACTTTTAAGCTAAGTTGAATAAATTTATGTGAGTGGATTCCTAAAAAGAGGGAGTACAGTAGAAACTCTTTAAATTAATAATGTCAGGACATGAGAAATTTATTAATTTAGAGAGTTATTAATTTATTGATAAATTAATAATTATTAATTTAAAGAGTTTTTAAGTAATTATACTGTACATACCAAACAAAAAGGCAAATTATTCTATGCCTCTTAGAATTACGTTGCAGCGAACCTTGGGACTCAACGTAAATTAGTAACTATTGTGTTCATATGCATTGGAAATCAATAACTACTTTTGAAATACAGTAAATGTAAACAAGAGGAACAAATCTGTTCAATGTATTCTTAAACAAGTTTGGCATATATAAATTACATGAATGTGTTAGAGTATTCAAACCATATCTCACAAGATGGCTTCTCATCTAAAAGGTGTTGTAAAATCAACTATGTCAAATCAAATACGTAAGTAGTTGTGTGAGTACAAGAGAGATGATCCTGCAAGCATACAAAAAGACTTGCAGAGATGGCTTGAGGAAAAATTTCAGTTGAAAGTTAGTCAATGAACAATATCAAACACACATAAGTGGTCAGATGACTATCTCTCTGCTGAAATAGAAAAGGGAAGAGAAGAGATCAAAAGACACAAACCAGCAAAATATCCTGACATGGAGAAGGTTGTTTATGAGTGGTTTCTCCAGCATCAAGAACGTGTGAATATCACAGGAGAATTAATTTTGCAGAAGGAAAGAGATACAATGAAACTCATGTACCCTCATGATGATTCAGATTTTAACTTCTCTATAGGATGGCTTGGGAAATTCAAGCACCGACACGACATAAAGTCATCTTGTCGTTTTGGCGAGAGTGGGTCTATTGATGTACAAGACATGGAGCAGAAATTTGTATTGATTCAGGAGAAAATTGATAAGTTCCCTATGAAAGATGTTTTCAATATGGATGAAGTTGGGTTGTTTTATAGGCTATAAGTTGATCATTCACTGGCAACAAAACAACTTGAAGGAAGAAAACAAGATAAAGAAAGGCAAACGGTAGTTATTTGTTGCAATGAAGATAGCTCTGAAAAAACCCCTCTATGAATTATTGGGAAATATGCAAAGCCTCGTTGCTTCAAGAATGTCAACATGAATAGCTTGGATTGTCTGTATCGAGCTAACAAAAAAGAATGAATGACTAGTGTGCTTTTTGATGAATATGTTCGTTCATTTGACCAAATGATGCATGGTAGAAGAGTTCTACTTGTGGTGGATAATTGTCCAGCACATCCAAGAAATATTGAAGGGCTAAGAAACGTTGAGTTGTTCTTCTTGCTACCCAACATGACATCAAAGATTCAACCTTGCGATGCTGGGATAATAAGAGATTTCAAGATGCATTACCGTAGAAGGTTTTACCGCAAAATATTGGAAGGTTATGAGGTGAGACAATCTGATCCAGGGAAGATAAATGTCCTTGATGCTATCAATTTGGCAATCCCAACTTGGACAATAAATGTTTGAAAAGAAACAATAGCGAATTGCTTCCGACACTGTAAAATTCGATCAGCTAGTGACGTTGCAAGAAATTTGGATGAATCCACTTTTGATGAAGAAACTCAAGACCTCGAGACTATGATCAATCAATGTGGCTATCGTAATAAGATGGATATCGACAATCTAAAGAACTATCCAGGTAAAAATGAAGCATGTTCGGAGTTCAGAGTTTAGAAGATATTGTGGATACTATCATTGAGAATAATGCAGAGGATGACGGCGAAGATGATACAATGTCTTTGGAGCCTGTTACGCGAAAGGAAACACTGATGGCGTCGAACACTCTTCACAACTTTATGATACAATACAAAAATACAATACCTGAGCTATTAGATGCAATAAGAAAAGTTAGAGATGAGTTCAAAATAGACTTGAACTTTAAAGGAAAACAGAAAACTATTGAATCATATTTCAATAGAGTGTAATATATTTTTTTCAGTTTCTATAAATTATTAATTTATGATTTTCTTGGGACCGAAAATTATAAAGGGATTTCTCGAAAAATTATTATCTTATTATTTTATCGAGTTTTTCAATTTTTTACATTATTCCAAGTCGGAACTGGACAAATTTATTATTTTAAAGAGTTTATTAATTTATCAAATATTAATTTAAAGAGTTTCTACTATAGCTAGATTTAGTGGAAGCGAATAAACCAACTAAAGAGAAACTTACTCCCTATCTTGAAAAAGTCACAACCATTCCTTAAATTTTCTCAGTTATTTGTTTCAATCGGTGTAATTCTTATTCCTCTCTTCTCTCAGCATTCAACTTTCAACTTTATAAAAATTCCTAAACTCAATTCATCTTTCATACCAAAAATATCTAATCTAGAATTTTTCAGTTCACAAAAGATACACCACAAAGCAGTCATATTCTCCTCACTATTACATATTTGGTGTATTTCAACACTGCAAAAATTCTCAACCTGAAAGATTAAGCACTCGGTCAATCAACAGTAGGATATCATAACTCAGTGTTGCTAAAGAAAATGTTTAAGGTAAAAGCTTTTTATCATATAATTCTAAACTAAGATTTGAGTTAGGAATTAGGTATATATTATATGTATATTTGATGTTTAGAGATTTAAATTATTGAAATCTAAAATTAGAATTTAAAAATTTAAAATTTATATGTACACGTAAATGATATGTAGATTATATTTTTGTTTTCTTTCTTATATGTATATTTATATGGAGAGATATAGCCTTATATTTTGTGTAGATGTGGTATAACCATATAATCATGTGAAAGTGAGATGCTTGGCTAGCGTAATATATTTGTAAGTGAAATTAAAGCTGAAAATAAAAGTTTTATAGGAAGTACAGGTGGAATGATAGACAATTTCAATACACGGTAGATATATATATATATGTCGTTATTTCAAATAAAAGTGAAATGCTTTTAAACTAACGTCGCAAGTACAAGTAAATGGGTATCTAAATTTGGATGAAGAGCAATATTGGTTATTTTATATGTATGGTTGTCTATACGTTTGGTTGTCTGTGTGGCAGAATTATATTTTTATATGTAATATGCATCATATGATTGTCTTTGTGGCGGATAAATATTTTCGTGTGATTGTTTAGTGGTAAGTAAAGATTTTTGTGTGATTGTTTTAGTGACGTGTTTGTATTTCATCATCATGATATAGCATATGCATTTCTGTGTGGTGTCTTAGTGGTAAATTATTTAATTTCTGTGTGGTGCCTCTGTGGCGGGTTTGCTTTTGTGGCGTGTTTGTCTGTGTGATGGTTGCATGTGTGGCAGATTATATCTGAATCATGTAGGTTTAAGAGCATGTATATTTTGCATCTAAACCTTTGTGGTCGTTGTTGTTGGTGTTGTTAATGTTGAATTAATTACTTGGCATGCATTCTATTATGGTTAAAGTTCGATATTAGTAATGGTAGTGAATTTTTGTTATTTAATTCTCTTGGACATTGATGTGTATATTTATATGTGTCTTATTTTTAACTCTCGTTTAGTTTAGTTTAGTTTAATTTGACATAGATAACTGACCCTTATAATAACATTTTAGGTATAAATGTGGAGTTTCAAAGTGATTGATGTTTTGTTTGATGTGTGCTCGCGAAGAAGAAATCTTTCTTTTTAAACATCAATTATGTAGAAATAAATCGACCGAGTTACATTTTTAAATTATTTTTTTAGTGTTTTTTTTCTCTTGAATTAGAAGCATTGTGATTATCCACATAGGAAATTTGGATTGACATTGAAATGATCAATAAATATTTTTAATCTTCCATTTTGTTTAAACAAATATTTTTAATAATTTCTTAATCATGACTTGGATGAAAATTTAGGACGTTACAGTCGGTCACAATATAGATGGCTTAATTCCTTGATTATGATAACCATTAATCTCACAATTTTGTGCACTCTCCATTGGAATTATAAGTGGACCTTGAGGGAGGATTCTTAAGACCTGCTCTGAAATATTTTAACTCATTAATGCACGTTTCATCAAGTTTTCTTGATTTTTTGAATATCTCTTTCACTTAATCTCGTGCTTTCTTCACTATTCTTAAATCCTTTATTTTGTACTTTGATTTGTAAAATCAAGCTTCTCAAATGCACTTTTGTTTTGATGAAGACAAACCATGATTGACAAAGAAGGCAAAGATTATTGATCAAGCTAAAAGCATCTGTGAATAAAGTCTTTGGTTCAAGCACTTAGCAAAATTTCAAGGTATAATAATAATACTTACTTTGAACTTAAGACATAGATGCTCAATGGTCAAAAGAAATATTTTATATTATCCAAATCCTTACTCAAGTTTTTCTAAGCTAAAAATCAATTTTTACTTGAGTGCAATCGATTTGCATATTGGTGCAATCGATTACATGCTTCAAATTTTCAAAATATTTGCTATTGTTTCTAAGTGCAATCGATTTGCATGTTAGTGAAATCGATTGCACTCAATCAATTTTTGCTACTGACTTTAAATGCAATCGATTTACACACTTGTGCAATCGATTACACACTCAAAATATTTGAATTTCTAGTTGTTGAAACCCCGTGCAATCGATTTACACAAAGGGTGCAATCGATTGCATGTTGAACGATTTTGAAAAACAACAGCTTTACTCATGTCTGTTCATAACATCAATTCATGGAAACCTTTCACTCAATCTTGACAATTGTTCATGATTCATTTGCAGAACTTTATGTTGTTTCAAAAAGATGCTATGAACATATAAATACTCATTTTCAAAATCATTCAAAGTACCTCTTCCAATCAGATTTTCTGAATTTTCAAAAATCAAACTCAAGCTGTTATACATTTTCATACACAAGTTTTCTGCACACTTTTACATATTGTTAACCAGAAAACTTTGAGCATTATATATCTTGAGTCATTGTATCATTGGAAGAGAAGATCAATTCATTGATTAAACCACTCAAAATGATCATTGCAACTCAAATTCACTCAAATTAAATATTGCTATATACTTGCTTATTTTTTAGGATTGTTGGAAATAAGTTTAAGTGGTTTTATAAATCTTGTTTTTTCAGGATTGTTGGATACAAGTAAATTCACTTTGAGAGGATTGTTCTCATTGTTGACATAGTGAAAATCCAAGAGGATTGTTCTTGGTCCAAGAGGATTGTTCTTAGTTTTAGGTAGTTCTTGTTTAAGTTTGCCACAATAAGGAAATCTCTTTCATGTTGAAAGGGGACTGAAGTACTCTCGGACTGTGAGGGGAACCAGGATATATCGCTTGTGTCTCTTTATTTTTCTTAACTTTACTCTTTCATAAACTCACTATAAACCAGAAAAGTAATATCCATCATCACTAAAACTAGAAATTTTTAAAAGTACCTAATTCACCCCCCCCCCCCCTCTTAGGCGCACTTCGTACTTACAATTGGCATCAGAGCAGGTTATAGGTAACATGTTCCTAAAAGATCAAGAATGGCTTCCACAAATCAAAATCCTATTTTCAGAGATGGTGGTAGTAACAACAAGTCTCCTCTCTTTTGTGATGAATATTTTGACTTCTGGAAAATACGTATGAAGGCACATCTAGAAGCACAAGGAGAAGAAATATGGGATGCCGTTGAGAATGGTCCATTTATCCCTATAACGGTAATCAATGATGCTGGCTCATAAAAGCCTAAAGCTGCATGGGACGAAGATGATAAGAAGAAGGTTCTTTATGATAAAAAGGCGATAAATCTTCTTCAAGGGGCACTTAGCATGAATGAATTCTTCCGTGTCTCGGCATGTAAAACAGCGAAAGAAATATGGGATACCTTGGTACAAACTCATGAAGGAACTGTTGAAGTTAAAAGATCAAGACTAAATACCTTGAGTCAAGAATACAAATTATTTCGAATGCAGTCCGGAGAAACCATCCTTAACCTACAAAAGAGATTTGTGCACTTGACAAATCATCTAAGTGCTCTTGGTAAGACTTTGACAAATGATGAACTAAATCTGAAAGTACTTAGGTCCTTAACTAGGGAATGGCAACCAAAGGTAACGGCAATTTCATAAAAGAAAAGTCTCTCCTCCATGACTTCCGCAACGTTGTTTGGGAAACTTCAAGAATATGAAACGGAACTCGGAAGACTTGAAAAACATGAAAATTAAGAGAAGAAATCCAAGAATATTACTTTAAAGATAGATTCCAAGGAAGCTGAAAAGGAAGACAATCTGGAAGAAGATGAAAATTTCATGCTTCTTGTTAAAAGGCTTAGTAAATTCTTTGGTAGAAATGACAAATCCTTTTCTCATTCAAAAGGAAAGAAACAATTCAAGAAAAAGGAAGCTTCCACATCAACACAAGAAGTCACATGTTATGAATGTGGTAAGCAAGGTCATATCAAGCCGGATTGTCTGAAACTCTCCAAGAAAGGTGGATACAAAAGCAAAAAGGGATTCAAGAACAAAAAGGCCTGTGTTGCATGGAAGGATAATGAAATAAGTTCTTCATCCGATTCCGATAGTGATGAAAATGCAAATTTAGCATTGATGGCCTCACACCATTACGATAATGAAGACAATGAGGTTAGTAATGAATTTTCTCTTTTTGATAGTGATGCACAAGGTGCTATAGATGAACTATTAAATGAATGCAAAATTTTGTATAAAACTATTTCATCTCAAAAGAAACAAATTTCATCTTTAGAAGAAAAATGTGAATCTATGGAAAAAGATTTCAAAGAAGAAAAACAAAAATTAAGTGATGAACAAAAACATAATTTTGTATGCAAAAATTGTGAATCACTCTCTTTCCAAATTATCCAATTGAAAAGAGTTATTGAAAGATATGAAAAAAGCCAAATTGGATTGGAAGGTGTTCTTAGCCAACAAAGATACTTCAATGATAAAAGTGGACTTGGATATTCAAAGTTTTCAAAACCAAGTTCTAATAAAACTATCTTTGTTAAGGCTAGTGATCAATCATTCAAAGAGAAAGTAAACAAACCTAAAATGGTTCATCACTATCCCAAAAAGAAAACATTTCCTAAGAAGAAATCGTATCCTTCTAGATATAGAAGTAACTTTGAACCTACTTGTTTCTATTGTTATATTAAAGGCCATACACCTAATGCTTACTATGTTAGAAACTTCAGTGTAACAAGTTGGCATTATGTGTGGGTAAAGAAAGACACTAATTATGAAGGACCCAAAGTAACTCGGGTACCTAACAAGACCTAATCTGTTTTGCAGGTATGCTTGAAGACCACATGCAATCTTTGGTATCTTGATATTGGTTGTTCAAAGCATATGACGGGAGACATAAACCAATTTTCAAATCTAGCTCTAAAGGACAAGGGTTTTGTCACTTATGGAGACAATAATAAGGGAATAATTCTTGGC
This sequence comes from Vicia faba, assembly GCA_948472305.1. NCBI lineage: Eukaryota > Viridiplantae > Streptophyta > Magnoliopsida > Fabales > Fabaceae > Vicia > Vicia faba. Next base: position 1,253,656,246 of record OX451737.1, on the reverse strand, counting down.
AAAGGCAAAGTTGGTGCTCCATCTTTCACATCCATTGAAGATGTTCTTTATGTTGAAGGACTAAAGCACAATCTTCTTAGTATTAACCAACTTTGTGACAAAGGCTTTAAGATCAAGTTCACCAAGGATGAATGCTTGATAGAAGACGAAGTCACACATGAGGTTATACTTAAAGGTAAAAGAATCAATAATATATTCATGATTTCCCTTGATGATCCATCTTTGAAGGTAAAATGTCTCATGGCGAACAATGATGATTCATGGTTGTGGCATAAAAGAATTGCTCATATTCACATGGAACACTTGAATAAACTAATCAAGCATGATCTTGTCATTGGGCTACCTAAAAGAATTTTTGTCAAAGATAGACTTTGTGATGCTTGTCAAAAAGCGAAACAAACAAAATCAACTTTCAAATTTAAGAATGTGGTGTCTACTACAAGGCCACTACAATTGTTACACATGGACTTATTTGGTCCATCAAGAACAAGAAGTTTTTGAGGTAATGTATATGCCTTGGTTATTGTTGACGATTTCCTCTAGATATACTTGGACATTCTTTTTAGTGCAGAAAAGTGATGCATTCAAGGCGTTCAAGAAGTATGCTAAACAAATTCAAAATGAGAAGTCTCTAACAATTGCCTCCATAAGAAGTGATCATGGCGGAGAATTTCAAAATGCTTTATTTGAAGAATTTTTTGGAGAACATGGAATGTCTCACAACTTCTCGGCACCAAGGACTCCTCAACCAAACGGAGTGGTAGAAAGAAAGAATAGGTCTCTTGTAGAACTTGCAAGAACGATGCTTAGTGATTCAAACCTTCCAAAATATTTTTGGGCAGGTGCGATGAGCACGGCATGCTTTGTTAGCAATAGAGTTAACATAAGACCGATCTTGAAGAAAACTCCATATGAACTCTTCAAAGGGAGGAAACCAAACATTGCTTTCTTTCACATTTTCGGTTGCAAACGCTTTGTCTTAAACAACGACAAAGATAACCTTGGTAAGTTTGATAAAAAATCCGATGAAGGTATTTTTATTGGTTACTCTCTTTCTAGTAAGGCATATAGAATTTATAACAAAAGAACTTTAACAATTGAAGAATCAATGCATCTATATTTTGATGAAACTAACCCCTCTAAGGAGGATAATATTGTTTATAATGATGATGATGATGAAATACTAGAAGGCTCTCAAGAAAATACTTCCAAAGATCAACCAACTCAACAAAGAGAATCATCCCAACTAGAATCAAATTTCAATGATCTACCAAAAGAATGGAGAACTCATAGAGATCATCCTATCGATAAAGTAATCGGTGATATAATTCAAGGTGTAACAACAAGACTAAATCTCAAAGATTCTTGCCTAAACATGCCGTTTGTCTCTCAAATTGAACCATCCAAAGTTGATGAAGCCTTAGGAGATGACTAATGGATCATTTCTATGCAAGAAGAGTTAAATCAATTTGAAAGGAATCAAGTTTGGGAACTTGTCCCTAGGCCAATCAACAAACACATTATTGGAAAAAGATGGGTGTTTAAAAACAAACTTGACGAAAATGGAATAATTGTTCGGAACAAAGCAAGGTTGGTAGCACAAGGCTACAATCAAGAAGAAGGAATAGATTTTGAAGAAAATTTCGCTCCGGTTGCAAGGTTAGAAGCTATTCGTCTCTTACTTGCCTATGCTTGCTCATTAAATTTTCAGCTTTTCCAAATGGATGTCAAAAGCGCATTCTTGAATGGATATATCAATGAAGAAGTCTACGTTAAGCAACCCCCTGGGTTCGAAGATTTCAAGAATCCATCTCATGTATTTAAACTGAGAAAATATCTTTATGGTTTGAAACAGGCACCAAGGGAATGGTATGATCGGCTAAGTAACTTCCTATGTGAAAAAGGCTTTGAAAAGGGTAAAGTTGTCAAGACTCTGTTTATCAAGAAAATCAAAGACGACACTTTTCTAGTTCAAGTCTATGTTGACGATATCATTTTTGGCTCTTCAAACAAAGAAATGTGTGAAGAATTTTCAGCAATGATGCAAGGAGAATTTGAGATGTCCATGATGGGTAAAATGAATTATTTTCTTGGACTTCAAATCAAGCAATTAAAAGATGGCATCTTCATCAACCAATCTAAGTATTGCAAGGAACTCTTGAAAATATTTGACATGGATAATTGTAAGGAAATGTCTACACCAATGGGTTCCGGTATATATGTTAATCAAGATGAATCAGGTGTTTCCATCGACATTACAAAGTATTGAGGTATGATTGGCTCCTTATTATATCTGACGGCAAGCCGTCCTGACATAATGTTTAATGTTTGTCTATGTGCTCGCTTTCAAGCAAATCCAAAGGAATCTCATCTCATGGCGGTGAAACAGATCATGAAGTATCTCAAAGGAACAACAAATGTTGGATTATGGTATCCTAAAGGTAGTGTTTGTAACTTAGTTGGTTATTCTGACGCGGATTATGCAGGTTGTAAAACTGATAGAAAAAGTACAAGTGGTACTTGTCACATCCTTGGAAATGCATTAGTATCATGGGCATGCAAGAAACAAGCATGCGTTGCTCTTAGCACGGCTGAAGCAGAATATATTGCAGTGGGTAGTAGTTGCACTCAAATTTTGTGGCTCAAACAACAACTTCGTGACTACGGACTCGATCTAGGATGCATTCCTCTGCGGCGCGACAATACAAGTGCAATAAAAATTACGAAGAATCCGGTCATGCATTCAAGAACCAAACACATAGATATACAACATCATTTCCTTCGTGATCATGTACTTCAAGGAGATGTCGAGGTAACATTCGTAGATACTCATAATCAACTTGCCGATATCTTCACTAAACCTTTGGCAAGAGAACCGTTTTACAAGATTCGACGAGAGCTTGGCATTCTTGATGAACACGACATATAAGGTGCTTTCTATCCTTGTTATAATTTTATATATTTTTCGTAACCTTGTTATATGTGAATATATATATATATATATATATATATATATATATATATATATATATATATATATATATATATATATATATATATATATATATATATATATATATATATATATATATATATATATATATATATATATATATATATATATATATATATATATATATATATATATATATATATATATATATATATATATATATATATATATATATATATATATATATATATGTTAAGTGGTGTTTAAGTTTAATAAAAATATGTTTTTGGTCATTTTTGGTTAATGCAAATCGATTTTATAATAGTGTAAATCGATTGCTCACTGAATGTTTTTAATTTTGACCTTTCTATTTCAGTGCAAATCGATTGCACCATAAGTGCAAATCGATTACACTCTGCGTTTCAGTTTTATTTTGTTTCTGTTTTATGTGCAAATCGATTGCACCCACTGTAATATGCTTTTATGACAGAAATATTTGTTGGTCATAATTCCTCTCTCTCTCTATCATATTCCCAAGCTCATCTCTATTATTGAAAAGTCAATTAAACTTCATTACATATAATACAACCCACTCATTTCTATTTACTCACAAATCATATCCAAATTTCAACTCATCAAACATCTTCCTTTCAAAACCTAAAACCTTCCAAACCCTAAAAACAACTTACCCACGACTTCAAGGAAAAAACGAAAGGTGTCAGCTTCAGAGAAAGGGAAGAAAAAGGTTGGTTCATCCTCTGAGAATCCATTAATCTCAACTCTCACTGAAGAACAAGAAGCAAGATTTACAAAGTATTTTCAAAGAAAGATAGTGTCCAAACCCTAAATATGGTATGCTATCATCTTTTCCCCGGGAATGTTTCTCTTTTCAAAATGATTTAACTGCTTATGGACTAGAACCATTAATTTCATCATTTGGTCCATATTATCCGGATCTGGTAAGAGTATTTTTCAGCAATTTAACTCCTCACAAAGGCAAGATGGTGACATATGTGTTGGGTACACGAATCTCTCTAACCCCTGAGATTGTTGGTGAGATTCTACATATTCCCTACACTGGAAGCTCTTTGTACGACCCTGAAAACGAGGCATGAGATGACTACAGGAAAAAGGAATTTTATTATAACATTGGGAGATTAAGCGAAGTTGAATTCCGTGCCAAAAGGATTCGTGATCTAGGAGGAGTGATTCCCTCTAGAGACTCATGGATTGCAGGTAACTTTTATATAGACAATTGACTATTCCATTATTTCATGGTCTATATTATGTTTCCACGGGCTGGAAACCACTGCACCGTGACTGATCTGGAAATGCAGTTGATCTATGCATGGAAGAAAGGTATAAGTGTTAATTGGGCAAGGCTCATAATGGTTCATATGCTAAGGGTTGATGCAAAATCAAAATTTCTACCATATGCTTACTTTGTTACATTAATTATGGAAGAATTTGGAGTTGATTTTTCTGGGGTTGAGAAAGTTAATATGGATCCAAATCTGCATAAGATTTCAATAAAAAATGTTGACTCAAGAATGGGTGTTCATTATAATCCGGAAACAAAAACTATAACTTATATTGGTGAAGATGTGATCGGTGATGAAGGAAACGATCAAGAAGTTAAAGGTGGTGAAGTTGTACCTCCTCCACCTACTGCTCCCTCTGGTCTAAACAATCAATATCTTATGGATTTCATGTCTCAACAATTTGATTCCATGAATACTAACATCAACAACCAATGGAATGCTATCAATGATTCTAAAACAACCCAGATTAATGACTTCCGCACAGATGTGAATCAACAATTTTCTTACATTTACTCTCATCTCCACATTCCACCATATGACCCAAATAATTTAGCTGCACCTCCACAATATTACACAGAACCTCCTCTACAACAACAATTTCTAAATCAAGGATCTTGGTTCTATAACAATCGGGACATGAATCAACCATAAAGTTCTATCCAACTTTATTATGTCTACTGTTTTCTGTTATGTCCTTGTTCAGTTATGCTACGTTTTGTTTGTTGTTTTTCAGATTTCTTTGTAATCGTTATGTTACTATGTCTATGACTATTTGTGATGCATGATTAATTAAGTTTTTTCAATATTGCTTTATTATTTTCCATTTTTATTACATATTTCCCTTCTTTTTGATAATTTCAAAGGGGGAGAAGGATGTGGCACTTTATGCTTGTATATTTCTTGTCTTAAATTTCTAAGGTACTCTTCAACCAAGATGAACGAATTAAAAGGATTCCAACCTTCTCATACAAAGGGGGAGTTATGCATCTTATGGGGAGAAGCTTCTTTCCGGAAATTACAACGCATCAAGCAAGATCGTTTGTCATCATCAAAAAGGGGGAGAATGTAAAATCAAGCTTCTTAAATGCACTTTTGTTTTGATGAAGACAAACCATGATTGACAAAGAAGACAAAGATTATTGATCAAGCTAAAAGCATTTATGGATAAAGTCTTTGGTTCAAGCACTTAGAAAAATTTCAAGGTATAATGATAATACCTACTTTGAACTTAAGACATAGATGCTCAATGGTCAAAAGAAATATTTTATATTGTCCAAATCCTTACTCAAGTTTTTCTAAGATAAAAATCAATTTTTACTTGAGTGCAATCGATTTGCGTATTTGTGCAATCGATTGCATGCTTCAATTTTTCAAAATATTTGTTATTGTTTCTAAGTGCAATCGATTTGCTTGTTTGTGCAATCGATTGCACTCAATCAATTTTTGCTACTGACTTTAAATGCAATCAATTTACACACTTGTGCAATCGATTGCACACTCAAAATATTTGAATTTCTAGCTGTTGAAACCCCGTGCAATCGATTTACACAAAGGGTGCAATCGATTGCATGCTGAACAATTTTGAAAAACAACAACTTTACTCATGCTTGTTCATAACACCAATTCATGGAAACCTTTCACTCAATCTTGGCAATTGTTCATGATTCATTTGCAGAACTTTATGCTGTTTCAAAAGGGTGCTATGAACATATAAATACTCATTTTCAAAAATTATTCTAAGTACCTCTTCCAATCATATTTTCTGAATTTTCAAAAATCAAACTCAAGCTATTATACATTTTCAAACACAAGTTTTCTGCACACTTTCACATATTGTTAACCAGAAAACTTTGAGCATTATATATCTTGAGTCATTGTATACTATTATCATTGGAAGAGAAGGTCAATTCATTGATTAAATCACTCAAAGTTATCATTGCTACTCAAATTCACTCAAATCAAATATTGCTATATACTTGCTTATTTTTCAGGATTGTTGGAAATAAGTTTAAGTGGTTTTATCAATCTTGTTTTTCCAGGATTGTTGGATACAAATAAAGTCACTTTGAGAGGATTGTTCTCATTGTTGAAATAGTGAAAATCCAAGAGGATTATTCTTGTTCCAAGAGGATTGTTCTTGGTTTTGGGTAGTTCTTGTTTAAGTTTGCCACAATAAGGAAATCTCTTTCATGTTGAAAGGGGACTGGAGTACTCTCGGACTGTGACGGGAACCAGGATATATCGCTTGTGTCTCTTTATTTTTCTGCACTTTACTCTTTCATAAACTCACTATAAACCAGAGAAATAATATCCATCATCACTAAAACCAAATTTTTTTAAAAGTACTTAATTCACCCCTCTCTTAGGCGCACTTCGTACTTACATGATTTATGTGAACTTCTTTCTTGATGAAAAATATGTACATGAGTTTTAAGCTTTGGCAATTTCTTTTCCCATGTGGTTCGCACTTTTGAAAATTTAAAATTGTCTTAAATAAATTTCAGAGACGCATTTTCGAACGCACATTTAACCTATTTTTTTCAAAAATTGGTCCGAAGATGCATCTTCAAAAATTTCTAAGGTGAATATGGAGATACATCTTTGAAAACACCTCTAATCCTATTTACTACATGTTTTTCATTGAAATTGGCGTTGTTTCCAAGAACTCGGTCAATTTTAACAAATATTATAGTCATATGAATTGTATCCTCGCATTCTGCCCCCTGTGTTTCTGGCCTTTACACGACCTAGCGTAAAAAAAATTGATTTTCTGAATAATCGACTATGAATCAAAATTTTATCGTGCAATTTCATCAGAAAAAGTCAGGGATATTCATATTTTACCCGGTTTTCTGGAAAACCGACGCTGAATCTAAATTCATTGTCTTTCTATTTTATTTGATTTTTTTGTTGTCATATTTTTGAAGAAAAAAAACTGAAAAAATTTGTAGACTCTTAATTTGATTTTTAGATGTATATTCAGATTTTTATAATTTTATTTTAATGGTTTTTCTACTCTCCAATTGTTTTTCTGAATAGGCACATCATTGATATTTATATGTTTGTTGTATTGTTGATGCATCACAACTAGGTCTGCCTATCTGAATACACTCAATTCTAAATTAAAATAAAACAGATATCTTACGAATATGCATATTTGTAAACACATTTTTTTCATAAAAAAAAAGGTGTTTTCAAATACGCATCTCCAAAATTAAATATAATAGGGTGACTCACTTGTTGCGTTCAATTTTGTGAAAAATGTGTGCGTCTGGAGATGCATCTCTGAATTTTATAGACATTATTGAATTTTCACCAAGGGTTTGCGAGAAGGTATAAGGGTGGAAAAGAAATTGCCTAAACTTTTTAACTCTACCAATTGCTTTAGTGTACAAGCTCAAATTCAATTTTGAAAGTGACATGAAAGGTTAGGGCCTGAGGCTAAAATTGAGGTTTACAAATTGGTAATTTCTTTTCCCACCTCGTTACCTTCTTTCAGACCTCCAGTAAAATATCAAAAATGACTTCTATTTTCGGATATACATTTCTGAACGCACCCAATTTTGGAGATGCGTATTCGGATAAACCTTATTTTTTTACGAAAAATGTGTTTTCAGATATGCATATCTAAAAAAAAATTTGTTGTGTTTTTTTTTTTAACTTAGTATTGGATGTATCCGGATAGACAAACCTAGTAGCCATGCATCAACAATGCAACAAATATATAAATACCGACAACTTTCTATTGAGAAAAACAATTGAAAAATAGAAAAACGATTAAAACAAAATTATAAAAATCAAAAAATACCACTAAAAATCAAATAAAATCAAATTAAGTGTCTAGAATTTTTTCTGGATTTTTTGGAAAATATGAAAATAAAAAATAAATCAAATAAAATAGAAAAATAAATCGACTCTCAATCTAAATTTCTTGTTTTTCTAGTTTATTTGATTTATTTTCTGTTTTTATATTTTCGAAAAAAAGTTATACTCTTTATTTGATTTTATTTGATTTTTAGATGTATAGATTTTTATAATTTTATTTTAATGATTTTTCTATTTTCCAATTGTTTTTCTCAATAGACACGTCATTGGTATTTACATATTTGTTGCATTGCTGATACATGACTACTAGGCTTGTCTATTCGAACACACTCAATACTAAATTAAAAAAACAACAAAGATCTTACAGATAAGCATATCCAAAAACACCGTTTTTGTAAAAAAAAAAAAAAAGATTTTTCCGGTATGCATCTTTGAATTTAAATATAATAGGGTGACTCACTCGTAGCGTTCAATTTGTGAAAAATAGTTGCGTCCAGAGATGCATCTCTGAATTCTAGGGACATTTTTTAGTTTTCACCAAGGGTGTGTTTGTTTCATGGATACAAACAGGATTCCTGAGAATGTGAGGTTGGGAATCTCATATTCTCATGTTTGTTTGAAGTTTTAACAAATTATTTCTTGGTACTTTTTATTCCTTGAAATATAATTTACTCATGAATTTTAAAAATGTATTCCAATATCAAATGGTGGGAATCATTATTTTAAAAACCAGATCAGTCGATCAGACCGATTGAACCAGGAATCGGTCAAGTAATCGGTCTGGTTCAATTGCTAGATCGGATATATCATTGAACCCGATCCGGTAAAAACCGATGTAAGCCGCTAAAATAAAAAAATTCGATGGTTTTCCTAAATCGGTGGTTTAATTGCTTTTTTTAATTAAAAAAATCAAAACGACGATGTTTTGATTATTTTAATGAAAATTTAAATAAAAATAAAAAATAAAAAAAGTAATAATATCATTAACGGGGAAGATGTTGCATGTGCGTTTGATTTTGTTGCTGATGGTTTTGATATTGAAGAAAGAGATCTCAATATTGAAATAATTTTTCCTCCTTGAAACTAAATTTAGTAGACAATGGAGTTATTTTGTTATAAACTATTCAATTAGATTATGTTGCAATTAAACTTTGTTTGCATTTAGACTTTGTAATTTTGTATTATTTTGTTATATGTGATGCTTATGTTTAAAATTTAAATTTAAATTATGAACTTGTGAATTTATTTATGATATGATATTTTCAAAAAATCTAAGTGCTAATTATATTTCGTAGAGACTGAATCATCTTCGATAGATTTTATATCTATATAGTTTTGTTATAATGATCAATCTATTCGACCGAATTATTTGGTTTAATCTGGTTTAATCATGTGGTTCAACCAGTGACCCAGTGGTTTGACCAACAAACCAGTGACCCAGAATTCTCACCGGTTTGATGTCCGATCCGATTTTTAAAACATTGTTGAAAATCTTACATTTCCATATGAATAATAAGTAGTCAACTATAACTACTCATTTCTATATCATTTTAACATTTTATTTATTTATTTAAAAAAATTTAAAATTATAAATAAAATAATATCTCAAGGAATTTAAATAATTTGTCAAACAAATTTATGGAAATTATATTTCAAGCAATGATATTTCTAAAAATAACATTTTCATAATTGTAAATTTAATCCATCAAACAAATGGTTTAAGGGTTTGTGAAAAGGTATAAGGCTGAGAAAAAATTGCCTAAGATTTTAACTCTACCAACTGCTTTCGTGTACAAGCTCAAATTCAATTTTGAAAGTGATGTGGAGGGTTAGAGTATGAGACTAAAATTGAGTTTTACAAATCGACAATTTATTTTTCCACTCTGTTATCTTCTTTTAGATCTCTTGCGAAATATAAAAAATATCCATATTTTCGGAGATACATCTCCGAACACACTCATTTCACACAAAATTTTTATTATACTTGATTTCGGAAATGCATGTTTGAATAAACTTTATTTTTCATGAAAAAATGTATTTTTGAATATGCATATCCGAGAAGTTCTATGTTGTTTTTTTTAACGTAGTATTAGATGTATTCAGATAGACAAACCTAATAGCCATGCATCAGCAATACAAAAAATATGTAAATATCAACAATTTCTCTAAAGAAAAAAACAATTGAAAAATAGAAAAACGATTAAAATAAAATTATAAAAATCTGAAAGTACAACTAAAAATCAAATAAAGTTAAATTTATAATGTTTTGAATTTTTTCGAAAATATAAAAACAAAATAAATCAAATATAAATTTAGAAAAATAAGGACTTGAATCCCTGATTTTTTTCCTGATGAAATGAAGTCGATTTTTTAGAAATCCAAATTTTTTACCCTAGACCGTGTAAAAGCCAGAAACGGCAGAACACGAGAATACAATTCCTGTGACTCTAATATTGATTAAAATCGATAAAATTTCCCAAAAACATCAATTTCAATGAAAAACGTATAGTAAATAGGATAAGGTGTGTTTTTGAATATGCATCTCCAGATTCACCCTGAAAAATTTTAGAGATACATCTTCGAATCATTTTTTGAAAAAATAAACTGAAGTTGTGTTCATAGATGCATCTCCAAAAAATTTTAAGGATATTTTTGAATTTTCAAGGAAGTGGGAGAATGTAACAGGATGGAAAAAGAAATTACCTTACAAATTTACAACACAAAATCAGAATAGAGGTCAATTAAACAATCTTTGTAACATTATTTTTCTCAGACAAGATCAATTTTAGTTTTAAGAAAAGAAAAAAATTTGGGCTTCAAGAGAATTTGAGAATTTGAGGATTTTCATATCTTATGAATAAGAGAAATTAACATGTCACTCTCTAAATTAAACATGTCATCCTCCAATTTTTTTACTCCACTTTTACTCTTGAATGAGATACACACTATTTTCAGACGAAATTTCCAGTAGAAGGATTGAAATTTCTGATACACCACTATAAAATTTCCGGTATGCGTAAATTTCCGATAGTGTATTTAAAATTTTCGGTGTACCAGATTTTTAAATTAACTGAAATTTCTGGTAGTTATAAAAACATGGTTTTTTAAATGACTGAGATTTTGCCGATATATTTGGATGATTTTGATTGCACCGAGACTTGTGTGGTCTAGAATGCATTGTCATTTGTATAAATAGAGGCATATGTTATAGAGAAAATACATCTCAAAAAATGTCTCTTCCTCAATTTTTGATTAATGCGCAAGTGTATTACAACGACAACAACCCTCCTGTTGAATTCAAGCTTCCAGATGGCTCCGAATCCTTTGCCACCTTGGAAGAAACGTTGAATAATTTGCTATCTGATTCCGATAACAGAAGGGTGACAAAGGTAGAGTTTCGGGAGGATTGAATTGATATAAATGGAAGGATGAAATACAACGTAATCGGGTTGAAGAATGATGAAGATGTGAAGGCCATATGAAAATCATTTCGTCGTAAGATAACTAAAGATTCGATCGAGTTGGATGCGCAGATCTGAAGATCCGTTGACGATATAATGAAGATGTTAAAACGTCCAGAGTCATTCGAAAGTGCCTAGGTTTTCATGTTTAGTTGTTTTAGGGTTATGTTTGTTGTACTATTTTATGTTATGTTTATCGTCGATTCAAAATATGTAATCGCCAAAATATTATGCAATAAATAAGAAGTATGTGTGTTACAAAAATATACATATAATACAACCAAAATAAAACAGATCTACATAGGCCTTCCACGGGCTACGTCGGTTAACCTAACTAAACCTCTATAAATCTCACCATCTGGGTTTACCAAACCCATGAGACTGTCAGCATGAACTACAATAAATTGGAGGCGGTTGTCCTGATCTCCTGCAGGTGGTGGAGGTGGTGGTGGTGGCTCGGTAGAAACCCTGTCACTAGAAGGCCTTGAAACATCAGATGCTGCAGCTGGTGGTATGACCTGAGGCTGTGACACACTGTGAAACCACTCCAGGTATCCATCCTCGCACTGTCCAGACTGCTGAACCTCAACGGTTGTATCCATGATTTCACAGGGAAGCTGAGGATGTGACTCTGAAACCATCTATCAATGCCACCGGCTGGAGACTCTAGAACTAGACGAGTGATACCCTGTACATAACATACTGGCGTAGACACCTCTCAGGCAGTGTCTAGCCACATGGCTCTCCCATCTAATATATCCTGAATATAAAATAGATATCTTAAATGGGCGATGAGGGCGATGAGATGTATATGGTGTCCAGACGACATCCTCCAAGGTCAGAGCGTCAAGCCTCCTCTGGTACTCCATCAAACCTCCTGGAATGGCTTGCTTGGCCTTCTGTATCCTCACACATGGCTCAGATGCCTGGACACACTAGATCTTCCGTTCACAGATGTGAGAGAAGTGATCGTATATCCAACACTGCATAATAAAAACCATCAAATAAATACACTCAAATAATTAATAAAAACCATCAAATAAATTATAATATACCTGGAACAAGTTGAGGTAACCAGCAAATTGCCTGGTCTCAGAACGAGAAGCAATGTCAAGTGTCGTGTACATCAGGTCAAGGCCGTCATTCTTCAAGTCCAACATGGAGTGTCAAGTGTGTTGAAGAGAGACAAATATCGAACATCAATATAAACTTTAGACGTGTCCGCAAACAGAGTACATGCCACCAGATGTAGCATGTACGCTCTAACGACAGCCTGGTACCTCTGTGCCTCCACAAGCTCTCTGTTGTACCCCAAAATTTGCCCTCACATATTTCTCAAAAAAACATTTCAAGAAAAATTCACAAGTCCAACCTGGCGCGTCATATTCAGGTATTCTTTCGCCAAGATATCTCTGATAACGTATTCTCAAATTCAGGTTCGGCTCAAGAGTCAATTCTTTAAAGAAGGTATCTGAATGTGTGAGTTTTCTTGAAGAGATATAGTGAAAAAATGTGCTGAAAGTGCAGTTTTTACGCGCTAAAAAATTCATAACTTGAAGATCGTGACCCGTTTTGAACCCGTTCCGGTGGTCAAAATTCCGTCTTGACATTATCTACGTTTTCATCTCTCACGGCTGGAAGCCAATTTCGATCAGAAGGTCTTCAAAAATGTGGATTTATCAAGTATTTTCGTGCAGAAATTTGTGACAGAAGTTTATTTGCGTCATGTTCAAAAAATCATAACTTGGTCGATTTTCATCGTATCGAGCTGGTTCTGGCGCCAAAATTTCACAAATTGAGTTGGCTACATTTTCACAGAAGGTATTGAGTTCAAACGGTATTCAAAAGGCCTTCGTTTTTTGCTCAGAGTGCGTGACACACCGAAAATCCTGAATGCTGAATATTATTTCATCTGGGCCGAAACTTCGAAAATTCATAACTCGGTCAATTTTTATCGGATTGGACTCATATTTTTACACAAGGTCCCTGACTTGTAGATCTACAACTTTGCTTCAAAAGTCGAGACCGGATTATGCTCTGATCAATACCAGTTTTTTATTGAAGAACGTGTCAGAGTCGACACTGAAGCCCAAAATAAGTTTGTCTGAGCTGAAACTTCAAAAATTCATAACTAATTCACCGTTTATCCGATTGAGTCGATTTTCGGACAGGAGTTAGTTCTCGATGCCGGCTACATTTTGTTTTCACATTTCAACTTCAAAAAATGCACTTAAGTCCCTGCGATTTAGCCTGGAAAGTGATGAATTCAAGTGAATATTGGAGGCCCAATTGCACATTCAAAGCCCATTTGCTTTACCTTAATTTCCATTATATAATCACCTTCTTTTCACACAAACCAGAAGAGAAAAAAGAGAGAAAAAACCTTGCCACAACACTGTTAGAATATCAAACTCTTTCAAGAACCCTAAAACCTTGAAATCCTTATTACAAATCCCTCTCTCACTACAAGCAAGTCATCACAGTTATAAACCAATACCTCACTACTTCTTCAGTAATGATAAGGCTGGCTTGATCTCCATGATCCTAATCTTCCAGTAAGGCATAAAAGCATTCAGGTCACTAATCTTCCAGTAAGGGTAAGATTGATTTGATCTCCATGATCAAAAGGGTATAATCATTCATACATGTCATATTGTGCCTAAACATTAAATTTCTTCATATGTTGGTTTTATTTGAATTTTTATGATTTTATTTAATGTGTTCATGAGGTTCAACACTGCAGATTTAGACAGGATCCCATGCAGGTTCATTAAGGAACGTTGAGGCCAAAAGCCAAATGGCCAAAAGGCCAGAAGCCAAATGGCCAAAATAGAACATTTTACACATGACACCAATACATGGCGAGGCAGACATTAAGCCAGACATTAAGGGAACTGATCTGACCTGATCAGAAGGTTTGGACCGTCACGGCTGCTCCGAGCTGAAGGCTTTTTGAACGAGGAGGGGGGGGGGTACCTGCAAGGCACTCCGATGCTTAAGTCAGTGGGAGTACTAGCAGATAATAGAGTTGAGGTTAGAATGATCGATACCTGACCCTCTGGAAACAGAGGGTATTTATAGCCCCCAGCGCTGGGCCAAGGTTCCTTCATTGGGCCGGGCGGATTTGGCCCAATGGAGGAACTGCCAGGTCCTACGTGGGTAGTGGGGACCAGCACGTGGTCCCCTTCCTGGATGTGCTGCGTGAAGTGCGGGCGGACGGAGACGCGGTCTTTCCGGAGTATCGTTGGGGAAAGGGTGACTGAGTCTGCCCTAGCAAGGTAGCTCGAGTCCATGTCGAGCTGCGCAACACGGTGCCGAGCTCGACGCCAAGACCTCGAGCTGGACGTCGGGTGTCGAGCTGGAAGCCAGGACATAGAGCTGGACGGCATGCTGTCGAGCAGGACTTCGTCGTGGGGCTAGACACCGAGATGTCGAGGTGGACATCAGGGTGTCGGGCATGGACGTGGCCCCCCTTTGCCCAGTGTGGTCCTTAGTGAGTCCCTTTGGATTGGGCCTTAATAATGCTTTTGGGCCTGTCGGGCCCAGTCCAGAACAGGAGCCCCCCAAGTCGTGGTTCCTTTGCGAGGAGCCATGACTTGAAACAGTTGTTCCGTCGCTGAGGTCTCGTGCCCGGGATGGAGGCGTGTACCCTCGAGGGGTCTCCTCGTGACGTGCTCGGAGACGTCGTCGGTGGTGGATGCGTGGAGGATCCGTACCGGGCGCGTCAGTCGAGCACACGAGGCATCTTTCGGGAGTTGTGCCGCCACCCTAGGGGGGTAGGGCCATCATTGCGTTGGGTGCAGTGCGTCGAGGAGACGGAGTCCGTGGCTGAACGAGGTGACGTTTGGTATTCCACGTCATCACTATAAATAGGGTCCTTGGGCCCCATAATACGTTTCCCGTTCTTCGTGCTCTCTTCGTTGCAACTCTCAACACTCTCTCCAACCGTGACTTCCCGTCTCAGATTCTTCATTTCTTAGCCGAATCCCAACTTTGATCCAAGTAAGTGATCCATTTTCTTTATTTTCCTGTTTTAGAATGCATGATTCTTGGAAAGTGTAGATGTTTTAGGACCGTTAATGTGGGATTAGCCCGGTAAACTCGTGTTTTGCCCGACAGATTCATGTCTAGGACCGGCAAACGCATACTTATGGCCGACACGCTCGTAGTTTTAGGTGAAAAACTTCAGAGCTGCCCGGGGTCTTCATGATCCTGGGCGCCTGACTCATGCCGGTGCCCGGTATGTTTATGGTCGTCGCCGTGGGCTTCATAATGCGGCTCGCCATGTTCATACCTCGGATCGATATGCTTGAAGAGTGGCCGCGCAGTTGGTTTGTGGAAGAACACTGGATTCAGGAGAGTCGGGGAGGCATCCACTTGTGAAAATGGACTTGTGGTAGTGTATGGACGACATGATTATGTCGAGCATAGGACTTCATGCTCAATCTGATTGGTTTCCCGTGCTCTGCAGGTAACCATGGCGGATGAGCCGAGCTCCTCCGGTCGTCGTGACAGCGAAGAACAGAGTGCCGACGAGTCGGCCAACCTTATAGACACCGTGACCGACCCATCGCTGGAATGGGTGGGCGCCGAGCCTCGGGGGACGGCGTCGATATACAGTCGGGATGACCGACATCCGTTCATCGCTATCGAAGAGGGGCAGGACCAGCCCGACTTTCAACCGAATTTCGAGGTCATGCTGCCGTCGACCAACGCCAGAATTTGTTCGATGTACCCGGACTACAGCTTTGCGATGTACGAGATCGCGTTTAAAGACTTGGGTTTGCGGCTGCCTTTCACAGACTTTGAGACCGGGGTTTTTACGCATTTGGAGCTGGCCCCGTCCCAGCTACACCCTAACTCTCTCGCCTTCATCCGGGCGTTTGAGCTGACGTGTCGCTACTTAAGGATAGGGGCGACCATCCCTCTCTTCTTTAGGGTCTTCCACCTACAGCGTCAGTCCCGAGGAGGGAAGCACAGCTGGGTGTCCCTGAAGCAGTCGAGGAGACTGTTTAGGATGTACATGGACTCTGTGAGGGGGTTCAAGGATAAGTGGTATGTGGTACACCCTACTACCGACTCTGCTGTAGATTCCCTCTTCGAGGAGGAAGGGCCGGTCAGCGATGATGACAGGGAAGCAATGTTGACCGATGACGGGAGCCCCGTGTTAGGACGTCGGGCTAAGTTCCCGGTGTACTGGATGTCCCGACACTTCCAGCATGGAACCGGCTATTTCCATACCGCAGTCGGGGACATGTGCACGGAGGATCAGCGGGCGTATGAGGCTCTCTGTAACTTTGTCGACAGTTTTCATCCCGCCCAATGGGTTACGCGGGAAGGGAATGATATCCTCGACAAGGACGGTTACCCGACATTCGAGGCTCGCCCGATCGACACCAAGGCGTTGGTGGAATGTTCAACATACAGGCAGGCAGCCCGCCTGTTAGGTTGTTTGTTTGAAATTCTTTACTCGTCATTTATTTACGCGTTTTGCTCGATACTGACTTTTCTTTTACTTCGTGCAGGTACGATGGCCAGCCGACATGAGAGGCTCCTGAAATTGTCAACCGGCCAGAGGCGAAACAAGAAGGTCGTGCCTGCCCCGCAATTGACGAGAATGGGACCACCGCCAAATCTGAACGCTCCTCAGCCTGTGAGGGTGGATTCGACGTCGAGCTCGGGGGCGGCGTCAGATCCAGAGGTCGAGGTGATTGACGCCAGCGCCGTTCTGACGCAGAGGAAAAGGACCCGCGTGGAAGGCGGTTCGAATGTCGGGGAAGATACCGGTCCTGTTCAATCCTTTGCCTTCCCCCCTTGCTTCGAGGAGGAGGGCTTTTTTGAGCGGTTCCCTCCGACCGTGGTCGTTCATGAAGCCGAGGCTATAAAGAGGATGACTAAGGAGGAGAGGAAGTCGCGGCTGGTCGCCAGCGTGGACGGGCTGGTTAAAATGGCTGAAATGGCTCTGGTATTGTCTGAAGACGCAGGGGATGCTGCTCGTGTTGAAGAGCTCGAGCGGGAGAAGGCGGCCTTGACTGCGAGCTCAAGGAAGTTGAAGGTCGCTCTGGAACGCTCCGAGGGGATGTTCCAAGAGCAGACCGCGATACTTGACGCCGAGAGGGAGATGCTGACCTTGGAAAAGGAGAAGTCGGGGCGGTTGACCGAGGAAGGGGAGTTGCTCCGGACCGACAGGGATCGTTTGGCTGCTGAAGTCGAACGCCTGGGCAAGCAGGTTGAGGAACTGAATGCTGTTCAGCAACCCGCCGAAGATGAGCCCGAGGACCTAATGGCTTTGAAGAGTCGGGCTGAGCTTATTGCCCATATCCGGAACCTCGAGGAGGACGCAGTCGGTGCCCTGGAAGACGGGTTCAATTCTGCAGTCGACCAGCTCTCATTGCTAAATCCCGGCCTGGTCACCGAGGGCATCGGGCACACCCATCGGGTTGTCGGTGGCGCGATCATTCCCCCGCCCGACTCTCCCGGCGTCGACAATGATAATGTGGAAGTTTGATTTGTATTCTTTGGATAGCGGGCCTGCGTGCCTTTGATATTTGAATTTGTATTCTTTGGGCCTGCGTGCCCGTTTATTGCATGTATGAACATCGCCGGCCTTCTTGGTCGGTTTAATATTACTTTGTTGCCTTCGGGCGTTTATACCTTGTTTATTTTGGATTTTCTGCCCTTGTATGAACTCACATGCTTGTATGAATTTAGCTCAAGTCCCGGGCCCGAGGAGTGCCCGTAGGTGGCTCTGATTTGGCGAGCGACTATGTTCGTCACGATTTGTGTGCAATCTCGGCCCTATTTTGGTTGGCCGGGGTTGCTTAAGTGCTGCGCTCGAGAGGAGAGATTTTCTTTTGACCCTT
This sequence comes from Vicia faba, assembly GCA_948472305.1. Taxonomy (NCBI): domain Eukaryota; kingdom Viridiplantae; phylum Streptophyta; class Magnoliopsida; order Fabales; family Fabaceae; genus Vicia; species Vicia faba. The sequence continues at coordinate 1,253,637,822 of OX451737.1, read as the reverse complement.
GTAGATGTCCCGTTATTCTTGATGGAATATCGGGCATTTTGGAGCGAGGTTGCTCAGTCGGGCGTGGAGCCCGTAGGGACGATTCGCCCTTGGCGTGAACTGCCCATCGCGAGCTGGGTGTTCTGCCTTATGGGTACGACGACGGTGGGGCTCGGTATAGCTGTCCACGTCGGGCACTATCGATCGTCAACGTCTACCGCGCGATGCCGTGCCATTTTGGTCGTGTGTCGGGCCTGTACCTTAGCCTTAAACGAATTTGGACGTTTTTCCTCGTTGCCCGAGCGTGGTCGCCTCTGGTCGAGGGTCCTATGTGTTGACAGTTTCTAACTGTAGTACTGCTTCAACTTAGCAGCATTCCAGGGTCTTGGTAATGGCTCTCCGTCTAACTGCTCGAGGTAGTACGCCCCGGTACCCGTGGTGCCGTGGACGCGGTAAGGTCCTTCCCAGTTCGCGGCCAACTTCCCTTCGCGGGAGTCTTTCTGGTTTCTGCGCAGTACCAGGCTGCCTATGTCGAACTCGCGTTTGATGACCTTGTCGTTGTGGCGTAGGGCCACTCTTTGTTTCAGGGTTGCTTCGCGCAGGGCAGCCCCCGATCGGATTTCCTCGACTAGGTCGAGTTCATCCCTTAGTGCTTCGTCATTCATCTCTTCGTCGAGGGGCTCTTCCGTTCGACGTGATGGTTCCATGATTTCGACCGGGATGACGGCTTCGGTACCGTACGTTAGTCGGAATGGTGTTTCACCCGTCGTTGAGTGGGGTGTGGTGCGGTATGCCCACAGGACACTGGAGCTCTTCCACCCATCCCCTTTTGGCTTCGCCGAGTCGACGTTTGAGCCCTCGGAGGATGACTCTGTTCGCGGCTTCGGCTTGCCCGTTGGTCTGAGGGTGCTCGACCGATGTGAAGTGATGTTTGGTCCCCAGTTTGGTGACGAAGTCACGGAATCCGTGGTCGGTGAACTGGGTGCCGTTGTCGGTCACTAGTGCCTGCGGAATTCCGAACCTGGCGAGCACGTTTCTTTTGTAGAAACGGAGGATGTTATGTGAGGTGATTTTCGCGAGGGCCTCGGCCTCGATCCATTTTGTGAAGTAATCCACGGCGACGATTAGGAACTTGTTCTGATAGGTCCCTTGCACGAAGGGTCCGAGGATGTCCATGCCCCACCAGGCGAACGGCCATGGGGATGACAATGTGCTCAGCTCGTGTGGGGGAGCGAGGTGCATATCCCCGTGCTTCTGGCACTTGTCACATTTTTTCACGTGTTCCTTGGCGTCCTGTTGCAACGTCGGCCAGTAGTATCCTGCTCGGAGGGCTTTCCTCGCCAAGGATTTACCACCCATGTGCTGGGCGTTGATACCTTCGTGTATCTCCCGCAATACGTCGGGGATGGAGGACTCGTCAATGCATTTCAGGAGGGGAATGGAGAATCCCCTTCTGTACAGTTTCTGTTCGAGAACAACGTAAGAACATGCTCGCCGCTTTATTGTGGCTGCATCGGCCTGGTTCGTCGGGAGTTCCCCCTTTGTAAGGAAATTATAGACCGGGGTCATCCAAGACGTGGCGTCCCCGATAGCATGAACCTCGACCGTAGTCGAGGGTGGTTCGATGCTCGGCCGTGCCAGAGATTCCTGGATGACGGATTTATTCCCGCCTTTCTTTCGTGTGCTCGCGAGTTTGGACAATATGTCCGCCCTCGTGTTCTGCTCGCGGGGAACATGAGAGATTTCTGCTCGTATGAACTTTGCCATGTGTTTTTTGACTAAGTTCAAGTACTCAATGAGGTTGTCATTCTTGGCCTGGTAGCTTCCTCGTACTTGGGAAGCGACGAGCTGGGAGTCGGTGTAAATTTGAACTTCGCGGGCTCCTAGGTCCTCGGCCAATCTCAGACCCGCGAGTAGGGCTTCGTATTCTGCCTGGTTATTTGATGTCGGGAAGGAGAGGACCAAGGAGTGTTCGATTACCACCCCTTCTTCGTTTTCCAGGAGGATCCCTGCGCCGCTTCCGGACGAGCTGGAGGCTCCGTCGACGAAGATGGTCCACTTGTGTTCCTTTCCCGGGGGAATGTCGTTAGAGGTCATCTCGGCGATGAAGTCGGCCAAGGCTTGTGCTTTCAGGGCTTTCCTGCTCTCGTACTGAATGTCGAATTCGGAGAGTTCGAGGGACCACTTAAGCATTCTGCCTGCCATGTCTGGCCGACCCAGGAGTTGTCTCACCGGTTGATCGGTCCGCACGACAATGGTGTGTGCTAGAAAGTAGTGTCTGAGCCTCCTCTCAGTCGGGCGTGGAGCCCGTAGGGACGATTCGCCCTTGGCGTGAACTGCCCATCGCGAGCTGGGTGTTCTGCCTTATGGGTACGACGACGGTGGGGCTCGGTACAGCTGTCCACGTCGGGCACTATCGATCGTCAACGTCTACCGCGCGATGCCGTGCCATTTTGGTCGTGTGTCGGGCCTGTACCTTAGCCTTAAACGAATTTGGACGTTTTTCCTCGTTGCCCGAGCGTGGTCGCCTCTGGTCGAGGGTCCTATGTGTTGACAGTTTCTAACTGTAGTACTGCTTCAACTTAGCAGCATTCCAGGGTCTTGGTAATGGCTCTCCGTCTAACTTCTCGAGGTAGTACGCCCCGGTACCCGTGGTGCCGTGGACGCGGTAAGGTCCTTCCCAGTTCGCGGCCAACTTCCCTTCGCGGGAGTCTTTCTGGTTTCTGCGCAGTACCAGGCTGCCTATGTCGAACTCGCGTTTGATGACCTTGTCGTTGTGGCGTAGGGCCACTCTTTGTTTCAGGGTTGCTTCGCGCAGGGCAGCCCCCGATCGGATTTCCTCGACTAGGTCGAGTTCATCCCTTAGTGCTTCGTCATTCATCTCTTCGTCGAGGGGCTCTTCCGTTCGACGTGATGGTTCCATGATTTCGACCGGGATGACGGCTTCGGTACCGTACGTTAGTCGGAATGGTGTTTCACCCGTCGTTGAGTGGGGTGTGGTGCGGTATGCCCACAGGACACTGTGGAGCTCTTCCACCCATCCCCTTTTGGCTTCGCCGAGTCGACGTTTGAGCCCTCGGAGGATGACTCTGTTCGCGGCTTCGGCTTGCCCGTTGGTCTGAGGGTGCTCGACCGATGTGAAGTGATGTTTGGTCCCCAGTTTGGTGACGAAGTCACGGAATCCGTGGTCGGTGAACTGGGTGCCGTTGTCGGTCACTAGTGCCTGCGGAATTCTGAACCTGGCGAGCACGTTTCTTTTGTAGAAACGGAGGATGTTATGTGAGGTGATTTTCGCGAGGGCCTCGGCCTCGATCCATTTTGTGAAGTAATCCACGGCGACGATTAGGAACTTGTTCTGATAGGTCCCTTGCACGAAGGGTCCGAGGATGTCCATGCCCCACCAGGCGAACGGCCATGGGGATGATAATGTGCTCAGCTCGTGTGGGGGAGCGAGGTGCATATCCCCGTGCTTCTGGCACTTGTCACATTTTTTCACGTGTTCCTTGGCGTCCTGTTGCAACGTCGGCCAGTAGTATCCTGCTCGGAGGGCTTTCCTCGCCAAGGATTTACCACCCATGTGCTGGGCGTTGATACCTTCGTGTATCTCCCGCAATACGTCGGGGATGGAGGACTCGTCAATGCATTTCAGGAGGGGAATGGAGAATCCCCTTCTGTACAGTTTCTGTTCGAGAACAACGTAAGAACATGCTCGCCGCTTTATTGTGGCTGCATCGGCCTGGTTCGTCGGGAGTTCCCCCTTTGTAAGGAAATTATAGACCGGGGTCATCCAAGACGTGGCGTCCCCGATAGCATGAACCTCGACCGTAGTCGAGGGTGGTTCGATGCTCGGCCGTGCCAGAGATTCCTGGATGACGGATTTATTCCCGCCTTTCTTTCGTGTGCTCGCGAGTTTGGACAATATGTCCGCCCTCGTGTTCTGCTCGCGGGGAACATGAGAGATTTCTGCTCGTATGAACTTTGCCATGTGTTTTTTGACTAAGTTCAAGTACTCAATGAGGTTGTCATTCTTGGCCTGGTAGCTTCCTCGTACTTGGGAAGCGACGAGCTGGGAGTCGGTGTAAATTTGAACTTCGCGGGCTCCTAGGTCCTCGGCCAATCTCAGACCCGCGAGTAGGGCTTCGTATTCTGCCTGGTTATTTGATGTCGGGAAGGAGAGGACCAAGGAGTGTTCGATTACCACCCCTTCTTCGTTTTCCAGGAGGATCCCTGCGCCGCTTCCGGACGAGCTGGAGGCTCCGTCGACGAAGATGGTCCACTTGTGTTCCTTTCTCGGGGGAATGTCGTTAGAGGTCATCTCGGTGATGAAGTCGGCCAAGGCTTGTGCTTTCAGGGCTTTCCTGCTCTCGTACTGAATGTCGAATTCGGAGAGTTCGAGGGACCACTTAAGCATTCTGCCTGCCATGTCTGGCCGACCCAGGAGTTGTCTCACCGGTTGATCGGTCCGCACGACAATGGTGTGTGCTAGAAAGTAGTGTCTGAGCCTCCTCGCAGCGTTGACGAGGGCCAGTGCAACCTTTTCTATCTGTTGATACCTGCTCTCGGGGCCTTGTAAGGCTTTGCTCGTGAAGTAGACAGGTTTCTGCCCGTCGGGAGTCTCGCGGACAAGAGCTGCACTGATGGCTTCGTTTGAAACTGCCAAGTATAGGTAAAGTGGCTCGTTGTCATCTGGTCGAGAGAGCACGGGCGGTTGAGATAGGCTCTGCTTCAGATGGCGAAGTGCGTGCTCGCATTCCTCGGTCCATTCGAAGGCTGCTTCCTTTCGAAGGAGTTTGAAAAAGGGAAGGGCGTGCTGAGCGGACTTCGCGACGAAGCGTGAAAGTGATGTCAACATGTCGTTCATTATCTGTATCGACTTCTTCGACGTTGGAGTCGGGAGGTCGGCGAATGCTCGGCACTTGTCGGGGTTGGCTTCGATCCCTCGTTCTGTTAGATAGAATCCGAGGAATTTTCCTGCCTTGACCCCGAACGTGCACTTCTCCGTGTTGAACCTCATTTTGCATTGTCTTGCTTGGGCGAAGACAGTCTTGAGATGAGCTGCGTGATCGGTGTCTGCTCGAGATTTGACGATCATGTCGTCCATGTATACCTCGAGCATGTCGCCGATCTGCTTGTTGAACACTTTGTTCATCATGCGTTGGTACGTCGCGCCGGCGTTCTTTAGTCCGAAGGGCATTACGTTGTAGTAATAGTTTCCCGAGCTGGTCATGAACGCCGTGCAGCGTTTGTCGCCCGGAGCCATTGGGATTTGATTGTATCCCGAGTAAGCGTCCATGAATGACAAAGTTTTGTAGCCGGCCGAGTTGTCGACCAGCATATCAATGTTTGGTAGAGGAAAAGCATCCTTCGGGCAAGCCCGATTGAGATCGGTATAATCAACACACATTCGCCATTTTCCATTATTCTTTTTGACAAGTACAACATTTGACAGCCAGGTGGAATACCGGGCTTCAGAAATAAAATTTGCCTCTAAGAGGTCTTTTACAGCTTTTTCAGCAGCCTCCGTTTTTTCTGGAGACTGCCTACGCCTACGTTGTACTACTGCCTTGGCGGCTGGATCAATGGCGAGGTGATGACAGGCGACCTCAGGGTCGAGTCCGGGCATCTCTGCAGCGCTCCAGGCGAAGAGATCAGCATTCTCGCGCAGACAGGCCTTGATTTGCTTCCTGGCCAAGTCGGGGAGGTCTTTGCCAATCTTCACTCCCTTGGTCGGGTCTGCTCCGAGGGGAACGAGTTCGAAATCGCCGTCCGGAATAGGTCGGAGGGGGATTTTCTCGCTGCTGGCCGGTTCGTCTTGGTCAAAACGGGCGTCGAGCGCAATGGAGTCGACCTTTGGTGGAGCCTTCTGAACTTCTACCTCAGGAGATGCTCTGTCGGGCTCTTGCTTTGTCTTCTTGATGGGCCTAGTGCTGGGACCCACGTCGACAGTATCCCGTCCCCTTGAAGCGGCGTTGAAGCACCTGCGGGCAGCAGCGAGGTCGCCATGGATGGTGGCTACCCTTGCCCGTTTGGTGTAGAACTTCATTTTTAGGTGGACGGTTGAGGGAACCGCTGTCAGCTCCGCCAATGTCGGCCTCCCCAAGATGCAATTGTACAGGGACGGGCAGTCAATGACGAGGAAGCGGACCTTCACCTGTCTTGTAGCAGTTCCTTCCCCGAATGTCACGAGGAGCTCGACATATCCCCAAGGTTTGGACGTCGAGCCGTTGAAGCCTTGAAGGTCCGAACCTATATATGGAGACAGATGGGAGTCGTCCAGTTGTAAGGTCCGGAACAGCTGGGTGTACATCACGTCGACGGAACTCCCTTCGTCGACCAGAATGCGATGCACGTCAAAATTGGCCATCTTTGCCCTTATCAGCAAGGGGATGACTGCGTTCGGTGCTCCACCGGGGAGCTCTTCCAAGTAGAATGTGATAGGCTCTGATCTGCCCCTCACCATTTCAAAAGTCACAGTTTGAGGAGGAGCTTTGTCGACCAGTTCGTCCAACTTCCTCTTGGCTGAGTTGATGGTGAGGTCGTTGAACCCGCCCCCGTTGATGACCATGGCGGAGGGGAAGTATTCCCACCTGCTGTGCGTAGTCAGGGGCTCCTGCAGGAGCTCGGGCAGTTCGAAATCCTCGGGCCTGGTTACCGAGAAGGCGGTCTGGATTGGCACCGACTCGTCAGATGGTCGGGCATCTTCTTCGGGCTCCTTTGCCTCGCGGGCTTCACGACGGGGAACGTCGTTTCTCCTGTACTGTGCAAGTCTCCCTCCTTTGATGAGGGTTTCAATGGCGTCCTTCAGGTGGACGCAGTCCTCTGTCAAGTGACCATGACTCCTATGGTACTGACAGTATTTGTTTTTGTCGACTCCTGGCTTGGCAGGAGCTGGTCGGGGACGCTTGACGCCACCGTCTTTAAAATCTGTGCTTGCACACTCCGCCAGAATACGCTCGCGGGAAGCCGTGAGCGGAGTGTACTCAGTAAACCTTCCCGAGGGGCCCCTTTGTTCCCGGACCTCCCGGGGTCTGTCTTCCTTCCTCTTCTCTCCGGTGCGTCGGGGAGGAGGGTCTTGTCTCGAGCTGCTTCCATGGTTGCGGGCCCTGGAGTCCCGTGCCCTGTTGGCAGCTTCTCTCTCCTCGTAATCCATATATGCTCGAGCTTTGTCGAGGAGAGCATCAAAAGTTGCAGGTGGCTCAATGCCCACAGCTTTCCTGAATTCGGTGCCGGGGAGGAGGCCCCTCTCCAACAAATACCTCTTCATGTGGTCCGCGCAGGGGACCTGTATTGCTTCCCGGTTGAAGCGGTTGATGAATTCCCTCAAGGTCTCATCATGTCTTTGAATGATGGCCTCGAGGGCTGCCTCAGTCTTTGGGTGGCGACGAGACGCTGTGAAGGAACTGATGAACTGGTTTTTCAAGTTCCGCCACGAGGTGATGGAGCCTGGGGCAAGTCCTTTGTACCAGTCCATGGCCGCCTTCCTGAGAGTTGTTGGGAAGAGACGGCACTTGATGGGCCCCCCGACGTTGTGATAGTGGAGCATGGCTTCGAACCCGTCAATATGGTCGACTGGGTCCGCCACTCCATCATACTCTTTTAGGTGTGGGGGCTTCTCCATGCCCGGGGGAATAGGTGCGTCCATGATGGCCTGCGACAGGGGACCGCGGGGGTCGTCCTCGTCGCTCCTTTCTGGAGAAAGGGAAGGGGTCCTGTAGTTGTGTCGGGTACGTTGCTCGTGCTGGGATTCCCTTGAACGTGATGTTCGGTGCTTGAAGGTCACATGCCCGTCTCTGTTGTGCCTCCGGTCGTGCCTTGATGGGTCGCGAACGGGCTCTTCGGCAGGAATGACGGGCTGTCTTTCATACTGGGGCCGCCTCTGCCTTGGTGCGGGAGAGGGGCTCCGAGAGTTTTCCCTGTAATGTCTCCGCGGGGGAGTAGGGCGTCGAACTTCTTCGACCCGAGGAAGTGGAGATGGTGGCCTTTGATGTCTCCTCGGGGGGCGTCGATCATTTTCCAGTGCCCTAAGTCTTTCTCCTTGCGCGAACAGGAGATAGTTCGTCTGGTTGATGGCCGCGAACAGTGCCTGAGCCGTGGCATCTGCCCCGGCAGGGGCTTGAACTTCATAGAACCGGGCAGCCTGGCGATAGGCGAGAGCCTCCGGATCGTCTTCGAGTCCTGGAGGAGTTGTCGAGGAGGACGCAGTGTTCCCGTCCCTGCGGGTGGAAGGTCCAGGGGCGGTTGTCACGGGGACGGTATTGTGGCCGGCACCACTGGGATTGTCCAGGTGCCCATTCTTGTCCGCGGGACCGTTGTTGGCGTCGAGGACGCGAGTGTGTTGTTCTTCACGAGTTGGAGAGGCCATGACAGTGAATGGATTGAGCTTTGGTCTTTGAAAATGTTCGTTAGACGGGGAAGCTGTTTCCCACAGACGGCGCCACTGATCTGACCTGATCAGAAGGTTTGGACCGTCACGGCTGCTCCGAGCTGAAGGCTTTTTGAACGAGGAGGGGGGGGTACCTGCAAGGCACTCCGATGCTTAAGTCAGTGGGAGTACTAGCAGATAATAGAGTTGAGGTTAGAATGATCGATACCTGACCCTCTGGAAACAGAGGGTATTTATAGCCCCCAGCGCTGGGCCAAGGTTCCTTCATTGGGCCGGGCGGATTTGGCCCAATGGAGGAACTGCCAGGTCCTACGTGGGTAGTGGGGACCAGCACGTGGTCCCCTTCCTGGATGTGCTGCGTGAAGTGCGGGCGGACGGAGACGCGGTCTTTCCGGAGTATCGTTGGGGAAAGGGTGACTGAGTCTGCCCTAGCAAGGTAGCTCGAGTCCATGTCGAGCTGCGCAACACGGTGCCGAGCTCGACGCCAAGACCTCGAGCTGGACGTCGGGTGTCGAGCTGGAAGCCAGGACATAGAGCTGGACGGCATGCTGTCGAGCAGGACTTCGTCGTGGGGCTAGACACCGAGATGTCGAGGTGGACATCAGGGTGTCGGGCATGGACGTGGCCCCCCTTTGCCCAGTGTGGTCCTTAGTGAGTCCCTTTGGATTGGGCCTTAATAATGCTTTTGGGCCTGTCGGGCCCAGTCCAGAACAGGAACGTTGAAGCCAGAACACAAATGGCCAAAAGCCAAAAGCCAAAAGCCAAAAGCCAAAAGCCAAATGGCCAAAGTAGAACAACTTATGCATGAAACTCAATCCAATGGCCAAAGAATGCAGACCACGGTACTCAGGAGTCAATACTTCAAAAAACCTCCCATTGGGCCAGACACCCCCTATGGTTTGCTCAATTTTTAATTTTTATTTGTTTTTCCTTTTTATTCTTTTAATTGTTTTTTAATTGCTTTCTTTTAATTCCATAAAATAATTTTCATAATAAATATAAAATACAGAAAAATAAAAAAAAATGTTTATTTTATTAATATTAATTTCACTATTATTATTTTTGTAAATAAATAACTAACAATTAATTTAGTGTAATTTAGGTTTTAAATTTCAATCTTTTCTTAATAAATAAAAATATATAGAATTAGGTTTTTTAACATTTTTCATCCTTTTCTTAATCAATTTTTTCTCATTTATTTATTATTATTATTACTATTTATTTTTGTAAATAAACATACATATTAATTAATTAGTAAATTAGAGTAATTTTAATATTTTTTCTTAATAAATAAAAATGGTTAGAATTAGGGTTAATTAATTTCTTAATTTTATTCTCTCATAAAAAGTCATAAATACAAAAAACTCAAAAATCTTTTCTTTTTTATTTTAATTTAATTAAATTGCTTAATAATAATTTAATTTCATTAAAAAGGGTCCAACGCCCTCGTTTCCAGTTTTAATTCAATTCGTGTATTTATTTCTTTTTCTTTTAATATTTATGTACCTCTCCCAAAGCCTTGTAAACTCGGACATTTTAATCTTTCGCACTTTACTTTATTTCTTTATTTTATGCCAAATCGGGTCCTGGATTTTAATTTGGCGATGTGGACCCGCGCCTTTGTAATAGTTTAGGAACTTTATATTTCTCGCAATTTTTAACTATTAATAATGACATGCAAGAATGAATGATAAAATAAAAACAAACGCATAGATCACTTTGACAAAAGACAAAAATAAATGAAAACGACACACAAATCACACACCACCCCTAGGGTACGCCTCACTGTTGCCTTGCCTCGAAAGGTGATCGTCGAGTAGAGGATGTCTTAGTAAGTCCTCATGATCCGGGAACCTGGCATGAGGGTAGCTTCTAAGGTGTCTTCCCATTGCTCTGGTGATCACCATGTCCCGAACCTCGAATTGACCCGAACACCTCCAATGGTGGGATGGCACTACTTTAAAGGACATTTACATAGACGAATTCCTTAGGGTAGGTAGACGACTCTAGATACTTGCTCTAATTTCAAAACAATTCAAAAAAATACTTTTCACACCAACACCTTTTAAAAAAGCTTTCGAAAGCAATTTTTCAAACACTCTTGAGGATCGATACAAGAGTCGAACTGGAATTTTCAAAGAAACTTTTTAAAACCCACAATTGAAAAGCAAACAAACCTTTTGAAAACACAAATGAGCAAGTATCTAAGAGCCCATGGATAACCATGGATAGAAAGGGTGCTAACACCTTCCCTTTCTATAATCTACCTCCCGAACCGAGAGCAATCTCTATAAGGAATTTTTATGTGCTTTTGTCCTTTCCATTTGGATAAAATAAAAGACGGTGGCGACTCTTGCTTCCGCGACATTTCGCGAACCAGCGTTAAATAGTCAGTTCCAGATCCACCGATCACAGAACTGGCGACTCTGCTGGGGATATAAACTTAAAGTGAGGTGTACCTTAGGGCTAGTTCATAACTATGTTTTCAATTGTTTTCCTTGTGTGCTTTAAATTGTGGGTTGCTTGGGAGTTCTATAGATCCTAACCCGGATCTGGGGGATACCTTCTTAGAAAGTAGCAACAAGACTGTAAGGGAACTGTGCGGGGTATACCGACATGGTTGAAACAGTCTGCTACGTTGATGTGACACTTTGGTGTGTACCAGTAACCCTTGAGTTCAGTCAAGGAGAGTACGGGCCTCCGCGTGGTGTCGTGAAGCATCAACAGACCTTAGGAACCTTAATTGAACTATCTTGGCCTCTTTAGGGTAGTGAGATAACTGACTTTGGTGCAGTCCGAGGTTGGTTGATACTCGATACTACACTCAATTGAGGGTTGCTTTCCTGGAATATTTCGGTCGCCAGTTCAGTGGCTAAATCGAAACGATGAACAATGAAAGCAATCCAGTGATATTGGGACCCTTAGAACCCGGTTACTTCTAATAGGACAGGTTGAGCCCACCAACTTCAAGAGGGTAATACCCAGACCCCATGCTGGCCTAAACTCTAAGGGTTTCTCTTGTGTGACTTGTGTGCCTTCGTACTTGACTATTTGCATGCTTGTTGTCTGACACTTGAGCTTCTTGCAGGTTTGTTTGTAGTCCTTAATTAGGACTCATAACAAGGTCTACCGAGTTTCTTGCAGGTTTCGTTTATAGTCCTTAATTGGGACTCATGACAGGGTTTACTAAGTTTCTTGCAGGTTTTGGTTTGCAGTCCTTAATTGGGACTCATAACAGGGCTACTCACATTACCCCATGCATACCATAACATCATACCATTGCATACATCCTAACCCATTTCAAGGATCTCAAGGGCTTGTGATGCAGGTCATGGTGAATCAACTATCCCAGCAAGGGGCAAAGAGGATTTATTTTCCTCTAGCCAAGGTAGTCAGGGGCTATGACCCACTGGATATGGTGAGCCTTTGACCCTTGAAGAAGGACCCTCAATAATATGCAGTTCCTTCAATCAAGCTACCGGACCCAAATTCTAACCAATTTTCTTGTTTACCCTACGAGGTCCTTGAAAACATTGCATGCATATCATACATATCATTGCATAACAGGTACCCTTTCTCTGCAGGTTGCTTACCTTCTTCGCTGTTTATTTCAGCCGATCGTCATGAATCCTGAGTCCTCAACCGAGCACACTATCAAGGCCCTCCAGGCTCAGAACGCCCAGTTCCAAGGGCTGATCATGAATTTGACCCAGGGGCAACAAGATCTGAAGGCTCTGCTCTTGAAGAAGGAAAAGAAGAAGAAGAGGACTGTTTTGTTCAGCCCTAGACGCAGATCTGAGAACACCCTGCAGGATGAAGCTGAGAGGACAACTCCATCTGTGGGGAAAGGCAGTCATCAAGAGGAAAGGCTTCCCAGTCCAGTGGTCTCCGACAATGAGACAGATTTCAACAACGAACAGTACCCTCCGGCTGAGGATAGGTACAAACAGTTGGAAGACCGGCTAAGTGCTATGGAGATACAAAAAGTGCCTGGCCTGGACTTCGAGGATCTAGGTCTGTCTTCTGGGGTAGTGATCCCGCACAAATTCAAGGCACCTGTCTTTGCAAAATACGACGGGGCATCCTGTCCAAAGCTGCATCTCAGGTCATACATGAGGAGGATCCAGCCCTACACGGCCGACAGGAACTTATGGATCCACTTTTTCCAGGAAAGTCTTTCAGGGACTCAGCTTGACTGGTTCTATCAACTGAATGGAGCCAACATCCGTACCTGGGAAGACTTAGCCACTGCATTCTACAAGCAGTACCAGTACAATGCCGACCTCGCTCCCACGCGCACTCAGCTTCAGGGGATGTCTATGGGTACGGGTGAAGGTTTCAAAGAATATGCTCAAAAATGGAGGGACCTTGCTGGAAGGGTACAACCACCTCTGACTGACCGCGAGCTCGTCGACATGTTCTTGGGGACCCTATCTGGGCCATTTTTCAACCACCTGATTGGGAATTCTGCTGCTGGGTTTACAGATCTGATCTTGACCGGAGAAAGAATAGAAGCTGGCATCAAGTCCGGGAAAATACAGAATGGTGACTCCTCGAACACTGAGAAGAAACAATCCAAAAGAGAATCTAGTGTTGTCAACGCAGTAACTATTGCAAAGCCGGCCGGTACTCCTCAACGTCACCACCAACAAAGGGAAGAAAGACCTAAGAGGCAATTTACTCCCCTCGGCATGACCTTGTCACAGATATTGCCACAGCTGCTGGAAACCAAGTTGGTAACTCTCATGGATCCCCCGAAGAATCCTAACAGGACACCTTCAAGGTACAATCCCAATGTTCGTTGCGCCTATCATTCTGACAGCCTGGGGCATGCTACAGATGACTGTTGGACTTTGAGGAATAGGGTTCAAGATCTGATTGATGCAAAGGAAGTCCAACTTGACTCTCCAGAGACTCCCAATGTGATAACTGCTCCCTTGCCAAGACATGACTAGGATTGGATTTTTTTGTTCATTCGAATGTTCAATTTGTAATCTTCTTTCAATGGTTCAAACATTTTGTTTCATGTCAAACACTGTTATTTCATTAATGCACTACACATGTCTGTTTTGAAGTAATCATTTCGTATTCACTATGTGCAAATTATTTTCATATTTTTTCTGATGTCAACTCTCGATTAATAATTCTAAGCCTCTTGAGGGAGGATGACGAAAACGATACCATGATCTTTACAGTATGCTTTTGAACAAACCCCGCTGATGAGGTACAGGCATTGTTTCAATCCCTAAACACTGGAGTTATAAGGATGATAATCCCTCGTCAACCCCTCTGAGCCAAAGAAGTAGGAGTTTTTCTTTTCGAAATTTAAAACCCTTAATCATAACCTGGGGCAGGGTAGTCTCTCAGTTGATCCAAGTGCATAACGAATGGCACCAAAGAGGTCCTTACAAAACAAAGAAAGACAGTGATGGTTCCGAATAATCAATAAAGAAAGGCAGTCAAATAAAAAAACCAGTAGGTCAAAACCCATGAAGGAGACTTACAAAACTGGGGCATCCCGCTGACTGTAATTCCAAAAAAAAAAAAGGAAACTGTTCAAGCAAAAAAGAAAGGGATAACAAAAATCGGACAAGAAAGAGGTCTTACAAACCCTCAGCAAAAAAGGAATGACTGCCTATTCAAAATAAATTATCAACATCTGAATCATCACCGGAAAATCAGAACAAAGACTCAAACAAGGTCCAACGTATGATCAACTGAGTTTAGGTTTGAAGAACATCAAGAAGAGCGGGTGGGTACAAATAAATTTTGAGCCTTTATCCTTTGTTTCTTAAACCGTGAACCAGACCACGTTATAACCCTTAAAAAGTCCTAGCTGAAGCATGGGTTAGTTCGAAAGCATACTGTTACAAAAGGTATCCTGACTCCTTAAGGCTTGCGGTAAAATAACGAGTTGACATCGCAGTTTACAAAATTCACTTGTTTTTACTAAAAAATGCATTTTCAAAAAACTTCAAGACAAACATAAGCTTTGCATTTCTGATATAACATTGCTTGCATATGACTAGTTGTTTGAACAACAGAGAAATTCGCATGACGAAAGTCTAATGAACAAGAGTAGCTCCAATCGAGGGGCATGACATGATCATTGTCCGTCATCTGGGGCAGTTAAGTCAAGATTCAGAGAATCTCTCAAATGCCAAATAGCCTGGGGCAAATCTCCGTCTAAGTCACTTGGGGCATTGGACGATCAAACGAAGATCTTTTGGTGGCATGGCAACACAACAACTGGGGCACCTCCCTACACTCTGAGAGCGTGGGCATAGTCGAAAAAATACTACGCATAATCAAAGACCCGCTAGGTTGACACACCTAGGCAAAAATAAGGGCTTCCCGGCGAACCAAAAGGGTTCGGGCAAAATTAGGGATGAAATGAAAAATCTGTACACCCGGCAAGTCGAAAACCTGAAAAGGCGGCTTGGGCAAAAATGGGTATCCCGGTGGACCGAAAACCCGAAAGGGCGGTCCAGGCAAAAGTTAGGGATCAAAGCGTACGACTATGTCCTGACATCTCGTCACCTGTCTACCAGAAGATTTGTCAATTACCCTCACAGGTCTTCCTCTCCCACATCAGAAACAGGGGCAATAAAGAGTTGTCTAAGCAATCTAATTATTCTGTCCTTCCAGGTATCAAGGTAGGTTCCATTGAAGAACATAACCGATGCATATCAAAACTTCCCCAGGAAAGTCCAATCCAGTTTCCCCAGGAAAGTTGGAATTCATCTCCCCAAGCAGTAAGCTTATCCCCAGTAGATTCTGGAAGCTTATCCCTCGCAGAGCACGAACGCGTCGTCCGACTTTATTCAAAGAGTTATTTCCTTAACAGGATATAACTGGGTTATCCTCAGCCAAAAGCTATAGAAAGAGCGTCCCCGACGAAGTTTTCTTACCCCCAGCGAAGTCTATCAACACTTCCAACACAACAATGGTATCCCCAGCAAGTTATTATCAACAACTCAGCAAAGTATCTCTCTCCCCATAGAGTATCACTTCCCAGCATGGTCGCTAGAGTATTTTTTCTCCCCGCAGAATCTTCCATTTGCCAAGTTTATTCCTCAACGGAGTCATCTTCTCCTACCGGTACTCTTGCGGTTATTATCCCCAGCGGAAGCAAAGATCTATTCTTCAAACATCAGCCCAGGAGTGACTTCCCGGCACCCGTCAAGGATTTACCTTCCTAGACGAAAAATACATTCATAAACATCACATTTTCATACATCATGATACATGCATATGTGCGTCATGTCATACAATCTCATTTATGTCGTTGCTTGATCCATATCATGCACTGCATATGATTGACCTTTACCTTCCAGGAAGGATACAGTTAAATGATCAGCTATGTCAGAGTAGACAAATATAGCCAAAAGAGACCAATTCAGTCAAAGTAGACCAATTCAGTCAAAGTAGACAAATTCAGTCAAAGAATACAAATCCAGTCAAAAGAAGACAAGTCCAGTTAAAATTACTTCCACTCGTCGTTATAGACACTCGTCGTCATAGACACTCGTCGTTATAGATACTCGTCGTTATAGACACTCGTCGTTATAGACACTCGTCTTGATAGACACTCGTCGTGATAGACACTCGTCGTGATAGACACTCGTCGTGATAGACACTCGTCGTGATAGACACTCGTCGTGATAGACGCTCGTCGTTATAGACACTCGTCGTTATAGACACTCGTCGTTATAGACACTCGTCGTGATAGACACTCGTCGTGATAGACACTCGTCGTGATAGACACTCGTCGTTATAGACACTCGTCGTGATAGACACTCGTCGTGATAGACACTCGTCGTGATAGACACTCGTCGTGATAGACACTCGTCGTTATAGACACTCGTCGTTATAGACACTCGTCGTTATAGACACTCGTCGTGATAGACACTCGTCGTGATAGACACTCGTCGTGATAGACACTCGTCGTGATAGACACTCGTCGTGATAGACACTCGTCGTTATAGACACTCGTCGTGATAGACACTCGTCGTGATAGACACTCATCGTGATAGACACTCGTCGTGATAGACACTCGTCGTGATAAGACACTCGTCGTTATAGACACTCGTCGTTATAGACCACCCGTCCGTGGAAATAACCTGTCAGTAGAGACAACTCACCAACCTTACTAATTTCCTTTCAGATTATAATTTCCTATGGTTCTCTCCCCGACGGTGCGTGAGATGTAATTCCCTTTCAGATTATAATTTCCTATGGTTCTCTCCCCGACGGTGCGTGAGATGTAATTCCCTTTCAGATTATAATTTCCTATGGTTCTCTCCCCGACGGTGCGTGAGATGTAATTCCCTCTCAGGTTATAATTTCCTATGGTTCTCTCCCCGACGGTGCGTGAGATGTAATTCCCTTTCAGATTATAATTTCCTATGGTTCTCTCCCCGACGGTGCGTGAGATGTAATTCTCTTTCAGATTATAATTTCCTATGGTTCTCTCCCCGACGGTGCGTGAGATGTAATTCCCTTTCAGATTATAATTTCCTATGGTTCTCTCCCCGACGATTATAATTTCCTATGGTTCTCTCCCCGACGGTTATAATTTCCTATGGTTCTCTCCCCGACGGTGCGTGAGATGTAATTCCCTTTCAGATTATAATTTCCTTTGGTTCTCTTCCCGATACTGCGAAGATGGTAATTCCCACCAAGATTTTCTCAACGAGCATTGTTGAGATTAAAGTCACCCAAGGTTCTCTTACCGTTCATGCTGAGGTAGTAACCACCCCTGGTTCATTCATCACCGTTTGAAGCTCCAGATCCAGCTCCTGTAACCAATCAGGACACATCTATACCAAGCATCTGAAAATCAGCTCCTGCAACATGTCAGGTAATCATTTTCTGTTTTGCAGGTACGCAAGTTCTCGCTAAGGAATCTCTTACGCGATCAACATCCAGATGGCATCTATAAGCCCATCATCCTATCCAGCAACCTCTAAATGGCATCTATAAGCCCATTCCATCATCGCACTGCTACTATGTGAGCGCAAATTTCTGGGCACTCTAGTGTTCAATCATCTTCCACCCTCGGATTACGAAAGGCACGTCAGCCAATCTGCATCCTCAGGTTTAAGAAGATTGAACAGGGGCAACTGTTGTACCCCAAAATTTGCCCTCACATATTTCTCAAAAAAACATTTCAAGAAAAATTCACAAGTCCAACCTGGCGCGTCATATTCAGGTATTCTTTCGCCAAGATATCTCTGATAACGTATTCTCAAATTCAGGTTCGGCTCAAGAGTCAATTCTTTAAAGAAGGTGTCCGAATGTGTGAGTTTTCTTGAAGAGATATAGTGAAAAAGTGTGCTGAAAGTGCAGTTTTTACGCGCTAAAAAATTCATAACTTGAAGATCGTGACCCGTTTTGAACCCGTTCCGGTGGCCAAAATTCCGTCTTGACATTATCTACGTTTTCATCTCTCACGGCTGGAAGCCAATTTCGATCAGAAGGTCTTCAAAAATGTGGATTTATCAAGTATTTTCGTGCAGAAATTTGTGACAGAAGTTTATTTGCGTCATGTTCAAAAAATCATAACTTGGTCGATTTTCATCGTATCGAGCTGGTTCTGGCGCCAAAATTTCACAAATTGAGTTGGCTACATTTTCACAGAAGGTATTGAGTTCAAACGGTATTCAAAAGGCCTTCGTTTTTTGCTCAGAGTGCGTGACACACCGAAAATCCTGAATGCTGAATATTATTTCATCTGGGCCGAAACTTCGAAAATTCATAACTCGGTCAATTTTTATCGGATTGGACTCATATTTTTACACAAGGTCCCTGACTTGTAGATCTACAACTTTGCTTCAAAAGTAGAGACCGGATTATGCTCCGATCAATACCAGTTTTTTATTGAAGAACGTGTCAGAGTCGACACTGAAGCCCAAAATAAGTTTGTCTGAGCTGAAACTTCAAAAATTCATAACTAATTCACCGTTTATCCGATTGAGTCGATTTTCGGACATGAGTTAGTTCTCGATGCCGGCTACATTTTGTTTTCACATTTCAACTTCAAAAAATGCACTTAAGTCCCTGCGATTTAGCCTGGAAAGTGACGAATTCAAGTGAATATTGGAGGCCCAATTGCACATTCAAAGCCCATTTGCTTTACCCTAATTTCCATTATATAATCACCTTCTTTTCACACAAACCAGAAGAGAAAAAAGAGAGAAAAAACCTTGCCACAACACTGTTAGAATATCAAACTCTTTCAAGAACCCTAAAACCTTGAAATCCTTATTACAAATCTCTCTCTCACTACAAGCAAGCCATCACAGTTATAAACCAATACCTCACTACTTCTTCAGTAATGATAAGGCTGGCTTGATCTCCATGATCCTAATCTTCCAGTAAGGCATAAAAGCATTCAGGTCACTAATCTTCCAGTAAGGGTAAGATTGATTTGATCTCCATGATCAAAAGGGTATAATCATTCATACATGCCATATTGTGCCTAAACATTAAATTTCTTCATATGTTGGTTTTATTTGAATTTTTATGATTTTATTTAATGTGTTCATGAGGTTCAACACTGCAGATTTAGACAGGATCCCATGCAGGTTCATTAAGGAACGTTGAGGCCAAAAGCCAAATGGCCAAAAAGCCAGAAGCCAAATGGGCAAAACAGAACATTTTACACATGACACCAATACATGGCGAGGCAGACATTAAGCCAGACATTAAGGGAACGTTGAAGCCAGAACACAAATGGCCAAAAGCCAAAAGCCAAATGGCCAAAGTAGAACAACTTATGCATGAAACTCAATCCAATGACCAAAGAATGCAGACCACGGTACTCAGGAGTCAATACTTCAAAAAACCTCCCATTGAGCCAGACACCCCCTATGGTTTGCTCAATTTTTAATTTTTATTTGTTTTTCCTTTTTATTCTTTTAATTGTTTTTTAATTGCTTTCTTTTAATTCCATAAAATAATTTTCATAATAAATATAAAATACAGAAAAATCAAAAAAATATTTATTTTATTAATATTAATTTCACTATTATTATTTTTGTAAATAAATAACTAACAATTAATTTAGTGTAATTTAGGTTTTAAATTTCAATCTTTTCTTAATAAATAAAAATATATAGAATTAGGTTTTTTAACATTTTTCATCATTTTCTTAATCAATTTTTTCTCATTTATTTATTATTATAATTACTATTTATTTTTGTAAATAAACATACATATTAATTAATTAGTAAATTAGAGTAATTTTAATATTTTTTCTTAATAAATAAAAATGGTTAGAATTAGGGTTAATTAATTTCTTAATTTTATTCTCTCATAAAAAGTCATAAATACAAAAAACTCAAAAATCTTTTCTTTTTTATTTTAATTTAATTAATTTGCTTAATAATAATTTAATTTCATTAAAAAGGGTCCAACGCCCTCGTTTCCAGTTTTAATTCAATTCGTGTATTTATTTCTTTTTCTTTTAATAATGTACCTCTCCCAAAGCCTTGTAAACTCGGACATTTTAATCTTTCGCACTTTACTTTATTTCTTTATTTTATGCCAAATCGGGTCCTGGATTTTAATTTGGCGATGTGGACCCGCGCCTTTGTAATAGTTTAGGAACTTTATATTTCTCGCAATTTTTAACTATTAATAATGACATGCAAGAATGAATGATAAAATAAAAACAAACGCATAGATCACTTTGACAAAAGACAAAAATAAATGAAAACGACACACAAATCACACACCACCCCTAGGGTACGCCTCACTGTTGCCTTGCCTCGAAAGGTGATCGTCGAGTAGAGGATGTCTTAGTAAGTCCTCATGATCCGGGAACCTGGCATGAGGGTAGCTTCTAAGGTGTCTTCCCATTGCTCTGGTGATCACCATGTCCCGAACCTCGAATTGACCCGAACACCTCCAATGGTGGTGCTACCTACCTCTCAATGGTGGGATGGCATTACTTTAAAGGACATTTACACAGACGAATTCCTTAGGGTAGGTAGACGACTCTAGATACTTGCTCTAATTTCAAAACAATTCAAAAAAATACTTTTCACACCAACACCTTTTAAAAAAGCTTTCGAAAGCAATTTTTCAAACACTCTTGAGGATCGATACAAGAGTCGAACTGGAATTTTCAAAGAAACTTTTTAAAACCCACAATTGAAAAGCAAACAAACCTTTTGAAAACACAAATGAGCAAGTATCTAAGAGCCCATGGATAACCATGGATAGAAAGGGTGCTAACACTTTCCCTTTCTATAATCTACCTCCCGAACCGAGAGCAATCTCTATAAGGAATTTTTCTGTGCTTTTGTCCTTTCCATTTGGAGAAAATAAAAGACGGTGGCGACTCTTGCTTCCGCGACATTTCGCGAACCAGCGTTAAATAGTCAGTTCCAGATCCACCGATCACACTCTCCATACAACCTCCCCAAACAAGACATCCGAAGGTGAA
Organism: Vicia faba; assembly: GCA_948472305.1. Lineage (NCBI taxonomy): Eukaryota > Viridiplantae > Streptophyta > Magnoliopsida > Fabales > Fabaceae > Vicia > Vicia faba. The sequence continues at coordinate 1,253,617,006 of OX451737.1, read as the reverse complement.
ATCCCCGAGTCTTACCAAAATCCTATAGCACTTGCATCTCAGAAAACCTCCAAATCATCCATAACCATGCACACCGTCGTCGCTTGGTCCCTATAAACTGGTGTAAAAAATGTACCATGCCATATCCTATAAGCGACATGGTCCGCAAATCCTGTCAGCACGAACCTGTCTGAAGGTCCTCTAGGAAAACCTCCATCAGTGTGTATTGATGGCTCTGTAGACGCACGAGTCGTGGTGTATGTATCAGTGGGAGACATCTCATCAATTCGCTCAGCAACAACCTTCTGCTCAATCTCCTACACCATAGGCTCCACAATATGCTCCTCAACTACCGGCTCCACATAGGAACAGGAGCATGTATGTCCTCAGTAGGAGCCTGTACCTCCTCAGTAGGAGTCTGTACCTCTTCAGTAGGAGTATGTACCTCCTCAACAGTGGATACTAACACCCCGACGACGAAGTGCGTGAAACTGCGTCTGCTGCTCAACCATTCGTTTTTGGTGAGAACCGATCGGAGGACGGCGTCCAGCCCATAACTCTGAAACATGCGCCTCGTCAGCTCAGGCTTCAGCATCAGCTCTATCAATAGTCCGTCCTGCAATAGAACCATCTCTACCTCTGGTCCTCACTGCAAAATAAGAAAATATTAAGAAAATATAAACTACAAGAAATTTCTAAATTTTTGGTATTTTTCAAAAAAATTGAACTACCGAAATTTTCAAAATTTCTGATATTTTGTGACGTACCCGAAATTTTAAAATTTTTAGTATAAATGGTAAATGAAAATACCGGATATTTTTGAAATTTTCGATAGGAAAATACCAAATATTTTAAGATTTCCAGTACAAAATACCGGAAATTTCACAAATTTGCCGTAAATTCTTACTTGTTCACGAAATTTCCAATATCACCTTTGAAATTTCCGATATCGTCCAAAATTTTGAAAAATCCAATTGGTCACGTAAATTTAAAATTTGTGATAAATAATTTGAGTATGGACAATTTGATCTTTTCATACCATTTAAGAGATGTCATACCATTTAAGAGATGCCATGTATAATGTAGAGGGTGACAAGTTAATTTTTCTATGAATACGCAGAGAAAGACAAAATAGAATCATCTCAAACTAAATTGAGTAAGATTTTATTTTCTATATTTAATTAAACACAAATAGAATAAATTTATCAATCAATATTTGTTTGTACTTATAAATAACTTTGAAAAAAAATAGAATAAATTTAAACCCATCTCTATCTTATTCTTATCAACTTTTTATTATATCTTGTGATTATCATATCTTGAGCATCATCAAAAGGCCCTAAATTTATCATATCTTGAGCATCAAAAGGCCCTAAATTTATATCTGTACTCTTGATGTCCAGTAAAAACTATATTTAAGTTCATCATTGAGCAATTTCTAAATATTTAAAACAGAAACACATGATTTTTATAATTTAAAAGACACCATTTTGTAATTTAAAGACAAACAGAGGAAGACATGTTTTGAGCATATAGCAAATATTGCATCTTATTTCAGCATTTTACGGCATGATATTTATATCATAATTTTTCAAGTCTAATATTTATCTTGCTATTATCGCAATAAGATTGAAATTAAAATTTCCATAAATCCACAAATACATGATGATTTTGTTACTGCTATTGATACCAGGGAAAGAGTATCGAAAATCGATTGGGCAAGATCTTCCTCATTCCTTCAAAAACAAAATCCAAACCTGCTGCTGTAAAGTTCGAAAGTATAAAAATTATCAAAGCCTGCAGTTTTCGAAACTATGTGAAAATGTGCATTCATGTTGTGGAGAGATGAGGGAATTTATGTAGAGATAAAGCCATCAACCCTTAAGGAAAAATAACACAAAACCAACTAAGACAGATAGTAGAAGGATGAGAGCAGCAGCTACAACACTAATTTGACCTGACTTCGCCGATTTATTACTAGAACTCTCTCCTCTGCCATCGAGTTTCAACTTGTCCTCCATGAGGTGAGTTTCTGAATAAGCCAGCACTGCTACATCCCAGAAAGATTTAGTTTTGAAAGATATGGCTTCTTTTTCTGGTTCCAAAATTGTAGAGACCTCGGTTGGAGCTTCCATGGATAACAACTCCATACAGTGATCTTTTAAAACCTAAGAACAAATCGCAAGTAATTGACTTTAAAACTAAATCAGACATGCAAACAAAATTCACACAGATAGAAACCAAACCTCAACAGTTTCAGAAGGCTGCAAGTAATCACACACATTCGTCCCTGCTAACCATGGTGCGAAAACTCTTCTAGGAAAAGGAAGGCCGCATTCTTTTCTGTCAAAAACAATAATAGATTTATTATTTAATTAAATGTTCAGAAGCCAAAATAACAAAAATGTGCCAATTACCGTATATGCATTGAATTGATTATCACTTCTAGATGTTACGCACGCGGACACAAAGATTTACTTTCAAAAAACACTTGAGTATATCAATGAGTGGTATGTTGTAGATACTACTACAAACTACTTACCTCAATAAATGAAGCACAAGTTGTGAAACGGGCTTTTCAATTGATACATCATCATCACTTACTTGCCTTCCAACATCATGATGGTTATCTGAATCAACATCTGTCTCATCACGGATTATATCCAATCTACTATGCAGGCTCGTAATGATATCTCCCTGTGCACAGAATTGTGATCCATGACAATATTAGAAAAGATCAGGAAGTGGTAAAGGGGAGTCGGTGAAGTTATCAGTTAACTTTATAAACACATGAGAGGCTGTAGATCCAAATAACCATACTTCGGGGAAGATCGGTGTTGCCGATGGCAGATGGCGGTCCATGGCGGAGAGCCAAAATCCCGCCATACCGGCCACTTCGCGGCGCCGTTATAGCGAATTATGGCGGGAAAAACCGCAACATTGGCTGATATTTACCATTGCGGCAAGCCCAAAAACCGCCATGTATAACCGCCATAGCGGCCATGGCGCCGCCATTTCATAACACTGGGGAAGATACTTCCAAACAAATTCTACACTTAAGAGAGCCCTTGAATAAAAGAGCAGAAGTTTCATCATGTATTATTATTCACCTTTATATCAGTCACAGCTTGTGAAATGGGCTCTTTCGAATTCAGGTACGCAAAAGAACATACTGTGCCACTAAAAGAAAGAATACCAGAAACATCTTTTTTGCTGTATGCTTTATAAGATATTCACAATTAATGTTAGAAAATGAAATTCTAAACCAACTAGAAAAATAACAAGAGCTAATATAACAAGAATATTCATATGATATAAGATTGAAGGAAAATATACCTTCAATAGAACTACTATTCAAAAATGGTATTAGCAATTCAACTTCATGCACACCATCCGATGAGCATGGCTCATCATCAAGAACCTAAAGTTGTAGAAATATAAACAATTTTTAATGAAATAATGTCAACAGAGAAATGCCTTGTACAGTGTAATGCAATAGAAACGCACATATGTGTGAGAAGAGATAGAAAAACAAAAATCAGAGGAAGATTAACAAAACCTAGAGTGGGTGGAATAAAAACGCTTTCGTAACAAAATTTGTATGTTAAACTTCTTTTTATACAAACGAGCATAATATACTTTAAAGAAATTCCAGCCCAAACCACAAATAATAGCAACCTCTCTTAATATTATATCATGTCAGATATGAGCTATGCACATCATTATGTCTATAACTGGAGCTTATAATTTTCTGACCCGCTTACAGATCCACATTTTATTCATTTTTATGATACTTTTCTTATATTCTAACAACCTCAATAGTTGCAGTGCAATCTCAACACAATATCAATATCCACAATCTGCAAGATATAGCTTTCATGTGCATCAAGGAAAAAAGAAGAGATCAATATCAAAATGTTACTCTAATTGAAGTTCAACCTAAATCTGTGCTGACATAAACCATTTTCAGGCATGCAATATTCAGGGCAGAAAGCTAGTGTGTCACAATAAATACACATGTCATAGGAGGTAAACATGTTACAACTAAGGAATCAACACAAAATTGCTTCTTACTTCTGACTAATGATTACAATAGTGAAAAGGTGAAAAGAAACTTGAGAAGTGAAATAGTTTACCAATTTACCATCGATCAGGGCTTTTGCTTCTGCAAGCTCATTGGCATGAAGAGATATTGCATGATGAAGAACATCACTCATTGTCTGGAACTTGGATGCACCATCATGCAATATAGGTAACCTTGTGAGAGATAATTCCGTATAAAAAAAAAAACTCAATATTAAGAGAGGTTGAATTCTAGTCAATAAATAGAAGAATATCCTAAATTTGTGAGGTTGTTACCTAAGGTTAAAGTTGTGCATGCATCTAAAAGTTTGAAAAGAACTTAAGACTTTCCCCAGTTTAAATTCACAAGGGCGGAGACTACTAGATGTAATATTTGAAGATAGTGAGCAGTTTCTACAATTCCACCTGCACAAATGGTAATAGAACAGAACAAACACCCAATCACAGCAGAAACAAAAAAAAAATGTTATCAGCTAAATGACCCATTTGGAAGTGTAACAAAATAGAAGAATTTGGGTTACCTTCTCTGGCCATAACAAATGTGAAGAAGCAGTCTTTCGCCCCAGTTAGCCTCTGAAAGCGGTGCTGCTTCAGCAACTCCCTTCACAGTCTGCAAAGAAAAAAGGTAAAAATGACTAAATACCGAACCTAGAGAGCTATGTAGCACCGTCGGATTAAGACACCAGACACCTCTAGTGTATGACACCGACACATGGGGTTATGTTTAATTACTTTAATCATCTGAAACTATATTAGTATCAGTGTCTATGTGTCAATATCAGTGTTGTAGTTGACAACTATGTCTGAATCAGAGTAGTCATTCCCGGATAGCGACGGAGCAAACGACCCCAAAAATGGGATAGCAGGATAGCGGGATGAACACTTTATTTGATCATATTTTGGACAAATTACATATAATAATTACAATAACAACTACAACAACAACAACTACGCCTTATCCCACTAGGTGGGATCGGCTACATGGATCAACTTTCGCCATAATGTTCTATCAAGGACCATGCTTCTTGTTGGTGCACAAGGTTAATAAATGAAGGAAAGGTAAGAGAGAATATATTTACTGCAATGACGGCTATAAAGCTTACAAAAAGAATGATTGAACAATGATTGTTGTTACTTTTAGTGTTACAAATGACAGCTACCACTAGTCTATTTATACACAAAGTAAATTGCCACGTAGGCCCAATAAAAGGTAAACTTAATGACTAAGTTAAAAGATACAAACTAGGAAATACTAAACTTAACAGCTACGCTAACAAACTCAGAACCCAGAAGCTGAGCTGAACATACTTCTGGACATAACCTCAGAAGCTTCTGCTTCTGACCAATAACAACTTCATGAATATATCAAACTACTGCTTCTAACTAAGCAGTCTCGGAAGCTTACAGCTTCTGACTAACAACCTCATAAGCTCAACTGCTTCTGAGCAACACTACTTCTGAGCAACAACATCATAAGTTTTTTACTCTAACAACAACTTCTGAATATGAAATACTTTCCAACACTTCTATCCAACTCATTAATTTCGAGATCTTTCTTGATAACTTCTCTTATAGTCTTTTTGGATCTTCCTCTTCCTCGAATTGTTTGTCTTCTCTCCATCTGGTCTACTCTCCTTACTATAGAGTCTACAGGTCTTCTCTCTATATGCCCAAACCACCTAAGTCTATTTTCCATCATCTCCTCTACAATAGGCACTACTCCAACACTCTCTAATATTTTCATTTCTAATTTTATCCTGTCGAGTTTTACCACACATCCACCGCAACATCCTCATCTCCGCTACACCTACTTTATTCTCGTGTTGGTTCTTAACCGCCCAACATTATGTCCCGTACAAAATCGTAGGTCTTACCGCAGTCCGATAAAACTTTCCCTTTAGCTTGAGCGGTACCTTTGCATCACATCAAACATCCGATGCCTTTCTCCATTTCATCCATCCTGCTTGAATACGATGGTTTACATCCCCTTCTATTTCTCCACCATTCTGTATTACGGACCCAAGATATTTAAACCATGTGACTTGAGGGATAATATGGTCTTCTACTTTCACCTATAAATTAGAAACCCTGCTTCTTTTGTTGAACTTACATTCCATATACTCTGACTTACTTCTACTTAGGCGAAAACCATGTGTTTCTAAAGCTCTTCTCCAAGTCTCCAACCTCTCATTTAACTCCTCCCCCGACTCTCCAAGGAGGACTATATCATCTGCAAAAAGCATGCATCTCGGCGCTATCTCTTGGATTTGTTCCGTGAGTACATCCAAAATTAGATAAAAAGGTAGGGACTTAGGGTTGACCCTTGATGCAAACCAATTGTGATGGGAAAATCATTTGTCTCTCCACCCTGTGTCCTAACACTAGTGGATATGCTTTCATATATATCTTGGATAGCTCGAATATATGCAACCCTAACCCATTTCTTCTCTAGAGCTTTCCATAGAATCTCTCTAGGCACTCTATCATACGCCTTCTCCAAGTCAATAAAATATAAACATATATTTTAATGTAAAATTAAACAAATAACTTAACTCATAAAATATTCATAAATCAAAGCACACATTACTCTTGAACTGCATAAGCGACTATGAGCGAAGGTTAAGGTTGAGTCTCAACTCAAATTTGATTGAAAAATCCAAAATTACCCTTAAAATATTGTAAATTTAAGGGGTAATTTCAGGTTTTTCAGAGGGGAAAAGGATAGTGGGCAAGAAACGGCTATACCCCGCTATATACCCTATTGCGGGAGCTATAGTGTTCTACACCACTAAGGCCCTTCATAGAACTTGGCCTCCACTTCGCTATAGCGAGATAGCGCCGCTATTGACTTACTCTGGTCTGGATTATTGCTTCATAGCTAGAGAGTAACATAACATGCACACGCTAACAACCAAATTAATCAGAATTCGGTAACATGTATATACCTGGCAAAGCATTATGGTTGAATTCTTGAAAACATTATCACTAACCCAAACATACACACCAACAACCTTAATACCCCCAACCAACATTCTAGAAACCTGCATAACAACACAATTGAAATCAAACTCAGCAAACACAACATCAAAAAATAACAATCATCACAATTCAACAGAGACGATAAACGAACCTGACGAGCATGTTCGGAAACCCAATCCTTATCAATGAACAAAGAAGAAGAATCGGGGGTTTGAGATTTTGACTTGGACGCGGTTTTCTTGTCGGGTTGGGTGATGGAAGAAGCGGGATCGCCGGAGTCATTGGGAGGAGTTGGAATCAAATCGAAGAGGAAAACACGATCCAATGTGGAGCTGAATTTTCCGATGAGTAGACCTACCTGCAGTGAAGTTGGTTAGTTGGGAGAGAGATTGTAGAGAGAGAGATAGAGAGAGAGAAAGTGCCTCGGCTGGAGATGCGGATTTGGTGAGACGATCGTCGATGGGTTGGAATCGGGTTTCTTCTCCGATTACGCCTTTCACCATATCGTTGTGTTTTTCGGTTCCGACACGGTGAACCTGACCTAATTATTATTTTTTTTGAAATTTTATTTATAAAGACTTTATCATAGTGTATTATATTATGTTATAACATATTATAAAAATCGATTAAGCCATGGTTAATAATGAAAATCAAATTGAAGTTATATTAATTCAAGATTAATACAAAGAAATGTGATTATGAAATATTGATATAAAATAGGTTTTAATAGTCTTTTCGTTTATGTAAATAGTCGTGTTTTTTAGTTTAGTTTTTAATTATTTTTTTTGATTGAGTCTCTAATTTGTGATTTTCCTTTTTTTCTTAAAAAGAATAAATACAACATTTTTATAGTACTTTTTCTTTCTTCCACCTCCAAAGGATGGAGGGGGTATACAGCGAAAGTAGAGTTAGTCTTGATGTTATATTTATGTTAAACAAAATGATGTGGTTAACGTTGATGATGTGGAATTATTTTTTTATTTTTCTCTTTTGACACTCTTTTATGACGTGGTCTCAATTGTTTCTCACAAAAATGCACATACTTTTTTATTGTTAGTCCGTACAAATTAGGGTTTTGAAATAGGAAAAATAAGAAGCTTTGTGGGAAGCAATATCATGAGGAATATGAGGAACGATTTAGTGTGGTACATGATTGGGGTAGAATAAGGTATCGCTCAAATCTGATAGACGATTTAAGAACACGATTGAGGAAGACGAACGATTCAAGCAAAAGATTCTTCAATTAACCAGGTTCTATATTTTTCACAGTTCAAATCATAAGAGTTTGTTCTTTTCGTTGTATGTTCTTGAAATTTTTAGGGATGAGTTTTAGTTTGAATTTTATTATGGGGGTTAGCTTTGTTAGGGACTATGTAGTATGTTACACAAGGGGATATGAACAAGTAATAGATATTGATCATGATAGGTGGAGCCTCTTTAAAGCTAATGTATTACGAAAGAGATTACCTAACTTGATCATTCAGAATATTGGTTATGGTGGTATAACAATTATGCAGACATGTACAACAGAATGGTTAGTGATAGTGGTGTTTATGAGGTTTATAAGAAATGTTTGAGAGGGTAGAGCACATGTTATGTTTTAGGCATTTATATGCCAATTTCAAAAAGAAGTTTGGAGGAGGCACCCAGATTAGGGATTTGATGATGGGAGGGGAAAAGGCAACATACATTCAAGCATGGGATGCTAAGATGAAAGAATTGAAAGAGATTCATGCGAAGGCTTGGCAGTGGCTATCAAAGATACCTACCAAAGTATGGTGTATCATACATTTTCTTTCTATCATAAATGTGATGTACTTATGAATAATGTATTTGAAGCATTTAATAGCACTATATTAGTTTCCAGAGATAAATCAATCTTAATCATGTGTGAATGGATAAGAAACTACATCATGAATATGAATGCTAACTTAAGTAAAAGAGTTAATAGATGACAACATAGGATAATGGTTAGACCTAGACTTGGGTTAGATAAGGAAGTTGAACATTGATAAGTGCAAATTATAACTATTTTTTATATACTTTTTGTTGCACTTGTCGACTCTTTATTATTAATTTCGGTTGAATAAACCTGCTTGTTGTGTAAATATGTATACTTAGTGTATAATTGCAGTTATGATTCATTTATGTATGGTCTGATAGTTATATTGTCTTTTTGTAGGTATTTTCGCGTATTTGGAGCATCGAGAAATAAGGTGTTGAAGGCACGGCTCGGGATAAGCATTTTTGGAAGAAATAAATAAAATAAGTGTTGCAGACGGGGCTAAGCGCGGTCTGTGGGTGTTTAGCGCGCCCTGGAAGCTGAAGATAAAATTTTGGCATAGGCGAGCACGCTAAGCATGGTCTGAGCCCGCTTAGCACGCTCTATGGCAGTTTAGTGAATTTATGTGAAGTTCGCTTAGTGCGGCTAGCGCGCTTAGCTTGGTCTGCAGAATTTTGTTTTATAAACTTCAATTCAGTTCATTTTTAGGTTATGGTTTTGGGGAAGTTTTTGCTCCCAACTCCATCAACCTCCAATTTTGTTAGGATTAGCTTAGATAATAAATATGGAGCTTGTACATGGATGATCCGGGGTAGATTGCACTTCGATCGGTGCTAACAAACTGGTATATATGTGGTTCATTTCTCTTTTTTTGTGTATTCTCTATTGGTTGGGTTTGTATATGTATTTACTTTGAACTCATGTATATTTGTCACCCTTAGCGTTATATAAAACTTGCTTTACAAATATTTATCGATTCTTGTCCTGGATTTTTGCTTTGTGCTCGGGATTTAAGTTTTTATAGATATATTGTTATGGACTGGCCCGACAGCTGGAACGGGCCCGGTCTAGCCCTTTCTTTCTGTACGTCCCGTACGTCCATGGCCCGAATCGCCCGCTCTCCATCAGGCGATATCAACCCTTTGCCCTCCCAAGCTGGCACTGACCTAAGGTGACCAACGAGCACCTCTCAGTTTACCCGACATCAAGTCGTGCAGGCAACCAGGAACCAACCAGAGAGATGTATGTAACTTGCCTCCTCCTTAGAACCAACAGCTAGTTACGGGCATATCTTCCCGGTTTAACCAAGTCCTGGAAGTTACCTGATTTTGCGGACCCGTATATCCAGGCGTAAAAACAGGAACCAATGTCCATGTTCCAGGGGTATTATATATACCCTTACACTTGTAAGGGCCAGGAATTGAATATTCACTATTCACCAGCAATACCTTAACATTTTGCTTGTATCTCCTCGTTCCCAGTCTTACTTGATCGTCAGAGTGCCTTGCAGGTACAACTCCCTTTTTCCTCCTCAACGTTACAACCCGACTACAGATCATCATCCGGCCACTCTGCAGGTTCTAATCAACCGGTAAGATCAGTGGCACCATCTTTGGGAAACTGCTCTCCCCATCTTTATTTCCTCGAAACTCAAAGATCAAAGCAACTTTTCAAGATTCCTTTCACTAATTATGGTCGGCCATGATGATCTCCATCTGCTCGTAAAGGCTATTCTTTCCCCTGCTCACAAAACCGACAGAAGTCAGGAACATCCTCACCTCGAGGACAACTTAGGCTTCCGAGACGGACAGACTGCGTCTCCAGATTCAACTAACGCTCGGCGCGGTGACAACCAATTCTTGGACAAGGTACACCCCAAGAATCTCACCAAGGAACTGCCAAAGATCATGCAACCAATTCCCATTCCTCTCAGCATCGACCCGGCCATTGCAGCGTTGCTCGCTGCTATCAATCAGACCAACGCCCTCATCCTACAACAGAACCAAAGGATAGGGCCTGGGAGAACAAATGATCAAGGTCTCCTCCCCGGAGAACCCGATGGTGAAACCCCCCCAGTATATCGCCACCTAGGCATGGCCCTCCACCAAGAAAGAAGAATTGTGACATTTCTTTCTTCAAGAAACGCAACCACATACCTCCTGCGAAAGATCAAGACTCCCCTTCATCCAAGAAGAGGAAAGACGACCGTCAAATCGACCGCGCTCGATTACCTTCGCCAGAACCAAAATAGAAACAGATGATTCCCTCCCCTCGATGAGACCGTGATGATCGACGGGTTAGAAATCATCTCTCTCCTTCTCCGTCCCCCGCAGATAGTGAAGACAACGAGCCTTGTGGCCCCCTATCAAGGGAAATTACAGAAGCCCCACTCCTCGTTGGCTTGGAGAAGCCACCTCCGTTGGGAACCTACGACGGAGCGAAGGACCCCGAAGAGCATATAGAGAACATTGACTCTCTCCTTGACTACCGAGGAGTTAGAGGGGCCATCAAATGTAGATTGTTCCCAACCACTCTCAGGAAGGGAGCAATGTCTTGGTACAAGAGTCTCTCAGACAAATCCATCACCTCTTGGAAGCAGCTTGGGAGGATATTTTTAAGGCACTTCACCGCCTCTCTCGACATCCGAAGTAGGAGGCTTCGCTTGAAGCAATCATCTAGGGCAGAGATGAATCTTTGCGGGTATATATTGAATGCTTCAACAAGGAAGCAGTCTAGGTCTTAACGACTGATGTAACGCCTGCAATTTAATTAATTATTTAATTAAATTATTTTTGGAATATTTATGAAGATGTGTTATAATTAAATTGGAATTATAATATTATGTGGTGAAATAATATTAAAAGTGTAATATTATTTAATGTGGACTTATTTTGAGAGAGTAGAAGTAATAAGGGGGTGTAGGTTTTGAGCCCAATAAGAAACAAGGAATAATGAAATAATAGGTTATTTTATTATTTATGAGAAGGAATAGAAGAAAGAAGCAATAGAGAGAAATAAGGATTTGGAAGAGAACGTGAATCTGCTGGAAAAAGTGGAAAACGACAAGAACGAAGATTCAACCCGGAAATTATAGAGCGACCTTCAATCCAAGGTAAGGGTGGGGTTCTGACTTTATAATTGGGTTCACGATGTTTGATATGTGGGGTTAGAGGTGATTGCTGTTTTGCTCTTGAATTGGATATGTATGATGATGTATGATAAAGATTTGATGAATTATAGATGAATAATGATGTTATGATGTTGTGTGATCGATGTAGTATTATAGGTTAATGTTAGGTGATGAATTATTATGTTTATAATAAGGTTTGTAGGGCTGTAATACGAATTCCCGTAGTGAAATTACAGAAGAAAACGCAGAAAGTATGCAGACTGTAGCAGGATCTGTCGACCCCAAACTGAATGTGTCGATACATGAAGGTTGTAAGACTCAGGATGAGTCGACACGAAGAGGGGATGCGTCGATGCATGGTAGTTGCAAGACTCGGGATGAGTTGACCAGTGAGAAGTATGTGTCGATACATGCTGTGATTTAAAGCCAGGATGAGTCGATCCATAAGGAGGATGTGTCGACTCATAGTGTACAGATGAAGCAGGATGAGTCGATCCATAAGGTTTTATATCGATACATAATGTATGGTTTTTGATAGAATCAGCTTTTAATTGTTGTAACTTGAGTTTTAGGATGTTGTTTGAGATGTCGTTCAAAGCGTTGATTAACTAACGCGATTGGTGGATCAATTGGTGGATGCTCGTGTGTTTAGTAAGATTGATTTGAGGTCGGGTTACCATCAGATTAAAGTGAAGGATGAAGATATTCAGAAGACGACTTTCAGAATGCGCTATGGATATTATGAGTATCCGGTGATGCCTTTCGGTGTTACTAATGCGCTGGGAGTATTCATGGAATATATGAATTGTATCTTTCATACTTATTTGGATCGGTTCGTAGTGGTGTCCATTGATGATATTTTGATTTACTCTAAGTCAGAAGAAGAGCATGTTGAGCATTTAAGAGTAGTATTGCAGATTTTGAAAGAGAAGAAGTTGTATGCAAAGTTGTCCAAGTGTGAATTTTGGTTAAAAGAGGTTAGTTTTCTTGGTCATGTGATTTCAGGTAGTGGCATTGTTGTAGATCTATCGAAAGTTGATGTTGTGTTGCAATGGGAAACTCCAAAGTCAGCTACTGAGATTAGAAGCTTCTTGGGATTAGTTGGTTATTATAGAAGGTTTATCGAAGGGTTTTCTAAGTTGTCACTTCTGTTGACTAAGTTGACTTGTAAAGGTAGAGCGTTAGTATGGGATGTTCATTGCGAAGAAAGTTTTACGAAATTGAAGAAGAGGTTGACGTCGGCTCCGATTTTGACGTTGCCTAATCCAGGAGAGCCTTTTGTGGTTTATTGTGATGCTTCTAAGATGGGTTTAGGAGGTGTGCTTATGCAGAATGGTAAGGTAGTTGCTTATGCATCAAGGCAGTTAAGGACTCATGAGAAGAACTATCCTACGCACGATTTAGAACTTGTTGTTGTTGTCTTTGTGTTAAAGATTTGGAGGCATTATCTTTATGGTTCTAGATTTGAAGTATTTAGTGACCATAAGAGCTTAAAGTATTTGTTTGATCAGAAAGAGTTGAATATGAGGCAACGAAGATGGTTGGAATTGTTAAAGGATTATGATTTCAGTTTGAATTATCATCCAGGAAAAGCGAATGTGGTAGCTGATGTGTTGAGTCGAAAGACTTTACATATGTCAGCAATGATGATTAAAGAGTTGGAATTGATTGAGCAGTTCAGAGATATGAGCTTAGTTTGTGAGGTTACTCCGCAGAGTGTTATGTTGGGTATGTTGAAGATTAGTAATGAATTTTTAGACAACATCAGAGAAGCTCAGAAGTTGGATGTGAAGCTGGTAGATTTGATGGTTGGGACTGATCAATCTGAGAATAATGATTTTAAGCTAGACGAGCAAGGTGTGTTGAGATTTCGTAACCGGATTTGTATTCCTGATGATGCTGAGATGAAGAAAGTGATACTTGAAGAGAGGCATAGAAGTAAGTTGAGTATTCATCCAGGAGCTACAAAGATGTATCAAGATTTGAAAGGTTTGTTTTTGTGGCCTGGGATGAAGAGTGACGTGGCTCGGTTTGTGTATGCATGTTTGACTTGTCAGAAGTCGAAAGTTGAACATCAGAAGCCTGCAGAGCTGCTGCAACCGTTAGAAGTTCCAGAATGGAAATGGGATAGCATTTCAATAGACTTTGTGACAAGATTTCCTAATACTTTAAGAGGACATGATTCGATTTGGGTGATTGTTGATAGGCTTACGAAGTCAGCTTATTTTATTCCTATTAACATCAATTTTCCAGTGCCGAAGTTGGCTGAGATTTATATCAGTGTGATTGTGAAGCTGCATGGTGTTCCTTTGTGCATTGTGTCAGATAGAGATCCAAGATTTACTTCGAATTTTTGGAAGAGTTTGCAAGAAGCGTTGGGTTCTAAGTTGAGGTTGAGTTCAGCGTATCATCCTCAGACAAATGGTTAGACTGAACGGACTATTCAATCGTTGGAAGATTTGCTGAGGGCATGTGTTCTTAAGTAGGGAGATTCGTGTGATACTTATCTTCCTTTGATAGAGTTCACGTGTAATAACAATTACCATTATAGTATTGGGATGTCACCTTTTGAAGCGTTGTATGGTCGAAGATGTAGAACTCCGTTATGTTGGCATGAATCTGGTAAGAGTGTAGTACTTGGACCTGAACTTGTTCGTGAGACTACTGAGAAGGTGAAGTTGATTTGAGAAAAGATGAAAGCTTCACAAAGTAGACAAAAGAGTTATCATGACAAGCGAAGGAAAGATTTAGAATTCCAAGCCGATGATCATGTGTTTTTGAGAGTTACACTTGTGACTGGTGTTGGGCGAGCATTGAAGTCTAAGAAGCTCACTGCTCATTTTATTAGACCGTATCAGATTTCAGAGAGAGTGGGGAATGTTGCTTATAGAGTGGCTTTACCGCCTAATATTTCGAATTTGCATGATGTGTTTCATGTGTCACAGATTCAGAAGTATATTTCAGATCCGTCTCATGTGATTCATATGGACAATGTGCAAGTACGGGATAATCTTACGGTGGAGACGATGCCTGTACGGATCGCGGATCGTGAAATGAAGACTCTGAGGGGCAAAGAGATTGCCTTGGTTAAAGTGGTTTGGTTAAGAGCTTCTGGAGAGAGCATGACTTGGGAGTTGGAGAGCAAGATGTGATACTCCTATCCTGAGTTGTTTGATTGAGGTAAATTTTCGAGGACGAAAATATTCTAAGTGGGGGAGAGTTGTAACGCCCATAATTTAATTAATTATTTAATTAAATTATTTTTGGAATATTTATGAAGATGTGTTATAATTAAATTGGAATTATAATATTATGTGGTGAAATAATATTAAAAGTGTAATATTATTTAATGTGGGCTTATTTTGAGAGAATAGAAGTAATAAGAGTGTGTACGTTTTGAGCCCAATAAGAAACAAGGAATGATGAAATAATAGGTTATTTTATTATTTGTGAGAAGGAATAGAAGAAAGAAGCAGTAGAGAGAAATAAGGATTTGGAAGAGAACGTGAAGCTGTTGGAAAAAGTGGAAAATGACAAGAACGAAGATTCAACCCGGAAATTGTAGAGCGACTTTCAATCCAAGGTAAGGGTGGGGTTATGACTTTATAATTGGGTTCACGATGTTTGATATGTAGGGTTAGAGGTGATTGTTGTTTTGCTCTTGAATTGGATATGTATGATGATGTATGATGAAGATTTGATGAATTATAGACGAATAACGATGATATGATGTTGTGTGATCGATGTAGTATTATAGGTTAATGTTAGATGATGAATTATTATGTTTATAATAAAGTTTGTAGGGCTGTACTACGAATTCCCGTAGTGAAATTACAGAAGAAAACGCAGAAAGTATGCAGACTGTAGCAGGATGTGTCGACCCCAAACTAAATGTGTCGATACATGAAGGCTGTAAGACTCAGGATGAGTCGACACGAAGAGGGGATGCGTCGATGCATGGTAGTTGCAAGACTCAGGATAAGTCGACCGGTGAGAAGCATGTGTCGATACATGCTGTGATTTAAAGCCAGGATGAGTCGATCCATAAAGTTTTGTGTCGATACATAATGTATGGTTTTTGACAGAATCAGCTTTTAATTGCTATAACTTGAGTTTTAGGATGTTGTTTGAGATGACGTTCGAAGCGTTGATTAAATAACGCGATGAACTTCATTCTAGATGATTAAATGAAGAATGAGAAGTGTAATCCTAGCAGATAATGCAGGATTTAGAATTAATTCCCATAGATGACTGTTGTGCTGATTTTTGGACAGAACAATGAATAGTAGATGTTTAGAGGATGCTGTTAGAATTATGACAGTAGGATTAGTGACAGTAACAATATAAATTAGCAGAATAACAGGATGGATTATTGTACTATTAATATACAGTTGAGTATTAGTGAGATGTTATTGATGAAGTTGTGTTCGATGATTTTGTGATAATAAATGACGTTTAATAAATTATTTTGATGTTATGAGATGTTGTTAATTAAGATGTTTTGAGATGATAGAGATGTTGTTGTTTTGAGATGATTTGAGATGTTGGTAATTTGGGTGTTGTTATTACATTCATGATGAGTCGCATACATTGCATTTTGAGATGGAGCTTATGCTCGTTGAGATGGCTTGGATTGGCAAATTTTGAGATGAAGGCTATGCCTTGTTGATGCCTCTATTAATTGGCAGATTTTTGAGATGGGAGTTCTGCTCCAATGGTACCATATGCATTTGCATTGTATTGAGTCGCATTATAAGAGTGAATGATGAAGTATATTTTGATGTTGATGAATGTGTACATATGCTGTAATTGTTGTTGATTATGAGATGAGAAGTGGTGATATTATTGATCTAATTTAATATATTAATTATCACGCGCTTTATTAAATTGTTAGATATCTCACCCCTTTTGTTTGAATGTTGCCCTTATGTTGGTAACGTGCAGGTAATCACGAGTGAAGGATGTATACCTTCAATAGTTCGAGTCGATGTCATTGCTCTGATATGTAACACTCGGGGGGATGAACGCTTGCTGATCTTAGACTGTTGTTTTTCAGTTGTTGAACTTTAAATTAATGATTATTAAATATGAGATGTTTCGTAGTTGTTGTTTTGTTTAAAGATGTTATTGAAGAATTCCGCTGCGTAGATGTTGAATTACTTTATTAAAGATGTTATGACGATGGTTCATCTGATGTTTTGAAAGTGTTATATATCCACGATGAATGCAATGAATTTTGTTAGAAGAATTTGTAACGTCCCGATTCATTTGTATGATTGAAATTTTATAACTCTAATTTATTTTGAATAATTACTTGGGGTAGAATTGGGGTGTTACAACTGACAACATGAAGAAATATCTCCTCGAGCACAGGCTCCATCCCCGAAATGACTTTGCTAAAGTTGTGGGCATTGAGACACTGAGCATGCTCGACTCCCTCCTCCTCAAGGCCCAGACGTATATCCAGTACGAGGAGAAGGAAGTAGCTAACAACGCCATGGAATCGGAGCACAGAGAGAGTGCCAAGTCCTTTAGGAATGACGAGCCCTCGACATCCCGTCGAGGAGAAAAGAAACGAGAAGACAAATCCCGAGATTCCAAGGACTATAAGGGGCTAAATGGTCGTTTCCATGACTACACCCCTCTGACTACCTAAAGGGAGCATATTCTATATGAATGCGCCAATTCTGAATTTAAGCAGGTTTGAGTGCGCTTACCCCAACAAACACCGTCCAAACTGAGAACCGACAAGAGCAAATATTGTAGGTTCCACAAAAGTCACTGGCATAACACCGAGGATTGCATTCATCTCAATGATGTAATCAAAATATTGATTCAATATGGGCACCTCAAACAATAGAAAAATAAAGAGGGTGCTTGTGAAGAAGCACCAGAAACCAAAAATGTCGAGGAAGGGGGTAAGTCCCCTGACATCGACACTATTCCGGTCGCCATGAGCATCTCACGACCGGAATATTTCTATTACCCGGACATGGAGAATGTTCCCTTGTACTTATCCTCCCACAGTCCTTGGGAGTCTTTCCCCGAAACCATGGTCATCTCTGGCGGGGGATTCAATAAGCACATGATTGGGTCGATAAAGAGAAGATTCGACCAGCTCATCGAAGCTAACTCGGACATGGACGCCACACTGGACAAATTTCGAGGAGGCTCTCATCCCCTCGTCTTCTACAGGGAGGAACTGCCAGGCGAAGCCTCAAATTCGACCATCCCATTGCTCGTGAGAGCTCGCATGGAGAATTTCGACGTGCGACACATACTGGTCGATCAAGGCAGCTCGGTGGACATCATATACGCCCAATTATTCACCACCTTCCAGTTGAATGAAATCCATCTGACCCCGTATGCAGGATCAGACCTCCAGGGCTTCAATGGGGCCAAAACGAACCCCTGAGGATATGTCGAGTTGATTTTCACCTTCGGGAGAGGGGTAACGGCCAGAGCCATCAAGACCTAATTCCTTGTGGTGGATTACCCGTCTCTCTACCAATGCATCTTCGGGAGATCCACTCTGGCCAAACTCATCGCGGTTCCCTCCACCGAGCATCTCAAAATGAAGTATTACACCGTCAAAGGCTTGGTCGCTATCCTCCATGGGGACATCCAAGCAGCACGAAGGTGTTTTGAAACTTCAGCCAAGGGCCTCAGTTCCATCAACATTCAACCTTGAACGACCACCAGAGCCACACTACCCTCCAGCTCTGAGGAGGTCAAGCCACTTCCGAGGGTCGATACCATTGACCTCGACAGTTGCTTCTCCAAGAAAGATCGTGTCGAGCAAATAAGGAAAGGAAATGAGCCCATGGTCGAAGGCGAAGGTTCGACCCCCTCTGTTGATCACGACGAACCCTCGAGTCACGCACGACCAATCCCAGACAGCGACTTCAAGCTCGTTCCCCTCGGAGAAGATCCCACCAGAGGAGTGAAGATTAGAGTAGACCTCCCCGATTTAGTAAAAAGGTAACTTAAAGCCTGCCTAAGGGAGAATGCTGACATGTTCGCCTGGAGTGCAGCCGAGATGCGCGGATTAGATCCAGAAGTTGCATGTTATCACTTGACTATAGATCTTTCCCTCAAGGCGATCGCCCAACATAGAATAAAATAGTTTTCCGAGAAAGCGAAGGTTGTAGAACTAGCTATAAAAGACCTCCTAGAGGCACATTTTATTTCTGAAGCCCAGTACACAACCTGGCTCTCAAATGTAGTTCTTATGAAAAATCTAATGGAAAGTGGTGCATGTGTATTGATTATACTGATCTCAACCGGGCTTGCCCGAAAGATGCTTATCCCCTCTTCAATATTGACAAACTGGTCGACAACTTAGCTGGTTTCAAATTGCTATCAATTATGGATGCATACGCTGGTTATAACCAGATCCCCATGGCGAAAATGGACAAAAAATACACCACTTTCATGACCGAATCGGCAACTATTACTACAACATAATACCCTTCGGACTAAAAAGCGCGAGCGCTACATATCAGCGCATGATGAACAATGTTTTTCGCAACGAGATAGGCGACATGCTCGAAGTCTATATGGACGAAATGATTGTCAAGTCCACGGAAGAGCTCAACCATACCTCCCACTTAAAGAAAGTGTTCGAGCAGGCTCAAAAATGCCGAATGCGATTCAACCCGGAAAAATGTACTTTTTGCGTACAGGCAGGCAAGTTCCTCGGGTTCTACCTAACAGTATGAGGCATCGAAGTAAACCCCTACAAATGTCGGGCATTTTCCAAATTTCTAACGCCCACCTCGAAAAATTCCATCCAAATCCTCAACAGCATGCTAACTTCTCTCTCTCGATTCATGGCGAAATCCGTCCAGCATGCGCTTCCCTTGTTCAAACTCCTCTGCAAGGATACTGCCTTCGAATGGACGCCCGAATGCGACTGAGCCCTCTTTCATTTAAAACAAACACTATCACAGCTTCCCGTCCTTTCTCGACCCGAGAAAGACGAGGTCTTTTACCTCTATCTGGTTATCACCTCAGAGGCAATAAGCGCGACACTGATTAGAGAAACTCCATAGGGACAAAGACTAATTTATTTCACGAGCAAGGCACTGCAAGGCTCAGTGGCGAGATATCGACTGATCTAAGAAGTAGCTCTAGCCCTTGTTAATGTGGTGAGGAGGCTCAAACACTACTTTTTGGCCCACACCATAGTCGTCCGAACTGACCAGCCAATAAAGCAGCTGCTCGGAAGACCAGACATGGCCAGCAGAATGTTGAAATGGTCCTTAGAGCTCTCTGAATTTGATATCTAATACAAGAGCAAAAAAAGCCCTTAAGGCTCGGGCCTTGCCCGACTTTGTAGCTGAAATGACATCGCCCGCAGACCCCGACGGATCACGCCACTGGACAATATTTGTCGATGGCGCCTCCAATTTGACAGGAAGAAGCGGTGGCATCATATTGGAAAATGAGGAAGGGACCCTAATCAAGGTCTCCCTCTCTCTATCTTTTCTGACCTCCAACAATCAATTTGAATACGAGGCGTTCCTCAGACTTACGACTGGCCGAAGATTTGGGAGCGGAAGTGTTGTACCCCAAAATTTACCCTCTCATTTTTCAAGGCCTTTCTCATAAGGATTCTCAGAATTCAAGCTTGCATAAGTACAATTGGAGGAAACTATTAAAAAAAGAGGCAAAACAGATAAAAATAATCTTTTCAACAAAATTGGAGAAAAATAAGTTTTCTTCGATTTCCCTTGCTTCGATTGGATTTTTGGTCCCCTGCAAACCTAATTCGATTCACAAGGCTTCGATTGGACTTTGGCCTCCTTCAGGCCTTCTTCGATTTCCCTTTGTCTCGTTTGGACTTTAGTCTCTTTCAAGACTGCTTTGATTGGACTAGGACTTCCTTAAAGTTTCCTTCGATTCAGAAGGAAATGATCTTCATACAAGCTTCGACTGAGTCTTGTTTCCCTTTGAAACAACATCTTTCGATTCAGGAAGTAAAGGCCTCCTGGTGGTTTTCTTCGATTCAGAAAGTCAATAACCTTATGAAGGCTTCCTTTGATTCAGAAGGAAATAACCTTTTGAAAAGTATCCTTCGATTTCACCATTGACCCCTTACATGTTTGCCTTGAGTCACAAAGCAGTGACCTCCTACATGCAGGCTTCGACAGGGCATTGGCTATTCATGCAAGCTTTGGTTTGAGAAAAGGCCTCTTGCATGTTTTCTTGAAGTCACAAAGTAATGGCCTCATGTAGCTTCCTTCTATTCTAAGGCAAAAAGCCTCCTGTTGATATCCTTTGATTGCACCTTTTGGCATCCTTCGATTGCACAATTTGCCTTCCTGCATACCTCCTTCATTTGGGTATGTGGCCCCCCTTTGTTGCAAGTTTCGTTTGGGAATTTAGACCCTCTGGCAGGCAAGCCTTCAATTGGACAAGAGTCAGCTTCACACAAAGCTTTGATTAGAGTTTTGGTTTCCTTTGAATCATTATCTTTCGAACCCAACTCGGGATCCTTCAAAGCAAGTTTGAGCAAATCTCATAGCCTTACCCTACTTGTCAGACTACTTTGCTTCCAAATCTTTATATAATCAGAAGCTTGTACAAAGAGAGTACTTTTATCATAAAAGCAACTTCTAACCTGATTTTTGTCTGAATACAAGCAATGCCAGAAGCATAAGTCCAATCTTCTGCCAACAGGCCCCCACTTGTACTTTTTTGTTTTCATATTTTATTATTTTTTGCAAAGCTGAATACTTCAAACATGTCCATTCTTTTCTCTATAAATAGAGGAACATTTTCAAAGGAAGGGAGGACTTTTTGGCCAGAGGAACGAATCTCTAAAATTTTCTCAAACATCATAAGTTTTCAAACACTTAAACATTGGTGAACACACAAACCCAGAATCAAACACTTACCTCTTTCGATTCTGAAAAGTCCCACACACTCTTGTTCCCCTTCGAATCCAGCAGGAAGAACCTCACACTTGTTCTCCTCTTTCAAGTCCAGCATCAAAGGCTTAACCTCTGGTCCCTCCCTTCGAATCCAGCAGCATTCAAGGCAGCCACTCAAGGTCCAGCACACGTTCCAGCTTGATGCAAGGTAAGCCTCTCTTACCCTTGAATCCTTCGTTTACAGCACAACATGTAAATAAAATTTCTTTCATTTCAAGCATGTGCATACCATTATTCTTTTCGTTTCCACCCTTTTAATATGTTTTCAAAGCTAACCCTTTCGTTCTGTTTCTTGTTTACCTAAACATGCATTAAGTATTAAACTAGTTGTAAGGTAGTGCTAGCATGGCCTTAGGCCATGTTGTTATTTAACATTTCAAACGAATGAAACTGGGAACAGAAAGTTGGAAACAAAGCTTTTGGCTTCTACACCAATCTCCAGGTCAAACGAAAGAGGCAGCCAAAAGGCATGCCTGCACCAAGTCCAGGACCAGACGAAAGGAACTATGTGATCGGTGGAAATAGAACTGACTGTTTTTTAAGCTGGTTCGCGATATGTCGCGGTAAGCAAGAGTCGCCACCATCTTTTATATTCTCCAACATGGAAAGGACAAAAGCACAGCAAAATTCCTTCTTTGAGATGTCTCTCGGTTCGGGAGGTAGATTATAGAAAGGGAAGGTGTTAGCACCCTTTCTATCCGTGGTTATCCACGGGCTCTTAGGTACTTGCTCTTATGTTTTCAAAAGATTGTTTGCTTTTCAAGTGTGTGTGGGTTTTGAAAAAGTTTCGTTTGAAAAATTTCTAAGTAACTCTTGTATCTGTCCTCAAGAGTGTATGAAAAATTTATTTGAAAACCTTTTGAAAGTGTGAGTGCGAAAAGTTGTTTTGTTTGTTTTGAGAGAGCAAGTACCCATGAGAAATCTACCTACTCTAAGGAATTAGGTTGTGTAAGAGTCCTTTAGATAATGTTATCCCACCATTGAGAGGTAGGTAGCACCATCGTTGGAGTTGTTCGGGTCAATTCGATTATAGGGACAGTGTGGTCACCGAAGCAATGGTAGGACACCTTAGAAGTAACCCTAATGTCCTAGATCCTTTTTTTTATCTGAGGCAACCGTTCGAGGCAACTGGATCTTAGACAGGAGGGCGACCCCTAAAACACCCTATACTTGACGACCACGTTCGAGGCAACTAGTGAGGCGTACCCTAGGAGTGGCATGTGCATGTGTGTTGTTTTTCAGTTTATGTTTATCTTGCACATGTATCATGGTGATCTACGAGTTGTTTTTAATTTTCATCCAAGTCTTTCATGCATTGTAACAGTTAAGAGTGCGGAAAATAAAGTGCGGAAAGGTAAATCTACGCTATTATAAGGCGCGGGTCTATACATCGCCAAAAACAAAAACCCGTTTTGGTAAATAAGTGCGAGAAAAGTAAATAAAGTGGTAAAATCCTAATTAGCTATTACATCCTCTGAGCAGATACATAAATAATCAAAATAAGAATAATGCGCGAAAGAAATTAAACCGGGACGTCCATAGGGTTTTGACCCTTTTGAGAAGATATGAGTTTTGGTCCTTCTTTGCAATTAATTAAATATTAATCCTAAAACTAATTAATTAATTAATTAAAGAAAAAAAATGTTTTTTTGTGTTTTTTAAGTCTTTAATAAAAATAAAATAAAAAGAAAATAAAAGTCAAAAGGAAAAACCCTAATTCTAATCTTTTTATTTATTGTGAAAAATAGTCAAAATTTATCTAATTAAACTAAATCAATTTGGTTAGTATTTATTTACAAAATAATGAATTAAAGTGAAATTAATAATTAGTAATAAAAAATATTTACATTTTAATAGTCTGAATTTATTATGAAAATTAATTTGTTAGTTAATAATAATAATAATAATAATAATAATAATAATAATAATAATAATAAGTTAAAAGAATTAAAGGGAAAAAGAAAATAAAAATAGCAAACCAGGGGGGGTGTGATGGCCCATGTATGGAGGTTTTGTTCTGGAAATTTAGGCCCAATAGCAACTCAAGCCTGCTGACTTTCTTGAATCGTCCAGAGATGCATTAACTCATGAGCACCATGATCTCCACCCTTTGACCATTGGATTGAGGATTATGGACACATGGCATGATGATGCCTGGAGCGCATGATGGAACACATTTAGGAAGCTGCATGCAATCATGTTAGAAAAAAACAATATGGAACTTTTGGGTGGACCTGGGAATCGAACCCAGGTCCCAACGATTGCCAGACACCTCACTATCCACCAAGCCAACTGCACGCTTTTGTTATAATAATAGGCAATGAATATATTATATAGAATAACAACACATGCTGGAAATTATGAAACCACGCGCGTGCTTTTTGAATGAACCAGTAGCATGCTTCCACGTATTATCTTCTTCGCTTGGCCTGTAACAAAAACAATCAAATAGCGGGGGTTTTTAACCCCCATAAAATGAAACAAGGAAAAATAGCGATTAGGTCCCTGATGCATATAAATATGGCGCGATGGTTGGGTTGAGTTCGTCTGGCCTTGATGAATTCAACCATATGCGTGAGAAGGTTCAATTTTTCCTGTGCTGGAAACCCCCAAATTGAAAGCTTTGAAAACCTAGAATTCATCCATGGTGGTTTGTGATTCAGGGCTCCATAATGCAATTCACCTATACCATTAGCTTCAGAAAGGTTCTAGCAATCCAATACACACAAAAAATCTCATTAATAATGCATGAATATTGAATTACGATTATGAAAAAAAATAACCAAACCGTGTGACTTGTTCTTGCGTGTTCTGGGAGTGTTAAGGTTTGTTTTTGATTCCAAACTGTTTCTGAGTATGCTAGCAATGTATTTGACTCCTTAAAAGCCCTTGAATTGGCCTGGAAGTGAGAAAACGATTTTACAATTTTCTTGAAAAAATTCAATATGGCATATGGTTTTCTGCAGCAGCTTTCACGTTCACAACATTAGGGTTAGCTTTAGTATATGTAGTGGAATGGAATTAGGGTAAAACTTTGTCCAAAAATCCATGGCTTTATGATTTCAATATTTGATTTCAATCAAATCTTTTTCAACCTTTTTGATTGATAAAACTTGCCAAAATTGGATGATTTTGTCTCCTTGATGTGTACACGAAATCTTCAGCATGTGTTGACCTCTTTTGCATCACAATAAGATTTGAAAACCATATCTTTGAATTTCCTACATTTAAAATCAATTAAATGAATTAATATTAATAAAAAATTCAATTAATTAATTAAAAATAAGAAAATAAATAAATTTAAGCTCATTGGGTCGTGCATAGGCCTTGGACAATGTTTCAAGAAAGAATTTGAGGCCCATTAGCAAAAATGAGGTGTTTTGGGCAAAGTTGACTTTTGCAAATTCCCAAAAATTTCCCAACTTCTCCAATGCATATCTTGCTCAATTTTGATCATATGAACATGTTCTTGGACATTTTGGAAAGGTATTGAAGTCCTCTAACCAATGCATTTGGTCCCATGTCATTTGGATTTACCAATCTCAAGTTATGGTCTTTGACTTAAAGTACCTTTTTGTTGACTTTTGAAATTGACCTATAATGTAGAAATTGATAACTTTTTATGAGAGCATTTCTTGGACTTGGAATGTGAAGATAAGTTGTAGGAAATGTCATCCCCTTCAAAATGAGCATTGGATGGGATTTTTCTGATGAACCATGAAAAAGTTATGCATTGGTCAAGTTACAGTTGACTTTTCAACTGTCCAAAAATAGCAACTTTTGCATCCTTGATGATTTTTGAGCCATGCCTGGGGAATCCTGATCAAGACTTGATCAAATGATGATTTTGGCTTCAAAATAAGATGTTGACCAAAATTTTTGAATTTTGACTGTAAAATGACCATTTTGCCCCTGCAGTTGATTGTGAACCAGATAAGGCTTTTGACTGTGGACCTTGGTGCTGTGAGACTTGCAACTTGGCATGTAGATGCTTGACAATGTATATAGGCCTATGGGACTTGTTTGGACCACTGAGAACCTCAAATTCTTTGCAAGAACCAAAACCCTAATTTTGACTGGCTTAGGAGGATGTTTTGACTGTGCAACCCTTGAATAGCGTTGAACCAACTGCAGATGATTCTTGGGCAAACTTTGAAGAATATGGGAGGGAAAATTTTGGGGTACAACAGTTGCCCCTGTTCAATCTTCTTAGACCTGAGGATGTAGATTGGCTTGCGTGCCTTACGTGATCCGAGGGTGGAAGATGATTGAACACTAGAGTGCCCATAAATTTGCACTCACATAGTAGAATATCAGCAATGTGATGTCGGGAATGGGCTTACAGATGCCATTTGGAAAGATGGTGGATAGGAGGATGGGCTTATAGATGCCATCTGGAGGTGTGACAGGACCTTGTCGGGAATGGACTTATAGATGCCATTTGGAAATATGATGGATAGTTGTGGAGATGGGCTTATAGATGCCATCGGAAGGTGTCGATCGCGTAAGAGATTCCTTAGCGAGAACTTGCGTACTTTGAGAAAGAAAGACAATTTCCTGGCCTATTACAGGGGTTGATCTTCAAACTCTTCATGCAGACATGCCCTGGCTGGATACATGTATCGGATCTACAATCGATTGCTCACAGATATGCCCTGGCTAGATACAGGAATCGAATCCGGAACTTCAAAAGGTTGCTTACAGACGTGCCTTGGCTGGATACAGGTATCGAATCTACAAACAATCGCTCACAGATGTGCCCTGGCTAGATACAGGAATCGAATCTGGAATTGGTCGTCTACAGATATGCCCTGGCTAGATACAGGAATCGAATCTGGAATTGGTCGTCTACAGATATGCCCTGGCTGGATACAGGAATCGAATCTCTAAACTCTTCATGCAGACATGCCCTGGCTAGATACAGGTATCGAATCCACAATCAGTTACTCACAGATATGCCCTGGCTGGATACAGGTATCGAATCCGGAATTAGTCGTCTACAGATATGCCTTGGCTGGATACAGGTATCGAATCTCTAAACTCTTCATGCAGACATGCCCTGGCTGGATACAGGTATCGAATCTACAATCAATTACTCACAGATATGCTCTGGCTAGATACAGGAATCAAATCTGGAATTGGTCGTCTACAGATATGCCCTGGCTAGATACATGAATCGAATCTCTAAACTCTTCATGCAGACATGCCCTGGCTGGATACAGGTATCGAATCTACAATCAGTTACTCACAGATATGACCTGGCTAGATACAGGAATCGAATCTGGAATTGGTCGTCTACAGATATGCCTTGGCTGGATATAGGAATCGAATCTCTAAACTCTTCATGCAGACATGCCCTGGCTGGATACAGGTATCGAATCTACAATCATTCATTCACAGATATGCCCTGGCTAGATACAGGAATCGAATCTGGAATTAGTCGTCTACAGATATGCCCTGGCTGGATACAGGTATCGAATCTCTAAACTCTTCATGCAGACATGCCCTGGCTGGATACAGGTATCGAATCTACAATCAATCACCCACAGATATGCTCTGGCTAGATACAGGAATCGAATCTGGAATTGCGACAGTTGATAGTAATTATCTTTGGATGGACCTTTTTCCTGAAAAGGCAAAACATCAGTTGTATGCAATGTCATGATGTATGAAATGCATGATGTCATGATGTTCAGAGGTAGTGTAGTATGCACTTTGTCATGTATGTAAGTAGGATGTATGAAATGTGATATGTTTATGAATGTGTTTTCGTCTGAGAAAATAAATCCTTGACGCATGCCGGGAAGTTGAATCCTGGGCTGCTGTTGAAGAGTAGAGTTCTTCGTTTCCACTGGGGATGATGGTTGCCAGGATAAACCGGTAGGAGAAGATGACTTTGTTGGGGAATAAATTTGTTGAAGAGATTACTCTGCGGGGAATTTCTCTGTGGGAAGAGATACTTTGCTGAGATTTGATGGTAACTCCGCTGGGGATTCCGTTGATAAGTTATGTTGGAGGATTTGATGAACTCCGCTGGGGGTAGGAAGAATTTTGCCGAGGACGATCTTTCCGTTGCAATTAGCTGAGGATAACCCAGTTATAAGCTCTGGTGGGGAATAACCTTTGAATAAAGCCGGGGAGATGCGTATGTACTCTGCAGGTGATAAGCTTCCAGAATCTACTGGGGATAAGCTTCCAGAATCTACTGGGGGGGACTGATTCAACTCTCCTGGGGAAACTTTTGGACTGTACCGGGGGAGTGGCTCCACTGGGGTGTCTGGTACTCCGCCGGGGAACAATCTTATACTAAGACTGTCGGGGATGCTTGCTTAGGAACATCTGTATACTCCGCTGGGGAATATTGAGATCTTCTGGGGATACCCAACTTCCTTAAGGATGAGAGTAGACTAACTCTGCATGGGGAGAGTATCACTGACTTGCTGGAGATACTGTGCCTTTTCGGGCTGATGGGAGACCAACTCTGCTCGGGGGAGAGTATTGAATCTTGTCTTACTCTACAGGGAGTGGAGATATCTTGGTTACATTTTTCAGCTGAACATACCTTGGCACCTCGGTGGACAAAGCAACCAGATTGCTTAGACAATTTGTATTGCCCCAGTTTCTGCGGGAGAAGGTACCTGTGGAGGTGCTTGATGACTGCCGATTGACAAACCTTCTTCGGGTAGGCAAGTGACGAGATGACAGGACATAGTCGTACGCTTTTGATCCCTAATTTTTGCCTGGACCGCCCTTTCCGGTTTTCAGTCCATCGGGATATCCATTTTTGCCCAAACCTCCTTTTCAAGTTTTCTACTTGCCGGGTGTACATATTTTTTCATTTTCATCCCTTATTTTTGCCTGAACCCTTTTGATTCGCCGGGAAGCCCTTATTTTTGCCTAGGCCAGTCGACCTAGCGGGTCTTTGATTATGCGTAGTATTTTTTTTCGACTATGTTCACGCCCTCAGGATGTAGGGAGTGCCCCTGTCAGTTGTACTGCCATACCACCAGAAGATGTTTGATCGTGCAAGATTTGTTGCTGGAATCCATGTCTGATGCCCCAAGTGATTCAGGCGGAGATTCGCCCCAGGCTGTTTGGCGTTTGAGAGATTCTCTGAATCTTGACTTAACTGCCCCATCTGATGGACAATGATCACGTCTACCCCTTGATTAGAAGTGCTTTTGTTCACTAGATGTTCTTCGTGCGAACTTCTAGGCTGTTCAAACAAATAGTCATATGCAAGCAGTGTTATATTAAAAATGCAAAGCTTATGTCTGTCTTGAAGTTTTTGAAAATGCATTTTTTCAGTAAAACCAGTGAACTTTGTAAAATGTGATGTCAACTCGTTATTTTACCGCAAGCCTTAAGGAGTCAGGATACCTTTCGTAACAGTATGCTTTCGAACCAACCCATGCTTCAGCTAGGACTTTTGAGGGTTGTAACGTGGCCTGGTTCACTATTTAAGAAACAAAGGATAAAGACTCAAATTTTATTTGTACCCACCCGCTCTTCATGATGTTCTTCAATCCTAAACTCAGCTAATCGTGCGTTAGACCTTGTTTGAGTCTTTGCTCGGATATTCCAGTGATGGTTCAGACATTGACAGTTTATTTTGAATAGGCAGTCATTTTTGTTGAGGGTTTGTAGGATCTTTTCCTTTTTGGTTTTTATTATCCCCGTCTTTTGCCTGAACTATTTCTTTTTGTGATTACAGTCAGCGGGATGCCCCAGTTTTATAAGTCTCCTTCATAGGTTTTGACTTGATGGGCTTTTATTTCGAGAGATAATGACTGCATGTCTTTATGATTATACAGAACCATCTCCATCTTTTGTCTTGGAAGGACTCCTTTGATGCCATTCGTTAGGCACCTGGATCAACTGAGAGAACTACCCTGCCCCAGGTTATGATTAAGGGTTTTAATTTTAAAAAGGAAAAACTCCTACTTCTTTGGCTCGAAGGGGTTGACGAGGGATTATCTTCCTTATAACTCCAGTGTTTAGGAATTGAAACAATGCCTGTACCTCATCAGCAGGGTCTGTTCAAAAGCATACTGTAGATCATGGTGTTGTTTTCCTCATCCTCCCTCAAGAGGCTTAGAATTTAATCGAGAGTTGACATCAAAAAATGAAAGCAGTTTGAATATAGCGAATGCGAATATATTGATTCAAAACAGACATATGCGATGCATTGATAAAGTAAAAGAGTTTGACATGAACAAATGTTTGAACAAGCAAAGAAAAGTACAACTTGAAACTTCCAATGAACAAAAGGTCTTCTCGTCTAGGGATAGTAGAAGAACTCGACCTGACCATCTGGGGTGAATTCCACTGCTCCTTCATCAATCAGGTCCTGGATCTTGTTCTGTAGAGTCCAACAGTCGTCTGTAGCATGCCTCGGGCTGTTAGAATGATAAGCGCAATGGACGTTGGGGTTGTACCTTGAAGGTGTCTTGTTGGGATTCTTAGGAGGGTCCCTTAGTGTGATCAGATTCAATTTCAACAGGCGTTGTAAGGCTTGAAACAACGACATGTTGAGCTGGGTGAATTGCCTCTTAGGCTTGCCTGGCTTGCTCTGATCAACCCGTTATTCTTGGCGAGGTCGTTGTTGGACCTGTGAAGTAGTAGCAGCTTGGCGAGGTCTATTCATCGAACCAAACCTTTGACTTCTTAGAGGCTGATTACCGGTTTGGTCTCCAACCCTGACTACTTGCTTCATACTGTCTTGCTGAAGCTGGTGAGATTGATGCTAAATTTGTGACCCTGAAGCAAGTTGAGGAGCTTTTCCCTTGTCTTCTTGTCTCAAAGGGAATTTAATGATGATTGGCTCTTCAACCTTAGATGTTTTCCCCAGTTGGTTATCCCGAAGCAGTTGGTTGACGAGAACCCTGAGCT
Organism: Vicia faba; assembly: GCA_948472305.1. Classification (NCBI taxonomy): domain Eukaryota; kingdom Viridiplantae; phylum Streptophyta; class Magnoliopsida; order Fabales; family Fabaceae; genus Vicia; species Vicia faba. The sequence goes on along the minus strand of OX451737.1, from coordinate 1,253,586,222 downwards.
CTTCTTGTCTTTGAGCTAAGTCTTGAATAAGAGTCATCTGCCCCAGCATCTGGGTTCTCATTGTATCCACCTCAGCTTGCAGATGTTTCGACCGTTCATCTTTGTCGTCTTCAGTACTCTTCCTGACCAAAGTCCCCATGAGGAGTGTTCTCAGCTCTTCCTGCCCCTTGGATAGATTTAGGAGGATTTCCCCAAACTGAGTCTCTTGAGCATGAAGATCCTGGTTGTTTTGTTGGGAAGCCATTGCTGAAATAAATAGCGAAGATGGTAAGTGACCTATAACAAGGGTACCTGTTATGCAATGATGTGTATGTATGCATGCAATGTTTTCAAGGATCTCGCGGGGTAAACAAGAAAAATGTTAGAATTTGATTTTTGTAGCTTGATGGAAGGAACTTCATGCTGTTGAGAGTCCTTCTTCAAGAGTCAAGGCTCACCATATCGAGTGGGTCATAGCCCCTGACTCAAGTTATCAACCTTGGCTAGGGGAAAATAAATCCCCTTTGCCCCTTGCTAGACATGTTGGTTCATCATGACCTGCATCACAAACCCTTGAGATCCTTGAAATGGATTAGTCTTTATGTAGGATGTATGCAATGGTATGATGGTATGATGTTATGCTATGCGTGGAGTGATGTAAGTGAACCCTGTTATGAGTCTAGATTAAGGACTGTAAACAAAACCCTGCAAGAAACTCATGTGTCAGGTAACAAGAATATGCAAGTAGTCAGGTTTGAAGGCACACAAGTCACACAAAAGAGCCCTTAGATTTCAGGCCAGCATGAAGTTTAGATACTACCCTCTTTCAGTTTCGTTGGTTAAGACCTGTCCTATCAAAAGTAACCGGGTTCTAAAGGATCTCAATATCATCGACTACCCTCAATCGGTCATAACTCCAGCATCGCAATCTTTTCTTGCGGCCAGAACCATCGCGAGAGTTTAGCCTCAATGAGTGTAGCATACTGCTACTGTTCTATGGCCAAGTTGGGTCAATTTAGGGTTCTAAGGTCGGTTGGTGCTTAATGACTCCTCAGAAGACCCATATTCTCCTTGTTGCAACACAAGGGATATCGGTACAGACCAAGGTGTCACACCAATGTAGCCACTGCTTCACCCGTGTCGGTCTACGCCGGACAGGTCCCTCACAGCTTATGCTACCTAAAAGGGTATTCCCCAGATCCGGGTTAGGATCTATGAAACTCCGATGCAAAGCCCACAAATATAAATCAAACAAGGCATACAATTGAAAACATAAGAGTGGTCTAATCCTAAGGTACACCTCACTTTTATTAAGTCCCCAGCAGAATCGCCAGTTCTGTGATCGGTGGAAATAGAACTGACTGTTTTTTAAGCTGGTTCGCGATATGTCGCGGTAAGCAAGAGTCGCCACCGTATTTTATGTTCTCCAACATGGAAAGGACAAAAGCACAGCAAAATTCCTTCTTTGAGATGTCTCTCGGTTCGGGAGGTAGATTATAGAAAGGGAAGGTGTTAGCACCCTTTCTATCCGTGGTTATCCACGGGTGTGATCGGTGGAAATAGAACTGACTGTTTTTTAAGCTGGTTTCGCGAAATGTCGCGGTAAGCAAGAGTCACCACCGTCTTTTATGTTCTCCAACATGGAAAGGACAAAAGCACAGCAAAATTCCTTATTCGAGAATGTTTCTCGGTTCGGGAGGTAGATTTATAGAAAGGGAAGGTGTTAGCACCCTTTCTATCCGTGGTTATCCACAGGCTCTTAGGTACTTGCTCTTATGTTTTCAAAATTTGTTTGCTTTTCAAGTGTGTGTGGGTTTTGAAAAAGTTTCGTTTGAAAAATTTCTAAGTAACTCTTGTATCTGTCCTCAAGAGTGTATGAAAAATTTGTTTGAAAACTTTTAGAAAGTGCGGGTGCGAAAAGTTGTTTTTGTTTGTTTGAAAAGAGCAAGTACTTAAGAGAATCTACCTACTCTAAGGAATTAAGTTGTGTAAGAGTCCTTTAGATAGTGCTATCCCACCATTGAGAGGTAGGTAGCACCATCGTTGGAGGTGTTCGGGTCAATTCGATTATCGGGACAATGTGGTCACCGAAGCAACGGTAGGACACCTTAGAAGTAACCCTAATGTCCTAGATCCTTTTTTTATCCGAGGCAACCGTTTCAAGGCAACTGGATCTTTAGACAAAGGGTGACCTCTAAGACGTCCTATACTTGATGACCACGTTTCGAGGCAACCAATGAGGCGTACCCTAAAAAGTGGCATGTGCTTGTGTGTTCAATTTCAGTTTATGTTTGTCTTGTACATGTTATTTGTGAGCTGCAGATTAATTTTATTTACATACATTCTTTCATGCATTGTTAACAGTTAGGGGTGCGGAAAGTAAATTGCGGAAATATAAATTCTACGCTATTACAAGGCGCGGGTCTATACATCGCCAAAAATACAAAGACCCGTTTTGATAAAGTGCGGAAAGTAGAGAAAGCAATAAACCTAATTACTATTACATTCTTGAAGCAGTTACATAATAATCAAAATAAAATAAATACGCGCAAATAAAAATTAATCGGGAATGTCTTAAGGGTTTTGACCCTTTTAAGAAAAGAAATGAATTTTTTTGTCTTTTTTGAATTAAATGCAATTAATTAAATAAAGCCTAATTACTAATTAATTAATTTATTAAAAGAAAATATTTTTTGTGTTTTTTATGTTTTTCAATGAAATAGAATAAAAGAATTAAAATTCTAAGTTAACCTAATTCTAAATTATTTTTATTGATTGTAAAGAAAAAGAAATTAAAGTTGACCTAATTAAACTATTTTATTTACAAAAATAACATGAAATTAATAATAATAATGTTATTAATTCTTTTTTGATTTTTTATGAAAAAGTTAATTATGTTAATGGTTAATTAAAAAAAAGAATAAGAAAAAAAAAAGGCAAATGACAAAATAATAAAAAAGGAAAAGCAAACCCAAGGGGGGTTTTGGGCCAGATTGGAGGGTGTGATTGGAATTTGAGGCCCATTTGCACAAAGCTTGTTGACCTTCTGGATTGAGTGGGGCGCTGGTTGACCAGGAGTATATTGTGCTCCCTTTCTTGACCTTTGGATCTGCATCTATGGACACATGGCGCGCTGATCTGTGAGGGCACATGGTACTCACCATTTGGAAACCTGCACAAGAGTGTATTGAAAAAAAAAACATGGAATTATGGGGGGACCTGGGAATCGAACCCAGGCCCCAGAGATTACAAGCCACGTCTCCAGCCACTGCACCACTCTTGCGCGTTTGTTATAATAATAAGAAAAAAACATAATATAAAATAAGCGCACTATATGCTGAACCAAAAAGAAAAAAGTGCGCTATATTCAAATCCACCAATCACATGGCAACACGCAGTCATCTTCTTCATATTTTCCTGCAAAATGAAAGTTAGATAGCGGGGGTTTTTAACCCCCACAATGCCAAACTGTGGAAAATAGCGATTAGTTATACAATGAACATAAAAAGGGTGCGAGGTATGTTTTGGATTCGTCTCATCACGCCGGTTTCAGCCATGTATGTTTGGAGTTCTGATTTTACAGTATGGCAAAAGCCCCAAATTACAAGCTTTGAAAACCTAGAACTCAACAATGGTATTTTGCGTTTTAGAGCATCATAATCAAATTAAATTATATAGAAAGCTTCGTATGGGTCCTGTGAACATAATACAATCAATGAAAAATGTTAAAAACGTATGAATTGATGATTATGATTTTGAAAAAGAAGGTAAACCGTATGACTTGTGTAGCACGAGTTCTTGAGTGTTAGGACTTGTTTATGCTTGCAATAGGTTCCTGGCAATGCTGGGAATGTATTTGGATCAAAAGGGAGGTTTGAATTATGCTGCAAGTGAGATTTCAGTTTCACACTTTTCTTTGGAATTTTTGAATTTAGTTTTGCTGCCTCAGAGGTTTCTAGGTCGTGTTCTTGGTATGAGAGGCTTGCATATATGGTTCTGAATGAGAATCAATCAATATCATGAGCCTTAAACCAATGCAATTATGTTTTGGATTTTGCCATAACCTCCATTGAAGAAACTTGCCTTTTTTGTCCAAATTTGAATTTTTATGCTTGAAATGGACTTTACACGAATTTGGCATGTGAATTATGATGTATCAAGGCCATTCAAACCACAAGATATCCTTTGATTAATTTTTTTGATTTTTATTTGAATTTTAAGGATTTAAAATGAATTAAATCAATAAAATTAAATAAAAATAGAAAAATTAAGGTTTAATCTTGAGATAAATCATGGGACACGTGGGTGGCATGACAAGGCTGAATCAAGTGGAAAAAAGTGGGCCCTTTTGTCAAAAATGAAGTTTCAAGGATAGTTGACTTTGGCCATTTCACAAAAATTTCCCAACTTCTCCAATGCATATCTTGCTCAATTTTAATCATATGAACATGTTCTTGGACATTTTGGAAAGGTCTTGAAGTCCTCTAACCAATGCCTTTGGTCCCATGTCATTTTGATTTACCAATCTCAAGTTATGGTCTTTGACTTAAAGTGCCTTTTTGTTGACTTTTGAAAATGACCTATAATGTTGAAATTGATAACTTTTTGTGAGAGCATTTCTTGGATTTTGAATGTGAAGATGAGTTGTAGGAAATGATATCCCCTTCAAAATGAGCATTGGATGGGATTTTTATGATGAAACATGAAAAAGTTATGCCTTGGTCAAGTTACAGTTGACTTTTCAGCTGTCCAAAAATAGAAACTTTTGCATCTTGATGATTTTTGAGCCATTCTTGTGAAATCATGGTCAAGATTTGACCAAATGATGATTGTGGCTTCAAAATAAGATGTTGACAAAATTTTTTGACTTTTGACTGCCAAATGACCATTTTGCCCCTATAGTTGATTGTGAAGCAATTAGAGTTTTTGACTGTGCAACTTGACCTTATGAGCCTTGAAACTTGGCATGTAGGTGCTTGACAATGTATATGAGCATATGGGACTTGATTGAGCCCTTGAAAACCTCAACTTCCTTGCAAGAACCAAAACCCTAATTTGACTGGCTTAGGAGGGTGTTTGAACTATGCAACCCTTGAGTAGACTTGAGCAAATTGAAATGATGCTTGTCACAACTTTTGAAGAATATGGGAGGGAAAATTTTGGGGTACAACAACGGGCTCTTAGGTACTTGCTCTTATGTTTTCAAAAGATTGCTTGCTTTTCAAGTGTGTGTGGGTTTTGAAAAAGTTTCGTTTGAAAAATTTCTAAGTAACTCTTGTATCTGTCCTCAAGAGTGTATGAAAAATTTGTTTGAAAACCTTTTGAAAGTGTGAGTGCGAAAAGTTGTTTTGTTTGTTTTAAGAGAGCAAGTACCCATGAGAAATATACATACTCTAAGGAATTAGACTGTGTAAGAGTCATTTAGATAATGCTATCCCACCATTGAGAGGTAGGTAGCACCATCGTTGGAGTTGTTCGGGTCAATTCGATTATAGGGACAGCGTGGTCACTGAAGCAATGGTAGGACACCTTAGAAGTAACCCTAATGTCCTAGATCCTTTTTTTTATCCGAGGCAACCGTTCGAGGCAACTGGATCTTAGACAGGAGGGCGACCCCTAAAACACCCTATACTTGACGACCACGTTCGAGGCAACCAGTGAGGCGTACCCTAGGAGTGGCATGTGCATGTGTGTTGTTTTTCAGTTTATGTTTATCTTGCACATGTATCATGGTGATCTACGAGTTGTTTTTAATTTTCATCCAAGTCTTTCATGCATTGTAACAGTTAAGTGCGGAAAATAAAGTGCGGAAAGGTAAATCTACGCTATTACAAGGCGCGGGTCTATACATCGCCAAAAACAAAAACCCGTTTTGGTAAATAAGTGCGAGAAAAGTAAATAAAGCGGTAAAATCCTAATTAGCTATTACATCCTCTGAGCAGATACATAAATAATCAAAATAAGAATAATGCGCGAAAGAAATTAAATCTGGACGTCCTTAGGGTTTTGACCCTTTTGAGAAGATATGAGTTTTTGTCCTTCTTTGCAATTAATTAAATATTAATCATAAAACTAATTAATTAATTAATTAAAGAAAAAATGTTTTTTTGTGTTTTTTAAGTCTTTAATAAAAATAAAATAAAAAGAAAATAAAAGTCAAAAGGAAAAACCCTAATTCTAATCTTTTTATTTATTGTGAAAAATAGTCAAAATTTATCTAATTAAACTAAATCAATTTGGTTAGTATTTATTTACAAAATAATGAATTAAAGTGAAATTAATAATTAGTAATAAAAAATATTTACATTTTAATAGTCTGAATTTATTATGAAAATTAATTTGTTAGTTAATAATAATAATAATAATAATAATAATAAGTTAAAAGAATTAAAGGGAAAAAGAAAATAAAAATAGCAAACCAGGGGGGGGGGGTGATGGCCCATGTATGGAGGTTTTGTTCTGGAAATTTAGGCCCAATAGCAACTCAAGCCTGTTGACTTTCTTGAATCGTCCAGAGATGCATTGACTCATGAGCACCATGATCTCCACCCTTTGACCATTGGATTGAGGATTATGGACACATGGCATGATGATGCCTGGAGCGCATGATGGAACACATTTAGGAAGCTGCATGCAATCATGTTAGAAAAAAACAATATGGAACTTTTGGGTGGACCTGGGAATCGAACCCAGGTCCTAACGGTTGCCAGACACCTCACTATCCACCAAGCCAACTGCACGTTTTTGTTATAATAATAGGCAATGAATATATTATATAGAATAACAACACATGCTGGAAATTATGAAACCACGCGCGCGCTTTTTGAATGAACCAGTAGCATGCTTCCACGTATTATCTTCTTCGCTTGGCCTGTAAAAAAACAATCAAATAGCGGGGGTTTTTAACCCCCACAAAATGCAACAAGGAAAAATAGCGATTAGGTCCCTGATGCATATAAATATGGCACGATGGTTGGGTTGAGTTCGTCTGGCCTTGACGAATTCAACCATATGCGTGAGAAGGTTCAATTTTTCCTGTGCTGGAAACCCCCAAATTGAAAGCTTTGAAAACCTAGAATTCATCCATGGTGGTTTGTGATTAAGGGCTCCATAATGCAATTCACCTATACCATTAGCTTCAGAAAGGTTCTAGCAATCCAATACACACAAAAAATCTCATTAATAATGCATGAATATTGAATTACGATTATGAAAAAAAATAACCAAACCGTATGACTTGTTCTTGCATGTTCTGGGAGTGTTAAGGCTTGTTTTTTATTCTAAACTGTTTCTGAGTATGCTAGCAATGTATTTGACTCCTTAAAAGCCCTTGAATTGGCCTGGAAGTGAGAAAACGATTTTACAATTTTCTTGAAAAAATTCAATATGGCATATGGTTTTCTGCAGCAGCTTTCATGTTCACAGCATTAGGGTTAGCTTTAGTATATGTAGTGGAATGGAATCAGGGTAAAACTTTGTCCAAAAATCCATGGCTTTATGATTTCAATATTTGATTTCAATCAAATCTTTTTCAACCTTTTTGATTGATAAAACTTGCCAAAATTGGATGATTTTGTCTCCTTGATGTGTACACGAAATCTTCAGCATGTGTTGACCTCTTTTGCATCACAAAAAGATTTGAAAACCATATCTTTGAATTTCCTACATTTAAAATCAATTAAATGGATTAATATTAATAAAAAATTCAATTAATTAATTAAAAATAAGAAAATAAATAAATTTAAGCTCATTGGGTCGTGCATAGGCCTTGGACAATGTTTCAAGAAAGAATTTGAGGTCCATTAGCAAAAATGAGGTGTTTTGGGCAAAGTTGACTTTTGCAAATTCCCAAAAATTCCCCAACTTCTCCAATGCATATCTTGCTCAATTTTGATCATATGAACATGTTCTTGGACATTTTGGAAAGGTATTGAAGTTCTATAACCAATGCCTTTGGTCCCATGTCATTTGGATTTACCAATCTCAAGTTATAGTCTTTGACTTAAAGTGCCTTTTTGTTGACTTTTGAAATTGACCTATAATGTAGAAATTGATAACTTTATATGAGAGCATTTCTTGGACTTGGAATGTGAAGATGAGTTGTAGGAAATGTCATCCCCTTCAAAATGAGAATTGGATGGGATTTTTCTGATGAACCATGAAAAAGTTATGCATTGGTCAAGTTACAGTTGACTTTTCAACTGTCCAAAAATAGCAACTTTTGCATCCTTGATGATTTTTGAGCCATGCTTGGGGAATCCTGATCAAGACTTGATCAAATGATGATTGTGGCTTCAAAATAAGATGTTGACCAAATTTTTTGACTTTTGACTGTAAAATGACCATTTTGCCCCTGCAGTTGATTGTGAACCAGATAGGGCTTTTGACTGTGGACCTTGATGCTGTGAGACTTGCAACTTGGCATGTAGATGCTTGACAATGTATATAGGCCTATGGGACTTGTTTGGACCACTGAGAACCTCAAATTCTTTGCAAGAACCAAAACCCTAATTTTGACTGGCTTAAGAGGATGTTTGGATTGTGCAACCCTTGAATAGCCTTGAACCAACTGCAGATGATTCTTGGGCAAACATTGAAGAATATGGGAGGGAAAATTTTGGGGTACAACAGTTGCCCATGTTCAATCTTCTTAGATCTTAGGATGTAGATTGGCTTGCGTGCCTTTCGTGATCCGAGGGTGGAAGATGATTGAACACTAGAGTGCCCAGAAATTTGCACTCACATAGTAGAATATAAGCAATGTGATGTCGGGAATGGGCTTACAGATGCCATTTGGAAAGATGGTGGATAGGAGGATGGGCTTATAGATGCCATCTGGAGGTGTGACAGGACCTTGTCGGGAATGGACTTATAGATGCCATTTGGAAATGTGATGGATAGTTGTGGAGATGGGCTTATAGATGCCATCGGAAGGTGTCGATTGCGTAAGAGATTCCTTAGCGAGAACTTGCGTACTTTGAGAAAGAAAGACAATTTCCTGGCCTATTACAGGGGTTGATCTTCAAACTCTTCATGCAGACATGCCCTGGCTGGATACAGGTATCGAATCTACAATCGATTGCTCACAGATATGCCCTGGCTAGATACAAGAATCGAATCCGGAACTTCAAAAGGTTGCTTACAGACGTGCCCTGGCTGGATACAGGTATCGAATCTACAAACAATCGCTCACAGATGTGCCCTGGCTAGATACAAGAATCGAATATGGAATTGGTCGTCTACAGATATGCCCTGGCTAGATACAGGAATCGAATCTGGAATTGGTCGTCTACAGATATGCCCTTGCTGGATACAGGAATCGAATCTCTAAACTCTTCATGCAGACATGCCCTGGCTAGATACAGGTATCGAATCCACAATCAGTTACTCACAGATATGCCCTGGCTGGATACAGGTATCGAATCCGGAATTAGTCGTCTACAGATATGCCCTGGCTAGATACAGGTATCGAATCTCTAAACTCTTCATGCAGGCATGCCCTGGCTGGATACAGGTATCGAATCTACAATCAATTACTCACAGATATGCCCTGGCTAGATACAGGAATCGAATCTGGAATTGGTCGTCTACAGATATGCCCTGGCTGGATACAAGAATCGAATCTCTAAACTCTTCATGCAGACATGCCCTGGCTGGATACAAGTATCGAATCTACAATCAGTTACTCACAGATATGCCCTGGCTAGATACAGGAATCGAATTTGGAATTGGTCGTCTACAGATATGCCCTGGCTGGATACAAGAATCGAATCTCTAAACTCTTCATGCAGACATGCCCTGGCTGGATACAGGTATCGAATCTCCAATCATTCATTCACAGATATGCCCTGGCTATATACAGGAATCGAATCTGGAATTAGTCGTCTACAGATATGCCCTGGCTGGATACAGGTATCGAATCTCTAAACTCTTCATGCAGACATGCCCTGGCTGGATACAGGTATCGAATCTACAATCAATCACTCACAGATATGCCCTGGCTAGATACAGAAATCGAATCTAGAATTGCGACAGTTGATAGTAATCATCTTTGGATGGACCTTTTTCCTGAAAAGGCAAAACATCAGTTGTATGCAATGTCATGATGTATGAAATGCATGATGTCATGATATTCAGAGGTAGTGTAGTATGCACTTTGTCATGTATGTAAGTAGGATGTATGAAATGTGATATGTTTATGAATGTGTTTTCGTCTGGGAAAATAAATCCTTGACGCATGCCGAGAAGTTGAATCCTGGGCTGCTGTTGAAGAGTAGAGTTCTTCGTTTCCACTGGGGATGATGGTTGCCAGAATAAACCGGTAGGAGAAGATGACTCCATTGGGGAATAAATTTTTTGAAGAGATTACTCTGCGGGGAATTTCTCTGTGGGAAGAGATACTTTGCTGAGATTTGATGGTAACTCCGTTGGGGATTCCGTTGATAAGTTATGTTGGAGGATTTGATGAACTCCGTTGTGGGTAGGAAGAATTTCACCGAGGACGATCTTTCTGTTGCAATTAGCTGAGGATAACCCAGTTATAAGCTCTGGTGGGGAATAACCTTTGAATAAAGCCGGGGAGATGCGTATGTACTCTGCAGGTGATAAGCTTCCAGAATCTACTGGGGATAAGCTTCCAGAATCTACTAGGGAGGACTGATTCAACTCTCCTGGGGAAACTTTTGGACTGTACCGGGGGAGTGGCTCCACTGGGGTGTCTGGTACTCCGCCGGGGAACAATCTTATACTAAGACTGCCGGGGATGCTTGCTTAGGAACATCTGTATACTCCATTGGTGAATATTGAGATCTTCTGGGGATACCCAACTTCCTTAAGGCTGAGAGTAGACTAACTCTGCGTGGGGAGAGTATCGCTGACTTGATGGAGATACTGTGCCTTTTCGGGCTGATGGGAAACCAACTCTGCTCGGGGGAGAGTATTGAATCTTGTCTTACTCCACGGGGAGTGGAGATATCTTGGTTATATTTTTCAGCTGAACATACCTTGGCACCTCTATGGACAAAGCAACCAGATCGCTTAGACAATTTGTATTGCCCCAGTTTCTGCGGGAGAAGGTACCTGTGGAGGTGCTTGATGACTGCCGATTGACAAACCTTCTTCGGGTAGGCAAGTGACGAGATGACAGGACATATTCGTACGCTTTTGATCCCTAATTTTTGCATGGACCGCCCTTTCGGGTTTTCAGTCCACCGGGATACCCATTTTTGCCCAAGCCGCCTTTTCAGGTTTTCGACTTGCCGGGTGTACAGATTTTTTCATTTTCATCCCTTATTTTTGCCTGAACCCTTTTGATTCGCCGGGAAGCCCTTATTTTTGCCTAGGCCAGTCGACCTAGCGGGTCTTTGATTGTGCGTAGTATTTTTTTCGACTATGTTCACGCCCTCAGGATGTAGGGAGTGCCCCTGTCAGTTGTACTGCCATACCACCATAAGATGTTTGATCGTGCAAGATTTGTTGCTGGAATCCATGTCTGATGCCCCAAGTGATTCAGGCGGAGATTCGCCCCAGGCTGTTTGGCGTTTGAGAGATTCTCTGAATCTTGACTTAACTGCCCTAGCTGATGGACAATGATCACGTCTGCCCCTTGATTAGAAGTGCTTTTGTTCACTAAATGTTCTTCGTGCGAACTTCTAGGTTGTTCAAACAAATAGTCATATGCAAGCAGTGTTATATTAAAAATGCAAAGCTTATGTCTGTCTTGAAGTTTTTGAAATTGCATTTTTTCAGTAAAACCAGTGAATTTTGTAAAATGTGATGTCAACTCATTATTTTACCGCAAGCCTTAAGGAGTCAGGATACCTTTCGTAACAGTATGCTTTCGAACCAACCCATGCTTCAGCTAGGACTTTTGAGGGTTGTAACGTGGCCTCGTTTACTGTTTAAGAAACAAAGGATAAAGGCTCAAATTTTATTTGTACCCACCCGCTCTTCGTGATGTTCTTCAATCCTAAACTCAGCTAATCGTGCGTTAGACCTTGTTTGAGTCTTTGCTCGGATATTCCAGTGATGGTTCAGACATTGACAGTTTATTTTGAATAGGCAGTCATTTTTGTTGAGGGTTTGTAGGATCTTTTCCTTTTTGGTTTTTATTATCCCTGTCTTTTGCCTGAACTGTTTCTTTTTGTGATTACAGTCAGCGGGATGCCCCAGTTTTATAAGTCTCCTTCATAGGTTTTGACTTGATGGGCTTTTATTTCGAGAGATAATGACTGCCTGTCTTTATGATTATACAGAACCATCTCCATCTTTTGTCTTGGAAGGACTCCTTTGATGCCATTCGTTGGGCACCTGGATCAACTGAGAGAACTACCCTGCCCCAGGTTATGATTAAGGGTTTTAATTTTCGAAAAGAAAAACTCCTACTTCTTTGGCTCGAAGGGGTTGACGAGGGATTATCTTCCTTATAACTCCAGTGTTTAGGAATTGAAACAATTCCTGTACCTCATCAGCGGGGTCTGTTCAAAAGCATATTGTAGATCGTGGTATTGTTTTCGTCATCCTCCCTCAAGAGGCTTAGAATTTAATCGAGAGTTGACATCAAAAAAATGAAAGCAGTTTGAATATAGCGAATGCGAATATATTGATTCAAAACAGACATATGCGATGCATTGATAAAGTAAAAGAGTTTGACATGAACAAATGTTTGAACAAGCAAAGAAAAGTACAACTTGAAACTTCCAATGAACAAAAGGTCTTCTCGTCTAGGGATAGTAGAAGAACTCGACCTGACCATCTGGGGTGAATTCCACTGCTCCTTCATCAATCAGGTCCTGGATCTTGTTCTGCAGAGTCCAACAGTCGTCTGTAGCATGCCCCGAGCTGTCAGAATGATAAGCGCAGCGGGCGTTGGGGTTGTACCTTGAAGGTGTCTTGTTGGGATTCTTAGGAGGGTCCCTTAGTGTGATCAGATTCAATTTCAACAGGCGTTGTAAGGCTTTAAACAGCGACATGTTAAGCTGGGTGAATTGCCTCTTAGGCTTGCCTGGCTTGCTCTGATCAACCCGTTGTTCTTGGCGAGGTCGTTGTTGGACCTGTGAAGTAGTAGCAGCTTGGCGAGGTCTATTCATCGAACCAAACCTTTGACTTCTTGGAGGCTGATTATCGGTTTGGTCTCCAACCCTGACTACTTGCTTCATACTGTCTTGCTGAAGTTGGTGAGATTGATGCTGAATTTGTGACCCTGAAGCAAGTTAAGGAGCTTTTCCCTTGTCTTCTTGTCTCAAAGGGAATTTAATGATGACTGGCTCTTCAACCTTAGATGTTTGCCCCAGTTGGTTATCCCGAAGCAGTTGGTTGACGAGAACCCTGAGCTCTTCTTGTCTTTGAGCTAAGTCTTGAATAAGAGTCATCTGCCCCAGCATCTGGGTTCTCATTGTATCCACCTCAACTTGCAGATGTTTCGACCGTTCATCTTTGTCGTCTTCAGTACTCTTCCTGACCAAAGTCCCCATGAGGAGTGTTCTCAGCTCTTCCTGCCCCTTGGATAGATTTAGGAGGATTTCCCCAAACTGAGTCTCTTGAGCATGAAGATCCTGGTTGTTTTGTTGGGAAGCCATTGCTGAAATAAACAGCGAAGATGGTAAGTGACCTGTAACAAGGGTACCTGTTATGCAATGATGTGTATGTATGCATGCAATGTTTTCAAGGATCTCGCAGGGTAAACAAGAAAAATGTTAGAATTTGAATTTTGTAGCTTGATGGAAGGAACTTCATGCTGTTGAGAGTCCTTCTTCAAGAGTCAAGGCTCACCATATCGAGTGGGTCATAGCCCCTGACTCAAGTTATCAACCTTGGCTAGGGGAAAATAAATCCCCTTTGCCCCTTGCTAGACATGTTGGTTCATCATGACCTGCATCACAAACCCTTGAGATCCTTGAAATGGATTAGTCTTTATGTAGGATGTATGCAATGGTATGATGGTATGCTGTTATGCTATGCGTGGAGTGATGTAAGTGAACCCTGTTATGAGTCCAGATTAAGGACTGTAAACAAAACCCTGCAAGAAACTCATGTGTCAGGTAACAAGAATATGCAAGTAGTCAGGTTTGAAGGCACACAAGTCACACAAAAGAGCCCTTAGATTTTAGGCCAGCATGAAGTTTAGGTACTACCCTCTTTCAGTTTCGTTGGTTAAGACATGTCCTATCAAAAGTAACCGGGTTCTAAAGGATCTCAATATCATCGACTACCCTCAATCGGTCATAACTCCAGCATCGCAATCTTTTCTTGCGGCCAGAACCATCGTGAGAGTTTAGCCTCAATGAGTGTAGCATACTGCTACTGTTCTATGGCCAAGTTGGGTCAATTTAGGGTTCTAAGGTCGGTTGGTGCTTAATGACTCCTCAGAAGACCCATATTCTCCTTGTTGCAACATAAGGGATATCGGTACAGACCAAGGTGTCACACCAACGTAGCCACTGCTTCACCCGTGTCGGTCTACACCGAACAGGTCCCTCACAGCTTATGCTACCTAAAAGGGTATTCCCCAGATCCGGGTTAGGATCTATGAAACTCCGTACAAGCCTAGAATCCAGTTACTATTACTAGGACAGGTTGAACCAACTAAACTTCAAGAGGGTACTTACCTACAAACTCCATACAAGCCTAAACCTAAGGACTTGTCTTCTTTGTGTGTATACGATTATTTCTACATAATAACTTGCTTACTTTGCATACTTGTACATAACATCATAACATCATACCATAGAATTTTCAATAACCATTTCAAGGATCTCAAGTGCCTATGATGCAGGGTCATGTTGAACCAGACTCCTATCAAGGGGCAAAAGGGTTCATTCTCTAATCAAACACCGTCAAGACCAAAGCACGGTAACTTGAGTCAAGGGTTATGACCCACTTGACATGGTGAGCTTGATTCCCGTGGAAGGACATCCACCGATACGAAGTTCTCCAATCAAAGTTGTTTATCAATGTTCAAATTCTAACATCTTCTTGTGATTACCCTGCGAGATCCTTGAAAACATTGCATCCACATATCATGCATGTCATCATAATAGGTTTTCCCGTACAGGCTTTCTCATCTGCTTATTGTTTATTTCAGTAAGAGATGGCTCTAGAGCAAATATTTAAAGATCTCCAACCTCAAAACGTTCAGTTACAATAAGTGCTCATGAACTTGGCCCAGGGGCAGGAAGATCTGAAAACACTCTTCACCAAAGAGAGCAAGAAGAAGAAAAAGTCGGTCATCCTCAACGTAAGGAGAGGGTCCAAGGGGCATGCCCAGCTAGCTCAAAAAGAAGATGCTTCTTCTAAAGACAATCAAGAAGAGGAAGCTGGAAGCATTAGAGCTAACATAGCTACTGATGACGAAGACTCTTCTGAGGAGCAGTATCTACCAGCAGATAAAAAATACAAACAACTTGAAGACATACTAAAAGCTGTGGAGATCCAGGTTGTGCCTGGCTTGGAATTAGGAGACATGGGTTTGGTTACTGGAGTGGTCATCCCACCAAAGTTCAAAATCCCTATCTTTTCCCCGTATGATGGAGTCTCTTTCCCTAAGATGCACCTAAAGTCTTATGTCCGCAAGATTCAACCATACACAACTGATCAAAAGCTTTGGATCCACTTCTTCCAAGAGAGTTTAGCTGGGATGCAACTTGAATAGTTCTATCAATTGGAGAATTCCCACATTCACACTTGGGAAGATCTAGCTGCTGCTTTTTACAAGCAGTACCAATACAATGCTGATCTTGCACCAACTCGTGTGCAATTGTAGAATATGGCCATGCGTTCCAACGAGGGCTTCAAAGAATACGCCCAAAAGTGGAGAGAACTGGCTGGCAGGGTGAAGCCACCCTTAACCAACAAGGAACTGATTGACAACTTTATGGTAACTTTGACAGAACCTTTCTTCAATCACCTAATCGGAGGCTCCTCATCCGGGTTCACCAAAATAATACTAACGGGCGAAAGGGTCGAAGTTGGCACCAAAAGCGGTAAAATCCAATGGGGTGCATCTTCGAGTACAGGGAAACAACCTTTCACTGGGAAGAAAGAGTCTGATGTTGCGTACGGTCAAAAAGGTTGTAACCAGGGTAACCACGACCAGTATGTGGGGGCAATCCTGATCTCTAATCCTACAACTGCTCAACAAAGACAGGGCAATAGACATAGGATAAGATACCAAGAAAGGTAGTACGCTAACATCAACATGCCTTTGTCTCAAGCGATACAACATTTACTGAAGGAAAAAATGATCACACTCAAGGATCCTCCTCAAAATCCCGATATCTTCTCTTATAAGTACAATCCAAGCATAAGATGCGCCTATCATTCTGATAGTCCTGGACACGACACCGACAACTGTTGGACTTTGAAGAACAAGATTCAAGACTTGATTGACGCCAAGGAGATTGAGTTCGACCCTCCAGGGGATCCTAACGTGATCACTGCTCCTATGCCAAATCATTGAGAGCATCCTGTTCATTTTGAATTTTCAATTGTAATTTCTTTTGCTTGTTCAAACACTTATCTATTAATGTCAAACTCTGTTTCATTAATGCATTACATATGTTTGTCTTGAATTGATCCATTCGTTTTCATTACATTTAAAATATGTTGTTTACTCCCTTTATGATATTCAACTCTTGTTTTAAAAAAATTGCAAGCCTTTAGAGGGAGGATGACGAAAACAATGCCTTAATCTCATACAATATGCTTTTGGACAGACCATGATGACGATGTACAAGCGTTCTTTCAATTCCTAAACACTAGATTTATAAGGAGGATAATCCCTAGTCAACCCCTTCGAACCAAAGAAGTAGAAGTTTTCTTTTTCACACAAATTGAAACCTTTAATCAGAACCCGGGGCAGGGTAGTCTCTCAGTTAATTCAAATGCACGCTCAGTCGCAAACTTTCACTTCGTAATACAACGAATGACATCAAAAATATTCCTCTGGAATCAAAATACGATGATGGTTCCCTATCACACAAGAAGTCATTATCTCTCAAAAGAAAAGCCCATAAAGTAAAAACCTACGAATGAAACTTAAGAAAAACTAGGGCATCCCGCTGACTGTAATCTCAAAAAAGGAACAGTCAAGCAAAAATCAGGGATAATAAATAAAAAAAGGGAGGTCAATGCAAATCCTCAACAACATGAAAAATGTTGCAAATATGACTGCCTTCCGATAAACTAAACTTGTCTGAACCATCACCAAAACGTCATTGGAGTTCGAACGTACAATTATCGGAGTTTAGGACTAAAGAACATCACGAAGAATGGGTGGGTACAAATAAAATTTGAGCCTTTATCCTTTGTTTCTTAAACCGTGAACCAAGTCACGTTAGAACCCTTCCAAAGTCCTAATTGAAGCATGGGTTAAATCGAAAGCATACTGTTACAAAAGGTATCCTAACTCCTGTAAGGCTTTACTCTAAATCCTGAGTTGAATTCATATTCTTACAAAAAAGTCTTTTATCTGCTAAAAACTCATTTTCAAAACTTCAAGACAAGCATAAACTTTGCATTGTTTGAATATCGTTGTTTGCATATAGCTATTTGTTTGATAGTAGAAAAACTCGTACGAAGAAGTGAATAAAAACCCTTTCAATGAACAAAATCATTTCAAGTAGGAAGACGCTTCTAATAACATATCTCTTATAAGCAAGGGGGAATGACGTTCCACTATCCAACACACCTGGGGCAGTCCAGTCAAGATTCCAAGAAATCTCTCAAGAAACACCGTATATACCAGGGGCAGGTTTGTATCTGAATCACTTGGGGCATTGAACGCAAATCCCAACAAAGGGTTACGTACAATCAAGCATTTCCTGGAAGTGCCACAAACACCTACTACTAGGGGAAGGGACAAATATCCCCCAAAATCCTGTTCATAGGATGGCCCCTAGCCAGAGTTTCAATCTCTGAAAACTTCTCCCCAACTGAGTCAACCTCAAGAATCCTCGAGGATTTCTGCCAAAAGAAGACATCTCTCCAACAGACTGGAAACAAGGTTTATTTCCCCCAACAAACTACATATTCCCCAGCTTGAGTTTTCCTCTCAGACTATTATAAATCAAGGGACCACAACTCCCCTTCCCTAATATACTTTTCTACAATCCCCAGTAAGTTACCACAAAGCCTGGACCCGATCAGATATCAGCTCAACTTCATCCTTTCTAGCAAGTTACTACAAAGCCTGGAATCCGACCAGATACAGTTTAACTTCACTATCCCAAGAAATTTTCTGCGAAGCCTGGAATACGACCAGATAACAGTTAATTTAATCTTCCCCAAGATAACTCCCCAACATTTGTCAAGGATTTTTTCCAAGACAAAATTACATTCCAACAACATTTCATACATCATATTTACATGCATGATAAATGCATACATCATAATCTCATTTATGTTGAAAAACATCATTACGCCATGCATTTCATACATCATGACATTGCATACAACTTTTTCTTTACCTTTTCAGGAAAAGCTCAACAGACAAGTGTCATTAATCTGTAAATTTCTCCAAGACAAAGTCAAGCTTGGATTTCTTCATCATCTGTTGAGGTAGTAATCGTCCAAGATTCCTTCACCATCCTTTTGGAGTAGAAATCGTCCAAGATTCCTTCATCATCCTGTTGGAGTAGCAATCTTCCCATATTTCTTCATCATCCTTTTGGAGTAGCAATCGTCCAAGATGCCTTCATCATCCTATTGGAGTAGTAATCATCCAAGATTCCTTTATCATCCTACTGAGGTAGTAATCATCCAAGATTCCTTCATCATCCTATTGGAGTAGCAATCGTCCCAGATGTAAAATCAAGCTTCTCAAATAAGCTTTTGTTTTGATGAAGACAAACCATGGATAACAAAGAAGGCAAAGATTTTGGTCAAGCATCTAAGCATATAAGGATAATATCTTCACTCAAAGCTCTCAACAACTTTAAAGGTATAATAATATCATCTACTTTGATCTTAAGATATAGATGCTCAAAATGAAAAAGAAATGTTTAAGAATCATTACTCAAGCTTTTCAAAGATAAAATTTCACTTTTCTTCTGCATGCAATCGATTTACATCTTAGTGCAATCGATTGCACTCTTCAAAATTCCAAATCTTTTGCTTCTGTTTCTTTGTGCAATCAATTTACATTCCTATGCAATCGATTGCATACTTAAAATTTTCAAAATGTTTGCTACTGACTTTGCATGCAATCGGTTACATTGTTAGTGCAATCGATTGTACTCAGTTAATTTTTGCTACTGACTTTGCATGCAATCGATTACATTGTTAATGCAATCGATTGCACTCTTAAAGATTTTGAAAAAATAGCTGTTAAAAACCTTGTGCAATCGATTACACCAAGGGTGCAATTGATTACACACTGCACGAATTTGAAAAATAACAGCTTTGTTCATGCCTTTTGATCATGCCTTTTCATTACATCTTTTCACTCAAACTTGGAATTTGTTCATGATACATTTCCATATCTTCATGATGTTTCAAAAGGGTGTTATGAACATATAAATATTAAATTTCAAATCCATATCTAACACCTTCTTTCATAAATATTTTCTGAACTCTCAAAATACAAACTCAAGCATTCTTCATTTTCCTGCATAAGTTTTCTGCACATTTTCATACTTTAAACAGAAAACTTTGAGAAAATATATCTTGAGTCTTTGTATAATATTATTATTGAAAGAAGAAGATTATACATTGTCAAATCACTCTTAGTGATCAATATTACTCTACTCACTCAAACTCACAAATTGATATTTACTTACTTATTTTCCAGGATTGTTGGAATTAAGTTTAAGTGTTTTTTGTTGAAATCTTGTCTTTCCAAGTTGCTGGATACAAGTGTAGTTACATTGAGAGGATTGTTCTCATAGGTAACTTAGTGAAAATCCAAGAGGATTGTTCTTGGTCCAAGAGGATTGTTCTTGGTTTGGTTGGTAGTTCTTGTGTAAGTTTGCCACAATAAGGAAATCTCTTTCATGTTGAAAGGGGACTGGAGTACTCTCGGACTGTGAGGGGAACTAGGATATATCGCTCGTGTCTCTTTATTTTTCTGCATTTTTAAGCTTTCCTAAACTCACTTATAACTAGAAAAATAAGAACCATCATCACTAAAAACCAGAATTTTTAAAAGCACCTAATTCACCCCCCCTCTTAGGCGCACTTCGTACTTACAATTGGTATCAGAGCAGGTTATAGGTAACCTGCTCCTAAAAGATCCAGAATGGCTTCCACAAATCATAATCCTGTTTTCAGAGATGGTGGTAGTAACAAAAAGCCTCCTCTATTCTGTGGTGAATATTTTGACTTCTGGAAAATTCGCATGAAGGTACATCTAGAAGCACAAGGAGAAGAAATATGGGATGCCGTCAAAAATGGTCCATTTATCCCGATAACGGTAATTAATGGTGTTGGCTCATCAAAGCCTAAAACTGCATGGGACGATGATGATAAGAAGAAAGTTCTCTATGACAAAAAGGTAATAAACCTTCTTCAAGGTGCACTTAGCATGGACGAATTCTTCCGTGTCTCGGCATGAAAAACATCAAAGGAAATATGGGATACCTTGGTACAAACTCATGAAGGAACGGTTGAAGTAAAAAGATCAAGACTAAATACCCTAAGTCAAGAATACGAACTATTTCGAATGCAGCCCGGAGAAACCATTCTTGACTTACAAAAGAGATTTGTGCACTTGACAAATCATCTAAGTGCTCTTTGTAAAACTTTGATGAATGATGAATTGAATCTGAAAGTACTTAGGTCCTTAACTAGGGAATGGCAACCAAAGGTAACAGCTATTTCAGAAAAGAAAAGTCTCTCCAACATGACATCCGCAACTCTGTTTGGAAAACTTCAAGAATACGAAACGGAACTCGGAAGACTCGAAAAGCACGAAAATCAAGAGAAGAAATCCAAGAATATTGCTTTGAAGATAGACTCCAAGGAAGTTGAAAAGGAAAACAATCCAGAAGAAGATGAAAACTTCATGCTTCTTGTTAAAAGGCTTGGTAAGTTCTTCGGTAGAAATGACAAACCTTTTTCTCATTCAAAAGGAAAGAAACATTTTTAGAAAAAGGAAGGCTCCACATCAACACAAGAAATCACATGTTATGAATGTGGTAAGCAAGGTCATATCAAGTCGGATTGTCCAAAACTCTCCAAGAAAAGTGGCTTCAAAAGAAAGAAGGGATTCAAGAACAAAAAGGCTTATATCGCATGGGAGGATAATGAAATAAGTTCCTCATCCAATTCCGATAGTGATGAAAGTGCAAATCTAGCATTGATGGCCTCACACCATTCCGATGATGAAGACAATGAGGTTAGTAATAAATTTTATCTTTTTGATAGTGATGCATAAGGTTCTATAGATGAACTATTGAATGAATGCAAAATTCTGTATAAAACCATTTCATCACAAAAGAAAAAAATTTCATCCTTAGAAGAAAAATATGTTTCAATGGAAAAAGATTTCAAAGAAGAAAAACAAAAATCAAGTGATGAACAAAAACAGAATTTTGTATGCAAAAATTGTGATTCACTTTATTTCCAAATTGTACAATTAAAAATAGTCATTGAAAGATATGAAAAAGGGAAAATTGGATTGGAAGGTGTTCTTAGCCAACAAAGATACTCCAATGATAAAAGTGGACTTGGATATTCAAAGTTTTAAAAACCAAGTTCTAACAAAACTATCTTTGTTAAGGCAAGTGATCAATCTTCCAAAGAGAAAGTGAACAAACCTAAAATAGTTCGTCACTATCCAAAAAAGAAAACATTTTCTAAGAAGAAATCTTATCCTTCTAGATATATAAGTAACTTTGAACCTACTTGTTTTTATTGTGGTATTAAAGGTCATACACCTAATGCTTGCTATGTTAGAAACTTCAGTGTGGCAAGTGAGCATTATGTATGGGTAAAGAAAGACACTAATTATGAAGGACCCAAAGCAACTTGGGTACCTAACAAAACCTAATTTGTTTTGCAGGTATGCTTGAAGACCACATGCAATCTTTGGTATCTTGATAGTGGTTGTTCAAAGCATATGACAGGAGATATAAACCAATTTTCACATATAGCGCTAAAGGCCAAGGGTTTTGTCACTTATGGAGACAATAATAAGGGAAGAATCCTAGGCAAAGGCAAAGTTTGTGCTCCACCTTTCACATCCATTGAAGATGTTCTTTATGTTGAAGGACTAAAGCACAATCTTCTAAGTATTAGCCAACTTTGTGACAAAGGCTTCAAAATCAAGTTCACCAAGGATGAATGTTTGATAGAAGACGAAGTCACTCATGAGGTTATACGTAAAGGTAAAAGAATCAATAATATATTTATGATTTCCCTTGACGATCCATCTTTGAAGGTTAAATATCTCATGGCGAGCAACGATGATTCATGGCTTTGGCACAAAAGAATTGCTCATATTCATATGGAACACTTGAATGAATTAATCAAGCATGATCTTGTCATTGGATTGCCTAAGAGAAATTTTGTCAAAGATAGACTATGTGATTCTTGTCAAAAAGGGAAACAAACTAGATCAACTTTCAAATCTAAGAATGTGGTGTCCACTACAAGGCCACTACAATTTTTACATATGGATCTATTTGGTCCATCGAGAACAAGGAGTTTCGGAGGTAATGTATATGCTTTGATTATTGTTGATGATTTCTCTAGATATACTTGGACGTTCTTTTTAGTGCAGAAAAGTGACGCATTCAAGGCGTTCAAGAAGTATGCTAAACAAATTCAGAATGAGAAGTCTCTAACAATTGCCTCAATAAGAAGTGACCATGGCGGAGAATTCCAAAATGCTCTATTTGAAGAATTCTGTGAAGAACATGGAATATCTCACAACTTCTCGGCACCAAGGACTCCACAACAAAATGGAGTGGTTGAAAGAAAGAATAGGTCTCTTGTGGAACTTGCTAGAACAATGCTTAGCGACTCAACCCTTCCAAAATACTTTTGGGCGGATGCGGTGAGCACGACATGTTTTGTTAGCAATAGAGTTAACATTAGACCAATCTTAAAGAAAACTCCATATGAACTTTTCAAAGGGAGAAAACCAAACATTGCTTTCTTTCATATCTTTGGGTGCAAATGCTTTGTCCTAAACAATGACAAAGATAATTTGGGTAAGTTTGATGAGAAATCCGATGAAGGTATATTTCTTGGTTACTCACTCTCTAGTAAAGCATATAGAATATACAACAAAAGAACTTTGACTATTGAAGAATCTATACATGTTTCTTTTGATGAATCTAACCCCTCCAAGGAGGATAATATTGTTTGTGATAATGATGATGAAATTTTAGAAGGTCCTCAAGAAAATTCTTCCAAGGATCAAACCATCCAACTAGAAGAATCACCTCAACAAGAATCGAATCTCAATGATCTACCAAAAGAATGGAGAACTCATAGAGATCATCCTATTGATAAAGTAATTGGTGATATAACTAAACATGGCGTTTGTCTCTCAAATTGAACCTTCTAAAGTTGATGAAGCTTTAGGCGATGACCAATGGATCATAGCTATGCAAGAAGAATTGAATCAATTTGAAAGGAATTGAGTTTGGGAACTCGTTCCTAGGCCAAGCAACAAACACATTATTGGAACAAGATGGGTGTTCAAAAACAAACTTGACGAGAATGGAATAATTGTTCGCAACAAAGCAAGATTGGTAGCACAAGGATATAATCAATAAGAAGGAATAGACTTTGAAGAAACTTTCGCTCCAGTTGCAAGGTTAGAAGCTATTCGTCTCTTACTTGCCTTTGCTTGTTCATTAAATTTTCAGCTTTTCCAAATGGACGTTAAAAGCGCATTCTTGAATGGATATATCACTAAAGAAGTATACTTTAAGCAACCCCCGGGTTTCAAAGACTTCAAGAATCCATCTCATGTATTTAAATTAAGAAAAGCTCTCTATGGACTGAAATAAGCACCAAGGGCATGGTATGATCGTTTAAGCAACTTCTTATGCGAAAAAGGTTTTGAAAAAGGCAAAGTTGACAAGACTATATTTATCAAGAAAATCAAAGGCGACACTTTGCTAGCACAAGTCTATGTTGATGACATCATCTTCGGTTCTTCAAATCAAGAAATGTGTGAAGAATTCTCATCAATGATGCAAGGAGAATTTGAAATGTCCATGATGGGTAAAATGAACTATTTTCTTGGACTTCAAATCTAACAACTTAAAGATGGCATCTTCATCAACCAATCCAAATATTGCAAGGAACTCTTGAAAAGGTTTGACATGGATAACTGCAAAAATATGTCTACACCAATGGGTTCTGGTTCTTATGTTGATCAAGATGAATCAGGTGTTTCCATCGACATCACTAAATATCGAGGTATGATTGGCTCTTTATTATATTTGACGGTAAGTCGTCCAGACATAATGTTTATGTTTGTCTCTGTACCCGCTTTCAAGCTGTGATACAGTGGGAGAGAACTGACTATTTTTTTGGAATGCTGGTTTACGTTTTGCGTTTGTTTTCACAAAATGTCGCGGTAAGCAAGAGTCGCCACCTACTTTTATTTTATCCAACAAGGAAAGGAAAAAAGCACAGAAAAATTCCTTTTTCGAGATATTTCTCGGGTTCGGGGGGTAGATTATAGAAAGGGAAGGTGTTAGCACCCTTTCTATCTGTGGTTATCCACGGGCTCTTAGGTACTTGCTCATATTGTTTTCAAAATTGCTTTTCTTTGTGCTTGTGGGTTTGAAAAAGTTTTTGTTTGAAAGGTGTAGGTGTGAAAAAAGATTTTTGTTTTTCGAAAGAGCAAGTACTTAAGAACCATCTACCTACTCGAAAAAGGAGTCGTTTTATGCTATCTTCCTTTAGACAATTCTATCCTACTATCAATGAGTAGGTAGCGTCGTCGTTGGAGTTTAAGGGTCAATTCAAATTTAAGGACTTACGGTCACCAAAGCAATGTTAGGATGCCTTAGCGACAACCCTAATGTCTTAAATCATTTGTTTTGAGGAAACAATATCCGAGGCAACCGTTTCGAGGCGACTATGATCTTTTATACAAGAGGGCGACCTCTAAAACAACCTATACTCAATGACCGCGTACAAAGGCAACCAAGTGGGGTGTACCCTAAGAGTGCGCATGTGCAAGTGTGTTGTTTTCAGTTAATTTTATCTTTGTACATGTGAAGGGTGATCTAAATTGATTTTAGGTTAAATATTCATTCTTGTCATGCATCCCTATTATCAAACATCTAACAGTTATATTTTGCGGAAAATAAATTGCGGAAATTAAATTACAAGGCGTCGGGTATTTACATCGCCAAAAGCAACCCTTTGAAATTTAAATGCGGAAAAATAAATAAAGCGATACAAATAATTAAAGGTCCTATTAAGCTATTACATTTTGGGAACAAGTACATAATTGGATAAAAGAAAATAAATCGCGTGCGGAAAATTAAGTCGAGCGCATTTAGGGTTTTGACCCTTTGTTATTAAAGAAAAGATTTTTTTGTTTGTTTTTGAATTTAAGAAAGAAATTAAACTAGGTTAATTATTAAATTAAATTAATTAAACTAATTGATAAAAATAAATATTTTTGGGTTTTTTGATATTTAAAGAAATAAAATAAAATAAATCAATGTTAGTAAAAATCTAATTAAGTCTAATTGATTTTAATTATTGAAAAAATATATTAAAGTTATTCCTAATTAATGGCCTAAATTAATTAAATTAATATTTGTTAATAAAAATTAAAATTTGATTTTGGTTTAATAAAGAAAATATTTTTTGGTTTTAATTTTATAAAGAAAAAGATTTGATTGGTTAAGGATTAAATAAAAACAATAAATAAATAAACAAAACAAAAATAAAATAAAATAGAAATATAGAGAGATAGGGGGTATGGGCCTGATTAGAGGTGTTTGAGAAGCAATTCCATGACCCATTAACACACTGGCCTGGTTTACTTTGTGAATTCCCTATGCGCCTTTTGACTTGGTCCTATGGTGGACCATCATCCTGGATCACCAGATCTGGCCTTGGGCCATCTGGCGCTTGATTGAGTGAGGGAGTATGGTAGACTATGCGCTTGGATCTGCATGTGATAACCTGTAGAAAAATAACAAATGCAAATTTGGAGGACCTGGGATTCGAACCCAGGTCCTGATGCATTTTGTATGCACTCCACTACCACTGCGCCACTTTGTTCTATTTGTCAATATATTAAGTAATAATAATAATAAGAGATAATGGATTAATATGCCAGGAAAAAAAAAAGGTGCGCATGTTTGTAAGGGGTCAATCAGAGGGAGACACGCCATCGTCTTCTTCCTCACGTCTGTGGCTAAAATTCTGCAACACCTATAGCCACGAACACCGCCTGTCACTAAAGGTCGTGCGTCTCTATAATCCACTGTGAGCCATGGAAATGAAATCTAAGGGCATGGTTGTGCTCGTCTCATCGTCCCGGTCACAACCATGCCCTTCTCATCAGCCAATTTTCCCTGAAAAAGAAATGCCCAAAAATAAAACACGAACCCTAGATATGGTACCTCACAGTATGAGTCACATAAACAAAATTGGATAATGTAAAAAGCTTAGAAACTTGATGAGGATCATGAATATGCAAATAGTTTGTACAAAATATGCAGAAATAAAAATTTGCGAATTCAAGAAAGAAGCGATTTTTTGTGACTCTTACAGTGCTTTTGGGCGTGTTTGAGAGCTTTCTTGGGACCCATGAGGGTTATGTGATCACCCATGAATTGATTGAGAGCGTCCTTGGCTTCTGAATTTGCCTCTAAGTGTGAATCCGAACTCAAGCTTTTTCACACTTTTTTCAAGTTTTTCTCCCAGTGCTCTTGCAGCCTTTAACCCTTGTTTTCGTGCCCTCTAGCTTCCTTATGTATGATAGAATGCATTAGGTTAACAAATATGTATTGAATCCTTCCACATCAATGCCATGAGATTTGATTTGATTCACTTTTGAAAGCTTGCCTAATTTGTCAAAAATCCATATTTTTGTACATGATATGGTGAGATACGAATTTGATGCTGATCATGATGATGATTAAGTCCTAAAATAGCCAAAAAGATATCAAGCAATCAATATTTGGATTTTATTTGATTTAAGTTGATTAAAAATGAAATAATTCAATAAAAAATAAAATAAAAAAATAAAATTGATAAATGGACACAAGGATGAAGCTAGGACACGTGTGCAATGTGGAAAGTTCAAATTAAGTGGAAAAGAATGGGCTCATTTGACAAAATTTGATGTTTTGGGGATAGTTGACTTTTGGCAATTTTACAAAAATGCCCAACTTCAACAATGCACAACTTCTTCAATTTTGAACTTTTAGAAGTGTTCTTGGACTTTTTAGAAAGCTTGAGATGTCCTCTAACTAACCCTTTTGGTCTCATCTCATTTTGATATTCCATGCTCAAGTTATAAGCTTTGGAAAAAAGGTGTTTTTGTTGACTTTCAAAAATGACCTATAATGTCCAAATTTATAACTTCTTGTGAGTAACTTTTATGATCTTGGGGTATGAATATGGACTGTAGTAAATTGCATCCTATTCAAAATGAGCTTTGGATGGGTCATTTCTCATAACGTATGAGAAAGTTATGCTTGGCCAAAGTTGAGTTGACTTTTCCTGCAAAACCCTAATTTAGCAACTTTTGAGTCTTGATGAATTTTGAGCAATCTTTGATGAATCATGATCAAACCTTGATAAAATGATGAAATATCCTTCAAAATGAGAATGTTGACAAAAAATCTTGAGGTTTGACTGTATTTGGGTCGCAGTTGACTTTTGCCCTAACACAGTCGATTTTTGGATCCTTTGAGCAATTGACTGAGCAAACTTCCTCTGCAAGGCTTGAAACTTGACATGGATTACCTTGAGAACATATTAGGAAATTAGGGAGAATTTGAGGTCATTTGGACTCAAGGATCTTGATGCAACACAAAACCCTAATTTGGGGTTAACTGCCTTAGGAGATGATTTGTCTGACCCACTCTTGAGCAAACTTGAGCAACTTGGAGATTTTTATTGCAATGTTTTGAGAAATATGAGAGGGAAAATTTTGGGGTACAACAGCTGCCCCTGTTCAATCTTCTTAAACCCGAGGATGTAGATTGGCTTTCGTGCCTTTCGTGATCCAAAGGTGGAAGATGATTGAACACTAGAGTGCCCAGAAATTTGCACTCGCATGAAGTGGTATCAGCCTGGTGATGTTGGGAACGGGATTACAGATGCCATTTGGAGACTGTTGATAGGAGGTCTGAACTTCGACTAGAATAAGAATCAGGGAGATCTTAGCGTCGATCTGACTGAACCAGAGAAGGTCTTGGATTAACTTTGACTGGATAAGAATCAAAAAAATCTTAGAATCGATTTAACTAAACCGAATGAAAGTCTTGGAATATCTTCAACTGGGATAAGAATCAGGGATATCTTAGCGTCGATCTGACTGAACCAGAGAAGGTCTTGGATTAACTTTGACTGGATAAGAATCAGAAAAATCTTAGAATCGATTTAACTGAACCAGATGAAAGTCTTGGAATATCTTCAACTAGAATAAGAATCAGGGAGGTCTTAACATCAATCTGACTGAACCAGAGAAGGTCTTGGATTAACTTTGACTGGATAAGAATCATAAAAATCTTAGAATCGATTTAACTGAACCGGACGAAATTCTTGGAATATCTTCAACTGGAATAAGAATCAGGGAGATCTTAGCATCGATCTGACTGAACCAGAGAAGGTCTTGGATTAACTTTGACTGGATAAGAATCAGAAAAATCTTAGAATCGATTTAACTGAACCAGACGAAAGTCTTGTGATATCTTCAACTGGAATAAGAATCAGGGAGATCTTAGCGTCGATCTGATTGAACCAGAGAAGGTCTTGGATTAACTTTGACTGGATAAGAATCAGAAAAATCTTAGAATCGATTTAACTGAACCAGACGAAAGTCTTATGATATCTTTCTGAGGAATCCGCTGAAACAGCCCTCAATAGATGTAGTTTTTGAGGGGACTACCAGGTCATATAAGTAGTCAACGGTGTTTATTGATTCGTCTTTCCCTGAAAAGGTAAAGAGTCAGTCATATGCAATGTCATGATGTATGAAATGCATGATATATATCAAGCAATGATGCTCTCAAAATAAATGAGATTGTCTGGTATGATGCGTATATGCCTGTATCATGATGTATGGAAATGTAATGTTTCTAGCTGGTGAAAATAAATCCCGGATAGCTGCTGAAGAATAGAGCTGGATTCTTCGTTTTCGCTGGGGATGGCGAACGAGGAGAATAAACCTGTAGGAGAGGATGACTCCGTTGGGGGAATAAACTGATGAGGAGATTACTCTGTGGGGAAGAGATGTTCTGCTGAAGATTCCACTGATAAATTCCGTCGGGATGAATTATCGTTGCTGGTGATATTGAATCCTATTGGGGATTGAATTCCTGTTTGTGAAAGGAAAGAAATCCGCTGGGGATGATCTTCGGTTGCGACTTCTCTGGTAATAATAACCTTTTAGACTCTTATGGGGATAATCCTTTGAGTTCTGCTGGGTATGATCCTTTGAATTCGGCTTGGGAGATTTATTTTTGTACTCCGCTGGGGGTAAACTTCCAGAGTCTACTGGGGATGATTCTCCCAACTCCGTTGGGGAAGCTCTTTCAGGCTACGCTGGGAAAATTTTAACTCCACTGGGGATATCTTGTACCCTGCCGGGGAGTATTCTTATATTCCGTTGGGGAATATTAAGACTGTCGGGGATATCAATCCTTTTTAGTGTTGATGGTAGATAAACTCTGCTTGGGGAGAATATTACCGATTCATTCACAGTTGCAAGTCTCAGATGGGGAGAGTTATCATTACTGTCTTACTCTGCGGGGAGTGAAGGTATCTTAGCCATATTCTTCAGCTGAATCTACCTTGTACCTGGTGGACAGAGCAACTGTATAGTTTGGACAATTTTTATTGCCCCTGTTTCTGATGTTACCCGTAATCGTCTTTTGTTTCGCATGTAAATATTCATGAGCAGCAATTAATATCAAATGCATATATCAAAAATGAACATTGGACGTTCTTTGCAAATTAAAACAGATAAAGAAAAAACAGTTTGAAATTTCTTTGAAAATGAATTGTATTGATTTTGAAGTTTGGCCTGTAAATAGGCGTTTTAGTACAAGAGACTGACGTCTTAGTAAGAGAACACCGCCGAGCAGATAGAATTTACACAAATTGTGAAAAACTAAACAAAACAGCTATGTGAGTAGTCCCACTGGGTTTCAACTCTTCTATTGCCTTTATGTCCTCGAGTATCTCATCACTTTGCTGTTCGTTGAAGGTAGATCAGATTGATTAGTGCTGCCCGAGCTTGATAGTTGATACCGAAGTCTGGATGCAAAGTGATTCAATGAGACATAATGTTACGCTTTGATCCCTAATTTTTGACTGGACCGCCCTTTCGGGTTTTCAGTCCACCGGGATACCCATTTTTGCCCAAGCCGCCTTTTCAGGTTTTCGACTTGCCGGGTGTACAGATTTTTTCATTTTCATCCCTTATTTTTGCCGAACCCTTTTGGTTCGCCGGGAAGCCCTTATTTTTGCCTAGGCCATTCGACCTAGCGGGTCGTTAATTATGCGTAGTATATTTTCACTATGTCTGCATTGACGGGGTGAGGAAGGTCGTCACCGTCCATGGTGGTTAGAATCATAGCTCCTCTTGAGAAAATGTTCTTAACCACAAATGGCCCTTCATAAGTGGGGGTCCATTTGCCCCTGGGATCACCTTGAGGTAAGATAATGCGTTTGATAACCAGGTCCCCAACTTGATACTCTTGTCGTCTGACTTTCTTGTTAAATGCCTTGATCATCCGTTTTTGATACGTCTGACCATGACAAATAGCAATAAGTCTCTTTTCATCGATTAAGTTCAGCTGATCAAGCCGGGTCTGAATCCAGTCATCTTCACTCAAACCTGCATCCTTCATGATCTGAAGAGAGGGTATCTGAACTTCAATGGGCAAGACTGCCTCCATACCATATACCAAGGAATAGGGTGTTGCCCTTGTTGACGTCCGCGCCGAGGTACGGTACCCATGAAGAGCAAATGGTAACATCTCGTGCCAGTCTTTGTATGTACTGTCATCTTCTGCATGATCTTCTTAATGTTCTTATTAGCCGCTTCTACAGCCCCATTCATCTTCGGCTGATAAGGAGAAGAGTTGTGATGCTGTATCTTGAACTGCTTGTAGAGCTCAGTGATCATCTTGTTATTGAGATTTGTACCATTGTCCGTAATGATACTCTCTGGTACACCATATCGACAAATCAGATTGTGCCGAATGAACCGTGCCATGACGTTCTTGGTTACAGTATCAAAGGAAAATGCTTCAACCCACTTCGTAAAGTAATCAATGGCTACCAGGATGAAACAGTGCCCATTGGATGCCGTAGGTCTGATCTCGCTGATCATATCAATGCCCCACATGGAAAAAGGCCAAGGAGTTGCCAAGATGTTTAGAGGAACTGGAGGTATATGCACCTTATCAGCATAGACTTGGAACTTGTGACATGTCCGAGAATGCTGATAACAGTTGGCTTCCATAGTGGACCAGTAATATCCTGCCCGAAGGATTTTCTTTGCCATGGTATGTCCACTAGAATGAGTTCCGAAAGTACCTTCATGTAACTCTGTCATGATTCTTTCTGCGTCATTCTTGTCCACACGTCGCAGTAAGGTTGAATCATGGTTACGCTTGTAAAGAATGCCATTGCTGATGAAGAACTTCGCCACGAACCTCCTTAGAAACTTCTTATCATTAACAGATGCACCCTCGGGGTATTCTTGAGCCTCAAGGTATCTCTTCACCTCATGAAACTAGGGTTTATCTGCTACCTCTTCAGTCTCAATGTCACAGCAATGTGTAGGTTCGTCCAATCTTTCAATGATAATATGGGGAGCTTCGTTATCCCAATTGACTTTGAACATAGAAGACATCGTAGCTAGCGCGTCCGCAAACTGATTCTCCTCTCTAGGGAAGTGTTCAAAGGTTATTTCCTCGAAATGTGGGAGAAACGTCAATACATACTCCTTGTAAGGAATAAGATTAGGGTGTTTCATATCCCACTCGCCTTTGATCTGATTGATCACGAGAGCGGAATCTCCGAAGACACTCAAGAACTTAATCCTTAGGTCAATTGCTGCTCGAAGACCCATGATGCATGCTTCATACTCCGCCATATTGTTGGTGTAGTTGAAACATAGTCGGGCGATAAATGGAGTATGAGAGCCTTTAGGAGATATGATCACGGCGCCAATGCCATTACCTAAAGCGTTTGAAGCTCCATCAAAGTACATAGACCATCAGGATCCTTCCTCGGGTCCTTCATCCGGTCCAGGTGTCTCACAGTCAGTTACTAGCATGATATTCTCATTCAGAAATTCAAAGTTCATAGACTGGTAATCATCCACTGCTTGATGTGCCAAATGGTCTGCCAACACACTTCCCTTGATTGCCTTTTGGGTCGTATATTGGATGTCATACTCAGTCAAGATCATCTGCCATCTCGCTATTCTTCTGGACAAAGCAGGCTTTTCGAAGATATACTTGATTGGATCCATCTTCGATATCAATAGATTAGTGTGAGTTAACATATACTATCTCAGCCGGCGAGCAGCCCATGCCAAAGCGTAGCAAGTTTTCTCGAGCAGTGAGTATCGGGTCTCACAGTCGGTAAATTTTTTGCTAAGGTAATAAATAGCATGCTCTTTTCGGCCAGACTCGTCATGTTGACCCAACACACACCCCATTGAATTATCGAGTACTGTCAAGTATAAGATCAAAGGTCTCCCTACAATTGGAGGCATCAGAATGGGTGGCTCTTGGAGATACTCTTTGATCCTTTCGAAAGCGGCCTGGCATTCATCGTTCCATCGTACCACTTGATCTTTCTTCAATAACTTGAAGATTGGTTCACAAGTAGCAGTCAGGTGCAAGATGAATCAGGCAATATAGTTTAAACGTCCCAGAAAGCCTCTGACTTCTTTTTCTATTTTGGGAGTTGGCATCTCCTGTATAGCCTTCACCTTTGCAGGATCCACTTGAATACCTTTATCGCTTACGACGAAACCCAGTAGCTTACCAGATCTCACCCTGAAGGTGCACTTGTTCGGGTTTAACCTCAGCTTGTACAACTTCAACCTGTCAAATAACTTCTGCAGATGGTCAAGGTGTTCTTCCTCAGTCTGGGACCTTGCAATCATATCGTCGACGTATACCTCAATCTCATGATGGATCATGTCATGAAACAAAGCAACCATGGCACGCTGATACGTTGCCCCAACATTCTTCAATCCAAAGGGCATGACCTTGTAGCAAAAGGTACCCCACTGAGTAACAAAAGTTGTCTTCTCCATGTCTTCGGGAGCCATCTTAATCTGATTATAACCGGAAAAACCATCCATGAAGGAGAAAACTTTGTGTTGAGCAGTGTTGTCAACCAGAACATTGATATGAGGTAGAGGAAAATCATCCTTGGTACTTGCTCTGTTCAGATCCCTATAGTCAACACACATTCGAACCTTACCATCCTTCTTCGGTACAGGAACCACATTGGCCACCCACTGTGGGTAAGAAGTAACTGCTAGAAAACTGGTGTCAAACTGTTTCATAACTTCAGCCTTGATTTTCTCAGACATCTCTAGGCGCATTCGGCGGACCTTCTGTTTCACTGGAGGACAGTCTTCCTTGGTAGGAAGACGGTGAACCACAATATCGGTATCCAACCCAGGCATATCTTCATAAGACCAAGCAAAGATCTCAACATAGTCACGCAACATCTGAATCAAACGTTGCTTCATACTAAGCTCCAGATTTGCCCCGATCTTGACCTCTTTCTTGTCTACCTCTGTACACAGATTCACTGTTTCTACTGACTCTTCATGTGGCTGTATAGCCCTCTCTTCTTGGAGTAGCAGTCTTGCAAGTTCACCAGGCACTTCGCAATCATCTTCACCTTCGTCTTCGGCTAAATTGATCGGACTTTCGAAGTCATAACTGGCAGTAGCAGAGTTGTTACCAGTGAGATCCAGAGTGGATGTAGACCTGTATATGTGAGTGTGTGTAAAGTAGCTATTTTGCAATATGTAATAAAAGAAAAACAAGGAGCGCAAAATTTGAGATGCAAAAAAACGTCCAATGCTTTTATTAATGATATATGAAAATGACACACATAAAGCCCTCACAAATGAAGCCACGGTGCCCCGGGTAAGACACCGGGCCATAGAGTTTAAAACATTGTCTGTTACAAATTCAAAACAAAAAGTCTCATTACTGGGTAACAAAAGAAATTGGGATGAAGTCCTTTGCTGTCCAGTTGCTTAGTCCACCGTCGGTCGTTGGGTAGATCCAACTGTCAAACTCAGACTCTTCAACATCGTCTTCAATGGCATTCACTCCTGAATTGCTGATGAACAAGGGAGGTCTTCCTATCCGTGCATTCCGAACAACCTTTTGAGCTTCTGCAGTGAAACCCAAACCAAACTTGTTAGTCTTCTGTGCAAAATCAGGGAGTTAGCCCCAATTTGCACACCCACCTTTCTCAACAACAGCCCGAGCATCCTTAAAGGAAGCCATCTTCATAGGAGGATTTTCAACAACAGTCTCAGTGGATGCCAGTGTCTGGGGAACCTCTTCAAAATGTTGGAACGAGGTCTCAATGAACTCCCCATCCATCTCTACATATCGGAAAGAGTTGAGGTGGCTCACCATGTACTCCTCTTCTCCTTGTACTGTCACAATTTTCTCTTTCACTGGGTACTTCAACTTCTGGTGGAGCGTTGAGGTCATTGCCCAGCTTTGTGGATCCATGGACGACCCAGCAAACAAGAATAAGACGGCCGAATGTCCATCACGTAGAATGTAGAGTTGAAAATATGAGAACCAACCTTAATCGGAATATCCACTTCTCCATGCACCATCCTCTTTGACCCATCAAAGGCCCTGACAACAATGTTGCTTGGCTTCAACTCTAAACCTTCACGGTCCAACCGGTCTAGAGCTTTCTTAGATAAAACGTTCAATGAGGAACCAATATCCACTAATACACGAGCAAGAGTAGTGCCCCTGCATTCAATGGAGACATGCAGGGCATCGTTGTGATTCTTCCCTTTAGTAGTCAAATCGGCGTCAGAGAAACCCAACCCATTATCAACAGTCAGACTAGCCACACAATCTTTAAACTGATCAGCTGATGTTTCTTGAGGTACGTATGCAGTCTTCAGGAAGGAAATCAGAGCCTTGGCATGGGCTTCTGAGCATAGCAACAGAGATAACATAGAAATCTTGGACGGAGTTTGCCCCAGCTGTTCAACTACATTGTAGTCACTCTTTTTGATGATCTTTAAAATCTCTTCCATCTCTTGTCTAGAAGCTTCAACAGTAATCGTCTTTGGTGCCTCCGTCTGGGCAGGCTCATCAGTGGTCCCTTTGCCCCGAGTGTCAGATGACTCGGCGACGGGGATAAGAATAGGAACTTGAACAGGAATAGCAGCAGGTACACTGGCAGGTGTAATAACAACAGGTTTCCAAATAGTTGGTGGAGAGATATCAGGGGAGAAAAGTCTTCCGCTACGGGTGACTTTGTCAGGTCCGACAATATTGCTGACGTCAGTATCAACATCCAAATCTTGTTTAACTCCATGAAAATAAACATTAGTCCCGTAGTGCCAAGGGACAACTTTATCAGATGTGTAGGGGATAGGCCCAGACACAGTGATGATCAATGGTGCGATTCTTGGAACATATTTAATTCTAACAGACTTTCTCGAGGAAGCCTTGGAAGAATTGTCGAAAATGGTGATTATAGAAACTTCTTCAGTATAAACTAAGGGAACAACAGTCTTCTCAAACAAAATTTACTTATTATCCATCAGGCGTTGGACACCTGACTTCAAAAGATGGCAGCCGGTAGGTAGGACAGAACACATACGACAACCTTTGTCACAGCCCAGAAATAAACCGGATGACAAAAGGTTCTTCTTCACAGTCATCAAAGGGGTAACAATGTCATTCACAGAAACCACAAACAAGTCTTCATCTATAGCATTTACTCCATGCTTGGGCATAGGAGCAGTCACAACATTAGGTCTTTCGGGCGCCTCAAACTCAATTTCCTTAGCATCAATTAAGTCCTGTATTTTGTTCTTCAAAGCCCAACAATCATCTGCAGCATGTCCTGGGCTATCAGAGTGAAAAGCACAACGGGCATTAGGATTGTACTTAGGCGATGCAGTGTTGGGATTCTGCGGAGCCTACCTTGGAGTTACTAGATTGGTTTTCAATAACTGCAGCAGAATCTGAGACAAAGTCATATTGAGATGGGTGAATTGCCTTTGAGGTCTCTCGGCCTTTTGTTGATTGTTGCGCCGAGGAGCCCCAACAGGTCTTGAGATGACCACTGCATTAACAGCTTGGCGGTGTTCAGGTCTATTCGGGCTTTTTCGAGCTATAAACATCACTGGACTCCTTCTTTAAAGGCTTTTTCTCGATGCTCGATAAAGCACCCTTCTGTATTTTACCAAACTTAATACCAGCCTCAATCCTTTCCACGGTCATGATCAGCTTTGTAAACCCGGACAAAGAACTTCCAATCAGATGGTTGAAATATGGACCAGACAAGGTCCCCAGAAACATATCCACAAGCTCCCGATCAGCAAAGGGTGGTTGCACTCTATCAGCAAGGTCCCTCCACTTCTGAGCATAATCTTTGAAACCTTCGTCCGTATCCATTGACATACCCTGGAGTTGGGTACGCGTGGGAGCGAGGTCGGCATTGTATTGGTACTGCCTGTAGAAAGCAGCAGCCAAATCTTCCCAACTGCGGATACTGGCTCCTTCTAACTGGTAAAACCATTCAAGCCGATTCCCTGAGAGACTGTCTTGAAAGAAGTGGATCCATAGGTTCTTATCAGCGGTGTACGGCTGAATCTTCCTTACATACGACCGGAGGTGCAGTTTCGGGCAAGAAATTCTGTCGTATTTAGCAAAGGCTGGTGCTTTGAATTTGTGGGGAATCACCACCCTAGATGACATACCCAAATCACCAAAGTCCAGACCAGGCACTTTCTGTACTTCCATCGCACTCAACCGATCTTCCAGTTGCTTGTATCTATCCTCAGCCGGAGGATACTGGTCTTAGTCGAAGTCTGTCTCGTTGTCGGAAACCACAGGGCTAGGAGCCCTCCTTCCTTCCTGACTATCTTTCCCTCCAGATGAGGTGGTCAAATCAACTTCATCTCGTAGCCTGTTTCCAAACCTGTGACCTATGTTAAACAGGACTGTCCTCTTCTTCTTCTTCTTCTTCTTCTTCTTCTCTTTCAGAATAAGGGTCTTCAGATCTTGCTGACCCTTAGCTAGATTCATGAACAACTCTTGGAATTGGGCATTTTGAGCCTGCAGAGCCTTGATTGCTTGTTCAGTCAATGGTTCAGAAGACATGATGCTGAAATAAATAGCGAAGAAGATGAGAAAACCTGTAAGGATACCTGTTATGAGGTGCATGGAATGAAATGCGTATGACATGATTTCAAAGACATCGAGAGATTCAAATTCGTAAACAAGAAATGAAACACACTTTTATTAGATAAACTTGAAATTCAAAATGTTCACAAATGCCCTTAAGGCGTTACAAGAAAGGAAATACTGGAAAGTAAATAAAAACTGGAAATAATCAAAGGACATCAACGCTCCCATGGTCGTTTGCCTTTAGTGCTGACATAGTCATTGATGATCTGCTCCCTCTCCAACTACCTTGTCAACTTCTGGATCTTTCGCTCTTGCTCGTGATACTTTTCTCGGTAAGTATCTCGTTCTTCTCTCAGTTGCATCTAGGACCTCTTCAATGCCCAGATGTCAGTAGGCATGTAAGGGTGTAAGACAGTAGGAAGAACCCCCTCTTCATTAGCAACTTCAACAATGATAGGCAAGACGGCTTCATACGGCATTCCCAGCTTTTTGGCACAGATGCGAACCCATCTGAGATATGGCTCCATCGGAAGTGAAGTCTTTGGGCCCAGCTCGTGTGGATCAGATATGTGAACTCTATCCCAATCCCTTATGAATCTGCGGCATTTCTCGTCGCTATCCCCTTGAAAATCAAAGATGATACTAGGCATTAGCAGCTCATGAGGTCCTTCTCTCCTAGCACGCCCAAACTGACGTAAGGCCAAGCATGGATTGTAAGTAATTCCTCCATGGGTTCCTATCAATGGAACATTGGGGTACTCCCCACAGCGATCAATAACGGCCACCTCATCCATACTCTTAATAGTCCAAATGATGTCATTGTGAGAGAGAGACATAACTCTATAAGCCCAGCCCATGCCTTCTTTGTTCTTTAAAACTGATTTGGGGAGGTGAGAAATAAACCACCTCGCCAATAGTGGATCACATCACATCAAGGTTCCCCGCTTCCTAGCAGTACGAGCATAAAGCTGATGAAGAATGTCACCCAAGAGAGTGGGTACAGGATTACCAGAGATGAAGATTTTTACCGCATTCACATCAACAAAGGAGTCAGAGTTAGGAAACAATACCAAGCCATATATCAGAAGAGACAGAATATCTTCGAATGCCTTGAAGTCTAGACTATCCCAGGAATGATTAGCCTTACCAACCAAGAACTTAGTTAGAAAGCCCTTTGCTCCACTTCTAGTCTCCCAATTAGCCATTACCTCATCCTTTGTCATATGAAGGGCTAAAGCAATCTCTTCTGGCCTAAGGATCTTCTCCCAACCTGTGAACGGGGTCTGCTCCAGAATAGAGATACCAAGCAGATCAAAGAACTCTTCTAAGGTGGGGACCAACTGGTAGTCCTGAAAAGTAAAGCAATGGTACAGTGGATCATAGAACTGGAGTATGACACTCATCATCTGCTCGTCCAATTTGGAGGTGACCAAACTAAGAAGATTCCCATGTCTTCTGATGAAGGAGGTAGTATCAGACATCTTTGCAACCAACTCTTTAAGCATAGTGGGAACCTGGACAAAGTTAATCCGGATGGTGTTCTTACGCATGGGTGCTATGACCTACAAAACAGAACAAAGATGAATCCCTCCTGTCTTTGAAATAGGTTAGTCAAATGCAAGATGTATGCAATGTTATGATGTCATGATGTCATGATAGAAAGCACATCACAAGTATCCACAAATAGTAAACATGGTAAAGGCACACAATTCACACACAGAGCCCTTAGATTTTAGGCTGGCAAGGAGCTTAGGTATTACCCTCTTTCAGTTCAGTTGGTTCAAACCTGTCCTAAAAATAGTAACCGGGTTCTAGAGGATCTCAATATCACCGACTACCCTCGATCGATCATAATTCCAGTTCAGCAACCTTTTCTTGCGGCCGGAATCATCGCGAGAGTTTAGTCTCAATGAGTGTAGCATAGTGCTACTGTTCTATGGCCAAGTTGGTCAATTTAAAGGTTCTAAGGTAAGTTGGTGCTTAATGACCCCTTAGAAGACCCATATTCTCCTTGTTCCAACACAAGGGATATCGGTACAAACTAAAGTGCCACACCAACGTAGCTACTGCTTCAACCGTATCGGTCTACGCCATACAGTTCCCTCACAGTTTATTGCTACTTACCTAAAGGGTATCCCCCAGATCCGGGTTAGGATCTATAGTAACTCCGATTCAAGCCCACAAAGATAAATCATACAAAGTAAATAATTGAAAACACAATGATCTAATCCTAAGGTACACCCCACTTATCTTCACTCCCCAGCAGAGTCGCCAGTTCTGTGATACGGTGGGAGAGAACTGACTATTTTTTTGGAATGCTGGTTTGCATTTTGCGTTTGTATTCGTAAAATGTCACGGTAAGCAAGAGTCGCCACCAACTTTTATTTTATCCAACAAGGAAAGGAAAAAAGCACATAAAAATTCCTTTTTCGAGATATTTCTCGGGTTCGGGGGGTAGATTATAGAAAGGGAAGGTGTTATCACCCTTTCTATCCGTGGTTATCCACGGGCTCTTAGGTACTTGCTCATATTGTTTTCAAAATTGCTTTTCTTTGTGCTTGTGGGTTTGAAAAAGTTTTTGTTTGAAAGGTGTAAGTGTGAAAAAAAGATTTTTGTTTTTCGAAAGAGCAAGTACTTAAGAACCATCTACCTACTCGAAAAAGGAATCGTTCTATGCTATCTTCCTTTAGACAATGCTATCCTACTATCAATGAGTATGTAGCATCGTCGTTGGAGTTTAAGGGTCAATTCGAATTTAGGGACTTAAGGTCACCAAAGCAATGTTAGGATGCCTTAGCGGCAACCCTAATGTCTTAGATCATTTGTTTTGAGGCAACAATTTCCGAGGCAACCGTTTCGAGGCGACTATGATCTTGTAGATAAGAGGGCGAACTCTAAAACAACCTATACTCAATGACCGCGTACGAAGGCAACTAAGTGGGGTGTACCCTAAGAGTGCGCATGTGCGAGTGTGTTGTTTTCAGTTAATTTTATCTTTGTACATGTGAAGGGTGATCTAAATTGATTTTAGGTTAAACATTCATTCTTGTCATGCATCCCTATTATCAAACATCTAACAGTTATATTTTATGGAAAATAAATTGCGGAAATTAAATTACAAGGCGTCGGGTATTTACATCGCCAAAAGCAACCCTTTGAAATTTAAATGCAGAAAAATAAATAAAGCGATAAAAATAATTAAAGGTCCTATTAAGCTATTACATTCCGGGAACAAGTACATAATTAGATAAAAGAAAATAAATCGCGTGCGAAAAATTAAGTCAAGCGCATTTAGGGTTTTGACCCTTTGTTATTAAAGAAAAGATTTTTTTGTTTGTTTTTGAATTTAAGAAAGAAATTAAACTAGGTTAATTATTAAATTAATTTAATTAAACTAATTAATAAAAATAAATATTTTTGGGTTTTTTGATATTTAAAGAAAGAAAATAAAATTAATCAATGTTAGTAGAAATCTAATTAAGTCTAATTGATTTTAATTATTGAAAAATATATTAAAGTTATTCCTAATTAATGGCCTAAATTAATTAAATTAATATTTGTTAATAAAAATTAAATTTTGATTTTGATTTAATAAAGAAAATATTTTTTGGTTTTAATTTTATAAAGAAAAAGATTTGATTGGTTAAGGATTAAATAAAAACAATAAATAAATAAACAAAACAAAAATAAAATAAAATAGAAATATAGAGAGATACGGGGTATAGGCCTGATTAGAGGTGTTTGAGAAGCAATTCCATGGCCCATTAACACACTGGCCTGGTTGACTTTGTGAATTCCCTATGCGCCTTTTGACTTGGTCCCATGGTGGACCATCATCCTGGATCACCAGATCTAGCCTTGGGCCATCTGGTGCTTGATTGAGTGAGGGAGTATGGTAGGCTATGCGCTTGGATCTGCATGTGATAACCTGTATAAAAATAACAAATGCAAATTTGTAGGACCTGGGATTCGAACCCAGGTCCTGACGCGTTTTGTATGCACTCCACTACCACTGCGCCACTTTGTTCTATTTGTCAATATATTAAGTAATAATAATAATAAGAGATAATGGATTAATATGCCAGAAAAGAAAAAAAAAGGCGCGCATGTTTGAAAGGGGCCAATCAGAGGGAGACACGTCATCGTCTTCTTCCTCACGTCCGTGGCTAAAATTCTGCAACACCCATAGCCACGGGCACCGCCTGTCACTAAAGGCCGTGCGTCCCTATAATCCACTGTGAGCCATGGAAATGAAATCTAAGGGCATGGTTGTGCTCGTCTCATCGTCCCGGTTACAACCATGCCCTTCTCATCAGCCAATTTTCCCTGAAAAAGAAATGCCCAAAAACAAAACACGAACCTTAGATATGGTACCTCATAGTATGAGTCACATAAACAAAATTGGATAATGTAAAAAGCTTAGAAACTTGATGAGGATCATGAATATGCAAATAGTTTGTACAAAAGATGCAGAAATAAAGATTTGCGAATTCAAGAAAGAAGCGGTTTTTTGTGACTCTTACAGTGCTTTTAGGCGTGTTTGAGAGCTTGCTTGGGATCCAGGAGGGTTATGTGATCACCCAGGAATTGATTGAGAGCGTCATTGGCTTTTGAATTTGCCTCTAAGTGTGAATCCGAACTCAAGCTTTTTCACACTTTTTTTAAGTTTTTCTCCCAGTGTTCTTGCAGCCTCTAACCCTTGTTTTCGTGCCCTCTAGCTTCCTTATGTATGATAGAATGCATTAGGTTAACAAATATGTATTGAATCCTTCCACATCAATGCCATGAGATTTGATTTGATTCACTTTTGAAAGCTTGCCTAATTTGTCAAAAATCCATCTTTTTGTACATGATATGGTGAGACGAATTTGATGCTGATCATGACGATGATTAAGTCCTAAAATAGCCAAAAATATATCAAGCAATCAATATTTGGATTTTATTTGATTTAATTTGATTAAAAATGAAATAATTCAATAAAAAATCAAATAAAATGATAAAATTGATAAATGGACACAAGGCTGAAGCTAGGACACGTGTGCAATGTGGAAAGTTCAAATCAAGTGGAAAAGAATGGGCCCATTTGACAAAATTTGAAGTTTCGGGGATAGTTGACTTTTGGGAATTTTGCAAAATTGCCCAACTTCAACGATGCATAACTTCTTCAATTTTGAACTTTTGGAAGTGTTCTTGGACTTTTTAGAAAGCTTGAGATGTCCTCTAACCAACCCTTTTGGTCTCATCTAATCTTGATATTACATTCTCAAGTTATAAGCTTTGGAAAAAAATGTGTTTTTGTTGACTTTCAAAAATGACCTATAATGTCCAAATTTATAACTTCTTATGAGTGCATTTTCTGATCTTTGGGTATGAATATGGATTGTATTAAATTGAATCCTATTAAAAATTAGCTTTCGATGGGTCATTTCTCATAAAGTATGAGAAAGTTATGCTTGGTCAAAGTTGAGTTGACTTTTCCTGTAAAACCTTAATTTAGCAACTTTTGAGTCTTGATGAATTTTGAGCAATTTTTGATGAATCATGATCAACCCTTGATCAAATGATGAAATATCCTTCAAAATGATAATGTTGACAAAAAATATTGAGGTTTGACTGTATTTGGGTCACAGTTGACTTTTGTCCTAGCACAATCGATTTTTGGACCCTTTGAGTAATTGACTGAGCAAACTTTCTCTGCAAGGCTTGAAACTTGACATGGATGACCTTGAGAACATATTAGGACATTAGGGAGCATTTGAGGTCATTTGGACTCAAGGATATTGATGCAACACAAAACCCTAATTTGGGGTTGACTGCCTTAGGAGATGATTTGTCTGACCCACTCTTGAGCAAACTTGAGCAACTTGGAGATTTTTCTTGCAATGTTTTGAGAAATATGAGAGGGAAAATTTTGGGGTACAACACAAGCTAACCCAAAGTAATCTCATCTCACGGTGGTAAAGAGGATCATGAAGTATCTCAAAGGGACAACAAATGTCAGATTATGGTATCCTAAAGGTAGTGTCTGCAACTTAATTGGTTATTCTGACGCGGATTATGCAGGATGTAAAATAGATAGAAAGAGCACAAGTGGTACTTGTCACATTCTTGGTAATGCATTAGTATCATGGGCCTGCAAGAAACAAGCATGTGTTGCTCTAAGCACAACCGAAGTTGAATATATTGCAGCGGGTAATAGTTGCGCTCAAATTTTGTGGCTAAAATAACAACTTCATGACTACGGACTCGATCTAGGGTGCATTCCTCTAAGATGCAACAACACCAGTGCAATCAACATCACAAAGAATCCCGTCATGTATTCAAGGACTAAACATATAGACATTCGACATCATTTTCTCCGTGATCATGTTCTTCAAGGAGATGTCGAGGTAACCTTTGTAGATACTCATAATCAGCTTGCCGATATCTTCACCAAACCTTTGGCGAAAGAACCTTTATACAAAATTCGTCGAGATCTA
This sequence comes from Vicia faba, assembly GCA_948472305.1. Lineage (NCBI taxonomy): Eukaryota > Viridiplantae > Streptophyta > Magnoliopsida > Fabales > Fabaceae > Vicia > Vicia faba. The sequence goes on along the minus strand of OX451737.1, from coordinate 1,253,542,217 downwards.
GGCATACTTGACGAACACGACTTATAAGGTGCATTCTACCCTTGATATATATTTTATATATGTTTTATACATGCCATATATGAATTTATGCTATGTGATATTTAAATTTTCAAAAAAAAAAAATTTAGACAATTTTTGTCAATATATTGCTCTATTATTATTTGCTTTAAGCATCTTTCCCTTCTTTTTGATAATGTAAAAGGGTGAGAAAGATGTATGGTACTTTATGCTTGTATTTCCCTTGTCTTAATTTTCAAGGTACTCTCCAATCAAGATGAAGAATTGCAAAGGATTCCAACCCTCTCCTACATAGGGGGAGTTTTGCATCTCAGGGGGAGAAGCTCTTTCGGAAAGTACATCGCATAAAGTAAGATTGTTTGTCATAATCAAAAAGGGGGAGAATGTAAAATCAAGCTTCTCAAATAAGATTTTGTTTTGATGAAGACAAACAATGGCTAACAAAGAAGGCAAAGATTTTGGTCAAGCATCTAAGCATCTAAGGATAATATCTTCACTCAAAGCTCTCAACAACTTTAAAGGTATAATAATATTATCTACTTTGATCTTAAGATATAGATGCTCAAAAATGAAAAAGAAATGTTTAAGAATCATTACTCAAGCTTTTCAAAGATAAAATTTCACTTTTCTTCTGCATGCAATCGATTTACATCTTAGTGCAATCGATTGCACTCTTTAAAATTCCAAATCTTTTTCTTCTGTTTCTTTGTGCAATCGATTTACATTCCTATGCAATCGATTGCATACTTAAAATTTTCAAAACGTTTGCTACTGACTTTGCATGCAATCGATTACATTGTTAGTGCAATCGATTGCACTCAGTTAATTTTTGCTACTGACTTTGCATGCAATCGATTACATTGTTAATGTAATCGATTGCACTCTTAAAGATTTTGAAAAAATAGCTGTTAAAAACCTTATGCAATCGATTACACCAAGGGTGCAATCGATTACACATTGCACGAATTTGAAAAATAACAGCTTTGTTCATGCCTTTTCATTACATATTTTCACTCAAACTTGGCATTTGTTCATGATACATTTCCAGATCTTCATGATGTTTCAAAAGGGTGTTATGAACATATAAATATTCAATTTCAAATCCAGATCTAACACCTTCTTTCATAAATATTTTCTGAACTTTCAAAATACAAACTCAAGCATTCTTCATTTTCATGCATAAGTTTTATGCACATTTTCATACTTTAAACAGAAAACTTTGAGCAAATATATCTTGAGTCTTTGTACAATATTATTATTGAAAGAAGAAGATTATACATTGTCAAATCACTCTTAGTGATCAATATTACTCTACTCACTCAAACTCACAAATTGATATTTACTTACTTATTTTCCAGGATTGTTGGAATTAAGTTTAAGTGTTTTTTGTTGAATTCTTGTCTTTCTAAGTTGCTGGATACAAGTGTAGTTACACTGAGAGGATTGTTCTTAGTCCAAGAGGATTGTTCTTGGCTTGGTTGGTAGTTCTTGTGTAAGTTTGCCACAATAAGGAAATCTCTTTCATGTTGAAAGGGGACTGGAGTACTCTCGGACTGTGAGGGGAGCCATGATATATCGCCCGTGTCTCTTTATTTTTCTGCATTTTTAAGCTTTCCTAAACTCACTTATAACCAGAAAAATAAGAACCATCATCACTAAAAACCAGAATTTTTAAAAGTACCTAATTCACCCCCTCTCTTAGGCGCACTTTGTACTCACACCAGATTCCTTCACCATCCTGCTGAGGTAGTAATCGTCCAAGATTCCTTCATCATCCTGCTGGAGTAGCAATTATCCCATATTCCTTCATCATCCTGCTGAGGTAGTAATCGTCCAAGATTCCTTCATCATCCTGTTGGAGTAGCAATCATCCAAGATTCCTTCATCATCCTGCTGAGGTAGTAATCGTCCAAGATTCCTTCATCATCTTGTTGGGGTAGTAATCGTCCAAGATTCCTTCATCATCCTGTTGGAGTAGCAATCGTCTAAGATTCCTTCATCATCCTGCTGAGGCAGTAATCGTCCAAGATTCCTTCATCATCCTGTTGGGGGTAGTAATCGTCCAAGATTCCTTTATCATCCTGTTGGAGTAGCAATCGTCTAAGATTCCTTCATCATCTTGCTGAGGTAGTAATCGTCCAAGATTCCTTCACCATTGTGATACGATGGGAGATCTGACTTGGTTGTTTTGCGTTTTATCATAAATATTGCGGTTAGCAAGAGTCGCCACCGACTTTTCTTTTATCCAAGAAGAAATGTGAAAAATCACAGGAAAGACCTTTGAGATTATTTCTTGAGTTCGGGGGGGGGGGGGGGGGGGGGTAGATTATGAAAAGGGAAGGTATTAGCACCCTTTTCATCCATGGTTTTCCATGGGCTCTTACTTACTTGCTAGATCACTTGCTTTTGTTTGAAAATGTGCTTTGTGTGGTTTTTGAAAGTATTTTGTAAAGATGTATTTGTTTAGGAAAACTTTGTAATTATTCTCGTTGGTAAGAATGTATACAAAGTGTTTGATCTTTTGAAAATGTTTTCAAGTTTGAAAGGTGTTATGAAAGTGTATGTGTTTATTTCGAAAATAGCAAGGATGTTTTTGTTTTGAAATTGAGCAAGTAACTAGGAACATTCTACCTACTCAAAAGTATTTCATGTTCATTTCCTTTTTCCTTTGACATTGTTATCTTTCCATTGATTTGGTAGATAACCCTATCTTTGGATGTAAAAGCAACGGGCGTGAGTCATCGTATAACCATGATTATCAATGTTGCAAGGCATCTTAGCATCTTTCTCTAGGGACTAAGATCAATTTGAAAGGCAACTTTGATAGCGTAATCGAGAGACTATGGTCTTATGTTCGCTTGTTTTTGCTAAGATACCTCACATGCGTAACATGACCATTTTGTAAGGCAACCAAGTGGATTTTACCCTAGGGGTACTTGTGTGCAAGTGTGTTAATTTTCATGCTTTATTTAGTCTTTGATTAGGGCTTGCTACTTTGATTGATTTTGGTCTTTCCGTACAAACCCTAATTACTAGCATTTGTATAAAGCGATAAATTATGGAATTTAAAATTACTACGCTATTACAATACTTGTGGTATGAGGGTGTACAAATTACAAACGGGGATTGCTAGAAAACAAACCTAATTATCTATTACAACCATATTGAATTTGGATAAATTAAATGCAAAAATGAATAAATATACAAGAATGTAAAATGGAAAGAAAATGGATTTTTGTTTGGATTTTTTTAGGGAAAAGGGTTTTGTTTTAACCTAATTAACTAAAAGAAAAATAAATAATTAATTTAGTAAAAGGTAAACCTAAATTTACTAGGAAAAGAATTTAAATAAAACCCTAATCTATTAATTGATTAAAAAAAGAAATTAAGTTTGTAAGAAGAATATTTTTGGTATTTTTGTCTTAAAAATAATTTATGGTATTATAAAATATTTTTTGGTCTTTTTATATATTAAAAAATATATATTTTAATTGTGTAAAAGAAAGTAACTAAAAAAAAAAGCTTAATTTCTAATTAAATTTATCAATCAATTAGTAAAATAAAGTATGATTAAATGAAATAATTTTTTGTAAAAAATAAATAAACTATATAAAAATATAAATCTAAGTTTTTATATATTTTTCAGATTTTTTAACATTAAATAAAATATTTAAGAAAACAAATAAAATAAAAAATGAGAAAAAGAAAATAAAAGGGGCCAGGGGTGTGAATAGTCAGCGGGGGAGGCAAGAATAAGCAAAAAATACTGGGCCCAACAAGAGGAGCCCAGCGCTGCAAACAAGTGACAAAATATGAGAAAATGTGAGAAAAACAAGCAAAAGGGTACCACTAGGGCTCGAACCTAGGTCCCATGGGTTAACAGGCGCACGCTTTACCACTGGGATGACTATACATCTGTTCATATAAACAAAACAATAAATATATGATAGAAATCAAGTCCATGGCCTGAACTTCATCTTCAACCTCACGCCCAACCAGAGTACTTGTATCTTGTTCATCTCTCATTCATTTGCAAAAATGTAAACATGAATCTTGTGGCAAATTTCTTCACGATTTCAGAAATGCAAAGCAATAAAATTATAGATCAAAGACAAACATGAATTTCAATGGCCCTAATATGAACCCTAAAAATTTCAGAAACTTCAATCTTAAAATTCTCTAAGCTCAAGCAACATAAATGAAAACTATGGACATGGTTAGCTTTAGAGAAATGATATCTACATTTTTCATTCATAAATAAACCATTAATGATGCTTGTATGAAGAGTTCAAAGTTGAGATAACTTACCTCAAAACTGGAAATCATATTTTGCAAATGAGCACTCCTCAAGATGTTGCAATGATAAGAAAAGCTCCCCTGAGGTCCCAAGAAGCTAATGCAATGATTAGCTTAGTTGGAGAGTGGTTGAAGTGGTCTGGAGAAGTCCACTTACAGTGCTCTGTTTTTGAACTTGGAAATGGAGGAAGATGGTGTTACATAACTGTAACAGGGGAATGGATGACTTCTAAATGATGTTTAGAAGCTTTTAGAACAAAGAGGCTTGAAAACGCACGAGGAAGTTATGAGTTTCAAACTTTTGGTCAGGTTATGTGAAAATGGAGGTATGAGATGCAATTCTGAGTTCTTGGTGTTTTTAGGGCTCAAGCATGCATGGGATTTGTGACAAATTCTTATGTATGTATAAGCAAAAGGCTTGAGTGCTTTGGAGAGTCAGAAGTACAAGTTACAAGCTGATTGTTATGTTACTTGATTTTCAAGAAAAGTGGGAAAACAAGTTTCAATGTGTAGTACAAGCATGGGATGGGTGATTGTAAGTGTTGAGATAAACTTCTCTTGAGTTATAGGACATGTATGATCAGAAGAAAACAATTGCAAGGCTCAAGAACAAGTTTTATGCAAAAAGCTACTTTATCAAAATGACATTGTGCACTTTCTTTCCAAAATGGATATAAAGCATGGCCTTGCATTGAATGCTTGAATTGAGACCTCTAACAACTGTGCAAGCAATTAATTATGGAGTGCCTAACAAGTTTGAGGCCTATAAAGTAGATATTATGCATCACAGGTTTGAAATTTGAATCTTGTTCATCACAAAATGACTTGTAATTCAAGTGTGAAAACCCTAACTTCATCTCTTCGATTCTCCCTACTCAAGAATGATCTCAAGGAGTTCTTGGACATTTTGGAAAGCTTGTAATGTTCTTTACAACCCCTCTTTGAATCACTTTTGAAAATTCTCATTGGAACTATATGAAAAAGTGCCATGAAGTTAGGTCAAAATCCTGACCAAAACTAGGGCAAAATTTCATTAAGTGTCCAATTTTAAGACCATGACTTTAGGAATTAATAACTTGATATACAAGAATTTTTAGGAGAAGTTGTGTAAAGAAATTTTGTATATATCATGGATATCTACAACTTTCATGTTGAAAGTTTCTTCTGAATCCTCTTGCATCATGGTGAAAAATTGGCTCAAAGTTATGAAAAAACATGAAGTTTTAAACACTTAGAAAAATTTCTAAGTTAGAAAACTTTGAATTTTCAAAATGAAATATTGACTTTTTGATTTCTTGATGAATAAGTTTCCTATTTTGACATGTTTTTATGAATTGTGATCTTTGACATTGAATTTTGACCAAAAAAGTCAAAGTTTGACTTTTTAGTGTACAGTTGACTTTTTGATCAGTTGACTGAAAATTCACTATCAATCCAATTGATCTTGAGCAATGTTTTAGGTCATGCCATTAGGTCAAAATTATGCAATTGGACTCTTGAAATCATTCTTCAAGCCAATTGACCATTTGCTAGGTCAAAAAAAAAATCAGAAATTGCCCTTTCTCAATCAAAACCCTAATTTTGACCATTTTTCCCTTTTGATGATTTGATCAAATTTCTTGGGGAATTATGGTCCAAACTTGATCAAATGATACATATGAGTTTATAATATTGATTTGGATAAAAAATTATGAAGTTTGGCTGTAAATTGGCCATAATTGACTTTTCCCCTAATACAGTTGATTTTTAGGTCAACTGCTCAATTGACTGAGTAAAAATGTGATCCAAGGCTTGAAACTTGACATGAGTAATCTTGGGAATCCATAATGATCCATGAAAGTCATATGAAGCAATTAAAGTTCAAATATCCTTGTGCAATCTCCAACCCTAATTTTGTCATCAGTGCTTAAGGAGATGTCTTGAGCTGATCAACCCTAGTGCAGTCTTGAACCAAGAGAGGTCTTTATGAAGAAATATTTGATAAATGAGAGGGAAAATTTTGGGATACAACAGCTTCCCCTGTTCAATCTTCTTTAACCTGAAGAGTTAGATTGGCGGATCCGCCATTCGTGACTTGAAGGTGAAAGATGATTGAACACTAGAGTGCCTAAAAATTTGCACTCGAAGATGGATGGTGAATGGGCTTATAGATGCCATTTGGAGGAATGTTGGTAAACACTGGAAGAAGTATCAACACAAATCTCTGGTTGATTTATACTAAAACTTGATGTTTTACCTGTGAGGAAAAGAGTTAGTAAAATGCAAATGCTTGTATGATGTTCGTAGATTTTGACTTAGTGGGCTTTTTTATTTTTTTGAGATATAGTGACTGCCTATGTGATAGGGGACCATCGCCGTCTTTTGATTCCAGAGGAATGTTTTTGATGTCATTCGTTGTATTACAAAGTGAAAGTTTGCGACTGAACACGCTTTTGAATTAACTGAGAGACTACCATGCCCCAGGTTTTAATTAAAGGTTTTAATTTGTGTAAAAAGGAAACTCCTACTTCTTTGGCTCAAAGGGGTTGACTAGGGATTATCTTCCTTATAACTCCAGTGTTTAGGATTTTAAAAAATGCATGTACATCATCAACAAGGTATATTCAAAAGCATACTATATGAGATTAAGGTATGGTTTTCATCATCCTCCATCTAAATGCTTGTAACTTTTGAAACAAGAGTTGAATATCATAAAGGTAGTAAACAACATAGTTTAAATGTAATGAAAACAAATGGATTAATTCAAGACAAACATATGCAATGCATTAATGAAACAAAGTTTGACATTAATAGATAAATGTTTGAATAAACAAAGAAATTACAATTGAAAATTCAAATGAACAAAAGCCTCTTTGTCTGAACTTGTCACTTCTGGTGGTGAGTCTTTGAGGGATGGCAGAAGAATTCAGTCTGACCGTATTGTGTGAAATCCAGCACTCCTTCGTCGATCAAGTCTTGAATCTTATTTTTTAATGCCCAATAGCTATTCGTATCATGTCCAAGACTATTGGAATGGTATACACACATTGCATCAGGATGATAGTTAGGAGCGAAGGTATTTGGATTTCGAGGAGGATCCCTCAACGTAATCAACTCCATCTTCAACATGTGTTACAATAATTGAGCCAATGACATGTTGATGTTAGTAAACTGTCTCTCGGGCTTAATTTTCCTTTGCTGATTTTCCTGTTGATGTTGACGAGGTCATTGTTGGGTCTGTGACGTGGCAGCAATTCGGAAAGGTCTGTTCTCCCCTGAACCAACTTCTTGTCTCATGGGCGGCTGAGTAGTGACTTGATCCCCAATCTTGACCGTTTGTTTCATACGGTTGCAACTGTCTTGATGAAGTTAGTTGACAAGGACTCTCATCTCTTCTTGTCCTTGAGCTAGGTTTTGGATAAGAGCCATCTGGCCCACCAGTTGTCCCATCATTTCGATCTTCATTATGGCTATCTCAGTTTGTAGCCGCTCCAGCTGGTTATCCTTGTCGTCCTTAGGATTTCCCATGATCATGCTTCTAGTGAGGAGCGCATTCACCTCTTCTTGTCCCTTAGATAGGTTCAAGAACATCTCTTGAAGTTGAGCATTTTGAATTTGAATGTCCTTGATAGTCTTTTCTAGGGCCATCTCTACTGAAATAAATAGTAAGCAGATGAGAGACTTGTGTGGGAGAAACCTATCGTGATATGATGCATGTCATGTGGATGCAATGTTTTCAAGGATTTATGAAATTTAAATTTGTCTAGACAAAGAATTAACAAACGTTAAATTGCATTAATTAGTTCAACACGGTTACAACGTGCCCCTTGGGCTTACAAAGTAAATCTCTAAGATAAAAAGGTCGAATGCATCCTCTTCGGCGCAAGGTAGGCATTCAAGCTTTGCTCTTCATGTAGTTGCTTTGTAAGACCCAAAACCCTTTTCTCGCTTGCATAGAATGTAGCCTCGAAGGTGTCTCGTTCTTCCTTTAGCTGAATCCAATCCTTTTGCAAGTCTTCAAGAGAAGTAGGCATGCCAGGATAGAGGACAGTGTACGAAACATCTTCTTCAGTCACAAGTTCCACGATAACTAGCAAGATGGAGGGGTAAGGCATTACGAGTTTCTGAGCACGAGTTCGTACCCACCTAAGATAAGGCTCAAGGGGAATATAGTTCTTGTGTCTCAGTGTTTTACTGTCCACTTTGTTTACCATCTTCCAAGCTCTCATAAACCTCTAACGGTAGCCTCGATCGTCGCTCTCGTAATTGAACACCACTCCTTGGATGAGTATATCATAAGGAGCATATTTTCGGGCATACCCAAACTGTCACAAAGCTAAACAAGGGTTGTAAGTGATACCTCCCCTAATGCCAAGCAAAGGGAAATTAGGGAATTCCTCATAACGGTCGATGATAGTAATGTTCTCCAAGGATCTTGAACACCAATAAATATCCGAATGTCTGAGTGACATCAACCTACTAGACCACCTCAAACCTTGCTCGTTCTTCAACATGAATCGGGGGATATGAGAAACAAACCATCTAGCCAATAGGGAAGTGCAACACATGAGGGTCCCTCTCTTCCTCATAGTGCGAGAGTAGAAAGAATGCAGGATATCTCCCAACAGTAGGCACCGGATTGGGAGACATGAAGATTTTGACAACATTTACATATATAAGTTGGTCAGGGTTTGGAAATAAAACCATCCCATAGATGAGAAGGGCCAAGATTTCTTCAAAAGCTTGTAAATCCATAGTGTTCCAAGAATATTGAGCCTTCTCCAACAAGAACTTGGCTAAGAACCTTCTGACACCACTCCTCGTTTCCCAATTAGTCGTGACATCGGATTGTTGCAAGTGTAACACTCGGGAAATATCTTTAGGGCTTGGATCTCTTTCCGTACCGTTGAAGGGTAGTTGATTGAGAATAGGAATCCTCAAGAGTTGAGAGAATTATTCCATAGTAGGTACAAGCTGGTAATCGGGAAAGGTGAAGCAATGGTGCAAAGGGTCGAAGAACTGGAAAAGCACCTTCATCATGTCTTCCTCAATGCTTGACGTAACCAAGTTTAGGAGGCGACCATGTCTTTCGGTGAATGAAGAATTTTCAGGAACCCTTGATGCTAAGTCTTTGAGTTGAGAAGGAATTCTTACAAGATTTACTTGGATAGTATTACTGCGGATGGAAGCCATGTTCTACAAAACAGAACAAAGATAAATCCCAATAATCCTTGAAATGGTTAGTGAGAGTGCTTATGATGTTTATGATGTTTATGATGTTATGTACAAGTAAGCATATACACACAAGGAAAACAAGTCCTTAGGTTTAGGCTTGCATGGAGTCTTATAGGTAAGTACCCTCTTGAATTTTATTTGGCTCAACCTGTCCTAGTAATAATAACCGGGTTTTAAGGGATCTCAATATCACTGTTCTTTCTTGTTGGGAATTGTTTCAGCGCAAGCCTCTTTAACGGCGAACGAAATATCCCGAGAAGTCCGATCTCAATGAGCATAGTATCGAGTATCAACCAACTTCAGACAACACCAAATCCAACTATCTCACTACTTCCTAATGGCCAAGTTGGTCAAGTAAAGGTTCTAAAGTCAATTAGTGCTTCATGACACCACACAACGGCCCCGTATACTCCTTGACTACTCAAGGGCTACCGGTACCCACAAATGTGTCACACTAACGTAGTTATTGCTTAGACCATGTCGGTATACCCCGCACAGTTTTCACAACGTATTGCTACTTACCTATAAGGTATCCCAGATCTGGGTAGAGGATCAAAACAAGCCCAAACAAGGAACCAAAATGTAAAGCAAGCAAGTCAAACAATGAAAGCAAATAAAGGTGATCTATCCCTAAGGTAACCCCACTTTTAAGTATTCCCCAGCAGAATCGCCAGTTCTGTAATACTGTGGGAGAACTGACTTGGGATATTTTGCATTTGATTGCAATTGTTGCGGTTAGCAACAGTTTCCACCGACTTTTCTTTTATCCAAAAGGAAAGGCTGAAAAGAACAGGAAATACCTTTGGGATTATTTCTTGAGTTCGGGGGGTAGATTATGAAAAGGGAAGATGTTATCACCCTTTTCATCCATAGTTATCTATGGGCTCTTAGTTGCTTGCTAGATCACTTGCTTTGTTTGAAAATGTGATTTGTGGTGGTTTTTGAAAGTATTTTTGAAAAGGCGCCTTCGTTTATGAAAACTTTGTAATGGTTCTCTCTTTGTAAGAATGTATCCAAAGTGTTGGACTTTTGAAAATATTTTCATGTTTTGAAAGTATTTGGTGTATGTTTTTTTTGAAAGTGAGCAAGCAACTGAGAATGTTTCTACCTACTCAAAAGTCTTTGTTCATTTCTTACTTCCTTTGATATTGCTATCTCACTATTGATTGGTAAGAAGCCTTAACTTTGGATGTAAAGGGACGGGCGTGGGTCATCTTATAGTCATGATAACAATGTTGTGAGATATCTTAGTATTTCTCTTGAGGGGCTAAGATCATTTGTAAGGCAACATTTATAGCATCATCGAGGGACTATGATCTTGTATTTTTGATTGATTTTGCTAAGACATCCCACATGCATAACATGACCATTTTTATAAGGCAACAAGTGGAATTACCCTAAGGGTGCATGTGTGAATAGTGCGTTTGATTTTCATGCATTATTTATCTTGAATTAGGGTTTTCTAAGCATTGATTTTATCTTTTCATTTAAACCCTAATTTACTAGCATTGATATGAAAGCGATAAATTGTGGAAAGTAAATTTACTACGCTATTACATCATTTGGGGGTGGGGTATACACATTTACAAATGAGGATTGCAATAAATTAAACCTAATTATCTATTACAACCATATTGAAACTTTGAATAATGTACAAGAAATGAAAATATAATGTGCAAGGATGTAAATGGAAAAGAAATGGATTTTTGTTTGGTTTTTGAGGAAAGGGTTTGGTTTTGACCTAATTGACTAAAAGAAAATAATTAATTAAAATAAGTAAAATTAAACCCTAGATTAATTAAGAAAAAGAAATTTAATTTAATCAAGAAAGCTTTTTTAGGGTTTTTTAGAAAAACTTTTAAGTTTAATCAAAATAGTATGGAAATTAATTAATTAAAAGAAAACCTAAATTCTAAGTTAATTTTAATTAAAAAGAAAATAATTAACATAAACCTAATTATTAATTTATTAATAAAAAGAAATTAAGTTTGTTTAAGAAAATATTTTTTTAATCTTTTTTAGTTTAAAAAAGGAAATAAAAATAAAACTATAGGTATATTATAAATAAATAAATAAAATATTTTTTGTATTTTTATTAATAAAAATAGTAATAATAAAAATAATAAAGAAAAATAAAATAAAATAAAGAAATAAAGTCAGCGGGGTAAAAATTAAATTTGGGTGTTTGTTTGTGTAAAACAATTTTTGTTTTGTTAGGCCCAATGGCCTGTTTTTGGAATCAGAAAACAAATAAAAAATGGGTTTGCATGGTGATAAGTATACAAGGGGTATTATTAAGCAAAAATGTAAGGCCTGGTGAGGGATGGCCCAAGGCGCGCGGGTTGCTTGCAAAAAAAGAAGAAAATGTTGGGAAAATGAAAAAGTGGCAGCGCTGTGGCTTAAACCCACGCCCTTTGCAATATGCACGCACTGCCTTACCACTGGGGTGGCTATACATCTGTGTATTAAACTTAAGCCATGTTATTATATTACAAAACAAATTCTAGGCTTGCACTTCATCTTCTTCCCTGTGCGCGTTTACAGTGAGAACAACAACATTTTTGAATTTGTGAACTTGTTCATTTCTCAACCATTCTCAAAACTTCAAACATCAAACTTAGAAATTTCACCATGATTCTAAATATGTAAATAACTTAAACTAATTCTCAAAGATGAGCATGAATTTTTGTTGGCACCAAATCTAACCTAATATTTTCATAAACTTCAACTTAAAAATTCTCCCTACTCAATCAATATAAATGAAAACTATGGACATGGGCAGTTTCATGGAAATTATATCTACATTTTATCTTTGAAAATGCATGCCTAACAATGCCTAAATGAAGAGATGAAAGTTCAGAAAAATACCTCAAAAACTGGAAATCCTGAAATTAGTTTGAGCTTGTTTCAAGTGATGGTGATGATCAAGTTAGCTTCCTCAAGTTCCCAGGAAGCTAATGCAATGATTAGTTTGTGTTAAGGATAGTTGAAATGGTCTGGAGAAGTCAAGATGCAATGCCCTGTTTTTAAAAATTGAGGTTGGTGAATATGGAGTTACAGTTGGATAACAGGTGTTGGGATTGTTTATGTATGATGTTTATAAGCTTTAGGAACCAAAAGGCCAAGAAACACACGAGTGGATTTTGATTTTGGGATTTCTGGCTAGAATATGAAACAATGGAGGTTTGTTATGCAATTCTGACTTTGGGGGTGTTTGAGGGCTTGTGCATTCGCGTGTTAACTTACAAATAGTGTATGTATTTATATGCAAGAGGTTTTGTGTGCTACAACAAGTCAGAATTTCAAAATGTCAAGTTGTAAAACCTTTACTTGTTTTTGAAGCAACCATGACAAACATCTTCCCAAAGATTGTACCATGCTATTGTAGAGTGTTTTAACTTAAAACAAGCTTGATTCTGACTTATAGATGTTGTGTGTGCAAAAGGAACAAGTGCAAAGCTCAAGACAAGTTGACTTTGCATAAAGCTTGCTTTTTCAAAATGGAAGTGGTAACTTTCTTCCTTAAATGGCAAGGTGTATTGGACAAAGCTTAAATCAAGTGGTTCATTGCTCAAAAGCTTGTTCAATCTTCTGATTAAGGATAGATACACAAGTTAGAGGGCCTGAAAAGTGGGATTATGCGGCATTGCTTGGAATTGGATCAAATGTTCATCATGAAAATGACTTGAAAAACAAGTTTGAAACCCTAACTTCTTGCCTTTGATTCTCTTAGCTCAAGTATAATCTCAATGAGTTCTTGGGAATTTTGGAAATCTTGAACATCCCCTATGTGATCGGTGGATTTAGAACTGACTGTTTAACGCTGGTTCACGAAATGTCGCGGAAGCAAGAGTTGCCACCGTCTTTTATTTTCTCCAACATGGACAGGACAAAAGCACAGCAAAATTCCTTATGAGATCGTTTCTCGGTTCGGGAGGTAGATTTATAGAAAGGGAAGGTGTTAGCACCCTTTCTATCCATGGTTATCTACGGGCTCTTAGATACTTGCTCTTATGTTTTCAAAATGTTTGCTTTTCAATTGTGAGTGGGTTTGAAAAAGTTTCATTGAAATATTTCTGAATAACTCTTGTATCAGTCCTCAAGAGTGTTTGAAAAATTGTTTTGAAAGATTTTGAAAGTGTCAGTGTGAAAAGATTTTTGATTTGTTTTAGAAGAGAGCAAGTATCTATGAGTCATCTATCTACCCTAAGAAATTAGGCTGTGTAAAAGTCCTTAAGGTAATGCCATCCCACCATTGAGAGGTAGGTAGCACCACCGTTGGAGGTGTTCGGGTCAATTCGAGTGTAGGGACAATGTGGTCACCGAAGCAACAGTAGGACACCTTAGAAGCTACCCTTATGTCCTTGATCCTTTTTTAATCCGAGGCAACCGTTTCGAGGCAACTATTTCGAGGCAACTGTTTCGAGGCAACTGTTTCGAGGCAACTGTTTCGAGGCAACTGTTTCGAGGCAACTGGATCATGGACATAAGGACCGCTAAAACGTCCTATACTTGACGACCACGTTTCGAAGGCAACAAGTGAGGCGTACCCTAGAAGTGGTGTGTGTATTTGTGTGTTGTTTTCAGTTTAACAGTTATCTTTGATCATGGCATTGTGAGCTACGCTTGTTTTTAATTAGCATACATTCTTTCATACAAAGTTAGAATTTAAGAGTGCGGAAAATTAAAAGACGGAAAGATAAAAGCTACGCTATTACAAGGCGCGGGTCTATACATCGCCAAAATACAAAGACCCGTTTTTTGATAAAAGATGCGGAAAGTAAAAAATGCGGTAAACCTAATTACTATTACATCCGGAAAGCAGTTACATAATAATCACTAAAAGAAAATAAATGCGCGAAAAGAATTAATTGAACGTCCGAGGGTTTTGACCCTTTGCTTGAAATTAAATGAAATTAAAGTCTATTTAATTATTTAATTAAAGAAAAGTGTTTTTTATGTTTTTTTGAAATAAAGAAAAGAATTTACAAGGAAACCCTAATTCTAGATTATTTTTAGTTATTAAAGAAAATATTAAAGTTAACCTAATTTACGCTAATTAATTAATTTACATGTTTATTTACAAAAATAATAATTAATAATAATAATAAATAATGAGGAAAAATTAATTAAGAAAAAGATAAAATGTCAAAAGCCTAATTCTATGCATTTTTTATTTATTAGGAAAAAAGATTAAAATTTGAACCTAAATTAACTAAGTTAATTGTTAGTTATTTATTTACAAAAAATATGTTAGTGGTGAAATTAATAATAATTAAATATAAAACATTTTTTGACTTTCTGTTTTTATTATGGAAAAAATTATTTTATGGTAAAAAACAATTAAAAACAAATAAAAAGAATTAGAAAAGAAGATAAAATTAAAAAGGATGCAAACCAAGGGGGGTTTCAGGCCCAAATGGAGGTGTTTGTGAGAAATTCAGGCCCACTAGCACAAGGCTCACTTGACTTTCCATGCTTGTGTGCACGTTGGTTGACTGCGCCATACCCTGGACTCCATTCTGTGGCCTTCAGATTGATCATCAAAGCCACTTGGTAAGCTATGCGTGAGGCTGTATGGTGAGACGTTGGAGAATACGCTGCATGTGAACGTTTTATGAAAAAAGAGAACAAATTATATGGGGGACCTGGGAATTGAACCCAGGTCCCAGCACTCACCAAGCCACGTCCCTTGCCAATTGAGTTATTGCGCGCGTTTGTATATACAATGGAAAACAAATATTATATAATAAAACAAAAGTTAATGATATAAAACAAAAATACGCGCGCAGTTTGAATCACCCAACCACGTGATGACACGCCTGTCTTCTTCTCCGTTTATACCTGCAACATGAATGAGATAGCGGGGGTTTTAAACCCCCACTAAGTGTAATAGTGGAAAATAGCGATTACGCCCACAGATAAGATAAATTGAGCACGATGGTATCATTTGATTCGTATTGAGCTCCTGAATCCAACTACATAGGTCTCAAGGTTTAATTTTTCCTCTACATGAAAGCCCTAATTTTCAAGCTTCTAAACCCTAAATTTTGTGCATGGTAAATCTTGATTCAGGCAGTGTTAATCCAATTGAACTGTACCAATCGCTTCAGCATGTTAATATTAGTGTAAATCAAACAAGAAACATGGTTAAAAGTGAGTGAATGATGATATGTCAAATTGGAAAACAAAGCAAACCGTGTGACTTCGTGGGGATGATTCTTTGCGCGTTTGGACTAGTTCTTGATTGCAAACGCTTCCTGGCAATGTCAGCAAGGTGTTGGAATAGACTTTAGGCCTTGAATTATCCTGCAACTATGAAATCAGTTTCAAGCTTTTTTCTCTATTTTTTGCAAATTTGTTATGAGTTTTCAGCAGCCTTTTCGTGTCTTTCTGAATAGGGTTCACTCTTGCATAAGTATGTGAAGCAAATTAGGTCAAAATAAAGCCCATGAATCCATGAATTGATGACTTGAATCTTTGATTGCTAATCATATCTTTTTTCAATCTTTTTCCATGGAAACTTTTCCAATTATGGAAGATCTTGTCTTGTTGATTGATGCACGAAATCCTTAGCATGTGTGGAGTATATTTGCTGCATAAAAAGATTTGACAACCATTATTTGATATTTTTCTACAATTAAAACTAATTAAATGAATTAATAAGAATAAAAATTCAATTAATTAATTAAAAATAAGAAAATAAATCCTTTTAAGCTCAATGGGTCGTGCATAGGCTTTGGGTAATGATTCAAGAAAGAATTTGAGGCCCATTAGCAAATTTGAAGTGTTTTAGGCAAAGTTGACTTTTGAAAGTTCCCAACTTCTCCAATGCATATCTTGCTCAATTTTGAAGCTATGAACATGTTCTTGGACATTTTGGAAAGTTCTTGACGTCCTCTAACCAATGCCTTTGGTCCCATGTCATTTTGATTTACCAATCTCAAGTTATGGTCTTTGACTTAAAGTGCCTTTTTGTTGCCTTTTGAAAATGACCTATAATGTTGAAATTGATAACTTTTTGTGAGAGCATTTCTTGGACTTGGAGTGTGAAGATGAGTTGTAGGAAATGTCATTCCCTTCAAAATGAGAATTGGATGGGATTTTTCTGATAAACCATGAGGAAGTTATGCCTTGGTCAATTTGCAGTTGACTTTTTCAACTGTCCAAAAATAGAAACTTTTGCATCTTGAGACTTTTTGAGCCATGCTTTGAGAATCATGATCAAGAATTGATCAAATGATGATTGTGGCTTCAAAATAAGATGTTTACCAAAATTTTTGACTTTTGACTGTCAAATGACCATTTTGCCCCTGCAGTTGACTGTGGAGCAATTAGGGTTTTTGACTGTGCAATTTGATGCTGTGAGTCTTGAAACTTGACATGTGGATGCTTGACAAAATATATAGGCATTTGGGACTTGATTGGACCCTTGGAAACCTTAATTTCTTTGCCATAACCAAAACCCTAATTTTGACTGTGTTAGGAGGCAATTGGACTGTGCAACCCTTGAGAGATTTTGAACCATTGTCTTGCCAAATCTTGAAGAATATGGGAGGGCAAATTTTGGGTACAACAGTTGCCCCTGTTCAATCTTCTTAGACCTGAGGATGTAGATTGGCTTGCGTGCCTTTCGTAATCCGAAGGTGGAAGATGATTGAACACTAGAGTGCCCAGAAATTTACACTCACATAGTAGAGTATCAGCAGTGTCATGTAGGGAATGGGCTTACATATGCCATTTGGAGAGATGATGGATATGAGTGTGGGCTTATAGATGCCATCTGGAGCTGTTGGTATGTGGATGGGCTTATAGATGCCATCTGGAGCTGTTGGTATGTGGATGGGCTTATAGATGCCATCTGGAGCTGTTGGTATGTGGATGGGCTTATAGATGCCATCTAGGTGTCGATCGCGTAAGAGATTCCTTAGCGAGAAACTTGCGTACCTGAGGAAGAAAGATAATTACCTGGCCTGTTACCGGGGTTGATCTTCAAACTCTTTATGTAGATGTGCCCTGGCTGGATACAGGTATCGAATCTTCAATCAGTTACTCACAGATGTGCCCTGGCTAGATACAGGAATCGAATCTGGAAATAGTCGTCAACAGATACACCCTGGCAAGATACAAGAATCAGATCTTCAAACTCTTCAGACGTGCCCTGGCAGGATACAGGAATCGAGTCCGGAATTAGTCGTCAACAGATACACCCTGGCAAGATACAGGAATCAGATCTTCAAACTCTTCAGACGTGCCCTGGCAGGATACAGGAATCGAGTCTGGAATTAGTCGTCAACAAATACACCCTGGCAAGATACAGGAATCAGATCTTCAAACTCTTCAGACGTGCCCTGGCAGGATACAGGAATCGAGTCTAGAATTAAGTCGTCAACAGATACACCCTGGCAAGATACAGGAATCGGATCTTCAAACTCTTCAGATGTGCCCTGGCAGGATACAGGAATCGAGTCTGGAATATAGTCGTCAACAGATACACCCTGGCAAGATACAGGAATCGGATCTTCAAACTCTTCAGACGTGCCCTGGCAGGATACAGGAATCGAGTCTGGAATATAGTCGTCAACAGATACACCCTAGCAAGATACAGGAATCAGATCTTCAAACTCTTCAGACGTGCCCTGGCAGGATACAGGAATCGATTCTGGAATATAGTCATCAACAGATACACCCTGGCAAGATACAGGAATCGGATCTTCAAACTCTTCAGACGTGCCCTGGCAGGATACAGGAATCGAGTCTGGAATTAGTCGTCAACAGATACACCCTGGAAAGATACAGGAATCGGATCTGGAATCACGACAGTTGATAGTAATTATCTTTGCATTGACCTTTGTCCTGAAAAGATAAAACGTTAGTTGTATGCGATGTTATGATGTATGACATGCGTGATGTTCTCAGAATAAATGAGATTGTATGTTCATGATGCGTATGTGCATGCATTGTGTACGTAAGCGGGGTGTATGAAATGTGATATGTTTATGAATGTATTGTCGTCTAGGAAAATAAATCCTTGACGAGTGCCGGGAAGTCGAATCCTGGCCTGATGTTTGAAGGACAGAGTTCTCCATTTCTGCTGGGGTGATGGTTGCAAGAACACCGGTAGGAGAAGATGACTCCGTTAGGGAATAAACTTGGCGAATAGATTACTCTGCGGGGAGTGAATTCTGTGGGGAAAGAGAGGTATTTTGCTGAGATGTTGATGATAACTCCGATGGGGATACCGTTGAGCTATGTTGGGAGATTTGATGAACTCTGCTAGGGATAAGAAGGTTTCGCTGGGGACGATCTTTCCGTGGCAATTGACTGAGGATAACCCAGTTATATCCTGGTGGGGAAATAACCTTTGAATAAAGCTGGGGGAGCGTTCGTGCTCTGCAGGTGATAAGCTTCCAGAATCTACTGGGGATAAGCTTCCAGAATCTACTGGGGATAAGCTTCCAGAGTCTACTGGGGAGGATGATTCAACTCTCCTGGGGAAACTTTTCAGATTGGACTGGGGAAGTGGCTCCACTGGATGTCCGGTATTCCACCGGGGAACAATCTTAGATCAAGATTGCCAGGGATGCTTGTTAGTAATGTTTGTATACTCCTTTGGGGAGTGTTGAGATCTTCGGGGGATAATCCAACTTCCTTGAGGCTGACAGTAGGCTAACTCTGCTTGGGAAGGGTGTCGCTGACTTGCTGGAGATACGGTGCCTTGTTAGGGTTGATGGGAGACTAACTACTTGTGGAGAATTGTTGAATCTTGTCTTACTCAGCGGGGAGTGAAGGTATCTGGGTTATGTTCTTCAGCTGAACTTACCTTGGTACCTTGGTGGACAGAGCAATTAGATTGCTCAGACAACTCATTATTGCCCCTGTTTTTGATGTTACTTGTAATTAGTCCTTTGTTTCGTATGCAAATATTTATGAGTTAGCAATTAGTGTCAAATGCATATATCACAATTGAACATTGGACGTTCTTCGCAAAACAAAACAGAAAAAGGAAAAACAATTGGCAATTTAGCTGAAAAGTGAATTTGTATTGATTCTTGAATTTGCCTGTAAATAGGTGTTTATGTACAAGAGGCTGACGTCCTAGTAAGAGAACGCCGCCGAACAACAGAGTTTATACAATTTGTACAAAGAAAACAAAACAACTATGTGAAAAGAGTAATCCCACTGGGTTCCAACTCTGCTATTGCCTTTATATCTTCAAGCGTCTCATCACTTGGCTGCTTAGTTGAAGATGAAGCTGATTGATCGATGCCGTCTGAACTTGATATTGATACTGGATTCTGGATACAAGGTGATCCAATGAGACATAGTATTACGCTTTAATCCCTAACTTTTGCTTGGACCGCCCTTTCGGGTTTTCAGTCCACCGGGATACCCATTTTTGCCCAAGCCGCCTTTTCAGGTTTTCGACTTGCCGGGTATACAGATTTTTTTCATTTCATCCCTTATTTTTGCCCGAACCCTTTTGGTTCGCCGGGAAGCCCTAATTTTTGCCTACGTATGTCAACCTAGCGGGTCTTTTATCATGCGTAGTATCTTTTTACTATGTCTGCATTGGCGGGGTGAGGAAGTTCGTCACCATCCATGGTGGTTAGAATCATGGCTCCTCCTGAGAAGACATGTTTAACCACAAATGGCCCTTCGTATGTGGGGGTCCATTTGCCCCTGGGATCACTTTGAGGAAGAATGATGCGCTTGATTACCAGGTCTCCAACTTGATACTCTTGTGGTCTGACTTTCTTGTTAAATACCCTGATCATCCGTTTTTGGTACATTTGACCATGACATATAGCAGTAAGTCTCTTTTCGTCAATTAGGTTTAGCTGATCAAGTCGAGTCTGGATCCAGTCATCTTTGCTCAAGTCTGCATCCTTCATTATCCGGAGAGAGGGTATCTGGACTTCAATCGGCAAGACTGCCTCCATGCCATAGACCAAGGAAAAGGGAGTTGCCCCGGTTGACGTTCTTGCTGAGGTACGGTACCCGTGAAGAGCAAACGGTAACATATCGTGCCAATCTTTATAGGTCACTGTCATCTTCTGCACAATCTTTTTGATATTCTTATTAGCTGCCTCTACAGCCCCATTCATCTTCGGCCGGTAAGGAGAAGAGTTGTGGTGCTGTATCTTGAATTGCTCGCAGAGCTCAGTGATCATCTTGTTATTAAGATTGGTACCATTGTCCGTAATGATCCTTTCCGGGACGCTGTATCGACAGATCAGATTATGCCGAATGAACCGTGCCACGATGTTCTTTGTTACTGTAGCATAGGAAGCTGCTTCAACCCACCTTGTAAAGTAATCAATCGCTACCAGGATGAAGCGATGCCCGTTGGATGCTGTAGGTTTAATCTCGCCGATCATATCAATGCCCCACATTGCAAAAGGCCAAGGTGCAGTCAAGACATTCAGAGGGACTGGAGGAACGTGCACCTTATCCGCATATATCTGGCACTTATGACATGTCCGAGAATGTTGATAACAGTCGGCTTCCATTGTGGACCAGAAATATCCTGCCCGAAGGATTTTCTTTGCCATGGTGTGTCCACTGGAATGTGTTCCGAAGGTACCTTCATGCAGTTCTGCCATGATCTTTTCTGCTTCAGTCGTATCTACGCAACGCAGCAAGGTTGAATCATGGTTTCGCTTGTAGAGAATGCCGTTGCTGAGGAAGAACTTTGCTGCGAACCTTCTCAGAAACTTTTTGTCATTGATGGATGCACCTTCAGGGTATTCTTGAGCTTCCAAGTACCTCTTCACTTCATGATACCAAGGTTTTTCAGTTACCTCTTCAGCCTCAAGATCACAACAATATGCAGGTTCGTCCAGTTTCCAGATAATGATCCGGGGAGCCTCATTGTCCCACTTGACTTTGAACATGGAAGACATCATAGCTAACGCGTTCGCCAACTGATTCTCCTCTCTTGGGAAATGTTCAAAAGTTATCTCTGTGAAATGGGGGATCAATGTCAACACACACTCTTTGTAAGGAATAAGGTTTGGGTGTTTCGTATCCCACTCGCCTTTGATCTGATTGATCACGAGAGCGGAATCTCCGAAGACACTCAGAAACTTGATCCTTAGGTCAATCGCGGCTTGAAGACCCATGATGCATGCCTCATACTCCGCCATGTTGTTGGTGCAGTTGAAACATAGCCGAGCAGTAAGTGGAGTATGAGTGCCTTTGGGGGATATGATCACAGCGCCGATACCGTTACCCAAAGCGTTGGAGGCTCCATCAAAATGCATAGACCATCGGGATCCTTCCTCAGGTCCTTCATCCGGTCCAGGTACTTCACAATCAGTCACTACCATGATGTTCTCGTCGGGAAATTCAAAGTTCATTGACTGGTAGTCGTCCACTGCCTGGTGTGCCAAATGGTCTGCCAATACACTTCCCTTGATAGCTTTCTGAGTCGTGTACTGGATGTCGTATTCTGTCAAGATCATCTGCCATCTTGCTATTCTTCCGGACAAGGCAGGCTTTTCGAATATGTACTTTATTGGATCCATCTTTGAAATCAACAGAGTAGTGTGAGTTAGCATATACTGTCTCAGCCGGCGAGCAGCCCATACCAAAGCGCAGCAAGTTTTCTCGAGCAGTGAGTATCGGGTCTCACAGTCGGTAAACTTTTTGCTAAGGTAATAAATGGCGTTCTCTTTTCGGCCAGACTCATCATGCTGCCCCAGCACACACCCCATTGAGCTGTCAAGTACTGTCAAGTATAGTATTAGAGGTCTCCCTTCAACCGGTGGCATAAGAATGGGTGGTTCTTGGAGATACTCTTTGATTTTGTTAAAAGCGGCCTGGCATTCATCATTCCAATGTACTACCTGATCTTTCTTCAGCAGCTTGAAGATTGGCTCACAGGTAGCCGTTAGGTGCGAGATGAATCGGGCAATGTAATTCAGACGTCCTAGAAAGCCTCTGACTTCTTTCTCTGTCTTGGGAACTGGCATCTCTTGTATGGCTTTAACCTTGGCAGGGTCCACCTGAATACCTTTGTCACTCACGACGAAGCCTAGCAACTTTCCAGATCTTACCCCAAAGGTGCACTTGTTTGGGTTCAACCTCAGCTTGTACAACTTCAGACGGTCAAACAGCTTCTGCAGATGGTCAAGGTGTTCCTCCTCAGTTTGGGACCTTGCAATCATATCGTCAACATATACTTCTATCTCATGATGGATCATGTCATGAAATAAAGCAACCATGGCACGTTGGTAGGTTGCCCCAGCATTTTTCAGCCCAAAAGGCATGACCTTGTAGCAGAATGTGCCCCACTGAGTAACAAAGGTAGTCTTTTCCATATCTTCAGAAGCCATCTTGATCTGATTATAACCTGAAAAACCGTCCATGAAGGAGAACACCTTGTGTTGCGCATTATTGTCAACCAGAACGTCGATGTGAGGCAGGAGGAAGTCATCCTTGGGGCTCGCCATATTCAGATCCCTGTAGTCAACACACATTTTGACCTTACCATCTTTTTTCGCTACCGGAACCACGTTGGCAACCCACTGAGGGTAAGAAGTCACTGCTAGAAACCCGACATCAAATTTCTTCATAACCTCAGCTTTGATCTTCTCGGACATCTCTGGATGCATACGGCGGACCTTCTGTTTTACTGGCGGGCAGTCTTTCTTGGTAGGCAAGTGATGGACCACAATGTCGGTATCCAACCCAGGCATGTCTTCGTAGGACCAGGCAAAGATTTCCACATAATCATGCAGCATCTGGATCAACCGTTGTTTCACACTGAGCTCTAGATTAGCACCAATCTTAACTTCCTTTCTGTCTGTCTCAGTACCCAGATTTACCGTTTCTACTGGATCTTCATGTGGTTGAATGGCCCTCTCTTCCTGAAGTAACAGTCTTGCAAGTTCGCCAGGCACTTCACAATCATCTTCACCTTCGTCTTCGGCTAAGTTGATCGGATTTTCGAAGTCATAACTGGCAGTAGTAGAGTCGTTACCAGTGAGATCCAGAGTGGATTGAAACCTGTATAGTGAGTGTGTGTAAATATAGCTGTTTTGCAATATATAAAGAAAGAAAGAAAGAAAGGGGGCACAAGATTTGAGATGCGAAAAACGTCCAATGTCTTTATTCATGATATATGGAAATGACAAGTAATAAGCCCTCACAAATGAAGCCAACGGTGCCCCGGGTAAGACACCGGGCCGGAAAGTTTCAATTTATTGTTCATTACAAATTTAAAAACAAAGGAATTCATTACTGAGTAACAAAAGTAACAGGTATGTGGTCTTTTGCAGTCCAATTGTTCAGTCCACCGTCGGTCGTCGGGTAGATCCAACTATCAAACTCTGATTCATCCGCATCACCTTCAATAGCATTCACTCCCGGGTTGGTGATGAACACAGGAGGTCTTCCGATCCTTGCTTTGCGTACAGCCCTCTGAGCCTCTGCAGTAAAACCCAGCCCAAACTTGTCAGTCTTAGGAGTAAAATCAGGGAGCCTGCCCCAGTTAGCACATTCACCTTTCTCAATCACAGCCCGGACATCCTTCAAGGAAGCCATCTTCAAAGGAGAGTCTTCTTCAATTACTGTCTCTGCTAACGCCAATGTTGGAGGCACCTCTTCAAAATGTTGAAAGGGGGTTTCAATGAACTCCCCGTCCATCTCTATATACCGGAACGAGTTCAGATGACTAACCATGTATTCTTCCTCCCCCTGCACTGTAACAATCTTCCCTCTGACAGGGTATTCGAGCTTCTGGTGTAGAGTGGAGGTCACAACCCCAGCCTTGTGAATCCAAGGTCGACCCAGCAAACAGGAATAAGATGGACGAATGTCCATCACATAGAACATTGAATCAAAGACTTGAGAACCAACACGAATCGGAATATCCACTTCACCATGTACCATCCTTTTCGATCCGTCAAAGGCTCGGACCACGATGTTACTAGGCTTCAACTCCAGGCCTTCACAATCCAACCTGTCCAAGGCCTTCTTGGGCAATACATTCAGCGAAGAACCGGTGTCCACCAACACGTGTGCGAGAGTAGTGCCCCTGCATTCTATGGAGATATGCAGGGCATCATTGTGGTTCTTTCCCTTAGCGGTCAGATCAGCATCCGAGAAACCCAAACCATTGTCATCGGTCAAATTGGCCACATAGTCAGTGAATTGATCAGCAGACGTCTCTTGTGGCACATGAGCCGTCTTCAGAAATGAAATCAGGGCCTTGGCATGGGCCTCTGAGCACAACAACAATGATAGCATAGAGATCTTGGAGGGGGTATGCCCCAGCTGCTCAACGACGTTGAAATCGCTTTTCTTGATGATCTTAAGGATTTCCTCCATCTCTTGCTGGGAGGCTTCAACATTGACAGTCTTCGGTGCCTCCATCCGGGCAGGCACATCAGCAATCCCTTTGCCCCGAGTGTCAGATGACTCGGCAGCAGGGGTAGAAACTTGACCAGGAGGGGAAACAGGTGCATTTGTAGGCGTGATAATAAGAGGTCTTCGGATAACTGGTGGCGTAATGTCAGGCGAGAAGAGCCTGCCACTGCGAGTAACTTTAGCGGGACTGGTGATGCTACTGATACCGGTACTAGTGTTGAACTCCTGCTTTACTCCAAGCACATACACATCTGCCCCATAGTGCCATGGGACAGCCTTGTCAGATTCATAGGGGAGAGGCCCCAGAACAGTAATGATAATAAGTGCAACAGACATGATTTTGACTGGCTTCCTCGGGGGAGCCTTGGTAGGTTTGTTGAAAATTATGACGACAGATACTTCTTCAGTGGGAACAATAGGAACAGCGGTCTTCTTGAACAAATTTTCTTTTCTATCCATCAGGTTTTAGACGCCTGATTTCAGCAACGGACAACCAGCAGGGGAAACGGCACACAGAAGGCAACCCTTGCTACAACCCAGAAATAAACCGGCCAGCAACAGGTTCCTTTTGACAGTCAATAAAGGGGTAGCAACATCATCCACAGAAACGGCATACAGGTCTTCCTCAATAGCATTTACTCCATGCCGGGGCATAGGAGCAGTCACAACGTTGGGCCTTTCTGGCGCCTCAAACTGTATTTCCTTCGCATCAATAAGGTCCTGAACCTTATTTCTCAGGGCCCAGCAATCATCAGTAGAATGCCCCGGGCTATCAGAGTGATAAGCATAGCGGACATTGGGATTGTACTTTGGGGAGGTTGTGTTTACCACCTTCGGAGCTTCTCTGACGGTTACCAAGTTGGTCGATAGCAGTTGCGGCAAGATCTGCGACAAGGTCATACTAATCCGGGTATATTCTCTTCTGGGTCTCTCACCCCTTGGTTGGTTAGGTTGCCGAGGAGCGGAAACAGGCTTTGCAATTACCACCACGTTGACAGCTTGGCGGCGTTCAGGTTTGTTTTGCCTTCTAGGCCCATACACAACACTGGCTTCCTTTTTGAAAGGCTTCTTCTCAGAACTTGAGGACGCACCTTTCTGTATTTTACCTGATTTCATCCCAGCTTCTATCCTTTCCCCAGTCAGAATGAGATCTGTAAACCCTGCAGACGAATTGCCAATGAGATGAATGAAGAACGGCCCGGATAGGGTCCCTAAGAACATGTCCACAAGTTCACGGTCGGTTAACGGTGGCTGCACCCTGCCAGCCAAGTCCCTCCACTTCTGCGCGTACTCTTTAAAACCTTCTCCCGATCCTAGCGACATACCCTGGAGTTGGGTACGTGTAGGAGCGAGGTCGACATTATACTGATACTGCTTGTAAAAAGCAGTAGCCAAGTCCTCCCAGTTACGAACCTTGGTCTCATCCAGTTGATAGAACCATTCGAGATGAGTCCCTGAAAGACTCTCCTGGAAGAAATGGATCCATAAGTTCTTGTCCACAGTGTATGGCTGGATCTTCCGCACATAAGACCTGAGATGTAGCTTAGGGCAGGACGCCCCGTCATACTTTACGAAAGATGGTGCTTTGAACTTGTGTGGAATCACCACACCAGAAGATAGACCCAAGTCTCCAAAATCCAACCCAGGCACTTGTTGAATTTCCATGGCATTCAAACGATCCTCTAACTGCTTGTACTTGTCTTCAGCTGGAGGATACTGCTCTTCATTGAAATCAGTCTCGTTGTCAGAGACCACCAGACTAGGAACCCTTCCCCCTTGGGGACTGCCTTTTCCCACAGACAAACCAGCTTGATCAACCTCATTCTGCAGTGTGTTACCAAACCTCCGGCCAGTGTTGAATAGTACAGTTCTCTTCTTCTTCTTCTTGACCAGCAGAGCCTTCAATTCCTCCTGACCTTGGGCCAAACTCATGATCAGCTCTTGGAACTGGGCGTTTTGGGCCTGAAGGGCCTTGATGGATTGCTCAGTAGATGATTCAGGATTCATGATGGCGAGCTGAAATAAACAGCGAAGAAGATTAAACCACCTATAAAAAAGAGTACCTGCTATGCACATGATGCATGATATGCTGTTTATGCAATGCATTCAAGGGTTCGAAAGTTCAAATTTGTTGTAGACAAAAAGGAACACACGTTATTATTAAGAAATCATTATTCAGTACATCAAAGCCTCATGGGCAAGAAATTACAAAGTAAACTAATCCCAAAAGACACTGCGCATCCTCTTTGGGGCTATGTAAGTGTTGAGAGTCTTTTCCTCGTGCAGTAGGAGGGTGAGCTCCAAGACCTTCTTCTCACTAGCATGTAGACTGGCTTCAAGAGAATTCCGTTCTTCCTTAAGCTGGATCCAGCTCTTTTGCATTTCTTCCCAGGATGTGGGCATGTCAGGATGTTGAATGGTGTAGGGCACCTCTCCTTCCAAAACTGGCTCTTTGATCACAGGGAGAACATGAGGATATGGCATCACTAACTTCTGGGAGCAGGCTCGTACCCACTTGAGACAAGGCTCCAACGGGATGGAGTTCATATGCCCCAGTGTCTTGCTGTCTACCTTGCTGGGCATCCTCCAAGCTCTGATAAATCTCTGGCAAAGTCCTTGTGCATCATTGTCGAAGTCAAAAACTATGTCAGGAATTAACATGTCATGGGGGCCATCTCTCTGAGCATAACCAAACTGTCTCAAAGCCAGGCATGGGTTGTAAGTAATACCTCCTCTGATTCCAAGTAAAGGAACATTAGGAAACTCCCCGCAATGATCAATGATAGTGACATCCTCTCTGGACCGAGAGCACCAATGTACATCAGCATGTGTAAGAGTCATCAATCGTTGTGACCATCTCAAACCCCGCTCGTTCTTCAAAACTGATTGTGGAAGGTGCGAAATAAACCACCTTCCCAGGAGAGGAGTGCAGCACATAAGAACACCTCTTTTTCTCATGGTTCGAGTGTAACATGAGTGAAGGATGTCCCCAAGCAACGTAGGTATAGGATTCCTGGACATGAAGATCTTGACAACACTGATATCTATAAGCTGATCGGGATTCGGGAACAACACCAACCCATAGACAAGGAGTGCCACAACTTCTTCAAAAGCTTGTAGGTCAAGGGAATTCCAACATTCTTGGGCCTTCTCAAACAGAAACCTGGCCAAGAACCCTTTGATACCACTTCTAACTTCCCAATGTCCCTTGACGTCAGATGGTTGTAGGCGTAATGCTTTAGCAATCTCTTCAAGTTTGGGTTCCTTTTCCGTACCGTTGTAGGGTAGTTGACTAAGGATAGGGATCTTCAGAAGCCGGGAGAACTCTTCCAATGTGGGCACCAGTTGATAATCCAGGAAAGTAAAACAGTGGTGCAGAGGGTCAAAGAACTGGAAGAGGACCTTTATCATATCTTCCTCAATGTTGGTGTTGACCAAACTGATGAGTCTTCCATGCCTCTCACTGAAAGAAGAGCTCTCGGGAATCCTGGATGTAAGTTCCTTAAGCTGAGGGGGGATCCTTACAAGGCTGATCTGAATTGTCTTTCTGCGGATAGTTTCCATGTTCTACAAAACAAGAACAAAGATGAAGATTCGAACCTCTGAAATGGTTAGTGGATGCATGTGATGTTGTATGATGTTATGATGCTATGATAAAAACACACCACAAATATCCACAAAAAGCAAACATGGTAAGGCACACAAGTCACACAAGATAGCCCTTAGAGTTCAGGCCAGCATGGGGTCTAGGTATTACCCTCTTGAATTTGGTGGGCTCAAAACCTGTCCTATCAGAAGTAACCGGGTTCTAAGGATCTCAATATCATTGGATTGTTTTCTGTGTTCATCGTTTCGATTTAGCCACTGAACTGGCGATCGAAATATTCCAAGAAAACAACCCTCAACTGAGTGTAGTATCGAGTATCAACCAACTTCGAACTGCACCAAAGTCAGTTATCTCACTACCCTAAAGAGGCTAAGATGGTTCAATTAAGGTTCCTAAGGTCAGTTGATGCTTCACGACACCACGCGGCGGCCCCGTACTCTCCTTGACTTGACTCAAGGGTTACTGGTACTCACCAAAGTGCCACATCAACGTAGCAGACTGCTTCAACCGTGTCGGTATACCCCGCACAGTTCCCTCACAGTCTTGTTGCTACTTTCTAAGAAGGTATCCCCCAGATCCGAGTTAGGATCTATAGAACTCCCAAGACAGTACCCACAATAATAAAGCAAACAATTCAGACAATTGAAAACACAAGTGATCTTAGTCCTAAGGTACACCTCACTTTTATAATGTCCCCAACAGAGTCGCCAGTTCTGTGATCGGTGGATTTAGAACTGACTGTTTAACGCTGGTTCGCGAAATGTCGTGGAAGCAAGAGTCGCCACCGTCTTTTATTTTCTCCAACATGGACATGACAAAAGCACAACAAAATTCCTTATGAGATCGTTTCTCGGTTCGGGAGGTAGATTTATAGAAAGGGAAGGTGTTAGCACCCTTTCTATCCATGGTTATCCATTGGCTCTTAGATACTTGCTCTTATGTTTTCAAAATGTTTGCTTTTCAATTGTGAGTGGGTTTGAAAAAGTTTCATTGAAAGATTTCTGAATAACTCTTGTATCAGTCCTCAAGAGTGTTTGAAAAATTGTTTTGAAAGATTTTGAAAGTGTCAGTGTGAAAAGATTTTTGATTTGTTTTAGAAGAGAGCAAGTATCTATGAGTCATCTACCTACCCTAAGGAATTAGGCTGTGTAAAAGTCCTTAAGGTAATGCCATCCCACCATTGAGAGGTAGGTAGCACCACCGTTGGAGGTGTTCGGGTCAATTCGAGTGTAGGGACAGTGTGGTCACCGAAGCAACAGTAGGACACCTTAGAAGCTACCCTTATGTCCTTGATCCTTTTTTAATCCGAGGCAACCGTTTCGAGGCAACTATTTCGAGGCAACTGTTTCGAGGCAACTGTTTCGAGGCAACTGTTTCGAGGCAACTGTTTCGAGGCAACTGGATCATGGACATAAGGACCGCTAAAACGTCCTATACTTGACGACCACATTTCGAAGGCAACAGGTGAGGCGTACCCTAGAAGTGGTGTGTGTATTTGTGTGTTGTTTTCAGTTTAACAATTATCTTTGATCATGGCATTGTGAGCTACGATTGTTTTTAATTAGCATACATTCTTTCATACAAAGTTAGAATTTAAGAGTGCGGAAAATTAAAAGACGGAAAGATAAAAGCTACGCTATTACAAGGCGCGGGTCTATACATCGCCAAAATACAAAGACCCGTTTTTTGATAAAAGATGCGGAAAGTAAAAAATGCGGTAAACCTAATTACTATTACATCCGGAAAGCAGTTACATAATAATCACTAAAAGAAAATAAATGCGCGAAAAGAATTAATTGAACGTCCGAGGGTTTTGACCCTTTGCTTGAAATTAAATGAAATTAAAGTCTATTTAATTATTTAATTAAAGAAAAGTGTTTTTTATGTTTTTTTGAAATAAAGAAAAGAATTTACAAGGAAACCCTAATTCTAGATTATTTTTAGTTATTAAAGAAAATATTAAAGTTAACCTAATTTACGCTAATTAATTAATTTACATGTTTATTTACAAAAATAATAATTAATAATAATAATAAATAATGAGAAAAAATTAATTAAGAAAAAGATAAAATGTCAAAAGCCTAATTCTATGCATTTTTTATTTATTAGGAAAAAAGATTAAAATTTGAACCTAAATTAAATAAGTTAATTGTTAGTTATTTATTTACAAAAAATATGTTAGTGGTGAAATTAATAATAATTAAATATAAAACATTTTTTGACTTTCTGTTTTTATTATGGAAAAAATTATTTTATGGTAAAAAACAATTAAAAACAAATAAAAAGAATTAGAAAAGAAAAGAAGATAAAATTAAAAAGGATGCAAACCAAGGGGAGTTTCAGGCCCAAATGGAGGTGTTTGTGAGAAATTCAGGCCCACTAGCACAAGGCTCACTTGACTTTCCATGCTTGTGTGCACGTTGGTTGACTGCGCCATACCCTGGACTCCATTATGTGGCCTTCAGATTGATCATCAAAGCCACTTGGCAAGCTATGCGTGAGGCTGTATGGTGAGACGTTGGAGAATACGCTGCATGTGAACGTTTTATGAAAAAAGAGAACAAATTATATGGGGGACCTGGGAATCGAACCCAGGTCCCAGCACTCACCAAGCCACGTCCCTTGCCAATTGAGCTATTGCGCGCGTTTGTACATACAATGGAAAACAAATATTATATAATAAAACAAAAGTTAATGATATAAAACAAAAATACGCGCGCAGTTTGAATCACCCAACCACGTGATGACACACTTGTCTTCTTCTCCGTTTATACCTGCAACATGAATGAGATAGCGGGGGTTTTAAACCCCCACTAAGTGTAATAGTGGAAAATAGCGATTACGCCCACAGATAAGATAAATTGAGCGCGATGGTATCATTTGATTCGTATTGAGCTCCTGAATCCAACTGCATAGGTCTCAAGGTTTAATTTTTCCTCTACATGAAAGCCCTAATTTTCAAACTTCTAAACCCTAAATTTTGTCCATGGTAAATCTTGATTCAGGCAGTGTTAATCCAATTGAACTGTACCAATCGCTTCAGCATGTTAATATTAGTGTAAATCAAACAAGAAACATGGTTAAAAGTGAGTGAATGATGATATGTCAAATTGGAAAACAAAGCAAACCGTGTGACTTCGTGGGGATGATTCTTTGCGCGTTTGGACTAGTTCTTGATTGCAAACTCTTCCTGGCAATGTCAGCAAGGTGTTGGAATAGACTTTAGGCCTTGAATTATCCTGCAACTATGAAATCAGTTTCAAGCTTTTTTCTCTATTTTTTGCAAATTGGTTATGAGTTTTCAGCAGCCTTTTCGTGTCTTTCTGAATAGGGTTCACTCTTGCATAAGTATGTGAAGCAAATTAGGTCAAAATAAAGCCCATGAATCCATGAATTGATGACTTGAATCTTTGATTGCTAATCATATCTTTTTTCAATCTTTTTCCATGGAAACTTTGCCAATTATGGAAGATCTTGTCTTGTTGATTGATGCACGAAATCCTTAGCATGTGTGGAGTATATTTGCTGCATAAAAAGATTTGACAACGATTATTTGATATTTTTCTACAATTAAAACTAATTAAATGAATTAATAAGAATAAAAATTCAATTAATTAATTAAAAATAAGAAAATAAATCCTTTTAATCTCAATGGGTCGTGCATAGGATTTTGGTAATGATTCAAGAAAGAATTTGAGGCCCATTAGCAAATTTGAAGTGTTTTAGGCAAAGTTGACTTTTGAAAGTTCCCAAAAATTTCTCAACTTCTCTAATGCATATCTTGCTCAATTTTGAAGCTATGAACATGTTCTTGGACATTTTGGAAAGTTCTTGAAGTCCTCTAACCAATGCCTTTGGTCCCATGTCATTTTGATTTACCAATCTCAAGTTATGGTCTTTGACTTAAAGTGCCTTTTTGTTGACTTTTGAAAATGACCTATAATGTTGAAATTGATAACTTTTTGTGAGAGCATTTCTTGGACTTGGAGTGTGAAGATGAGTTGTAGGAAATGTCATCCCCTTCAAAATGAGAATTGGATGGGATTTTTCTGATAAACCATGAGGAAGTTATGCCTTGGTCAATTTGAAGTTGACTTTTTCAACTGTCCAAAAATAGAAACTTTTGCATCTTGAGACTTTTTGAGCCATGCTTTGAGAATCATGATCAAGAATTGATCAAATGATGATTGTGGCTTCAAAATAAGATGTTGACCAAAAATTTTGACTTTTAACTGTCAAATGACCATTTTTCCCCTGCAGTTGACTGTGGAGCAATTAGGGTTTTTGACTGTGGAATTTGATGCTGTGAGTCTTGAAACTTGACATGTGGATGCTTGACAATGTATATAGGCATTTGGGACTTGATTGGACCCTTGGAAACCTTAATTTCTTTGCCAGAACCAAAACCCTAATTTTGACTGTGTTAGGAGGCAATTGGACTGTGCAACCCTTGAGAGATTTTGAACCATTATCTTGCCAAATCTTGAAGAATATGGGAGGGCAAATTTTGGGGTACAACACCCTACATCCTTCATGTTGGACATTTTTGAAGATTTAATTTGGAACTAGGTGAAAGGTTGCCATGAAGTTAGGTCAAAATCTTGCCTAACTAGGGCAAAATTTCACTAAGTCTTTTAGTTTCACGGACATGTCTTCATAAATTCATAACTTTAAATCCAAGAATTTCTAGAAAAAGTTATGCCCTACAATGTTTTATATCTCATTGAGATCTACAACTTTCATGTTGGAAGTTGTTGTACCCCAAAATTTGCCCTCCCATATTCTTCAAGATTTGTCAAGATCAAGCTTCAAAATCTCTCAAGGGTTGCACAGTCCAATTGCCTCCTAACAGTAAAAAATTAGGGTTTTGGTGCTGGCAAAGAAGTTGAGGTTTCCAAGGGTCCAATAAAGTCCCACATGCCTATAAACATTGTCAAGCATCCATATGTCAAGTTTCAAGACTCACAGCATCAAATTGCACAGTCAAAAACCCTAAATGCTTCACAGTCAACTGCAGGGGCAAAATGGTCATTTGACAGTCAAAAGTCAAAATTTTTGGTCAACATCTTATTTTGAAGCCACAAACATCATTTGATCAATTCTTGATCATGATTTCACAAGCATGGCTCAAAAAGTCTCAAGATGCAAAAGTTTCTATTTTTGGACAGTTGAAAAAGTCAACTGCAAATTGACCAAGGCATAAATTCCTCATGGTTTATCAGAAAAATCCCATCCAAATCTCATTTTGAAGAGAATGACATTTCCTACAACTCATCTTCACACTTCAAGTCCAAGAAATGCTCTCACAAAAAGTTATCAATTTCAACATTATAGGTCATTTTCAAAAGTCAACAAAAAGGCACTTTAAGTCAAAGACCATAAATTGAGATTGGTAAATCAAAATGACATGGTACCAAAGGCATTGGTTAAAGGATTTCAAGAGCTTTCCAAAATGTCCAAGAACATGATCAAAGCTTAAAAATTGAGCAAGATATGCCTTGTGGAAGTTGGGAAATTTTTGGGAATTTTGAAAAGACAACTTTGCATAAAAGGGTTCAAAATTGCTAATGGGCCTCAATTTCTTCCATGAATCATTACCCAAAAGCTATGCACGACCCATTAAGCTAAAAGGGAGTTATTTTCTTATTTTTAATTAATTAATTGAATTTTTAATCCTATTAATTCATTTAATTAAAATTAATTATGAGAAAAATACTAAACAAAGGTTTTGAATCTTTTTGTGCAGCATATTCTTCCATTTATGAACCAAATATCTCGTGTACTACCTCAAGGAAACACAATCTTCCATAATTGGCATAATTGGCATGAAAAAAAGATTTGAAAGGATATGGAAAATCAAATATTCAAAAACATTAAATCAATGGATTTTGGGCTGGTTTTTAACCTAATTCTATCCACACATATATGCAAGACTGAAACCTAATGCAACGGACAGAGAAGCTGCACAGAAAAGAAAGAATAACATTGCATTTTTTTGATAAAAAGTTAAAAACTGTTTTGGTACCAAGAGCTTGTTTCAAGGCTCCAAAATCATTCCAAAACATTGCCAGGGCATTCAGGAAACTATTGCAATCGAAACCAAGTCTCCAGACTTCAAGGGTTGGTAGAACGACATCATACTTTCCTGGAAATTATCCATTATCGTTTTGTGATTAACATGCATTTTTCATATGTTTTTAATGTTGATTTATACTAATGTGCACTTTCTGAAGCTAATGACATAACTCAATTGAGTTATTAAGCCCTATACCGTGATCCACCATTAACGTATGTTAGGGTTTCAGAAGCTTTGAATTGGGGCTTTCCCCATATGGAACAATTGGACAATCAAACTAGTACCATTGAAATCAGGACATCAAGACGGACCGAACAACCACCTCGCGCCCTTTTTATGTTTACTCATATGCTAATCGCTATTTTTATGTATTACAGTTAGTGGGGGTTTAAAACCCCCGCTATTTGCTTTTAGTTACAGGAAAAAGATGAAGACGATGCATGCGTGTCTGGACATGGTTGGAGGGTTTGAATGTTAGCGCGTTTTGGTTTTGGTTCAGCATAATACTTGCTTTTCATACATATTATTTCTATTCCATTATACTAACAAAGAAACGCGTTAGTTCAATTGGTTGGTGTGCTGTCCTACAGGCATTGGGACCTGGGTTCGATTCCCAGGTCCCCCATAATCTCAATAATTTTTGTCAAAACGTGTTCCAGCGTAGCACTGCATCCAAAGACCATCATGCGTCCTCACCTGTTTGCTTGCCACGCGCCCAGGAAATCTCATCCAAAGGTCAGAATGTGGAGACCACCATGCACGCTAGTCAACCATTCCATACGTGATTCCAGAAAGTCCAAAGGGCCTTGCATTCTTGGGCCAAATTTCTCAAATAAAACCTCCCAAATTGGGTCAGATACCCCCATGGTTTGCATCATATTTTCTAGTTTCTTTTTCTTTTCTTCTTTTTATTTTAATTGTTGTTTTGTTTTATTTAATTCACAAAAATAATTTTCATAATAAACAAAGAAAAATACAAAAAAAGTGTTTTATTGTTATTATCATTAATTTAATTCATTAATATTTTTGTAAATAAATCTTTAAACCATTAATTTAGTAAAATTAGGTTTTCAATTTTAATCTTTTCTTAAATAACTAAAATGCATAGAAATTAGGGTTTTTAGCATTTTTATCTTTTCTTTTAATAAATATTTTTTTCTTCTTATTATCATTATTATTAATTATTAATTTATTTTGTAAATAAACATGTAATTAATTAATTAGTGTAAATTAGGTTAAAACTTGAATATTTTTCTTTAACAATTAAAAATAACTTAGAACTAGGGTTTTATTTAACTTCTAATTTTAATTAATTTTCTTTATTTCATAAAATACCAAAAACCATAAAAAATGACTTCTTTTCTTATTAAATAATTAATTAACTTTTAATTTAAATTTAATTTCTTTAAAGGGTCCAACGCCCTCGAACATTCGATTCTAATTTCTTTTCGCACGTTTATCCTCATGTTTCTTTTAAATATTATGTAATTGCCCAAGCTTTGTAATAGTAATTAGGAAATTTATTTACTTTCCGCATTTTTATTCAAAAACGGGTCTTTGTTAATTTGGCGATGTATAGACCCGCGCCTTGTAATAGCGTAGGACTTTATTTTCCGCACTTTAATTTCCGCACCCCTTAACTGCTAAACTTTGCATGAAAGAATGAATGACCCAAATAAAATCAAAGCGTAGATCACCATAATGCATGACAAGATAAAACATAACTGAAAACAATACACAAATTCACACACCACTCTTAGGGTACGCCTCACTGTTGCCTTGCCCTCGAAACGTGGTCGTCGAGTATAGGACGTTTTAGTAAGTCCTTATGTCCATGATCTATGGCATAGGGGTAGCTTCTAAGGTGTCCTACTGTTGCTCTGGTGACCACAATGTCCCTACAAACTCGAATTGACCCGAACACCTCCAACGGTGGTGCTACCTACCTCTCAATGGTGGGATGGCACTACCTTAAGGATATTTACACAGCCTAATTCCTTAAGGTAGGTAGATGACTCGTAAATACTTGCTCTCTTCAAAAACAAATAAAATCTTTTCACACCGACACTTTCAAAAAGCTTTCAAAACAATTTTTCAAACACTCTTGAGGACTGATACAAGAGTTGATCTGAAATCTTTAAACGAAAATTTTTCAAACCCACTCACAATTGAAAAGCAAACACTTTTGAAAACACAATGAGCAAGTATCTAAGAGCCCATGGATAACCATGGATAGAAAGGGTGGTAACACCTTCCCTTTCTATAAATCTACCTCCCGAACCGAGAAACTATCTCATAAGGAATTTTGCTGTGCTTTTGTCCTGTCCATGTTGGAGAAAATAAAATACGGTGGCGACTCTTGCTTACCGCGACATTTCGCGAACCAGCGTTAAACAGTCAGTTCCAGATCCACCGATCACAAAACTGGCGACTCTGCTGGGGAATATATTATAAAGTGAGGTGTACCTTAGGACTAAGATCACTTGTGTTTTCAATTGTTGTACTTGTTTGCTTTATTATTGTGGGTTGCATCGGAGTTACATAGATCCTAACGCGGATCTGGGGATACCCTGTTAGGTAGCATAAGCTGTGAGGGACCTGTCCGGCGTAGACCGACATGGGTGAAACAGTGGCTACATTGGTGTGGCACCTTGGTCTGTACCGATATCCCTTGTGTCGCAACGAGGAGAATATGGGTCTTCTGAGGAGTCATTAAGCACCAACCGACCTTAGAACCTTAAATGACCCAACTTGGCCAATAGAACAGTAGCAGTATGCTACGCCCATTGAGGCTAAACTCTCGTGATGGTTCTGGCCGCAAGAAAAGATTGCGATGCTGGAGTTATGACCGATTGAGGGTAGTCAGTGATATTGGGATCCTCTAGAACCCGGTTACTTCTGATAGGACAGGTCTGAACCAACAAACTGAAAGAGGGTAATACCTAGACCCCATGCTGGCCTAAACTCTAAGGGCTTGTCTTATATGACTTGTGTGCCTTATCATGTTTGCCTTTGTGAAATACTTGTGGTGTGCTTTATCATAACATCATGCCATCATAAACATTGCATGCATCCTGCATAAGGACTGACCATTTCAAAGACAAAAGGGTTTCACCTTTGCTCTGTTTTGTAGGACATCATGATGCCTATGCGAAGGAACACTATCCGGTTCAACTTTGTTCACCCACCTGAGTTGCTTGAAGAGTTGGTTAGCAGAATTCCAAATACTACTTCCTTCATCCAGAGGCATGGTTCTCTTCTCAGTTTAGTCACGGCAAAGTGGGACCAACAACTGATGAGTGTCCTGACCCAGTTCTATGACCCTTTGTACCAGTGCTTCACCTTTCAAGACTTCCAGCTGGTCCCTACCCTGGAAGAGTTCTCTGATTTGCTTGGTATCCCTATCTTGGATCAGACTCCCTACACTAGTTGGGAAAAGACTCTTAGGCTTGAGGAGGTTGCTGCAGCTCTTCCCTTGACCCAC
Source organism: Vicia faba (assembly GCA_948472305.1). Classification (NCBI taxonomy): domain Eukaryota; kingdom Viridiplantae; phylum Streptophyta; class Magnoliopsida; order Fabales; family Fabaceae; genus Vicia; species Vicia faba. The sequence goes on along the minus strand of OX451737.1, from coordinate 1,253,504,147 downwards.
CAAGAGGTAATAGACAACTGGGTGACTAGAAGCAAAGTTAAGGGTTTCTTGGCCAAGTTTCTGATTGGTAAAGCTAACAGTTTCTGGAATGACTTGGACTTTAGGGCGTATGAAGACATCCTGGCTCTCTTAATCTATGGTCTAGTCTTGTTTCCTAATCCTGATAACTTCATTAACGTCACTGCCATAAGGATCTTCATGTCTCGGAATCCTGTGCCCACTCTCTTGGGTGATATCCTGCAACAACTTTATGCTCGTACTGCCCGAAGACGAGGAACCCTGTGGTGTTGCATCCCTTTGTTGGTGAGGTGGTTTATTTCACACCTCCCTAAGTTCGTGCTGAAGAACAAAGAAGGAAGAGGTTGGGCTCATAGGTTAATGTCTCTCACTAATAAGGACATCATTTGGACTCTCAGAGGTTTGGATGAGGTAGCTGTTATTGATCGTTGCGGAGAATACCCTAATGTTCCTTTGATTGGTACCCAAGGAGGAATCTCTTATAATCCATGTCTAGCGCTCCGTCAGTTTGGAAGAGCCAGAAGAGCAGGGCCTCATGAGATGTTGGTGCCTCACATCAGTTTTGAGTTTCAGGTGGATAGTGACGAGCTGCGTCGTAGGTTCATCAAGGCTTGGGACAGAGTTCACAAAGCTGACCCACAAGAGTTGGGGCCAAAGACTTCTCTACCTATGGAAGCCTACTACATATGGGTCCGCATCCGTGCTCAGAAGTTAGGTATGCCATATGAAGCTGTCAGACCCGTCATTCTTGAGTATCCTGATAAAGATGGGGCTCCTCCAACTGTTCTCCCTCCTCAGATACCTACTGATTATGAGACATTAAAGAGGCCTTGGGCGCAACTGCGAGAAGAACGGGATTCTTATCGGGAAAAGTTCAACGAGCAGGAATTGAAGATCCAGAGGCTGACAAAGCAGTTGGAGAACGAGCGAGCTTTGAATGACTACATCCGTACTGAGAAGAGGAGACCCTGGGATCAATGATGAGCTTTGGATGTTCTTTTACAATTTTATTTCCCTTTTCAGTATTTTCACTTTTATGTAACGCCTAAGGGCAATCTGTTGAACAATTTAAATCTCAAAGTTGAATCTAATGAAGTGTGTTCCTTTTTGTTTACAAAGTTGATTCCCGATTGTCTTTGAAAACATAAATCATACGCATTCCATTCATCATATGCATCACATGAACTTTTCTTTTCAGGTTGCTTACTGTTCTTCGCTGTTTATTTCAGCATCATGAACCCTGAATCATCTACCGAGCAGTCCATCAAGGCCCTTCAGGCTCAGAACGGCCAATTTCAAGAACTGATTATGAGTTTGGCTCAAGGTCAAGAGGAGTTGAAGGCTCTGCTGGTTAAGAAGAAGAAGAAGAAGAGAACTGTTCTATTCAACATGGGCTGGAGGTTTGGTAACACACTGCAGAATGAGGAAGCTGGTTCTTCTGTAGGCAAAGACAGTCCCCAGGGGGGAAGGGCTCCAAGTCCGGTGGTCTCTGACAACGAGACTGATTTTAATGAGGAACAGTATCCTCCAGCTGAAGACAGATACAAGCAGTTGGAAGACCGTCTGAATGCCATGGAAATTCAACAAGTGCCTGGTTTAGATTTCAGAGACTTGGGTTTATCTTCTGGTGTGATCATCCCGCACAAGTTTAAAGCGCCATCTTTCGCAAAGTATGACGGGGCGTCTTGCCCTAAGTTACACCTCAGATCTTATGTGCGGAAGATTCAGCCGTATACAGTGGACAAGAACTTGTGGATCCACTTCTTTCAGGAGAGTCTTTCAGGGACTCATCTCGAATGGTTCTATCAGCTGGATGGAACCAAGGTTCGTAACTGGGAGGAGCTGGCTACTGCTTTTTACAAGCAGTATCAATATAATGCCGACCTCGCTCCTACACGTACCCAACTCCAGGGTATGTCGCTAGGATCGGGAGAAGGTTTTAAAGAGTATGCGCAGAAGTGGAGGGATCTGGCTGGCAGGGTGCAGCCACCATTAACCGACCGTGAGTTAGTGGATATGTTCTTGGGGACCCTATCCGGGCCGTTCTTCAATCATCTTATTGGCAACTCATCCGCAGGGTTCACAGACCTTATTCTGACTGGGGAAAGGATAGAGGCTGGTATGAAATCAGGAAAGATTCAGAAAGGTGCGTCTTCAAGTTCTGAGAAGAAACCTTTTAAAAAGGAAGCCAGTGCTGTGTATGGGCCTAGAAGGCAAGATAAACCAGAGCACCGCCAATCTGTCAACACGGTGGTGATTGCAAAGCCTGCTGCCGTTCCTCGGCAAGCTAATCAACCAAGGGGTGAGAGACCCATAAGAGAATTCACCCGGCTGAGTATGACCTTGTCACAAATTTTGCCGCAACTACTATCAACCAACTTGGTGACCGTCAGAGAGGCTCCGAAGGTTGTGAACACTGCATCTCCTAAATATAATCCAAATGCCCCCTGTGCTTATCACTCCAATAGCCCGGGGCATTCTACTGATGATTGCTGGGCCCTAAGGAATAAGGTTCAAGACCTTATTGATGCGAAGGAAATACAATTTGAAGCGCCTGAGAGGCCAAATGTTGTGACTGCTCCTATGCCCCAGCATGGAGTAAATGCCATTGATGAAGACTTGTATGCCGTTTCTGTGAATGATGTAGCTACTCCTCTGTTGACTGTTAAGAGGAACCTGTTGCTAGCCGATTTATTTCCGGGTTGTGGCAAGGGTTGCCTTTTGTGTGCTGTTACCCCTACTGGTTGTCTGTTGCTGAAGTTAGGCATCCAAAGCCTGATGGATAGCAAAGAGATTCTGTTCAAGAAGACCGTTGTTCCTTTTGTTCCTGTGGAAGAAGTATCTGTCGTTACAATTTTCAACAATCCAATCAAGGCTCCCCCGAGGAAGCCAGTTAAAATCATGTCTGTTGCACCCATTATTATTACTGTTCCGGGGCCTCTCCCCTATGAGTCTGATAAGGCTGTCCCATGGCACTATGGGGCAGATGTATATGTACTTGGAGTGAAGCAGGAGTTCAACACCGGTACCAGCATCAGCAATATCACTGGTCCAGCTAAAGTTACCCGCAGTGGCAGGCTCTTCTCGCCTGACATTGCTCCACCAGTTATCCGAAGACCTCTTATAATAACACCTGCAAGTGCGCCTGCTTCCACTTCTGATCAAGTTGCTTCCCCTGCTGCCGAGTCATCTAATACTCGGGGCAAAGGGATTGATGATGAGCCTTCCCGGATGGAGACACCAAAGTCTATGAATGTTGAAGCCTCCCAGCAAGAGATGGAGGAAATTCTTAAGATAATCAAGAAAAGCGACTTCAATGTCGTCGAACAGCTGGGGCATACACCCTCCAAAATCTCTATGCTCTCATTGCTGCTGTGCTCAGAGGCCCATGCCAAGGCCCTGATTTCATTTCTGAAGATAGCCCATGTGCCACAAGAGACCTCTGTAGATCAATTCACTGACTGTGTGGCTAATTTGACAGCTGACAATGGTTTAGGTTTCTCGGATGCTGACCTTACCGCCAAGGGAAAGAACCACAATGATGCCCTGCATGTCTCTATAGAATGTAGGGGCACTACTCTTGCTCACGTGTTGGTGGACACCGGTTCTTCCCTGAATGTGTTGCCCAAGAAGGCCTTAGATAGGTTGGATTGTGAGGGCCTGGAGTTGAAACCCAGCAACATCATTGTTAGAGCCTTCGACGGTTCTAAGAGGATGGTGCATGGTGAGGTAAACATCCCGATTCGTGTGGGTTCTCAAGTATTTGACTCAACGTTCTATGTAATGGATATTTGTCCATCTTATTCCCGTTTGCTGGGTCGACCTTGGATTCACAAAGCTGGGGCAGTGACTTCCACTCTACACCAGAAGCTCAAGTACCCTGTCAGAGGGAAGATCGTTACTGTGCAGGGAGAGGAAGAATACATGGTTAGTCATCTGAATTCCTTCCGGTATATTGAGATGGACGGGGAGTTTATTGAAACCCCCTTTCAACATTTTGAAGAAGTACCTCTAACATTGGCAGCAGCAGAAACAGTGACTGAAGAGAGTTCTCCTTTGAAAATGGCTTCCTTGAAGGACGCCCGGGCTGTAATCGAGAAAGAGGCTCAGAGGGCTGTGCGGAGAGCTAGGACCGGAAGACCTCCTGTGCTCATCACCAACCCAGGAGTGAATGCTATTGGGGATGAAGACGAAGTGGAAGAATCAGAGTTCGATAGCTGGATCTACCCGACGACCGACGGTGGACTGACCAATTGGACCGCAAAAGATCATACACCTGTTACTTTTGTTACGCAGTAATGAATTTCTTTGTTTTTTATTTGTAATGAACAATAAACTGAAACTTTATGGCCCGGTGTCTTACCCGGGGCACCGTTGGCTTCATTTGTGAGGGCTTATTAACTGTCATTTACATATATCATGAATAAAGACCCTGGACGTTTTTTCTCATTTCAAATCTTGTGCTCCCTTTCTTTATTTCTTTCTTTATATATTGCAAAACAGCTATATTTACACACACTCACCCATACAGGTTTCAATCCACTCTGGATCTCACTGGTAACGACTCTGCTACTGCCAGTTATGACTTCGAAAATCCGATCAACTTAGCCGAAGACGAAGGTGAAGATGATTGTGAAGTGCCTGGTGAGCTTGCAAGACTGTTACTCCAGGAAGAGAGGGCAATTCAACCACATGAAGAGCCAGTGGAAACGGTAAATCTGGGTACTGAGGCAGACAGAAAGGAAGTTAAGATTGATGCCAATCTGGAGCTCAGCGTAAAACAACGGTTGACTCAGATGTTGCATGATTATGTGGAGATCTTTGCCTGGTCCTACGAAGACATGCCTGGGTTGGATACTGACATTGTGGTCCATCATTTGCCTACCAAGGAAGACTGCCCTCCGGTTAAGCAAAAGGTCCTCCGTATGCGTCCAGAGATGTCTGAGAAGATCAAAGCTGAGGTTATAAAGCAATTCGATGCCGGATTTCTTGCAGTGACTTCTTACCCTCAGTGGGTTGCCAACGTGGTGCCGGTGCCGAAGAAAGACGGTAAGGTCAGAATGTGTGTTGACTACAGGGATCTGAACAGGGCCAGCCCCAAGGATGACTTCCCCCTACCTCACATTGATGTTTTGGTTGATAATACTGCTCAGCACAAGGTGTTCTCCTTCATGGATGGTTTTTCAGGTTACAATCAAATCAAGATGGCTCCTGAAGATATGGAAAAGACTACCTTTGTCACTCAGTGGGGCACCTTCTGCTACAAGGTCATGCCTTTTGGATTGAAAAATGCTGGGTCAACCTACCAACGTGCCATGGTTGCTTTATTTCATGATATGATCCATCATGAGATTGAAGTGTATGTCGATGATATGATCGCAAGGTCCCAAACTGAGGAGGAACACCTTGACCATCTGCAGAAACTGTTTGACCGTTTGAAACTATACAAGCTGAGGTTGAACCCGAACAAGTGCACCTTCGGGGTAAGGTCTGGAAAGTTGCTGGGCTTCGTCGTAAGTGACAAGGGTATTCAAGTGGACCCTGCCAAGGTTAAAGCCATTCAAGAGATGCCAGTTCCCAAGACAGAGAAAGAAGTTAGAGGCTTTCTAGGACGTCTGAATTACATTGCTCGATTCATCTCACACCTAACTGCTACTTGTGAACCAATCTTCAAGCTGCTGAAGAAAGATCAGGTAGTACGTTGGAATGATGAATGTCAGGCCGCTTTTGACAGAATCAAAGAGTATCTCCAAGAACCACCCATTCTTATGCCACCGGTTGAAGGGAGACCTCTGATACTATACCTGACAGTACTTGACAGCTCAATGGGGTGTGTGCTGGGGCAGCATGACGAGTCTGGCCGAAAAGTGCATGCCATTTATTACCTTAGCAAAAAGTTTACCGACTGTGAAACCCGATACTCACTGCTTGAGAAAACTTGCTGCGCTTTGGTATGGGCTGCTCGCTGGCTGAGACAGTATATGCTGACTCACACTACCTTGTTGATCTCAAAGATGGATCCGATAAAGTACATATTTGAAAAGCCTTCTCTGTCTGGAAGAATAGCAAGATGGCAAATGATCTTGACAGAATACGACATCCAGTACACAACTCAGAAAGCTATCAAGGAAAGTGTATTGGCAGACCACTTGGCACATCAGGCAGTAGATGACTATCAGTCAATGAACTTTGAATTTCCTGACGAGAGCATCATGACCGTGATTGATTGTGAAGTACCTGGACCGGATGAAGGACCTGAGGAAGGATCCCGATGGTCTATGCACTTTGACGGAGCATCCAACGCTTTGGGTAACGGCATCGGCGCTGTGATCATATCCCCTCAAGGCACTCATACTCCACTTACTGCCTGACTATGTTTCAACTGCACCAACAACATGGCGGAGTATGAGGCATGCATCATGGGTCTTCAAGCTGCGATCGACTTAAGGATCAGGTTTCTGAGTGTCTTCGGAGATTCCGCTCTCGTGATCAATCAGATCAAAGGCAAGTGGGATACGAAACATCCAAATCTTATTCCTTACAGAGAATGTGTGTTGACATTGATCCCCCATTTCACAGAGATAACTTTTGAACACTTCCCGAGAGAGGAGAATCAGTTGGCGGACGCGTTAGCTACGATGTCCTCCATGTTCAAGGTCAAATGGGACAATGAGGCTCCCTGGGTCATTATCTGGAAACTGGACGAACCGGCATACTGTTGTGATCTTGAGGCGGAGGTAGTGACTGAAAAACCTTGGTACCATAAGGTGAAGAGAAACTTGGAAGCTCAGGAATACCCTGAAGGTGCATCTGTCAGCGAAAAGAAGTTTCTGAGAAGGTTCGCTGCAAAATTCTTCCTCAGCAACGGCATTCTATACAAGCGAAACCATGATTCGACCTTATTGCGTTGTATGGATAAGACTGAAGCAGAAAGGATCATGGCAGAGCTACATGAAGGTACCTTCGGAACACATTCCAGTGGACACACCATGGCAAAGAAAATCCTTCGGGCAGGATATTTCTGGTCCACAATGGAAGCTGATTGTTACCAACATTCTCGGACATGTCATAAATGCCAGATTTATGCAGATAAGGTGCACGTTCCTCCAGTTCCTCTGAATGTCTTGACTGCACCTTGGCCTTTTGCAATGTGGGGCATAGATATGATCGGCGAGATTAAACCTACGGCATCTAACGGGCATCGCTTCATCCTAGTGGCGATCGATTACTTTACGAAGTGGGTTGAAGCAGCTTCTTACGCTACAGTAACCAAGAATGTTGTGGCACGGTTCATTCGGCACAACCTGATCTGTCGATACGGCGTCCCTGAAAGAATCATTACGGACAACGGTACCAATCTCAATAACAAGATGATCACCAAGCTGTGCAAGCAGTTTAAGATACAACACCACAACTCTTCTCCTTACCGGCCGAAGATGAATGGGGCTGTAGAAGCAGCGAATAAGAATATCAAGAAGATTGTGCAGAAGATGACAGTGACCTATAAAGATTGGCACGAGATGTTACCGTTCGCTCTTCATGGGTACCGTACCTCAGCAAGGACGTCAACCGGGGCAACACCCTTCTCCTTGGTCTATGGCATGGAGGCAGTCTTACTGATCGAAGTGCAGATACCCTCCCTCCGGATAATGAAGGATGCAGATCTGAGCGAAGATGATTGGATCCAGACACGACTTGATCAATTAAATCTAATTGACGAAAAGAGTCTCACTGCTATTTGTCATGGTCAGACGTTCCAAAAACGGATGATCAGGGCATTTAACAAGAAAGTCAGACCACAAGAGTATCAAGTTGGGGATCTGGTAATCAAGCGCATCATCCTTCCTTAGAGTGATCCCAGGGGCAAATGGACCCCTACGTACGAAGGGCCATTTGTGGTTAAACATGTGTTCTCAGGAGGAGCCATGATTCTGACCACCATGGATGGTGATGACCTTCCTCACCCCGCCAATGCAGACATAGTAAAAAGATACTACGCATGATAAAAGACCCGCTAGGTTGACATACCTAGGCAAAAATTAGGGCTTCTCGGCGAACCAAAAGGGTTCGGGCAAAATGAGGGATGAAATGAAAAAATCTGTACACCCGGCAAGTCGAAAACCTGAAAAGGCGGCTTGGGCAAAAATGGGTATCCCGGTGGACTGAAAACCCGAAAGGGCGGTCCAGGCAAAAGTTAGGGATTGAAGCGTAATACTATGTCTCATTGGATCACCTTGCATCCAGAATCCGGTGTCAACTATCAAGTTCAGACGGCATCGATCAATCGGCTTCATCGTCAACCGAGCAGCCAAGTGATGAGACACTCGAAGATATAAAGGCGATAGCAGAGTTGGAACCCAGTGGGATTATTCTTTTCACATAGCTGTTTTGTTTTCCCTTTGTACAAAATTGTATAAACTCTTTTATTCGGCGGCGTTCTCCCACTAGGACGTCAGCCTCTTGTACATAAACGCCTATTTACAGGCAAATTCAATACAATTCACTTTTCAAACAAATTTCCGATTGTTTTTCCTTTTTCTATTTTATTTTGCGAAGAACGTCCAAGGTTCAATTTGTGATATATGCATTTGACACTAATTGTTAACTCATAAATATTTGCATACGAAGCAAAGGATTAATTACAGGTAACATTAGAAACAGGGGCAATAATGAGTTGTCTGAGCGATCTAATTGTTATGTCCACCAAGGTACCAAGGTAGGTTCAGTTGAAGAACATAACCAAGATCTCTTAGCTCCCCAGAGAGTGAGCCAGCAAGTCAATACACTCTCCCCAAGCAGAGTTATCCTGTCAGCCTTAAGGAAGTTGGGTATCCTCCAGCAGATATCAACAGTCCTCAGCAGAGTATACGAACATTCTTAATAAGCATCCCCGACAGTCTTGATCTAAGATTGTTCCCCGGCGGTATACCAGACATTCAGTGGAGCCACTTCCCCAGTGTATCTCAAAAATTTCCCCAGGAGAGTCCAGTCTGAAGATTTCCCCAGGAAAGCTAAATCATCTCCCCAGCAGGAAGCTTATCCCCAGTAGATTCTGGAAGCTCCCCCCCTGCAGAGCACGAACGCGTCTCCCGGCTTTATTCAAAGGTTATTTCCCTACCAGGATATAACTGGGTTATCCTCAGCCAAAAGCCACGGAAAGATCGTCCTCGGCGAAGTCTTCTTATCCCCAGCGGAGTCTATTAAAACTTCCAACATAACAACGGTATCCTCAGCGGAGTTATCATCAACATCCCAGCAAAGTACCTCTCTTCCCATAGAGTATTGTTCCCCAGCAAGGTCGCTAGAGTAATTTCCCCCCACAGAGTAATCTCCAAGTTTATTCCCCAACGGAGTCGTCACCTCCTACCGGTATTCTTGCAACTATCATCCCCAGCGGAAACAACGAAACTCTTCTCCTCAACATCAGCCCAAGATTTAACTTCCCGGCATCCGTCAAGGATTTATTTTCCTAAGACGAAAACAAACATTCATAAACATATCACATCTTCATACATTAAAGCATGCATATATGCATCATGAACGTACAATCTCATTCATTCTGAGAGCATCACGCATGTCATACATCATGACATTTCATACAACTAACGCTTTGTCTTTTCAGGACAAAAGTTAATACAAAGATAATTGCTATCAATAGTCGTGATTCCAGATCCGATTCCTGTATCTTGCCAGGGTGTATCTGTTGCCGACTGTTTTCCAGACTCGATTCCTGTATCTCGCCAGGGCACGTCTGAAGAGTTTGAGGATCCGATTCCTGTATCTTGCCAGGGTGTATCTGTTGACGACTAACATTACCAGACCCGATTCATGTATCTTGCCAGGGTGCGTCTGAAGAGTTTGAGGATCCGATTCCTGTATCTCGCCAGGGTGTATCTATTGACGACTAACATTACCAGACCCGATTCCTGTATCTTGCCAGGGTGCGTCTGAAGAGTTTGAGGATCCGATTCCTGTATCTTGCCAGGGTGTATCTGTTGACGACTAACATTACCAAACCCGATTCTTGTATCTTGCTAGGGTGCATCTGAAGAGTTTGAGGATCTGATTCCTGTATCTTGCCAGGGTGTATCTGTTGACGACTAACATTACCAGACCCGATTCTTGTATCTTGCCAGGGTGCGTCTGAAGAGTTTGAGGATCCGATTCCTGTATCTTGCCAGGGTGTATCTGTTGACGACTAACATTACCAGACCCGATTCTTGTATCTTGCCAGGGTGCGTCTGAAGAGTTTGAGGATCCGATTCCTGTATCTTGCCAGGGTGTATCTGTTGACGACTAACATTACCAGACCCGATTCCTGTATCTTGCCAGGGTGCGTCTGAAGAGTTTGAGGATCCGATTCCTGTATCTTGCCAGGGTGTATCTGTTGACGACTAGCATTACCAGACCCGATTCCTATATCTCGCCAGGGTGCGTCTGAAGAGTTTGAGGATCCGATTCCTGTATCTTGCCAGGGTGTATCTGTTGATGACTAACATTACCAGACCCTATTCCTGTATCTTGCCAGGGTGCGTCTGAAGAGCTTGAAGATCTGATTCCTGTATCTTGCCAGGGTGTATCTGTTGACGACTATATTCGCCAGACTCGATTCCTGTATCTCGCCAGGGCACGTCTGAAGAGTTTAAAGATTCGATACCTGTATCCAGCCAGGGCACATCTACGCAAAGAGTTTGAAGGCCAACTCCTGTAACAGGCCAGGTATTTACTTTCTTTCTCAGGTACGCAAGTTCTCGCTAAAAAATCTCTTACGCGATCGACAACCTCCCGATGGCATCTATAAGCCCATCTCTCCCATCCATCAGTCTCCAAATGGCATCTGTAAGCCCATTCCTCGCATCATACTGCCGACACTCTACTATGTGAGTGCATATTTCTGGGCACTCTAGTGTTCAATCATCTTCCACCTTCGGATTACGAAAGGCACGCCAGCCAATCTACACCCTCAGGTTTAAGAAGATTGAACAGGGGCAATTGTTGTACCCCAAAATTTGCCCTCTCATATTCTTCAAGATTTGTCAAGATCAAGCTTCAAAATCTCTCAAGGGTTGCACAGTCCAATTGCCTCATAACAGTCAAAAATTAGGGTTTTGGTGCTGGCAAAGAAGTTGAGGTTTCCAAGGGTCCAATCAAGTCTCACATGCCTATAAACATTGTCAAGCATCCATATGTCAAGTTTCAAGACTCACAACATCAAATTGCACAATCAAAAACCCTAAATGCTTCACAGACAACTGCAGGGGCAAAATGGTCATTTGACAGTCAAAAGTCAAAATTTTTGGTCAACATCTTATTTTGAAGCCACAAACATCATTTGATCAATTCTTGATCATGATTTCACAAGCATGGCTCAAAAAGTCTCAAGATGCAAAAGTTTATATTTTTGGACAGTTGAAAAAGTCAACTGCAAATTGACCAAGGCATAACTTTCTCATGGTTTATCAGAAAAATCCAATCCAAAGCTCATTTTGAAGAGAATGACATTTCCTACAATTCATCTTCACACTTCAAGTCCAAGAAATGCTCTCACAAAAAGTTATCAATTTCAACATTATAGGTCATTTTCAAAAGTCAACAAAAAGGCACTTTAAGTCAAAGACCATAAATTGAGATTGGTAAATCAAAATGACATGGGATCAAAGGCATTGGTTAGAGGACTTCAAAAACGTTCCAAAATGTCCAAGAACATGATCAAAGCTTAAAAATTGAGCAAGATATGCCTTGTGGAAGTTGGGAAATTTTTGGGAATTTTGAAAAGACAACTTTGCATAAAAGGGTTCAAAATTGCTAATGGGCCTCAATTTCTTCCATGAATCATTACCCAAAAGCTATGCACGACCCATTAAGCTAAAAGGGAGTTATTTTCTTATTTTTAATTAATTAATTGAATTTTTAATCCTATTAATTCATTTAATTAAAATTAATTATGAGAAAAATACTAAACAAAGGTTTTGAATCTTTTTGTGCAGCATATTCTTCCATTTATGAACCAAATATCTCGTGTACTACCTCAAGGGAACACAATCTTCCATAATTGGCATAATTGGCATGAAAAAAAGATTGGAAAGGATATGGAAAATCAAATATTCAAAAACATTAAATCAATGGATTTTGGGCTGGTTTTTAACCTAATTCTATCCACACATATATGCAAGACTGAAACCTAATGCAACGGACAGAGAAGCTGCGCAGAAAAGGAAGAATAACATTGCATTTTTTTGACAAAAAGTTAAAAACTGTTTTGGTACCTAGAGCTCGTTTCAAGGCTCCAAAATCATTCCAAAACATTGCCAGGGCATTCAGGAAATTATTGCAATCGAAACCAAGTCTCCAGACTTCAAGGGTTGGTAGAACGACATCATACTTTCCTGGAAATTATCCATTATCGTTTTGTGATTAACATGCATTTTTCATATGTTTTTAATGTTGATTTATACTAATGTGCACTTTCTGAAGCTAATGACATAACTCAATTGAGTTATTAAGCCTTGTACCGTGATCCACCATTAACGTATGTTAGGGTTTCAGAAGCTTTAAATTGGGGCTTTCCCCATATGGAACAATTGGACAATCAAACTAGTACCATTGAAATCAGGACATCAAGACGAACTGAACAACCACCTCGCGCCCTTTTTATGTTTACTCATATGCTAATCGCTATTTTTATGTATTACAGTTAGTGGGGGTTTAAAACCCCCGCTATTTGCTTTTAGTTACAGGAAAAAGATGAAGACGATGCATGCGTGTCTGGACATGGTTAGAGGGTTTGAATGTTAGCGCGTTTTTGTTTTGGTTCAGCATAATACTTGCTTTTCATACATATTATTTCTATTCCATTATACTAACAAAGAAACGCGTTAGTTTAATTGGTTGGTGTGCTGTCCTATAGGCATTGGGACCTGGGTTCGATTCCCAGGTCCCCCATAATCTCAATAATTTTTGTCAAAACGTGTTCCAGCGTAGCACTGCATCCAAAGACCATCATGCGTCCTCACCTGTTTGCTTGCCACGCGCCCAGGAAATCTCATCCAAAGGTCAGAATGTGGAGACCACCATGCACGCTGGTCAACCATTCCATACGTGATTCCAGAAAGTCCAAAGGGCCTTGCATTCTTGGGCCAAATTTCTCAAATAAAACCTCCCAAATTGGGTCAGATACCCCCATGGTTTGCATCATATTTTCTAGTTTCTTTTTCTTTTCTTCTTTTTATTTTAATTGTTGTTTTGTTTTATTTAATTCACAAAAATAATTTTCATAATAAACACAGAAAAATACAAAAAAGTGTTTTATTGTTATTAACATTAATTTAATTCATTAATATTTTTGTAAATAAATCTTTAAATCATTAATTTAGTAAAATTAGGTTTTCAATTTTAATCTTTTCTTAAATAACTAAAATACATAGAAATTAGGGTTTTTAGCATTTTTATCTTTTCTTTTAATAAATATTTTTTTTCTTATTATCATTATTATTAATTATTAATTTATTTTGTAAATAAACATGTAATTAATTAATTAGTGTAAATTAGGTTAAAACTTGAATATTTTTCTTTAACAATTAAAAATAACTTAGAACTAGGGTTTTATTTAACTTCTAATTTTAATTAATTTTCTTTATTTCATAAAATACCAAAAACCATAAAAAATGACTTCTTTTCTTATTAAATAATTAATTAACTTTTAATTTCAATTTAATTTCTTTAAAGGGTCCAACGCCCTCGAACATTCGATTCTAATTTCTTTTCGCACGTTTATCCTCATGTTTCTTTTAAATATTATGTAATTGCCCAAGCTTTGTAATAGTAATTAGGAAATTTATTTACTTTCCGCATTCAAAAACGGGTCTTTGTTAATTTGGCGATGTATAGACCCGCGCCTTGTAATAGCGTAGGACTTTATTTTCCGCACTTTAATTTCCGCACCCCTTAACTGCTAAACTTTGCATGAAAGAATGAATGGCCCAAATAAAATCAAAGCGTAGATCACCATAATGCATGACAAGATAAAACATAATTGAAAACAATACACAAATTCACACACCACTCTTAGGGTACGCCTCACTGTTGCCTTGCCCTCGAAACGTGGTCGTCGAGTATAGGACGTTTTAGTAAGTCCTTATGTCCATGATCTATGGCATAGGGGTAGCTTCTAAGGTGTCCTACTGTTGCTCTGGTGACCACACTGTCCCTACAAACTCGAATTGACCCGAACACCTCCAACGATGGTGCTACCTACCTCTCAATGGTGGGATGGCACTACCTTAAGGACATTTACACAGCCTAATTCCTTAGGGTAGGTAGATGACTCGTAGATACTTGCTCTCTTCAAAAACAAATAAAATCTTTTCACACCGACACTTTCAAAAAGCTTTCAAAACAATTTTTCAAACACTCTTGAGGACTGATACAAGAGTCGATCTGAAATCTTTAAACGAAACTTTTTCAAACCCACTCACAATTGAAAAGCAAACACTTTTGAAAACACAATGAGCAAGTATCTAAGAGCCCATGGATAACCATGGATAGAAAGGGTGGTAACACCTTCCCTTTCTATAAATCTACCTCCCGAACCGAGAAACTATCTCATAAGGAATTTTGCTGTGCTTTTGTCCTGTCCATGTTGGAGAAAATAAAAGACGGTGGCGACTCTTGCTTACCGCAACATTTCGCGAACCAGCGTTAAACAGTCAGTTCCAGATCCACCGATCACAAAAGTTTTCCTTGAATCATCTTCATCATGGTGGAAATTTGGCACAAATTTATAAAAAAATGTTAAAATTCGAACACTTAGAAAAATTTATAAGTCTTAGAATTTTGACTTTTCAAAGATAACTTTGACTTTTTAATTTCTTGATGAACAAGTTTCATATTTTGACATGTCTTGATGAAATATGATTTTTGAAACTTAATTTTGATCAAAAAGTCAAAGTTTGACTTTTCAGTGTACATTTGAGTTTTCATCAGTTGACTGAAATTCATCTGTCAATCCAATAATCTTGAGATGTGATTTTAACTATGCAATTAGGTCAAGATGGTGCATTTGAACCCTTGATATCATTTCTTAAACCAATAATTCATTTCCTTGATCACAAGTCAAGAACTGAGGCTTCTCAATCAAAACCCCAATTTTGACCATTTTGCCCTTTTGGTGTTCTGATCAAATTTCTTTGAGGAATTATGATCCAAACTTGATCAATTGACATATATGAGTTCATAATGTTGATATGTATAAAAATTATGAAGTTCTACTTCAAATTGACCATAATTGGCTTTTTCCCTAATACAATTGATTTTAGGTCAACTGATCAACTGACTGAGCAAATATGTGATCCAAGACTTGAAACTTGACATGAGAAATCTTGGGGATCCAAAATGATCCATGAAGGTCATATAAGGAATTATAAGTTCAATTATATTTGTGCAAACTCAAACCCTAATTTTGAGTTATCAGTGGTTGAGGAGGTGTTTTGAGCTGATCAAACCTTGTGTAGTCTTGAATCATTGGAGATCTTATGAGAGATTTCTTGAGAAATGAGAGGGAAAGTTTTGGGGTACAACAATCTCAATATAACCCAAGAGAGTTCTTTGATAACCTAACCACCTTGTGCTTTAATTCTGGGTCGATTTTGGCGCTCACATAAGTAAGACGTTTAACCGTCCCATCTCCTAAATTGACTTCCTCTAAAGGATCCTGTGCATGCATTTTATATGAAAAATCCATCGGGTCTTTTTCAAACCCCAAAGGCTTTTCATCATAGATACAATCAAGCCTCTGGATTTCTGAAGTTGTTGGTTAGCCACATTGGCCGCTGTTTCGTTAGACAAAGATGGCTTTAAGAGCCATGTTTTGTAACTGATCAACCTCTAAAGATGACTTTAACCTGTTTTCGGCTAAATAAGCTAAAATTATTACTAGAGCGCTTGACTTAGGCATCATCATGATCTTCATCTTCCCACCCAGTGGGGTCGACTTGCCTATCTATGATGGGGGTAATTATCCATCTTCTCTTGGTCCTAGATGAAACCATGACTTAGGTGCAACGTCAGGAAATTCATAGCATTCAGATGAGATGATAAGGTAGAATCCTCTGCGTAACATGGAGGAATCTTGGCCAGGTTTCGGTCGAAATTCTTCTTGTTTACCATATTGACATCGGGCGTAAAATAACTCTGATCAGCCTCAATATTTTCCATTATCCCATTTGAGCACCAGATCGACAGCCATTGGTGCAAAGTAGATGGGACTGCGCCTATCCCATGAATCCATTTGTGTCATAACAACAAGTTATAATTAACTTTGGATACAATCACCATAAATAGAGTTGGCCTAATATTCGATCCAACAGATAAGTTCACTTTGAGTACTCCTAAAATGTGACTCATTTTCCCCTCATAATTGGAGAGAACCATGTTGTGAGGCCTCAGATCTATGTTAAAATTTCCAATTTTCTTCAAAAAAATTGTGGCATTAAATTTACTACAGTGCCAACATCGATGAATACTTTGTTGACGGGAAAACCATCCACATTGGCCCTAATAAATAGAGGTTTTATATGGTACATTATACCCGCATTTGGCCTCTCAAAGATAGTCTGTTGTTACTCAACAACACTATTATTCATGACATAGTAACATAAAGGCTTCTGATTTGCTAACTCTTCTCCCATAACTTCGTCTTCAGCTTCAGACACTTCAAACACATAATCATACCCTACTGGTAGAATCGACATAATGTTACAATGTATGATAAGATCATGTTTAGAGCTATCATATAAATTTTCATAAACCATTTCATTGTCTTGATTCATCAAAGGACTTTAAGGTATTTCCTTCAAAGCATTCCAAATCGAGGCTGCCATAGTCAACGTTTCTGTCACTGGCCTCCTTGTCGGCTCGCTTTTTGCTGGACTGAAGTTTTACGCCGCTTCTCTTGTAGCCTTCTTGTTTCTTTGAAATCATCTCCATTGAGTTCTAGTCATTGGATTCTTGCCCTTATAGGTCTGAGACACATAATCATTTTTGTGGTTATTCTAGTTTGATCTAGTTAAGACGAACTTGATCCTTTTTTGATCACTTGCCATTTTTTGCTCGATTCAGATACCTTTTCGACTATATTCCATTTATGATTTACTCTCCTATGGTATGTGGGTGAATTCACTTGTCTTTGGGAGTATTAGTCGAGGGTACAAAGGTACTTCGATAAGGGAAATTATTCATTCCCTGAGGCAACTGAACCTTGTGAGACCTTTCGTCCCTGTTGGCTATAAAGTTCTCATTTCTCCCCAACACACGGTTCTTTCTTAACTTATCTTCTTCTACCTC
Source organism: Vicia faba (assembly GCA_948472305.1). NCBI lineage: Eukaryota > Viridiplantae > Streptophyta > Magnoliopsida > Fabales > Fabaceae > Vicia > Vicia faba. Next base: position 1,253,486,789 of record OX451737.1, on the reverse strand, counting down.
TTTAATCTTTTCCACAACATTTTCATCATAGAACACATTACACTTTGGAAACATATTTGGTCGAGAGTTCTCTAACTTGCACCTGTTCAGAAATCCAATCAGCTCTCCTTTAGGTTTAGGAAATGAAACTTTCATCAATTCAGCCATAGTGATTTCAGACATCTCCTTATTTTGTTCGCCAACCTTCAACTGCTTCTTATTACCATCCCGTCCTTTGAGACCTTCAGTCGCCTCGACCATCATAATCTCAACAGGTTTGACGAAGTTTGCATGATCCACGTGCAAAGGATCAATGTCCACCTTCATTACTGCTTTTGGCTTTCCGTCAAATGGAGCCTACTATCTTTTAGTGCCTTCTGCACCAAATCCTTGAAAAGAACAAATTGAGAAGTTTTATCTCCCAAAAAGTTGGATATTTGCAAAAGCCTCTTTTTTATTTTGCTCTAATGGTGTATTTTTTAGGCTTGGAGGTATTATAATATGACCATATGACACTAACACATCAAATATTTGATCACATTTGGTAACATCGAAAGTATAGGTTTTAGCGACAAACTTCTCATTGTTAGGCTCTTCAGAATTCTTTCTGTTTGAGGGTTTTAAATACTTATAAACATATGGAGGGAATGGCTTAAGTTCTTCCATGTTAACTTCTCCCTTCACTATGTACTCGTTCACCCACTCTGAAGGGTTTTCTTCAGTGTCGACATACACAATTTTTTTATTTTTTTATGATTTTTTGAAGTTATGGCCTTATCAGCTTTCAAGCGTTCGACTTGTCGAACCATATCATCCAACTGGACCATATTCCTAAGGTACCGGGTATCTAACCTCTTCCTAATGGAGTAATCTAAACCGCCAGCTGCCATTTCGACTAGTTCGTGTCCTGGAACTCTAGTGAAACATCTATCTTTATGTAACCTAAACCTGATTAAGTAATCATATATCGACTCAGCTGTTTTTCATCTAACACTAGACAACTCTTTTAGGATTATCTTAGATTAACCTATATAAAGTTGTTCGTAAAAAATATGCTCTAGTTGTTCCCACGTTCGTATAGAGTTTGGGGAAAGTGTTGTGAACCATGTGAACGCATTTTTGGTCAGTGAACTGGGAAAATATATCATTTATAACCCCTCGACGTTAGCAATATCCCCAACTTCAGTCTCAAACCTAGCAGCGATACGGTTGCTGAACCGACTGTTATATACTGGTTTTGCATTTGTGTTTGCAAATGTTGCGGTAAGTAAGAGTCGCCACCGACTTTTCTTTTATCCAAATTAAGGAAAGGGTGAAAAGAACAGAAAAAACCTTTTTCGAGATTTTATGAGTAAGGGGGGTAGATTATGGAAAGGGAAGGTGTTAGCACCCTTTCCATCTGTAGTTCTCTACGGGCTCTTAGAGGTTTGCTCATTTTGAAATACCTTTGTGCTTTGTGTGTTTGAAAATGCTTTGAAAACGCCTTAGCACGGTGAACTCTGTAATGTTTCTCGGGATAGTGGAGAAAGTATACAAAGTGTTTTGAAATTGTTTTTTAAAAGCAGTTTTTTGTGTAAGTGTAAGATGTTTGAGCAAACTTCTAATAGCTATCTACTTTGTTACTCAAAAAAAGGTCGTTCTTTTCCTCTTTTCCTTTAGACAACTCTATCCTACTATTAGTGAGTAGGTAGCCTTTTCGTTGGATGTTGAGGGACATTCGAAAGGAACATTACATTCACAAAGGCAATTTGTGGAGACATCTTAGCAATTTTGTTTAGGGACTAGATTATTTATCGAGAAGGCAACAGTAGGGTCATCGAGGGACTATGATCTTTTTGATTTACGGGTCTTTACTAAAGCATTCCTGCCTCATGACTATTTTATTTTTAAAGGCAACCAAAGTGGGGCACCCTAGAGGTGTATATGTGCAATTGATTCAATTCAGTTATTTTTGTCTTTTTGTTAAGTTTGCTAACGTTTGATTATTAGTCTTATCATACACGCCTAATTACTAACAGTTAATATATATTGCAGAATATTAAAGTGCATGAATTTTAAATCTACGCTATTACAATGCTTTGGGGAGGGGATTTAAACTGTACAAGAATGAGGGGTATAAAGCAGTAAATGTCCTAGTTTTAATCTATTACATCCAGTAGGCAAATACAATAATATGGAAAAATATGAAAATAGGTAAATGCACGAAGTAGAAAAGATGTCTGAAAAATCCTAAGGTGAAAAATATTTTTGTTTTGTTTTTATTTTAAGAAAACATAAGCTATGTCTATTTAGATTTAATTTCAAGAAAGAGGTTAAAATAATTAATCTATTTATTTACAAAATTAATTTAATTAGAAAAGACACTAGCCTAATGTTTTTTTTTTGTGATTGTGATTTAAAGTCAATTTAAATAAAAGGATCAATAAATAAATAACAAAAGAAAAAAAAGTAAAATATAAAAAGGACATCCTTCGATCCAAGGAGAAAAGAGAAGCTTCGATCCAAAGAGAGTCATGCCCTTTCGATTCATGAAGGATGTTGCCTTTCGATTCTGTGAAGGGGATGGGATTTTTGATCCAGGAGGGATGTTGCCTTTTTCGATCCAAGGAGGGAGTTATTCTTAGAATTGAACCTGTAAGGAAAATGCTGGCAAAAAATAAAGGTGCAGGACCTGGGTATCGAACCCAGGTCCTTCTCCCTAATTCGAATATTCTGTCCTTAGGCCTAAGCTTATTTTGACTTGAAACGGGCTATGCCATGAGTTTCAAAAGGCAGATCATGTCATGCCTTTCGATGGCATGATTTTATTCCCGCATGTTATCTTGCGTATGATATGCTCATATAAACACATATGGTATTAGAAGCACATATATATGAATAATATGTATTTAATAGGCTTAGAAATACAGTTTCGATTTGGGTAAATCCTTACCAAGTGGAGATGCTTCAATTTATGAATCTGGGCACGACTTGGCTTGCAATAGATTCTTGGGACTCTCAGGAACACAAATATAGCCTTCGTCTAGATTGAGGGTGCCTACAAAGAAAACTAGTTAGAATTTTGATCCTTTCTATGGTGGTGTAAGTATTCTTTTTTTTCTAGGCAATATGTTTATGTGTGATGCAACACTTGTGATCTCTTTATATAGAGAGGGTATAGGGGACAAGAAGGAAAAGGTTTAAACAACCTTGATTATGTGTTTGAAAGCCATGAATGAGAATTTGTAACATTGGTAAAAAACATGGGATCTTGTCCTTTTTTGAAATTTGAATGCATGTGAACATATTGGCTCCTTCGAATGCCTTCAGTTTTCATCCTTCGATTAGGCCTTAAATTTCCTTTTTTCGAATGGACCTCATGTTGCCTTTTTTCGAATGGACCTCATGTTGTCCCTTTTCTAATAGGCCTCATGTGTAGCCTTCGAATGGGCCTTCTGCATGCTCCTTCAAATGGCTCTGATTCAGCCTCTTCGAATGGTCAACAATATGTGTCCTTCGAATGGACTTTTGGAATGCCATAATGTAGAAATTGGGCGATCAAAACTTAGCATGAGGGAAGTTCCTGCCTTATACAAGCATGCATGTAGCAGGTGTTTCCCTTATAGGCATGAAGAAAACTCCTGCCTTGTGCAGGTAGGCATGCAGGCCATTTGTCCCAATGGGGACCTGTGTGAAAGAAACCAAAGGTGCTTAAAATAAAGGAGGCCCAGAGATAGTTCTAATCGAAAGAAGCCAGAGGTGCCTCAAATGAAGGAAGTAAAAAGGAACTCCCCTTCTTTTTGAATCTAAGGGAGCCATTTCAAAGGAAAACAAAGCTCAATCGAAGACTAGTGAGTCAAGCTTGTATTGAAGGTTTTTAAGGGCTCAGTCGAAACTTGTTATTATGCTAATCGAAGGGCACTGTTTAACTTCCAATCGAAAGGCACTTTGCTAATATTCAAAAATTTCCTCTTTCTTTAACCAAGTGTTTGTAACCACCATGTGAGGGAAAAATCTCGGGAAAATATGGGAGGGAAAATTTTGGGGTACAACAGTTGCCCTTGTTCAATCTTCTTAAACCTGAGGATGTAGATTGGCTTGTATGCCTTTCGTGATCTGAAGGTAGAAGATGATTGAACACTAGAGTTCCCAGAAATTTGCACTTGTCTGAAGTGATACTGTTGGTGAATAATATCGGGAATTGGCTTACAGATGCCATTTGGAAGAGATGACATAGACTGTCAGAGATGGGCTTAAAGATGCCATCAAAGGAATATAACGGAGAGTCGTCAGAGATGGGCTTTAAAGACGCCGTCTAAAGTAGATGCTGACTTCATAAGAAGTCTCTTTATGGGGATTCATATTCCTGCTGTCTGAGGAGGAATCTGCTGGGGAATGTTTTGGGGGAATAGAGTCTAGGAGCTTCGCTTGTCCATTACTCTACTGGGGATTTATCTCTTGATTGGAGAGACGAAAGCGAGTTGTTATCCGGTCGGGATCCAGGCTTCACAGCGACTTACTGAGGATAATAAGGCTGACTGTTATCAGGTCGTGTTCCAGGCTTCACAGTGAATTATTGGGGAATATGAAATTAACTACTATCTGGTCGGTTCCAGGCTTTGTAGTAATTGTAAACATTGAACTGTTATCTGGTCGTATCCAAGCTTCAGTGATTCGAAGAAATTAAGCTGTTATCTGGTTGGGTCCAGGCTTCAACTTGAATCTGAGGTATACCGTTATCTGGTCGTATCCAGGCTTCGGTGATTTGAAGAAATTAATCTATTATCTAGTTCAAATCCAGGCTTCACACTGGCTTGAACTGTTATCTGGTCAGATTCCAAGCTTCACAGTAATTGACAGAGTAAAATGCTATCTGGTCGAATTCCAGGCTTTGCAGCAACTTAAACTACTATCTGGTCGGATCCAGGCTTCACAACATCTTGAATTGTAGATTGACTGTTATTCGGTCGGAATCCGGGCTTCAGTAATGATGTTAACTGCTATCCGGCCGGGTTCCAGGCTTCACAGCAACTTATACTATTATCTGGTCGAATCCAGGCTTCACAACATCTTGAATTGTAGATTGACTGTTATCCAGTCGGAATCCGAGCTTCAACAATGATGTTAACTGCTATTTGGTCGGTTTCCAGGCTTTACAACAACTTATACTGTTATCTAGTCGAATCCAGCTTCACAGCGTCTTGAATTGTAGATTGACAGTTATCCAGTCGGAATCCGGGCTTCAGAAATGATGTTAACTGCTATCTGGTCGGGTTCCAGGCTTCACAACAACTTATATTATTATCTGGTCAAATCCAGGCTTCACAACATCTTGAATTGTAGATTGACTGTTATCCAGTCGGAATACGGGCTTCAACAATGATGTTAATTGCTATTTAGTCGGGTTCCAGGATTCACAGCAACTTATATTATTATCTGGTCGGATCTTGGCTTCACAGCATCTTAAATTGTAGGTTAACTGTTATCCGGTCGGAATCCGGTCTTCAGCAATGATGTTAACTGCTATCTGGTCGAGTTCCAGGCTTTACAGTAACTTATATTGTTATCTGGTCGAATCTAGGCTTCACAACATCTTGAATTGTAGATTGACTATTATCCGGTCGGAATCCGGGCTTTAGCAATGATGTTAACTGCTTTCTGATCGGGTTCCAGGCTTCACAACAACTTATACTGTTATCTGGTCGAATCCAGGCTTCACATCGTCTTGAATTGTAGACTGACTGTTATCCGGTCAGAATCTAAACTTTACAGTTATTGATGAGCTTGTTACTTCAGATAGTTGCCCTGTCTTATTTCAGGAACTATTCTGGAACTTGTTGCAAATTGATGGTGACATTTGTCTATTGATCTTTCCTGAAAAGGTAAGGATTTAGATGTATGAAATGTCATGATGCATGAGATGCATTGGGTAATGATGTTCTCAAAATAAATAGGATTGTGACGTATGCAATATGTATGCGCCTTCCGTGGTGTATGAACATGGAATGTTGTTGCGATATTTCCTAGTCTGGGAAAATAAATCCCTGACTACTGTTGGAGAGTATTGGGAAATTGAATCCTTCGTTTCTGCTGGGATGATGAACGAAGATGATTTGTCGGGGATTTCCTCCTTCCGTTTGAGGGTACTCTGCCGGGGATCTTTGACTTCTTCTTGAGAATGACTCAGTGAGGAAGGAGATGCTTTGTTGGGAAATTTTACCCATGTAGAGAAATAAACTATGTTGGAGGATAAACTTCCGCAGCTAGAGAAATAAACTCTATCGGGGACAAGGCTTTATAAACTATTCGAAGTTATAAAAACTTAGCTGGATTTCAGCTCTCTGAGGGAATTTTACTAGAGGAGGTAATTCCTGCTTTGGGGAAGAAGAGATCAAAACTTTGGTTGTTTTCACTCTATGGGGATATAGATATCACTAGGACGTATGCTGGGGATGTAGTGGTGACTTTGCAGTAGGAAGTCTCTGCCTTTGTACCTGCTGGAGAACATATCTGCGGGGACTGCAAATGGCTTTTTAGACTTGGTCCCATTCCTTAAAGTCATTAGCAACTGTCTATCTGTTTTTTATGTAAGTATTTGTAAACAGTAACCATATTCAAATGCATATGTCAAAAATAATCACTGGACGTTTTTTGCAAAACAAAACATAAAAAACGAAATTTTTTGTACTTTCAAAGAAATAATTTGTATTGGTTTTGAAGTTTTGCCTATAATAGGCGTATTTGTACAAAGAGACTGGCATTCTAGTAGGAGAATGCCGTCGAAAATGAAAATTATACAAAATAGTGTACAAATAGAAAACAACTATGTGTAATAATCCCAATGAGTTTCAATTCTGCTATTGCCCTTATGTTCTTGAGCGTCTCATCACTTTGCTACTTGTCCGAAGTTGACTGGATCAATTGGTACCATTTGAGCTTGATAGTTGATACTGAAGTCTGAAGGCAAGGTGATCCAACGAGACATAGTTATACACTTTAAATCCCTAACTTTTGCCCGGACCGCCCTTTCGGGTTTTCAGTCCACTGGGATACCCTTTTTGTACCAAGCCACCTTTTCAGGTTTTTGACTTGCCGAGTGTACATATTTTTTTTGTGTTTATCCTTATTTTTGCCTGAACCCTTTTGGTTCATCGGGATGCCCTTATTTTTTCCTAGGCCAGTCAACCTAGTGGGTCTTTATTTATGCGTAGTATTTTTTAACTATGTCTGCATTCACAGGGTGAGGAAGGTCGTCACCATCCATGGTGGTTAGAATCATGGCAAAAATATGCTTTTGATTATAAATGGCCCTTCGTATGTGGGAGTCCATTTGTCCTTGGCATCACCTTGTGGCAGTATGATGCGCTTGATTACTAGATCACCCACTTGATATACTTGACGTATAACCTTTTTGTTAAAAGCCTTGATCATACGCTTATGGTACATCTGACCATGACAAATAGCCACTAACCTTTTCTCATCAATTAGATTCAGTTGGTCAAGTCGATTCTGGATCCAATCATCTTCGTTCAAACCTGCATCCTTCATGATTCTCAAAGAAGGGATCTGGACCTCAATAGGTAGGACAGTCTCCATACCATACACCAGAGAATAAGGTGTTGCCCTTGTTGACGTACGTGCTGAGGTGCGATACGCATGAAGAGAAAATGGTAGCATTTCATGCTAGTCTTTATATGTCACTGTCATCTTCTGTATGATTTTCTTAATGTTCTTGTTAGCAGCCTCCACAAAACCATTCATCTTCGGCCAGTAGGGACAAGAGTTATGATGTTGAATCTTGAATTGCTTACAGAGTTCAGTGATCATAGTATTGTTGTGCCATTGTCTGTGATGATTCTTTCTGGAACACCATACCGACAGACAAGGTTGTGCTTGATGAACCGCGCCACAACACTCTTGATAACAGTAGCAAAAGAGGCAGCCTCAACCCACTTCATGAAGTAATCAATGGTGACTAGGATAAAGCGGCGTCTGTTTGAAGCGGTAGGTCTGATTTCCCCGATCATATCGATGCCCCATATTGCAAAAGGCCAAGGAGAAGTCAAGACGTTCAAGGGAACTAGAGGTACATGTACTTTATCAGCATAGATCTTGCATTTGTGGCAAGTCCAAGAATACTGATACCAGTCTGCTTCCATAGTGGACCTGTAATATCCTGCCCGTAGGATCTTTTTAGCCATGGTGTATCCACTAGAATGGGCGCCAAAGGTACCTTCGTGTAAATCCGCCATAATCCTCTCTACTTCGCTCTTGTCTACACACGTAAAGTAGAGTCGTGATTGCGTTTGTAGAGGATTCCTTTACTGAGGAAGAACTTTGCATAGAATCTTCTCAGAAACTTCTTATCATTGACAGATGCCCCCTCAGGATATTCTTGAGCCTTGAGATACCTTTTCACTTCATAGAACCAAGGTTTGTCTATTACCCCTTCAGTATCAATCTCACAGCAATATGCTGGTTCATCCAATCTCTCAATAGTGATTTGAGGAGCTTCATTGTCCCATCTGACCTTGAACATGGACGCCATAGTAGATAACGCGTCCGCTAACTGGTTCTCTTCTCGTGGAAAATATCCAAAGGTGACTTCTTCAAAGTGTGGGAGAAATGTCAGCTCATGTTCTCTGTAGGGGATGAGATTAGGGTGCTTCGTGTCCTACTCTCCTTTGATTTGACTTATTACCAAGTCCAAATCTCCGAAAATGCTTAAGAGCTTGATCCTCAGGTCAATAGTAGCTTTGAGACCCATGATGCATGCTTCATACTCAGCCATATTGTTGGTACAGTTGAAACATAGTCTGGCTGTGAAAGGAGTATGACAGCCCTCGGGAGATATGATTACAACACCGATACCATTGCCAAGTGCGTTGGAAGCTCCTTCAAAAATCATAGTCCATCGAGATCCTTTCTCAGGTCCTTCATTTGGTCCAGGTTCTTCACAATCAGTTACTAACATGATGCTCTCGTCCGAGAACTCAAAATTCGTGGAATGGTAGTCGTCCACGGCCTGGTGGGCCAAATGATCAGCTAATACACTTCCCTTGATTGCTTTCTGAGTTGTATATTTAATATCGTATTCGGTCAGGATCATTTGCCATCTCGCTATTCTTCTGGAGAGAGTGGGCTTCTCGAAGATGTACTTGATCGGGTCTGTGATGCGGTGAGAAGAACTGACTGTTTTTTGGAATGCTGGTTCGTGTTTTGCGTTTGTATTCGCAAAATGTCGCGGTAAGCAAGAGTCGCCACCGACTTTTATTTTATCCAACAAGGAAAGGAAAAAAGCATAGAAAAATTCCTTTTTCGAGATATTTCTCGGGTTCGGGGGGTAGATTATAGAAAGGGAAGGTATTAGCACCCTTTCTATCCGTGGTTATCTATGGGCTCTTAGGTACTTGCAAAATTGTTTTCAAAATTACTTTCTTTGTGCTTGTGGGTTTGAAAAAGTTTTTATTTGAAACTTCAATTTAACTCTTGCTTCTGTCCTCAAGAGCGTATGAAGTGTTTTTGAAAACTTTGTTCGAAAAGGAGTGTAAGTGTGAAAAAGGTTTTGTTTTTGAAAGAGCAAGTATCTAAGAACCATCTACATACTCGAAAAAGGAATCATTCTATGCTAATTTCCTTTAGACAATGCTATCCCACTATTGTTGAGTAGGTAGCACCGTCGTTGGAGTTTTGAGGGTCAATTCGAATTAGGGACATACGGTCACCAAAGCAATGTTAGGACGCCTTAGCGGTAACCCTAATGTCTTAGATCATTTGTTTGAGGCAACAATATCTGAGGCAACCATTTCGAGGCGACTATACTCAATGACCGTGTACGAAGGCAACCAAGTGGGGTGTACCCTAAGAGTGCGCATGTGCGAGTGTGTCGCTTTCAGTTATTTTATCTTTGTACATGTTAGGGGTGATCTAATTTGATTTTAAAATTAGCATTCAGTCTTGTCATGCAAACTCTATTATCAAACATCTAGCAGTTATAATTTGCGGAAAATAAAATGAGGAATTTAAATTACAAGGCGTCGGGTATTTACATCGCCAAAGACAAACCCTTTTGAAAAATAAAATAAAGCGATAAAAATAATTTAAAAGTCCTATTAACTATTACAATCCGGAAGCAGATACATTATTGGATAAAAGAAAGTAAATCGCGGTGCAAAATTAAATCGGACGCATGATTAGGGTTTTGACCCTTTTTGGTTAAAGAAAATATTTTTTGTTGTTTTTTATTTTAAGAAAGAAATAACCTAAATTAATTACTAAATTAAATTAAATAAATAAAAAATTAAAATAAATTATTTTTTGGAGTTTTTTGATTATTTAGGAAAGAAATTATAATAATTAAATTAATGGTTAAAAACTAGTTAAGTCTAATTAATTTTTAATTATTTTTTCAAAAGGAATTAAAGTTCTCTAATTAAAACCTAATTAATTAATGAATTTATTAAGAAAATAAAAGTTTAAAATTTGATTTGAAAAAAAAATGTTTTTTTGTGATTTTTATTTGATAAAAGACTGAATTTTGATTGGTTAGAAATTAAATAAAACAATTAAAACAATTAATAAAACAAAATAAATAAAATAGAAGAGATAAGGTTATTGGGCCTGAAATGATGGTGTAGGAAGCAATTCTGAAGCCCAACTGTGCTAGCCCTTTTTTAACTTTGTAGACCTAGTGCGCATGTATTGACCAATGCCTTGGTAGTCCTTCAATCCCTAGCCATCAGATCTGGTCATTGACCATCTGTCTCTTGGATGTATGAGGGAGTATGGTGTACTGCAAGCTGAAACGTGCATACAATCACCTGAAAAGAAAAAATATTGAGAAAGTGGGGGACCTGGGATTCGAACCCAGGTCCTGAGGCAGTTTACCCTTGTACGCTTGCCACTACGCTATGCTGATTCATTTGTTATGATAATGCAAATAATGTATATTATATAAAAACAAAAACTATTGCCAGAAATTAAAAAAATCGCGCGCTTGGTTTGAATGGACCAATGATAGGACTCCATGCATCATCCCCAACCTCTCGTCCGTGGCCAAAAGCGCACAGACCTATACCAACGGACAAAAGTCCGTAGCTACAAAGTTGTTCATCTCAAAAATCCTTCTCAGGCCACAAAAATGAATTCCAAGGGCATGGTTGTGTTGGTCTCACCCTCCCGGTCACAACCATGTCCATTATGTGCTTCAATTGTACCTGGAATAGAAACACCCAAAAAACAAGAAACGAACCCTAACAATGGTGGTTCTTCTCCTACGCCAGATAAACACAATTGAGTAATATAAAAAGCTTGGAAATGCTCTTATGATCACAAATATGCCATTAGTTTTCGTTATAGATGCAAGAATAGATCAAACTGAATTCAAGAACAGGGGTATGTTTCGTGACACTTACAGCGCGTTTGGACGTCCGAAAAAGCTTGCTTTGGATCCAGGTAGCTTGTATGAACGCCCAGGAAGCAATTGAGATATGTCTCAGCTCTTGAAAACACCTATAACTATGATTTCGATCTTAAGCTTTTTTGTGAATTTCTCAAATCTTGTTCTGCCTCTCTCTGCACTTTCCAACCCTGATTTCGTGTGCTTTTCTTTCTCATGTAATGCTCAATGTATTAGGGTCAGAAACATGGACTATCTTTCCCTATCAATGCATATGAATTTGATTTGATCTCTCCTTTAAAACCTTCCAAATTTGTCCAATTTCAATCTTTTTGCACATGATTTGGTTTGATTCGAATTTGATGATGATAATGATTATAATCAAATCCTGAAATAGCCAAAAAATCTTGTGTTATCAAAGTTTTGGATTTTATATGATTTTATTTGATTTAAAATGAATAAATTCAATTAAAAATCAAATTAAATAATAAAAATGAAATATGGGCTCATGGCTGAAGCTAGGACACGTGGGTGATTATGCAAGCTCAAATCAAGTGAAAAGGAATGGGCCCATTTGACAAAATTTGAAGTTTTGGGGATAGTTGACTTTTGGCAATTTTGCAAACAAGTCCAACTTCAACAATGCATAACTTCTTCAATTTTGAACTTTTGGAAGTGTTCTTGGACTTTTTAGAAAGCTTGAGATGTCCTCTAACAAACCCGTTTATTCTCATATCATTTTGATATTCCATGCTCAAGTTATAAGCTTTAGCAAAAAAGGTGTTTTTGTTGACTTTCAAAAATGACCTATAATGTCCAAATTCATAACTTCTTGTGAGTAAATGTTTTGATCTTGGGGTATGAAGATGGATTGTAGGAAATTTCTTCCTCTTCAAAATGAGCTTTGGATGGGTCATTTCTCATAAAGTATGAGAAAGTTATGCTTGGTCAAAGTTGAGTTGACTTTTCCTATAAAACCCTAATTTAGCAACTTTTGAATCTTGATGAATTTTGAGCAATCCTTGATGAATCATGATCAACCCTTGATAAAATGATGAAATATCCTTATAAATGAGAATGTTGGCAAAAAATCTTGAAATTTGACTGTTTGTAGGTCACAGTTGACTTTTGCCCTAGCACAGTCGATTTTTGGACCTTTGGGCATTTGACTGAGCAAACTTCCTCTGCAAGGCTTGAAATTTGACATGGATGATCTTGAGAGCATATTAGGACATTGGGGGAGAACTTGAGGTCATTTGGACTCAAGTATCTTGATGCAACACAAAACCCTAATTTGGGGTAGACTGCCTTAGGAGATAGCTCTGTCTGTCCAACTCTTGAGCAAACTTGAACAATTTGGAGATTTTTCTTGCAATGTTTTGAGGAATATGAGAGGGTAAATTTTTGGGTACAACAGCTGCCCCTGTTCAATCTTCTTAAACCTGAGGATGTAGATTGGCTTTCGTGATCCGAAGGTGGAAGATGATTGAACACTAGAGTGCCCAGAAATTTGCACTCGCATGAAGTGGTATCAGCCTGGTGATGTCGGGAATGGGCTTACAGATGCCATTTGGAGATTGTTGGCGGGAGGATGGGTTTAAAGATTCCATCTGCAGGAGTGTCGATTGCATAAGAGATTCCTTAGCGAGAACTTGCATACCTCTTATTATGGAAGATTCCGCTGGGGAAGCCTGATCTTTGTTGAGATTTAAGAACTTGCCTGTACTTCAGCTGAGAGAACATCTCCACTGAATTTTAAGAACTTGTCCGTAATTCAATTGGGGGGAAACATCTTCATCGAGATTTAGGACTTGTCTGTAATTCAACGGAGGATAATTCTGTTGAGATTTAAGAACTGTCAGTACTTCGACGGAGGGGAATTGTCGAGATTTAGAACCTTGTCTGTAATTCAACCGAGGATAATTCAGTTGAGATTTAAGAACCGGTCAGTACTTCGACTGAGGGGAACATCTTCATCGAGATCTAGGACTTGTCTGTAATTAAACCTAGGATAATTCTGTTGAGATTTAAGAACTCATCCACACTTCGACGGAGGAAAATTGTCGAGATTTAGAACCTTATCTGTAATTCAACCGAGAATAATTCAGTTGAGATTTAAGAACTGGTCAGTACTTCGACTGAGGGAAACATATTCATCGAGATCTAGGACTTGTCTGTAATTCAACCGAGGATAATTCTATTGAGATTTGAGAACTCGTCCACACTTTGACGGAGGAAAATTGTCGAGATTTAGAACCTTATTTGTAATTCAACCGAGAATAATTCAGTTGAGATTTAAGAACCAGTCAGTACTTCAACTGAGGGAAACATCTTCATCGAGATCTAGGACTTGTCTGTAATTCAACCGAGGATAATTCTGTTGAGATTTAAGAACTCGTCCACACTTCGACGGAGGAAAATTGTCGAGATTTAGAACCTTATCTGTAATTCAACCGAGAATAATTCAGTTGAGATTTACGAAACGGTCGGTACTTCGAATGAGGGAAACATCTTCATCGAGATCTAGCACTTGTCTGTAATTCAACCGAGGATAATTCTGTTGAGATTTAAGAACTCGTCCACACCTCGACGGAGGAAAATTGTCGAGATTTAGAACCTTGTCTGTAATTCAACCGAGAATAATTCAGTTGAGATTTAAGAACCGGTCAGTACTTCAACTTGGGTAAAAACTTCATAGCTGAGAACTTAACTGCATCCTTCTTGAAAGGTAAAGGTCATTTGTACGCAATGCATGATATATATCAAGCAATGATGTTCTCAAAATAAATGAGATTGTGTTGTATGATGCGTATATGCATGTATCATGATGTATGGAAATGTAATGTTTTGGCTGGGGAAAATAAATCCCGCATAGCTGCTGGAGAAAAGAGATGAATTCTTCGTTTCCGCTGGGGATGGCGAATGAAGACGATTGCGAGAATAAACCTGCAGGAAAGGATAAATCCGTTGGGGAATAAACTGATGAGGAGATTACTCTGTAGGGAAGAGATGCTCTATTGAGGATTCCATTGATAAATTCTGCTGGGGATGAATTACTGTTGCTGGTGATACTGAATCCTGTTGGGGGTTGAATTCCTGTTTGCGAAAGGAAAGAACTCCGCTGGGGATGACCTTTCAGTTGTGACTTCATTGGGGATAACCTTTAAGGCTCTAATGGGGATAATCCTTTGAACTTGCTGGGGACAATCTTCCAAATTTTACTGGGGAGCTTCTCCATACTCCACTGGGGAAGCTCTTTCAAACTGCGTTGGGGAAAATTTTCAAACTCCATTGGGGATATCTTGTACTCTGCCGGGGAATATTCTTATACTCCGTTGGGGAATATTAAGACCTTTCAGTGCTGATGGTAAATAAGCTTTGCTTGGGGAGAATATTACCGACTCATTTACAGTTTCAAGTCTCAGCTGGGGAGAGCTATCATTACTGTCTTACTCTTACTCTGTGGGGAGTGAAAGCACCTTAGCCATATTCTTTAGCTAGATCTACCTTGTACCTGGTGGACAGAGCAACTATACAGTTTAGACAATTCTTATTGCCCCTGTTTCTGATATTACAAGTAATGGTCTTTTGTTTCGCATGTAAATATTTATGAGCAGCAATTAATGTCAAATGCATATATCAAAAATGAACATTGGACGTTCTTGGCAAAAAAAAAACAGAAAAAGGGAAAAACAGTTTGAAATTTCTTTGAAGATGAATTGTATTGATTTGAAGTTTGGCCTGTAAATATGAGTTTTTGTACAAGAGGCTGACGACCTAGTAAGAGAACGCCGCCGAAATTAAATTTACACAATTTTGTGAAAAACTAAACAAAACAGCTATGTGAATAATCCCATTAGGTTCCAACTCTGCTATTGCCCTTATATCCTCGAGCATCTCATTACTTTACTGCTTGGTTGAAGGTAGATCAGATTGATTAGCGCCGTTCGAGCTTGATAGTTGATACCAAAGTCTGGATGCAAGGTGATCCAATGAGACATAGTGTTACGCTTTGATCCCTAATTTTTCCTGGACCGCCCTTTCGGGTTTTCAGTCCAACGGGATACCCTTTTTCGCCCAAGCTGGCTTTTCAGGTTTTCGACTTGCCGGGTGTACAGTTTTTTTTCATTTTCATCCCTTATTTTTGCCCGAACCCTTTTGGTTCACCGGGAAGCCCTTATTTTTGCCTAGGCCAGTCGACCTGGCGGGTCTTTGATTATGCGTAGTATCTTTTTACTATGTCTGCATTGATGGGGTGAGGAAGGTCGTCACCATCCATGGTGGTTAGAATCATAGCTCCTCCTGAGAAAATGTTCTTAACCACAAATGGCCCTTCGTAAGTAGGGGTCCATTTTCCCCTGGGATCACCTTGTGGCAGTATGATGCGCTTGATCACTAGATCCCCAACTTGATACTCTTGTCGTCTAACTTTCTTGTTAAATGCCTTGATCATCCGCTTTTGATACGCCTGACCATGACAAATAGCAGTAAGTCTTTTCTCGTCGATTAAGTTCACCTGATCAAGTCGGGTCTGAATCCAGTCATCTTCGCTCAAACCTGCGTCCTTCATAATCCGCAGAGAGGGTATCTGAACTTCAATGGGCAAGACTGCCTCCATACCATATACCAAGGAATAGGGTGTTGCCCCTGTTGACGTTCGCGCTGAGGTATGGTACCCATGAAGGGAAAATGGTAACATCTCGTGCTAGTCATTGTATGTCACCGTCATCTTCTGTATGATCTTTTTGATATTCTTATTAGCCGCTTTAATAGCCCCATTCATCTTCGGCCGGTAGGGAGAAGAGTTGTGATGTTGTATCTTGAATTGCTTGCAGAGCTCGGTAATCATTTTATTGCTGAGATTTGTACCATTGTCTGTAATGATCCTCTCTGGTACACCATATTGGCAGATCAGATTATGCCGAATGAACCATGCCACAAAATTCTTGGTTACAGTAGCAAAGGAAGCTGCTTCAACCCACTTTGTAAAGTAATAAATTGCTACCAGGATGAAACGATGCCTATTGGACGCGGTAGGTTTGATCTCGCCGATCATGTAAATGCCCCACATTGCAAAAGGCCATGGTTCCGTCAAGACATTCAGAGGTACTGGAGGTATGTGCACCTTATCAGTATAGACTTGGCACTTGTGACAGGTCCGAGAATGCTGATAACAGTCGGCTTCCATTATGGACCAAAAATATCCTGCCCGAAGGATTTTCCTTGCCATGGTATGTCCACTGGAATGAGACCCGAAAGTACCTTCATGTAATTCCATCACGATCCTTTCTGCTTCGTTCTTATCCACACAACACAGTAAGGTCAAATCATGGTTACGTTTGTAAAGAATACCATTGCTGATGAAGAACTTCGCCAAGAACCTCCTCAGAAACTTCGTATCATTAACAGATGCACCCTCAGGGTATTCGTGAGCCTCAAGATACCTCTTTACCTCATGAAACCAGGGTTTATCCGTTGTCTCTTCAGTCTCAATATCACAACAATGTGTGGGTTTGTCTAACCTTTCAATGGTAATCTGGGGAGCCTCGTTGTCCCAATTAACTTTGAACATAGAAGACATCGTAGCTAGCGCGTCCGCCAACTGATTCTCCTCTCTAGGGAAATGTTCAAAGGTTATCTCCTCGAAATGGGGAAGCAACGTCAATACATACTCCTTGTAAGGAATAAGATTCGGGTGTTTCGTATCCCACTCGCCTTTTATCTGACTGATCACGAGAGAGGAATCTCCGAAGACACTCAAAAACTTAATCCTTAAGTCAATTGCTGCTCGAAGACCCATGATGCATGCTTCATACTCCGCCATATTGTTGGTGCAGTTGAAACATAGTCGGGCGGTGAACGGAGTATGAGAGCTTTTAGGAGATATGATCACGGCACCAATGCCATTACCCAAAGCATTCGAAGCTCAATCAAAGTACATAGACCATCGGGATCCTTCCTCAGGTCCTTCATCCGGTCCAGGTGTCTCATAGTCAGTTACCAACATGATGTTCTCATCCGGGAATTCAAAATTCATAGACTGGTAATCATCCACTGCCTGATGTGCCAAATGATCTGCCAGCACACTTCCCTTGATTGCCTTTTGGGTCGTATATTGGATGTCATACTCAGTCAAGATCATCTATCATCTTGCTATTCTTCCGGACAAAGCAGGCTTTTCGAAGATATACTTGATTGGATCCATCTTTGATATCAATAGAGTAGTGTGAGTCAGCATATACTTTCTCAGCCGGCGAGCAGCCCATGCCAAAGTGCAATAAGTTTTCTCAAGCAACGAGTATCGGGTCTCGCAGTCGGTAAACTTTTTGCTAAGGTAATAAATATCATGCTCTTTTCGGCCAAACTCGTCATGTTGACCCAGCACATACCCCATTGAGTTGTCGATTACTGTCAAGTATAAGATCAGAGGTCTCCCTTCAATTGGAGGCATCAGAATAGGAGGCTCTTGGAGATATTCTTTGATCCTTTCAAAAGCAGCCTAACATTCATCGTTCCATCTTACCACTTGATCTTTCTTCAGTAATTTGAAGATTGGCTCACAAGTAGCAGTCAGGTGTGAGATGAATCGGGCAATGTAGTTGAGACGTCCCAGAAAGCCTCTGACTTCTTTCTCTGTTCGAGGAGCTGGCATCTCCTGTATAGCCTTCACCTTTGAAGGGTCCACTTGAATACCTTTCCGGAGGTGCACTTGTTCGGGTTTAACCTCAGCTTATACAACTTCAACCTGTCAAAAAGCTTCTGAAGGTGGTCAAGATGTTCTTCCTCAGTCTGGGATCTTGCAATCATGTCGTCGACGTATACCTCAATCTCATGATGGATCATGTCATGGAATAAAGCGACCATGGCGCGATGATACGTTGCCTCAACATTTTTCAATCCAAAAGGCATGACTTTATAGCAAAAGGTACCCCATTGAGTAGCAAAGGTTGTCTTCTCCATGTCTTCGAGAGCCATTTTAATCTGATTATAACCGGAGAAACCATCCATAAAGGAGAAGACCTTATGCTGTGCGGTGTTGTCAACCAGAACGTAGATATGAGGCAGAGGGAAATCATCCTTGGGGCTTGCCCTGTTCAAATCCCTATAGTCAACACACATTCGAACCTTACCATCCTTCTCCGGCACAGGAACCACGTTGGCAACCCACTGCGGATAAGAAGTAACTGCTAGAAAACCGGCGTCAAACTGCTTCATCACTTCAGCCTTGATTTTCTCAGACATCTCTGGGCGCATTCGGCGGACTTTCTGTTTTACTGGAGGATAACCTTCCTTGGCAGGTAGGCGGTGAACCACAATATCGGTATCCAACCCAGGCATATCCTTATAAGACCAGGCAAAGATCTCAACATAGTCACGCAACATCTGAATCAACCGTTGCTTAACACTGGATTCCAGATTTGCACCGATCTTGACTTCTTTCTTGTCTATCTCTATACCCGGATTCACTGTTTCCACTGGATCTTCATGCGGCTGTATGACCCTCTCTTCCTGAAGTAGAAGTCTAGCAAGTTCACCAGGAACTTCACAATCATCTTCACCTTCGTCTTCGGTTAAGTTGATCGAACTTTTGAAGTCATAACTGGCAGTAGCAGAGTCGTTACCAGTGAGATCCAGAGTGGATGTAGACCTGTATATGTGAGTGTGTGTAAAATAGCTGTTTTACAATATATAATAAAAGAAAAACAAGGAGCGCAAAATTTGAAATGCAAGAAACGTCTAATGCTTTTATTAATGATATATGAAAATGACACACATAAATCCCTCACAAACAAAACCATGGTGTCTCGGGTAAGGCACCGGGCCGTAAAGTTTTAAAGATTGTCTGTTACAAATTCAAAACAAAAAGTCTCATTACTGGGTAATAACAGAAACAGGCATAGAATCCTTTGTCGTCCAATTGCTTAGTCCACCATCAGCAGTTGGGTATATCCAGCTGTCAATATCAAACTCTTCTTCATCATCCCCAATAACATTCACTCCCGCATCATGTTTGGGCATAGGTGCCGTTATGACATTAGGATTTTCCAGCGCTGCAAATTCAATCTCCTTAGCATCAATCAGGTCCAACACCTTATTCTTCAAAACCCAACAGTCATTCGTATCATGCCCCGGGCTATCAGAATGAAAAGCACAGTGGGAGTTCGGATTGACATGGGTGATGTTGTATTGGGATTCTTCGGGGCCTCCTTCGGAATTACCAAGTTGGTCTTCATAAACTGTGGCAGAATCTGAGACAAAGTCATGTTGAGCTGAGTGAATTATCTTTGCAACCTCTCGGCCCTTGGCCGATTATTGCACTGAGGAGCAACAACAGGTCTTGATATAACCACCGTATTGACTGCTTGGCGGCGTTCAGGTTTACTATGGCTTTTTGAACTATAGACAGCACTGGACTCCTTCTTGAAAGGCTTCTTCTTGGCGCTTGACGAAGCACCCTTCTGTATTTTACCAGATTTGATACCAACCTCAATCCTTTCCCCGGTCATAATCAGCTCCATAAACCCAGACGATGAACTTCCAATCAGATGGTTGAAATATGGACCAGACAAGGTCCCCAAAAACATATCCACTAGCTCCCTATCAGCCAAGGGTGGTTTCACTCTTCCAGCAAGGTCCCTCCACTTTTGAGCATAATCTTTGAAACCTTCACCCGCACCCATAGACATACCCTGAAGTTGGGTATGCGTAGGAGCGAGGTCGGCATTGTATTGGTACTGCTTGTAGAAAGCCGCAACCAAATCTTCCCAATTACGAATACTAGCTCCTTCTAGCTGGTAAAACCATTCAAGCTGAGTCCCTGAAAGACTGTCTTGAAAGAAGTGGATCCATAGGTTCTTGTCAGCGGTGTATGGATGAATCTTCCTTACATATGAACGAAGGTGCAATTTTGGGCAAGAAACCTCGTCGTACTTAGCAAAGGCTGGTGCTTTAAACTTGTGGGGAATTACCACCCCAGACGACAAAGCCAAATCACCAAAGTCCAGACCAGGCACTTTATGAACTTCTATCGCGCTCAATCGGTCTTCTAGTTGTTTATATCTATCCTCAGCCGGAGGATACTAGTCTTCGTCAAAGTCAGTCTCGTTGTCTGAAACTACAGAGCTAGGAGCCCTCCTTTCTTCCTGATTATCTCCCCCTCCAGATGAGTGGGTCAAATCAACCTCTTCTCGCAAATCATTTCTGAATCTGTGACCCACATTAAATAGGACCGTCTTCTTCTTCTTCTTCTTCTTCTTCTTCTCTTTCAAGATAAGGGTCTTCAGATCTTGCTGACCCTTAGCCAAACTCATGAACAATTCTTGGAAATGGGCATTTTGGGCTTGCAGAGCCTTGATTGCTTGTTCAATTGATGTTTCAGAAGACATGATACTGAAATAAACAGCGAAGAAGATGAGAAAACCTGTAAGGGTACCTGCTATGAGGTGCATGGAATGAAATGCGTATGATATGATTTCAAAGAAATTGAGAGATTCAAATTCGTAAACAAAAATGAAACACACTTTTATTAGATAAACTTGAAATTCAATTGTTCAACAGATGCCTTTAAGGCGTTACAAGAAAGAAAAACTGAAAAGTAAATCAAAACTAGAAATAATCAAAAGACAATCAGTGCTCCCATGGTCGTTTCTTGTTGGTGCGGACATAGTCATTGAGGATCCTCTCATTCTCCAATTGCCTTGTCAGCTCCTGGATCTTCTGCTCTTACTCGTGATACTTTTCTCTGTAAGTATCTCGCTCTTCTCTCAGCTGCATCCACGATCTCTTTAATGCCCCAATGTCAGTAGGCATGTAAGGGTGTAGGATGGTAGGAGGAACCCCCTCTTCATCAGCAACTTCAATAATTATAGGCAAGATAGTTTCGTAGGGCATTCCCAGCTTTTGGGCACGTATGCGAACCCATCGGAGATATGGTTCCATTGGTAGAGAAGTCTTCACACCCAGCTCGTGTGGATCAGACCTATGTACCCTATCCCAAGCTCTTATGAATTTGCGGCGTTGCTCGTCACTATCCCCTTGGAAATCAAAGACAATACTTGGCATTAGTAACTCATGAGGTCCTTCCCTCATCGCTCGCCCGAACTGACGTAAGGCCAAACACGGATTATAGGTGATTCCTTCATGGGTTCCTAGCAGTGGAACATTGGGGTACTCCCCACAGCGATCAATAATAGCCACGTCTTCCATACTCTTAATAGTCCAGATAATGTCATTATGAGAGAGGGACATAATCCTATAGGACCAACCCATGCCTTCCTTGTTCTTCAGAACTGATTTGGGGAGGTGAGAAATAAACCACCTCGCCAGCAATGGTGCACAACACATAAGGGTTCCCCGTTTCCGAGCAGTACGGGCATAAAGAGAGTGCAGGATGTCTCCCAAGAGAGTGGGTACAAGATTACCGGACATGAAAATCTTCACTGCATTCACGTTGACGAAGGAATCCGAGTTAGGAAACAACACCAAACCATATATGAGAAGATCCAGAATGTCTTCAAATGCCTGGAAGTCTAGACTGTCCCAGAAATGATTAGCTTTACCAACCAAGAACTTAGTCAAAAAGCCTTTGTCCCACTTCTAGTCTCCCAATTAGACATTACCTCAGCCTTTGTGAGATGGAGGGCTGAAGCAATCTCTTCTGGCCTAAGGACTTTCTCCCAACCTGTGAACAGGGTCTGCTCCAGAATAGAGATACCAAGTAGATCAGAGAACTCTTCCAAGGTAGGGACCAACTGGTAGTCCGGAAAAGTAAAGCAACGGTACAGTGGATCAAAGAACTGGACTAAGACACTCATCATCTATTGATCCATCTTGGAGGTGACCAAACCCAGGAGGTGACCATGTCTTCTGATAAAGGAAGAAGTATCTGGCATCTTTGCAACCAATTCCTTAAGCTGAGTGGGAATCTGGACAAAGTTGATCCGAATAGTGTTTCTACGCATGGGTGCCATGACCTACAAAATAGAACAAAGATGAATCCCCTCTGTCTTTGAAATGGGTTAGTCCAATGCAAGATGCATGTAATGTCATGATGCATGATGTCATGATAGAAAACACACCACAAGCATCCACAAATAGCAAACATGGTAAGGGCAAGCAAGTCACACAGATAGCCCTTAGATTTCAGGCTGGCAAGGAGTTTAGGTATTACCCTCTTTCAGTTCAGTTGGTTCAAACCTGTCCTAAAAATAGTAACCGGGTTCTAGAGGATCTCAATATCACTGACCACCCTCGATCGGTCATAATTCTAGTTTAGCAACCTTTTCTTGCAGCCGGAATCATCGCGAGAGTTTGGTCTCAATGAGTGTAGCATACTGCTACTGTTCTATGGCCAAGTTGGTCAATTATAGGTTCTAAGGTCAGTTGGTGCTTAATGACCCCTTAGAAGACCCATATTCTCCTTGTTCCAACACAAGGGATATCAGTACAAACTAAAGTGTCACACCAACGTAGCTACTGCTTCAACCGTATCGATCTACACCGTACAATTCCCTCACAGTTTATTGCTACTTACCTAAAGGGTATCTCCAGATCCGGGTTAGGATCTATAGTAACTCCAATTCAAGCCCACAAAGATAAATCATACAAGTCAAGCAATTGAAAACAATATGAACTATTCCTAAGGTACACCCCACTTATATAAATTTTTTTATCCCCAGCAGAGTCGCCAATTCTGTGATGCGGTGGGAAGAACTGACTGTTTTTTGGAATGCTGGTTCGCGTTTTGTGTTTGTATTCACAAAATGTCGCGGTAAGCAAGAGTCGCCACCGACTTTTATTTTATCCAACAAGGAAAGGAAAAAAGCACAGAAAAATTCCTTTTTCGAGAAATTTCTCGGGTTCGGGGGGGGGGGGGGTAGATTATAGAAAGGGAAGGTATTAACACCCTTTCTATCCGTGGTTATCCACGGGCTCTTAGGTACTTGCTCAATTGTTTTCAAAATTACTTTCTTTGTGCTTGTGGGTTTGAAAAAGTTTTTATTTGAGACTTCAATTTAACTCTTGCTTCTATCCTCAAGAGCGTATGAAGTGTTTTTGAAAACTTTGTTCGAAAAGGAGTGTAAGTGTGAAAAAGGTTTTGTTTTTGAAAGAGCAAGTATCTAAGAACCATCTACATACTCGAAAAAGGAATCATTCTATGCTAATTTCCTTTAGACAATGCTATCCCACTATTGATGAGTAGGTAGCACCGTCGTTGGAGTTTTGAGGATCAATTCGAATTAGGGACATACGGTCACCAAAGCAATATTAGGACGCCTTAGCGGTAACCCTAATGTCTTAGATCATTTGTTTGAGGCAACAATATCCGAGGCAACCATTTCGAGGCGACTATGATCTTTTAGGTAAGAGGGCAACCTCTAAAGTGACCTATACTCAATGACCATGTATGAAGGCAACCAAGTGGGGTGTACCCTAAGAGTGCGCATGTGCGAGTGTGTCGCTTTCAGTTATTTTATCTTTGTACATGTTAGGGGTGATCTAATTTGATTTTAAAATTAACATTCAGTCTTGTCATGCAAACCCTATTATCAAACATCTAGCAGTTATAATTTGCGGAAAATAAAATGCGGAATTTAAATTACAAGGCGTCGGGTATTTACATCGCCAAAGACAAACCCTTTTGAAAAATAAAATAAAGCGATAAAAATAATTTAAAAGTCCTATTAACTATTACAATCCGGAAGCAGATACATTATTGGATAAAAGAAAGTAAATCGCGGTGCAAAATTAAATCGGACGCATGATTAGGGTTTTGACCCTTTTTGGTTAAAGAAAATATTTTTTGTTGTTTTTTATTTTAAGAAAGAAATAACCTAAATTAATTACTAAATTAAATTAAATAAATAAAAATTAAAATAAATTATTTTTTGGAGTTTTTTGATTATTTAGGAAAGAAATTATAATAATAATTAAATTAATGGTTAAAAACTAGTTAAGTCTAATTAATTTTTAATTATTTTTTCAAAAGGAATTAAAGTTCTCTAATTAAAACCTAATTAATTAATGAATTTATTAAGAAAATAAAATTTTAAAATTTGATTTGAAATAAAAAATGTTTTTTTGTGATTTTTATTTGATAAAAGACTGAGTTTTGATTGGTTAGAAATTAAATAAAACAATTAAAACAATTAATAAAGCAAAATAAATAAAATAGAAGAGAGAAGGGTATTGGGCCTGAAATGGTGGTGTAGGAAGCAATTCTGAAGCCCAATTGTGTTGGCCCTTTTTTGACTTTGTAGACCTAGTGCGCATGCATTGACCAATGCCTTAGTAGTCCTTCAATCCCTAGCCATCAGATCTGGCCATTGGCCATCTGTCTCTTGGATGTATGAGGGAGTATGGTGCACTGCAAGCTGAAACGTGCATACAATCACCTGAAAAGAAAAAATATTGAGAAAGTGGGGGACCTGGGATTCGAACCCAGGTCCTGAGGCAGTTTACCCTTGTACGCTTGCCACTACGCTATGCTAATTCATCTGTTATGATAATGCAAATAATATATATTATATAAAACCAAAAACTATTGCCAGAAATTAAAAAAAAACGCGCGCTTGGTTTGAATGGCCTAATGATGGGACGCCACGCATCATCCCCAACCTCTCGTCCGTGGCCAAAAGCACACAGACCTATACCAACGGACAGAAGTCCGTAGCTACAAAGTTGTTCATCTCAAAAATCCTTCTCAGGCCATAAAAATGAATTCCAAGGTGTTGTACCCCAAAATTTGCCCTCCCATATTCTTCAAGAATTGCAAAGTCAAAGCTTCAAAATCTCCCCAAGGGTTGCACAGTTCAAGGGCCTCCTAAACAGTCAAAATTAGGGTTTTGGTTCTGGCCAAGTAAATGAAACTTCCAAGGGTCCAATCAAGTCTCACATGCCTATAAACATGGTCAAGCATCCTCATATCAAGTTTCAAGACTTTTAGCACAAAATTGCACAGTCAAAAAACCCTAATTGCACTACAGTCAACTGTAGGGGCAAAATGGTCATTTGACAGTCAAAAGTTCAAATTTTTGGTCAACATCTCATTTTGAAGCCACAAACATCATTTGATCAATGCTTGATCATGATTCTCAAAGCTTGGCTCAAAAATCATCAAGATGCAAAAGTTTCCATATTTGGACAGTTGAAAAAGTCAACTGTAAATTGACCAGGGCATAACTTCCACATGGATTATCAGAAAAATTCCATCCAAAGCTCATTTTGAAGATAAAGACATTTCCTACAACTCCTCTTCATACTTCAAGTCCAATAAATGCTCTCACAAAAAGTTATCAATTTCAACATTATAGGTCATTTTCAAAAGTCAACAAAAAGGGACTTTAAGTCAAAGGCCATAACTTGAGATTGGTAAATCAAAATGACATGGGACCAAAGACATTGGTTAGAGGACTCAAAGACCTTTCCAAAATGTCCAAGAACATGAGCAAAGATTAAAAATTGAGCAAGTTATTCCTTGTGGAAGTTGGGAAATTTTTGGATATTTTGAAAAGTCAACATTGCTTCAAATGACCTAAAATTGCTAATGGGCCTCTTTTTCTTCCACAATTCATTATCCAAGGCATGTGCACGACCATTTGGCCCAAAGGGAAGTTTTTTTTTTATCATTTTTATTTATTTATTTGGATTTTTTATTATTAATAATTCATTTAATTAAATAAAATACATGAAAAATACTAAACCTAATTTTCTAAATCTTTTTGTGCATAAAATAATCTCAATATTTCGTGTACAATCAAATATGGAAGGAATTATGATGATTGGATATGATTGAGACCAAATATGCTTGAAAAAGATTTGAAAATAATGGCTTGAAAATCAAATATTTTTTCATCAATTCATGGATTTTTGATCAGTTTCTCAACCCTAGAACCTTCACACATATATACATAGTGAAACCCTAATGCCCAAGAGGTCCAAGCTGCGCCATAGCCAAAGAATCGAACTCACACTTTTGCCTAAAAATTTCAAAACTGCAAACAAGGTTATAGGTCGATTCAAGCAAGGAGACTGGTTCCATCACCTTCCTGAGGCTTCAAGGAAGGTTTCCAAATAAAAACCATCCATCCTAACCTCAAGAAACGTGAGAACGATGGCCACCTGTACAGAAAATATTTGATATTCTTGCATCTCAATTCATGCATCTTTAGCAATTTTTAATATGTGATTCATGTTCATTATCTAATTCTGAAGCTAACTGTATAATCCAATTGAATTTTCATCACCCATATGCGAATCTGCCATTATTATTTTCTAGGGTTTTGCAAGCTACGAATTGGGCGTTTCTTAACACTGTAAAATTGGAATAGCACAGTACCATGAATGGACTCAGCACGATTGGACGATTGAGAAACACTCCTCGCGCCTAATTTATGAGGCCATATGGCCTATTCGCTATTTTTTGGAATGATGTATAAGGGAACGGTTCAAAACCGTTGCCCATTATTTTTTTATTTCAGGAAAAAACAACGTTATGGAGAAGACGATGCAGTGGCAAGCTATGATTGGGTGATTTAAAAATTCGCGCTAAAAGTCCACCAACGCTTTGGTTTTATTTTATATTAATTGATTGTTATTTGATAAACAAAGAAACAAAGTGGCACGATTGGCAGGCATACACATTGATAACCAACAGGACCTGGGTTCGATCCCAGGTCCCCACCCCTTTCCAATAATATTTTTTCAATTGTTATCCTGTGCAGGTTCAGTCCAAAGGAATACCATATGCTCCTCCATCCAACGCGCCACTTGGCCAATCTCATCCATCCAAGGGCCCAGATCTGAAGAGCATGGTGAACCCTAGTCAAAGATCCCACACGCGTCTTGAAAAGGTCAATGGGGCCAGGGATAATTGGGCCTGAATGCTGCAAATACACCTCCAAATTAGGGGCAGAACCCCCCTAGGTTTGCAATCTTCTATATTTTTTTTCATTCTTTTTATTTCAATTATTATTCTTTTCAATTAATTCTTTTGATTTAATTTTTCATAAAAACATAAAAACAATATAAAAAATCAGAAAAGACCAAAAAATAAATATTTTTATTTAATATTATTGTTTGTAAATAAATCTCACCAATTTAATTTAGCTTTTAATTTAGGGTTTAATCTTAACATTTTTCAATAAAAATCTAAAATTGGTAGAATTAGGGTTTCAAGCATTTTTCATCCTCTTTTTATTTTTACTATATTAATTATTAATTCTTAATTAGTTATTTTTATAAATCAAGTTGCAATTAATTAATTAGGTTTAAGTTTAGATAATTGTCATATTTTCTTAATAAATTAAAAAAATGTAGAATTAGGTTTTAATTTCATTAAATTCTCATAAATACAAAAAACTAAAAAATAATTTCTTTTTCTTTTTAATTTTAATTAATTTAATAATTTAATTTAGTTTCATTAAAAAGGGTCCAACGCCCTCGTTTTTAATTTTAATTCAATTCGCGTATTTATTTCGTTTTCTTTTAATTATTTATGTACCTCTCCCAAAGCCGTGTAATTTTAAATCTTTCGCACTTTACTTTATTTATTTACTTTCTGTCAAATCGGGTTCTGGAAATTTTAGCGATGTGGACCCGCGCCCTTTGTAATAATTTAGAACTTTACCTTTCTCGCACTTTTCAACTGTTAAACGAATACATGCAAGAATGAATGGACGAAAAATAAAAACAAACGCATAGATCACTCATGACATGAACAAGATAAATATCCGAATTTGACACACAAATCACACACCACCCCTAGGGTACGCCTCACTGTTGCCTTGCCTCGAAAGGTGATCGTCGAGTAGAGGATGTCTTAGTAAGTCCTCATGATCCGGGAACCTGGCATGAGGGTAGCTTCTAAGGTGTCTTCCCATTGCTCTGGTGATCACCATGTCCCGAACCTCGAATTGACCCGAACACCTCCAACGGTGGTGCTACCTACCTCTCAATGGTGGGATGGCACTACTTTAAAGGATATTTACACAGACGGATTCCTTAGGGTAGGTAGGTTCTCATAGATACTTGCTCTAAATTTCAAACAAAAATTCAAAAATACTTTTCACACCAACACATTTTCAAAAAGCTTTCGAAAGCAATTTTTCAAACACTCTTGAGGACCGATACAAGAGTCGAACTGAAATTTTCAAAGAGACTTTTTAAAACCCACAGTTGAAAAGCAAACAAACCATTTTTGAAAACACAAATGAGCAAGTATCTAAGAGCCCATGGATAACCATGGATAGAAAGGGTGCTAACACCTTCCCTTTCTATAATCTACCTCCCGAACCGAGAGCGATCTCTTTAAGGAATTTTTCTGTGCTTTTGTCCTTTCCATTTGGAGAAAATAAAATAC
The DNA here is from genome assembly GCA_948472305.1 of Vicia faba. NCBI lineage: Eukaryota > Viridiplantae > Streptophyta > Magnoliopsida > Fabales > Fabaceae > Vicia > Vicia faba. The sequence goes on along the minus strand of OX451737.1, from coordinate 1,253,458,074 downwards.
GGTGGCGACTCTTGCTTCCGCGACATTTCGCGAAGCAGCGTTAAACAGTCAGTTCCAGATCCACCGATCACACAAGGGCATGGTTGTGTTGGTCTCACCCTCCCAGTCACAACCATGTCCATTATGTGCTTCAATTGTACCTGGAATAGAAACACCCAAAAATAAGAAACGAACCCTAACAATGGTGGTTCTTCTCCTACGCCAGATAAATGCAATTGAGTAATATAAAAAGCTTGGAAATGCTCTTGTTATCACAAATATGCCATTAGTTTTCGTTATAGATGCAAGAATAGATCAAACCGAATTCAAGAACAGGGGTATGTTTCGTGACACTTACAGCGCGTTTGGACGTCTGGAAAAGCTTGCTTTGGATCCATGTAGCTTGTATGAATACCCAGGAAGCAATTGGGATATGTCTCAGCTCTTGAAAACACCTCTAACTATGATTTCGATCTCAAGCTTTTTTGTGAATTTCTCAAATCTTGTTCTGCCTCTCTCTGCACTTTCCAACCCTGATTTTGTGTGCTTTTCTTCCTTATGTAATGCTCAATGTATTAGGGTCAGAAACATGGACTAAATCTTTCCATATCAATGCATATGAATTTGATTTGATCTCTCCTTTAAAACCTTCCAAATTTGTCCAATTTAAATCTTTTTGCACATGATTTGGTTTGATTCGAATTTGATGATGATAATGATTGTAATCAAAGCCTGAAATAGCCAAAAAATCTTGTGTTATTAAAGTTTTGGATTTTATATGATTTTATTTGATTTAAAATGAATAAATTCAATTAAAATTCAAATTAAATAATAAAAATGAAATATGGGCTCATGGATGAAGCTAGGACATGTGGGCAACTATTCAAGCTCAAATCAAGTGAAAAGGAATGGGCCCATTTGACAAAATTTGAAGTTATGGGGATAGTTGACTTTTGGCAATTTTGCAAAAAAGTCCAACTTCAACAATGCATAACTTCTTCAATTTTGAACTTTTAGAAGTGTTCTTGGACTTTTTAGAAATCTTGATATGTCCTCTAACCAACCCTTTTTGTATCATCTCATTTTGATATTCCATGCGCAAGTTATAAGCTTTGGCAAAAAAGGTGGTTTTGTTGACTTTCAAAAATGACCTATAATGTCCAAATTCATAACTTCTTGTGAGTGCATTTTTTGATCTTGGGGTATGAATATGGATTTCAGGAAATTGCTTCCTCTTCAAAATGCGCTTTTGATGGGTCATTTCTCATAAAGTATGAGAAAGTTATGCTTGGTCAAAGTTGAGTTGACTTTTCCTACAAAACCCTAATTTAGCAACTTTTGAATCTTGATGAATTTTGAGCAATCCTCGATGAATCATGATCAACCCTTGATCAAATGATGAAATATCCTTATAAATGAGAATGTTGGAAAAAAATCTTGAAATTTGACTATTTGTAGGTCACAGTTGACTTTTGCCCCGGCACAGTCGATTTTTGGACCTTTGGGCATTTGATTGAGCAAACTTCCTCTGCAAGGCTTGAAATTTGACATGGATGATCTTGAGATCATATTAGGAAATTGGGGGAGCACTTGAGGTCATTTGGACTCAAGGATCTTGATGCAACACAAAACCCTAATTTGGGGTAGACTGCCTTAGGAGATAACTTTGTCTGTCCAACTCTTGAGCAAACATGAGCAATTTGGAGATTTTTCTTGCAATGTTTTAAGGAATATGAGAGGGCAAATTTTGGGGTACAACAGGGTCCATCTTAGATATCAATAAAGTAGTGTGATTCAACATATACTATCTCTGTCGGTGAGCAGCCTATGCCAAAGTGTATCAAGTTTTCTTGAGTAATGAGTATCTTGTTTCACAGTCGGTAAATTTTTTGCTAAGGTAGTATATTTCATGCTATTTTTGACCAGACTCATTATGCTGCCCCATCACACACCCCATTTAATTATCTAACACTGTTAAGTACATTATCAAAGGTCTTCCTTTGATCGGAGGCATCAGAATTGGAGGCTCTTGTAGGTATTCCTTGATTCTGTCAAAGGTAGTCTGTTATTCGTCATTCCACTTTACCACTTGATCTTTCTTCAGGAGTTTGAATATTGGCTCACAAGTAGCAGTTAGATGGGAAATGAACCTGACAATGTAGTTTAGGCGTCCCAATAAACCTCTAACTTCCTTCTCAGTGCGAGGAGTCGGCATTTCTTGTATAGCTTTTACCTTTGCATGGTCTATCTGAATACCCTTGTCACTGCCAATGAAACCTAGGAGTTTACCAGACCTTACTCCAAAGGTGCACTTGTTCGGATTTAATCTCAACTTGTACGTCTTCAACCTATCGAACATTTTTTGCAAGTGATAAAGGTGTTCTTCTTCCGTTTGAGATCTGGATATCATGTCGTCAACATAGACCTCTATCTCATGGTGAATTATATCATGGAACAAATCTACCATGGCTCGTTGATAGGTTGCCCCTGCATTCTTCAATCCAAATGGCATTACCTTGTAACAGAAAGTTCCCCACTGTGTGATGAAGGTTGTCTTCTCCATGTCTTCAGGTGCCATCTTGATCTGATTGTAACCAGAGAACCCGTCCATGAAGGAGAATATCTTATGTTGTGCGGTGTTGTCAACCAGAACATCAATGTGGGGAAGCGGAAAGTCATCCTTAGGGCTTTCCCTGTTCAAGTCTCTATAGTCCATACACATATGTACCTTTCCGTCCTTCTTAGGCACCAGAACTATGTTAGTAACCCATTGTGGATAGGAGGTAACAGCTAAGAACCTAGTGTTGAACTGTTTCATAACTTCTGCCTTGATCTTCTCTGACATTTCAAGACGCATACGACGGACCTTCTGCTTTACTGGAGGGCATTCCTCTTTTATCGGCAGGTGATAAACCATAATATCAGTGTCTAGTCCTGGCATGTCCTCATATGACCAAGCAAAGATATCAACATAATCATGCAACATCTGAATCAACCGCTTTTTAACACTATGCTTCAAGTTTGCACCTACTTGACTTATTTTTTTTCCTCTTCTGTACCAAGATTCACTGTCTCAATTGGCTCTTCATGAGGCTATATAGCCCTTTCTTCCTATTGTAACAGTCTGCCAAGTTCTCCTGGTACCTCACAATCTTCCTCACCTTCGTCCTCGGCTTGGTTGATCGGATTTTCAAAGTCATAATCGATAATAGCATAACCGTTATCAATGGGATCCAGAGTCGATATGGATCTGCAGTTTGATGCGTGTGTGTGTGTAAGAGCATAGCTGTAATGATAAAATAAAGCAAAAAAGAAAGACAGAGAGCGCAAAATTTGTATGCAAAAAAAATGCCAATGCTTTTATTAATGACATATGATATTGAAACATGATAACCCTCACAAATAAACCATTGTGCCCCGGGTAAGGCACATGGCCATAGAGTTTATATTGTTTATTTATTACATAACCATAAAAACAAAAAGATAATTACTCCTAAATAAAAGTAATCGACACAAAGTCTTTAGTTGTCCAGTTACTAGGTCCACCGTTGGTAGTTGGGAAGATCCAATTGTCTATGTCATAGTCACCATCACTGTCTTCTAAAGCATTGATCCTATGTGTGATCGGTGGAAATAGAACTGACTGTTTTGAAATGCTGGTTCGTGAAATGTTGCGGTAAGCAAGAGTCGCCACTGTCTTTTATTTTCTCCAACAAGGAAAGGACAAAAGCACAACAAAATTCCTTTTCGAGATGTTTCTCGGTTCAGGAGGTAGATTATAGAAAGGGAAGGTGTTAGCACCCTTTCTATCTGTGGTTATCCACAGGCTCTTAGGTACTTGCTCATTATGTTTTTAAAATGTTTTGCTTTTCTTGTGTTTGTGGGTTTTGAAAAAAGTTCGTTTGAAAACTTCGATTTAACTCCTGTATATGTCCTCAAGAGTGTATGAAGTGTTGTTTGGAAACTTTTATTTGAAAAGTGTAGGTGCGAAAAGTTGTTTTTGTTTTGAAAGAGCAAGTATCTAAGAACCTCTACCTACTCAAAAGAAATTAAGCTGTGTAAATGTCCTTTAGACAGTACTATCCCACTATTGAGAAGTAGGTAGCACCGTCGTTGGAGTTTTTCGGGTCAATTCGATTTTAGGGACATGTGGTCACTAAAGCAATAGTAGGACGCCTTAGCGGTAACCCTAATGCCATAGATCCTTTTTATCCGAGGCAACCGTTTCGAGGCAACTTGGATCTTTAGACAGGAGGGCGACCTCTAAAACACCCTATACTTGATAACCACGTCGAGGCAACCAAGTGAGGCGTACCCTAAGAGTGGCATGTGCGAGTGTGTCAGGATTCAGTTAAATTATCTTTGCACATGTTATGGTGAGCTACGTTTTGATTTTAATTTTCAGATAAGTCTTGTCATGCATAGCCTAGTTAACATACATCTAACAATTAAAGGTTGCGGAAAATAAATCTACGCTATTACAAGGCGTCGGGTATTTACATTGCCAAAAACAACCCTTGAAAAGTAAATTGCGAAAAATTAAAGGAAAGCGATAAAAAGGTCCTAATTAAAGCTATTACATCCTCGGAACAAATACATAATATGGATCAAGAATAATATGCGCGAAAGAAATTGAATCGGAGAAGTCTTAGGGTTTTGACCCTTTTTTGAGAAAGAAAGAAGTTTTTGTCCTTTTTGTATTTAATTAAATTAAACCTAAAACTAATTAATTAATAAAAAGAAATATTTTTTGGTTTTTAATGTCTCAAGGAAGTAGATAAAAAATAGTCAAAAGTTAGTGAAAACCCTAATTCTAATTTATTTTATTTATTGCAAAAAATATTGAAATTAACCTAATTAAAAAAAGACTAAATTAATTTGTTAGTATTTATTTACAAAAATAATAAAGGGTGAAATTAATAAATAATAATAATAAAAAATATTATTTTTAGTTTTCTGATTTTATTATGAAAAAAATTAATTGAGTTAATTAAGTAATAATAATAATAATAATAATTAATGAAAGAAATAAAAAGGAAAAGAAAAAAAAAGAAAAGAAGTAAACTTGTGGGGGTGATGGCCCAAATCAGGAGGTATCTTTGCCAATTTGAAGCCCAATAGCATTCCAGCCTGTTTGACTTTCTGGCTTGTCTACGCGTTTGTTGACTAAGCGTGTGGTGGTCCTTCAATTTTGGCCATTGGATCTAAGCTTAGAGACATCTGGCACTTGGAAATTTGAGATACATGGTGTACCCTCTCTTGAAACCTGCATGTAATTATATGAAGAAAAAAGAGAACAAATATTTTGGGGGACCTGGGATTCGAACCCAGGTCCCAAAGCTTCCAAGCCAACGCACCAACCACTACACCACTTGCACGTTTTTGATATTATAACAACAAGCAATTATTATATTAAGAATTTAATCAATATGCTGAAAAAGAAAAATAACGCGCGTGTTTTCAAACTACCCAATGGCATGCTAACACCTCATCATCTTCTTCCTTCGTTCTGCATAAAAACACATTAGATAGCGGGGGTTTTAAACCCCCACAAACTACAATAAGGAAAAATAGCGATTAGCACTGTGGTTCACATAAATATTTCGCGAGGGTTCAATTGTGTTCGTCTGGTTCTCACGAATTCAGTCATATGCCTTAGGAGTCCTAATTTTGTCTGGATTGCAAAGCCCCAATTCAAAGCTTATGAACCCTGAAAATTCAACTATGGCATCTTGCGATTCAGTGCATTATAATTCAATTCAGTTATACCATTAGCTTCGTATGGTCCCTATCAACACAAACCAATCACAAAAATATGTTAAATATGCATGAATCAAGATATACGATTATGGATCAAAAAGCCAAACCGTGAAACTGTCTAGGGCGATTCTTTGAGCTTTAAGGCTTGAATTTGATTGACACACGTTCCTGGGAACTCCTGCAAGGTGTTAGAATCAACAAATTGCCTTGTATTGGCCTGGAATGTAAAAATCAGTTTTGCAATTTTCTTGGAATTTTTCAATATGCTATGGCCTTTTTCCTGCAGCTTTCTCACGTGTATGAGATTAGGATTTGCTTGCATATATATAGAGGAAACGAATTAGGTCAAGAACTGGGCAAAAATCCACTGAATTGATGATTGAATCTTTGATTGGAAATCAAATATTTTTGAATCTTCATGATTGAACAAAGTTGCCAATTTTGGATTTTTTGTATCTTTGACTTTGAGCACGAAATTTCCAGCATATCTTGACCACATTTGCTTCACAAATTGATTGAAAAAATCAAATCTTGTATTTTCCTACAATTTAAATTAATTAAATGAATTAATATTAATTAAAAATCCAATTAATCAATAAAAATAAGAAAATAAATTCAATTAAGCTTGATGGGTCGTGCATAGGCCATGGATGAAGTTTCAACAAGAAATTTGAGGCCCATTAGCAAAAACAAGATGTTTTGAGCAAAGTTGACTTTTGCAAATTCATGAAAATTTCCCAACTTCTCCAATGCATATCTTGCTCAATTTTGATCATATGATCATGTTCTTGGACATTTTGGAAAGTTCTTGAAGTCCTCTAACCAATGCCTTTGGTCCCATGTCATTTGTATTTACCAATCTCAAGTTATGGCCTTTGACTTAAAGTGTACATTTGTTGACTTTTGAATTTGACCTATAATATAAAAATTGGTAACTCCTTGTGAGTGCATTTCTTGGACTTGGAGTGTGAAGATGGATTGTAGGAAATTACATCCCCTTCAAAATGAGCATTGGATGGGATTTTTCTGACAAACCATGAAAAAGTTATGCCTTGGTCAAGAAACAATTGACTTTTCTGCTGTCCAAAAATAGTAACTTTTGCATCTTGATGATTTTTGAGCTATCCTTGTGGAATCATGATCAAGACTTGATCAAATGATGATTGTGGACTCAAAATAAGATGTTGACCAAAAATTCCAACTTTTGACTGCAAAATGACCATTTTGCTCTTGCAGTTGACTGTAGATCAAATGGGGCTTTTGACTATGCAAATTGGCACTATGAGTCTTGAGGCTTGGCATGTAGATGCTTGAGGATGCATATAGGCCTTGAGACTTGGTTGAACCATTGAAAACCCCAGATTCCTTGAAAGAACCAAAACCCTAATTTCAGCTGTCTTAGGAGATGGTTTGACTGTACAACCCTTAAGCAATCTTGAACCATTTGAAGATGATTCTTGACAAACCTTGAAGAATATGGGAGGGAAAATTTTGGGGTACAACAGTTGCCCCTGTTCAATCTTCTTAAACCTGAGGATGTAGATTGGCGTTCGAGCCTTTCGTGATCCGAAGGTGGAAGATGATTGAACACTAAAGTGCCCAGAAATTTGCACTCGCATAGCGTAGTATCAACAATGGGTTTACAGATGCCATTTGGAAAGATGATGGATAGGAGGATGGGCTTATAGATGCCATCTGGAGATTGTTGGTAGGTAGTTTTGTCTTCGTTGACGGGTTGTCTTCATTGACGGGTTGTCTTCATTGACGGGTTGTCTCTATTGACGGGTGTTGTCTCTATTGACAGGTGTTGTCGCTATTGACAGGTTTCAGAATAATCTTTAGGAATCGATTTAACTGGTTTTGTCTCCATTGACTGGCTTCAGAAAAATCGTTAGGAATCGATTTAACTGGTTTTGTCTCCATTGACTGGCTCTGCCTCAGAAAAATCTTTAGGAATCGATTTAACTGACTTTGTGTCCATTGACTTGCTTTGCCTCAGAAAAATCTTTAGGAATCGATTTAACTGACTTTGTCTCCATTGACTGGCTTTGCCTCAGAAAAATCTTTAGGAATCGATTTAACTGACTTTGTCTCCATTGACTGGCTTTGCCTCAGAAAAATCTTTAGGAATCGATTTAACTGACTTTGTCTCCATTGACTGGCTTGTCTCTTTTGACTGGATTTGTCTCCTTTGACTGGATTTGTCTCCTTTGACTGAATTTGTCTCCTTTGACTGAATTTGTCTCCTTTGACTGAATTTGTCTCCTTTGACATAGTTGAGAATTTGACTGCATCTTTCCTGAAAGATAAAGGTCATTCATATGCAATGCATGATATGGATCAAGCAATGATGTTCTCATCATAAATGAGATTGTATGATATGATTGCGTATGCGCATGTATCATGATGTATGAAGATGTGATGTTTTAGCTGGGGAAAATAAATCCCGGAGCTGCTGGAGAATGATGTTGCATTCTTCGTTTCCACTGGGGATGATGAACGAAGATGATTGCGTGAATAAACCTGTAGGAGAAGATGACTCCGTTGGGGAATAAACTTGAGGAAGAGATTACTCTGCGGGGAATTACTCTGTGGGGAATAAACTTGAGGAAGAGATTAGTCTGCGGGGAATTACTCTGTGAGGAAGAGATGTTCTGCTGAGATTTTAATGATAACTCCGCTGGGGATTCCGCTGATAAGCTCCGTTGGGGATCTTGATGATGAACTCCGCTGGGGATAGAAAGAACTTTGCTGGGGATGATCTTTCAGTTGCAACTTGCTGAGGATAACCCAATTAGACTTTTGTGGGGATAATCTTCTGAATATGGCTGGGGAGAGATATTTGTACTCTACAGGGGACAAGCTTCCAGAATCTACTGGGTAAGCTGATCCAACTCTGGCGGGGAAGCTTTTTTGGACCGTGCTGGGAAATGGCTCCACTGGGGGTATCTTGTATTCTGCCGGGGAACATTCTTATACTCTGCTGAGGAATATTAAGAACGCCGGGGATGCTTGCTGAGGAATATCTTTATACTCCGCTGGGGAATATTAAGATCTACTGGGGATACCCAACTTTTTCAGGACTGATGGTAGACCAACTCTGCTTGGGGAGAGTATTGCTGATTTGTACATAGCTGCAAGTCTCAGTGGGGAGAGTCACCATTATTGTCTTAACCTGCGGGGAGTGAAGGTATCCTGGTTACATTCTTCAGCCGAACCTACCTTGGTACCTTGGTGGACAGAGCAACTAGATCGCTTAGACAATTCTTATTGCCCCTACTTCCGATGTCACTCGTAATTAATCCTTTGTTTCGCATGCAAATATTTATGATTAGCAATTAATGTCAAATGCATATATCAAAAATGAACATTGGACGTTCTTTGCAAAACAAAACAGATAAAGGAAAAACAATTTGCAATTTGTCTGAAAAATTGAACTTGTATTGATTTTGAAGTTTGCCTGTAAATAGGTGTTTTGTTTACAAGAGGCTGACGTCCTAGTAAGAGAACACCGCCGAACAGATAGAATTTGTAAAAAGGAAACAAAACAGCTATGTGAAAAAATCCCACTGGGTTCCAACTCTGTTATCTCCTTTATGTCTTCAAGCATCTCATCACATTGCTGCTTAGTTGAAGATGAATCTGATTGATTGGTGCCGTCCGAGCCTGATAGTTGATACCAAAGTCCGGATGCGAGGTGATCCAATGAGACATAGTTTTACACTTATCCCTAATTTTTGCCTGGACCGCCCTTTCGGGTTTTCAGTCCACCGGGATACCCATTTTTGCCCCAGCCGCCTTTTCAGGTTTTCGACTTGCCGGGTGTACAGATTTTTTTTTATTTTCATCCCTTATTTTTGCCCGAACCCTTTTGGTTCGCCGGGAAGCCCTTATTTTTGCCTAGGCCAGTCGACCTAGTGGGTCTTTAATCATGCGTAGTATCTTTTTACTATGTCTGCATTGGCGGGGTGAGGAAGGTCGTCACCATCCATGGTGGTTAGAATCATCGCTCCTCCTGAGAAGATATTCTTAACCACAAATGGCCCTTCGTACGTAGGGGTCCATTTGCCCCTGAGATCACTTTGAGGTAAAATGATGCGCTTGATTACCAGGTCTCCGACTTGATACTCTTGTCGTCTGTCTTTCTTGTTAAATGCCTTGATCATCCGTTTTTGGTACGTATGACCATGACAAATAACAGTGAGTCTCTTTTCGTCGATTAGGTTTAGTTGATCAAGTCGGGTCTGGATCCAGTCGTCTTCGCTCAAACCTGCATCCTTCATGATCCGGAGAGAGGGTATCTGAACTTCGATGGGTAATACTGCCTCCATGACATATACCAAGGAGTAGGGTGTTGCCCCTGTTGACGTCCGTGCTAAGGTACGGTACCCATGAAGAGCAAACGGTAACATCTCGTGCCAATCTTTGTAGGTCACTGTCATCTTCTGCACAATCTTCTTGATGTTCTTATTAGCTGCTTCTACAGCCCCATTCATCTTCGGCCGGTAGGGAGAGGAGTTATGGTGCTGTATCTTGAATTGCTCGCAGAGCTCAGTGATCATCTTGTTGTTAAGATTGGTACCATTATCTGTAATGATCCTCTCTGGTACACCGTATCGACAAATCAGGTTGTGTCGAATGAACCGTGCCACGACGTTCTTGGTTACGGTAGCAAAGGAAGCTGCTTCAACCCACTTTGTAAAGTAATCAATTGCTACCAGGATGAAGCGATGCCCGTTGGATGCTGTAGGTCTGATTTCGCCGATCATATCGATGCCCCACATTGCAAAAGGCCAAGGTGCTGTCAAGTCGTTCAAAGGAACTGGAGGAATGTGCATCTTATCAGCATAGATCTGGCATTTGTGACATGTCCGAGAATGTTGGTAACAGTCGGCTTCCATTGTGGACCAGTTATCCTACCCGAAGGATTTTCTTTGCCATGGTATATCCACTAGAATGCGTTTCGAAGGTACCTTCATGCAGCTCTGCCATGATCCTTTCTGCTTCAGTCTTATCCACACAACGCAGTAAGGTTGAATCATGGTTTCGTTTGTAGAGAATGTTATTGCTGAGGAAGAACTTTGCCGCGAACCTTCTCAGAAACTTCTTGTCATTAACAGATGCACCCTCAGGGTATTCCTGAGCTTCAAGGTACCTCTTTACTTCATGATACCAAGGTTTTTCCGTTACCTCTTCGGTCTCAAGATCACAGCAATGTGCAGGTTCATCCAATTTCCAAATAATGATCCGGGGAGCCTCGTTGTCCCATTTGACTTTGAACATAGAAGACATCGTAGCTAGCGCGCCCGCCAACTGATTCTCCTCTCTTGGGAAGTGTTCAAAGGTTATCTCCTCGAAATGGGGAATCAACGTCAACACATACTCCTTGTAGGGAATAAGATTTGGGTGTTTCGTATCCCATTCTCTTTTGATCTGACTGATCACGAGAGCAGAATCTCCGAAGACACTCAGAAACTTGATCCTTAAGTCAATTGCAGCTCGAAGACCCATGATGCAGGCTTCATACTCCGCCATGTTGTTGGTGCAGTTGAAACATAGTCGGGCGGTCAGTGGAGTATGAGTGCCTTTAGGAGATATGATCACAGCGCCAATGCCATTACCCAAAGCGTTTGAGGCTCCATCAAAGTGCATAGACCATCAGGATCCTTCATCAGGTCCTTCATCCGGTCCAGGTACTTCACAATCCGTCACTACCATGATATTCTCGTCTGGAAATTCAAAGTTCATAGATTGGTAGTCATCCACTGCCTGGTGTGCCAAATGGTCTGCCAGCACACTTCCCTTGATTGCTTTTTGAGTCGTGTACTGGATTTCATATTCAGTCAAGATCATCTGTCATCTTGCTATTCTTCCGGACAAGGCGGGCTTTTCGAAGATATACTTGATTGGATCCATTTTTGAAATCAACAGAGTAGTGTGAGTCAACATATACTGTCTCAGCCGGCGAGCAGCCCATACCAAAGCGCAACAAGTTTTCTCGAGTAGTGAGTATCGGGTCTCACAGTCGGTAAACTTTTTGCTAAGGTAATAAATAACATGCTCTTTTCGGCCAGACTCGTCATGCTGACCTATCACACATCCCATTGAGTTGTCCAGCACTGTCAAGTATAAAATTAGAGGTCTCCCTTCAACTGGTGGCATAAGAATGGGTGGCTCTTGGAGATACTCTTTGATTCTTTCGAAAGAGGCCTGAAATTCATCGTTCCAACGTACTACTTGATCTTTCTTCAGTAGCTTGAAGATTGGCTCACAAGTAGCAGTTAAGTGTGAGATGAATCGGGCATTGTAATTCAGCCGTCCTAGAAAGCCTCTGACTTCTTTCTCTGTCTCGGGAATTGGCATCTCTTGTATGGCTTTCACTTTGGCAGGGTCCACTTGAATACCTTTGTCGCTTACGACGAAGCCTAGTAGTTTTCCGGATCTCACCCCGAAGGTGCACTTGTTCGGGTTTAATCTCAGCTTGTACAACTTCAACCGGTCAAACAACTTCTGTAGATGGTCAAGGTGTTCTTCCTCAGTTTGGGACCTTGCAATCATATCATCGACATATACTTCGATCTCATGATGGATCATATCATGAAACAGAGCAACCATGGCACGTTGGTATGTTGCCCCAACATTTTTCAACCCAAAAGGCATGACCTTGTAGCAAAAGGTGCCCCACTGAGTAACAAAGGTGGTCTTCTCCATGTCTTCGGGAGCCATCTTTATCTGATTATAGTAGGAGAAACCGTCCATGAAAGAGAATACCTTATGCTGAGCAGTGTTGTCAACCAGAACATCAATGTGAGGCAGAGGGAAGTCATCCTTAGGGCTCGCCCTATTCAAATCCCTGTAGTCAACACACATTCTGACCTTACCATCTTTCTTTGGCACCGGCACCATATTGGCAACCCACTGAGGGTAAGAAGTCACTGCTAGAAACCCGGCGTCAAATTGTTTCATAACCTCAGCTTTGATTTTCTCGAACATCTCTGGACGCATACGACGGACCTTCTATTTTACCAGAGGGAATTCTTCCTTGGTAGGCAGGTGATGCACCACAATGTCGATATCCAACCCAGGCATATCTTCATAAGACCAGGCAAAGATTTCCATGTAGTCATGCAGCATCTGAATCAACCGTTGTTTCACACTAAGCTCCAGATTTGCACCAATTTTGACTTCCTTCCTGTCTGTCTCAGTACCAAGATTTACCGTTTCCACTAACTCTTCATGTGGCTGAATGGCCCTCTCTTCCTGGAGTAGCAGTCTTGCAAGCTCACCAGGCACTTCGCAATCATCTTCACCTTCGTCTTCGGCTAAGTTGATCGGATTTTTGAAGTCATAACTGGTAGTAGCAGAGTCGTTACCAGTGAGATCCAGAGTGGATTGGGACCTGTATATGTGAGTGTGTGTAAATAGCTATTTTTCAATATATAATAAAGAAAGACAAGGAGCGCAAGATTTGAAATGCAAAAAACGTCCAATGCTTTTATTAATGATATATGAAAATGACACACAAAAGCCCTCACAAATGAAGCCACGGTGTCCCGGGTAAGACACCGGGCCATAAAGTTTCACAATATTGTCTGCTACAAATTCAAAACAAAGGAGTTCATTACTGAGTCACAAAAGTAATAGGGACGAAGTCTTTCGCTGTCCAGTTGCTTGGTCCATCGTCAGTCGTAGGGTAGATCCAGCTGTCGAATTCAGATTCCTCCACGTCATCATCATCCCTAATAGCATTTACTCCATGCTTGGGCATAGGGGCTGTTACAACATTAGGCCTCTCGGGCGCCTCGAACTCAACCTCCTTTGCATCGATTATGTCTTAAACCTTATTCCTCAAAGTCCAGTAATCATCCGTATCATGCCCCCGACTGTCAGAGTGATAAGCGCAGCGGGCGTTAGGATTGTACTTTGGGGATGTAGTGTTGGGATTCTTTGGGGATTCGCTTAGAGTTACCAAATTGGTTGTCAATAACTGTGGCAATATCTGGGACAAGGTCATGCTGAGACGAGTGAACTGCCTTCTAGGTCTCTTACCCCTTTGTTGGTTATGATGCTGAGGAGCAGCAGCAGGTTTTGAAATAACCACCGCGTTGACAGCTTGGCGGTGCTCAGATCTGTTTGGTCTCCTTGGACCATAGACAACACTAGATTCCTTCTTAAAGGGCTTCTTTTCAGTACTCGAGGAGGCTCCTTTATGTATCTTCCCAGAATTGATACCAGCTTCAATTCTCTCACCAGTCAAGATAAGGTCTGTAAACCCGGCTGAAGAATTTCCAATCAAATGGTTGAAGAATGGACCAGACAGGGTCCCCAAGAACATATCCACCAGCTCACGATCAGTTAAAGGTGGCTGCACCCTTCCAGCAAGGTCTCTCCACTTTTAAGCATACTCTTTAAATCCTTCACCCGTCCCTAGTGACATACCCTAGAGTTGGGTACGCGTAGGAGCGAGGTCGGAATTATACTGATACTGCTTATAGAACGCAGTAGCCAAATCCTCCCAGTTACGAATACTGGCTCCATCCAGCTGATAGAACCATTCGAGTTGAGTCCCTGAAAGACTATCCTGGAAGAAATGGATCCACAAATTCTTGTCAGTAGTGTAAGGTTGGATCTTCCTTACATACGATCGGAGGTGCATCTTTGGGCAGGAGGCTCCGTCGTATTTGGCAAAAGCAGGTGCCTTGAACTTATGGGGAATCACCACCCCAGAGGATAAGCCTAGGTCTCCAAAGTCTAACCTGGGCACATTCTGTATCTCCATAGCACTTAAGCGGTCCTCCAATTGTTTATACCTATCCTCATCAGGAGGATACTATTCTTCATCATAATCCGTCTCATTGTCGGAGACCACGGGACTAGGAACCCTTCTCTCTTGTGGGCTGTCTTTCCCCACAGATGAGGTAGTCAGCTCAGCCTCATTCTGCAGTCCATTGCCAAATCTGCATCCGGTGTTGAACAAGACGGTCCTCTTCTTCTTCTTCTTCCTCTCCTTTAGAATCACAGTCTTCAAATCCTGTTGACCCTGGGCTAAGCTCATAACTAACTCTTGGAACTGGGCATTCTGGGCCTGGAGGGCCTTGATAGCTTATTCAGTGGAAGGTTCAGAAGACATGATGATTGCTGAAATAAACAGCGAAGAAGATAAGTGACCTGTAAAAAGGGTACCTGTTATGCATATGATGAAATGAATGCGTATGATTTATGTTTTCAAAGACAATCGGGATTCAACTTTGTAGACAACAAGGAAACACACTTTATTAGATTTAACTTCGGAATTCAAATTGTTCAACAAATTGCCCTTAGGCGTTACAAGAATGAAAATTGAAAAGTAAACAAAAGCTGTAAAAGAAACATCCAAGGCCCCTCAATGCTCCCATGGCCTCTTCTTCTCGGTGCGGATATAGTCATTCAGGATCCGCTCGTTCTCCAATTGCTTCGTCAGCTTTTGGATCTTTTTTTCTTGTTCATTGAACCTTTCCCGATAAGAATCTCGTTCTTCCTGCAGTTGCGCTCAAGACCTCTTTAGTGTACCAATATCAGTGGGTATCTGAGGATGGATAACAGTTGGAGGAACCCCGTCTTTATCAGCAACTTCAAGAGTAATAGGCCTGACAGCTTCGTATGGCATACCTAACTTCTGAGCACGGATGCGGACCCATCTGAAATATGACTCCATTGGCAGAGAAGTTTTTGGCCCCAACTCATGTGGGTCAGCTTTGTGAACTCTATCCCAAGCCTTGATGAATCTACGACGCAGCTCATCGCTATCTACCTGAAAATCAAAGACGATATGAGGTATCAACATCTCATGAGGCCCTTCTCTTCTGGATCTTCCAAACTGACGGAGAGCTAGGCATGGGTTATAAGAGATTCCACCACGGGTTCCAATCAATGGAACATTAGGATACTCTCCACAACAATCAATGACAGCCACCTCATCTAAGCCTCTGAGAGTCCAAGTAATGTCTTTATCAGTAAGAGACATTATCCTATGAGCCCAGCCCCTTCCTTCTTTGTTCTTCAGTACAGATTTAGGGAGGTGCGAAATAAACCACCTCGCCAATAAAGGAGCACAACACCACAAAGTTCCCCGTCTTCGAGCAGTACGAGCATAGAGATGTTGCAGGATATCACCCAAGAGAGTGGGTACAGGGTTGCGAGAGATGAAGATCCTTATGGCGTTGACATTAATAAAGGTATCGAGATTTGGAAACAATACTAGACCATAGATTAAGAGAGCCAGAATGTCTTTGTACGCCCTGAAGTCTAAGTCATTCCAGAAACTATTAGCTTTGCCTACCAGAAACTTAGCCCAAAAAGCCCTTAACTCCACTTCTAGTCTCCCAGTTAGCCATTACCTCTTCTTTGGTCAAGGGAAGGGCTGCAACAATCTCTTCAGGCCTAAGAGTCTTTTCCCAACCAGTGAATGGAGTCTGCTCCAAAACAGGGATACCAAGTAAATCAGAGAATTCTTCCAGGGTAGGGACCAGCTGGAAGTCTTGAAAAGTGAAGCAATGGTATAGGGGATCATAAAACTGGACCAGGACACTCATCAGTTGTTGGTCCCACTTTGAAGTGACTAAACCGAGAAGAGAACCATGTTTCCTGATGAAGGAAGCAGTGTTTGGAATCCTGTCAACCAATTCTGTAAGCAAAGCTGGTGGTTGAACAAAGTTGAGTCGGATAGTGTTCCTTCGCATGGGCATCATGATGTCCTACAAAACAGAGCAAAGATGAAACCCTCTTGTCTTTGAAATGGGTTAGTCCTTATGCAGGATACATGCAATGTTATGATGTTATGATAAAGGCACACCACAAGTATTCACAAAAGGAAAACATGGTAAAGGCACACAAGTCACACAAGACAGCCCTTAGAGTTCAGGCCAGCATGAAGTTTAGGTACTACCCTCTTTCAGTTTCAGTTGGTTAAGACTTGTCCTAAAAATAGTAACCGGGTTCTAGAGGATCTCAATATCACTGACTACCCTCAATCGGTCATAACTCCAGCTTAGCAACCTTTTCTTGCGGCCGGAACCATCGCGAGAGTTTAGCCTCAATGAGTGTAGCATACTGCTACTGTTCTATGGCCAAGTTGGTCAATTTAAGGTTCTAAGGTCAGTTGGTGCTTAATGACTCCTCAGAAGACCCATATTCTCCTCGTTCCAACACAAGGGATGTCGGTACAGACCAAGGTGTCACACCAACGTAGCTACTGCTTCACCCGTGTCGGTCTACGCCGGACAGGTCCCTCACAGTTTATTGCTACTTACCTAAAGGGTATTCCCCAGATCCGGGTTAGGATCTATGAAACTCCAATACAAGCCCACAAAATTAAAGCATACAAGGCATACAATTGAAAACATAGAATTATCTAATCCTAAGGTACACCTCACTTATTAAGTCCCTAGCAGAGTCGCCAGTTCTGTGATCGGTGGAAATAGAACTGACTGTTTTGAAATGCTAGTTCGCGAAATGTCGCGGTAAGCAAGAGACGCCACCGTCTTTTATTTTCTCCAACAAGGAAAGGACAAAAGCACAGCAAAATTCCTTTTCGAGATGTTTCTCGGTTCGGGAGGTAGATTATAGAAAGGGAAGGTGTTAGCACCCTTTCTATCCGTGGTTATCCACGGGCTCTTAGGTACTTGCTCATTATGTTTTCAAAATGTTTTGCTTTTCTTGTGTTTGTGGGTTTTGAAAAAAGTTCGTTTGAAAACTTCGATTTAACTCTTGTATCTGTCCTCAAGAGTGTATGAAGTGTTGTTTGGAAACTTTTATTTGAAAAGTGTAGGTGCGAAAAGTTGTTTTTGTTTTGAAAGAGCAAGTATCTAAGAGCCTCTACCTACTCAAAAGAAATTAAGCTGTGTAAATGTCCTTTAGACAGTACTATCCCACTATTGAGAAGTAGGTAGCACCATCGTTGGAGTTTTTCGGGTCAATTTGATTTTAGGGACATGTGGTCACTAAAGCAATAGTAGGACGCCTTAGCGGTAACCCTAATGCCTTAGATCCTTTTTATCTGAGGCAACTGTTTCGAGGCAACTTGGATCTTTAGACAGGAGGGCGACCTCTAAAACACCCTATACTTGATAACCACGTCGAGGCAACCAAGTGAGGCGTACCCTAAGAGTGGCATGTGCGAGTGTGTCAGGATTCAGTTAAATTATCTTTGCACATGTTATGGTGAGCTACGTTTTGATTTTAATTTTCAGATAAGTCTTGTCATGCATATCCTAGTTAACATACATCTAACAATTAAAGGTTGCGGAAAATAAATCTACGCTATTACAAGGCGTCGGGTATTTACATTGCCAAAAACAACCCTTGAAAAGTAAATTGCGAAAAATTAAAGGAAAGCGATAAAAAGGTCTTAATTAAAGCTATTACATCCTCGGAACAAATACATAATATGGATCAAGAATAATATGCGCGAAAGAAATTGAATCGGAGAAGTCTTAGGGTTTTGACCCTTTTTTGAGAAAGAAAGAAATTTTTGTCCTTTTTGTATTTAATTAAATTAAACCTAAAACTAATTAATTAATAAAAAGAAATATTTTTTGGTTTTTAATGTCTCAAGGAAGTAAATAAAAATAGTCAAAAGTTAGTGAAAACCCTAATTCTAATTTATTTTATTTATTGCAAAAAATATTGAAATTAACCTAATTAAAAAAAGACTAAATTAATTTGTTAGTATTTATTTACAAAAATAATAAAGGGTGAAATTAATAAATAATAATAATAAAAAATATTATTTTTAGTTTTCTGATTTTATTATGAAAAAAATTAATTGAGTTAATTAAGTAATAATAATAATAATAATAATTAATCAAAGAAATAAAAAGGAAAAGAAAAAAAAAAGAAAAGAAGTAAACTTGTGGAGGTGATGGCCCAAATCATGAGGTATCTTTGCCAATTTGAAGCCCAATAGCATTCCAGCCTGTTTGACTTTCTGGCTTATCTACGCGTTTGTTGACTGAGCGTATGGTGGTCCTTCAATTTTGGCCATTGGATCTAAGCTTAGTGACATCTGGCACTTGGAAATTTGAGATACATGGTGTACCCTCTCTTGAAACCTGCATGTAACTATATGAAGAAAAAAGAGAACAAATATTTTGGGGGACCTGGGATTCGAACCCAGGTCCCAAAGCTTCCAAGCCAACGCACCAACCACTACACCACTTGCACGCTTTTGATATTATAACAACAAGCAATTATTATATTAAGAATTTAATCAATATGCTGAAAAAGAAAAATAACGCGCGTGTTTTCAAACTACCCAATGGCATGCTAACACCTCATCATCTTCTTCCTTTGTTCTGCATAAAAACACATTAGATAGCGGGGGTTTTTAACCCCCACAAACTACAATAAGGAAAAATAGCGATTAGCATTGTGGTTCACATAAATATTTCGCGAGGGTTCAATTGTGTTCGTCTGGTTCTCACGAATTCAGTCATATGCCTTAGGAGTCCTAATTTTGTCTGGATTGCAAAGCCCCAATTCAAAACTTATGAACCCTAAAAATTCAACTATGGCATCTTGTGATTCAGTGCATTATAATTCAATTCAGTTATACCATTAGCTTCGTATGGTCCCTATCAACACAAACCAATCACAAAAATATGTTAAATATGCATGAATCAAGATATACGATTATGGATCAAAAAGCCAAACCGTGAAACTGTCTAGGGCGATTCTTTGAGCTTTAAGGCTTGAATTTGATTGACACACGTTCCTGGGAACTTCTGCAAGGTGTTAGAATCAACAAATTGCCTTGTATTGGCCTGGAATGTAAAAATCAGTTTTGCAATTTTCTTGGAATTTTTCAATATGCTATGGCCTTTTTCCTGTAGCTTTCTCACGTGTATGAGATTAGGATTTGCTTGCATATATATAGAGGAAACGAATTAGGTCAAGAACTGGGCAAAAATCCATTGAATTGATGATTGAATCTTTGATTGGAAATCAAATATTTTTGAATCTTCATGATTGAACAAAGTTGCCAATTTTGGATTTTTTGTATCTTTGACTTTGAGCACGAAATTGCCAGCATATCTTGACCACATTTGCTTCAAAAATTGATTGAAAAAATCAAATCTTGTATTTTCCTACAATTTAAATTAATTAAATGAATTAATATTAATTAAAAATCCAATTAATCAATAAAAATAAGAAAATAAATTCAATTAAGCTTGATGGGTCGTGCATAGGCCATGGATGAAGTTTCAACAAGAAATTTGAGGCCCATTAGCAAAAACAAGATGTTTTGAGCAAAGTTGACTTTTGCAAATTCATGAAAATTTCCCAACTTCTCCAATGCATATCTTGCTCAATTTTGATCATATGACCATGTTCTTGGACATTTTGGAAAGGTCTTGAAGTCCTCTAACCAATGCCCTTGGTCCCATGTCATTTGGATTTACCAATCTCAAGTTATGGCCTTTGACTTAAAGTGTACATTTGTTGACTTTTGAATTTGACCTATAATGTAAAAATTGGTAACTCCTTGTGAGTGCATTTCTTGGACTTGGAGTGTGAATATGGATTGTAGGAAATTACATCCCCTTCAAAATGAGCATTGGATGGGATTTTTCTGACAAACCATGAAAAGGTTATGCCTTGGTCAAGATACAGTTGACTTTTATGCTGTCCAAAAATAGTAACTTTTGCATCTTGATGATTTTTGAGCTATCCTTGTGGAATCATGATCAAGACTTGATCAAATGATGATTGTGGACTCAAAATAAGATGTTGACCAAAAATTATGACTTTTGACTGCAAAATGACCATTTTGCCCTTGCAGTTGACTGTAGATCAAATGGGGCTTTTGACTGTGCAAATTGGCACTATGAGTCTTGAGGCTTGGCATGTAGATGCTTGAGGATGCATATAGGCCTATGAGACTTGGTTGAACCATTGAAAACCCCAGATTCCTTGAAAGAACCAAAACCCTAATTTCAGCTGTCTTAGGAGATGGTTTGACTGTACAACCCTTAAGCAATCTTGAACCATTTGAAGATGATTCTTGACAAACCTTGAAGAATATGGGAGGGCAAATTTTGGGGTACAACACTATGATTGTTGATGCATAGGGGAGGTCCTCCGGCGTGATCACGACGAATAGCCCTTTGAGCCCCTAAAGTGAAACCCAAGCCAAACTTATTAGATTTGTATGGAATGTCAGAGAGCTGGCCCCAAATGGTACACCCACCTTCTTCAATGTATTCCTTGGCATCCTTGAGTGAAGCCATCTTCAATGGAGGTCTGGTGATCTTTGGAATACTGGTAATAGTCTCAGTTACAGCCATGGTCTGAGGCACCTCTTCAAAACTCTTTCAAGGAGTCTCGATGAACTTGTCGTCTATTTCCACATATCTGAAAGAGTTCAGGTGGCTTACCATGTACTCCTCCTCACCATGCACTATGAAAATCTTTCCATTCACTGGGTACTTCAACATCTGATGCAGAGTAGAAGTAACATCTCCAGCTCCATGGATCCAAGGGCGACCCAACAGACAAGAATAATATGGTCTGATATCTATCACGTAGAAGGTGGATTCAGAGGTTTGGAAACCAACTTTGATAGATATATCCACCTCCCCATGCACCACTCTTTTTGAACCATCGAAAGCCCTCACCATAATGTTTGTGGGCTTCAAAGTCAAACCTTCACAGTCTAATCTGTCAAGAGCCTTCTTGGGCAGAACATTCAGCGATGAACCGATATCCACTAGAACATGGCCCAAAGTAGTGCCCCTGCACTCGATGGAGACATGCAGCGCATCGTTGTGTTTTCTTCCCCTGGGTGTCAAGTCAACATCAGAAAAACCCAATCCATTACCAGCAGTCAAACTAGCCACACAATCTTCAAATTGGTCAGCGGAGGTTTCTTGTGGCACATGAGCAGTTTTGAGGAATTTCACCAAAGCCTTTGCATGGGCTTCAGAGCACAACAATAGGGCCAGCATTGAGATTTTGGAAGGAGTCTGCCCCAGTTGTTCAACCACATTATAGTCTCTCTTTTTAATGATCTTTAAGATTTCTTCCATTTTTCTTCTTGGAAGCCTCTGGAATGGATGTTGAACGCGCCTTCGTCTGGACAGGCTCAACCAATATGTCTTTGCCACGAGTCTTGGGTGACTCGGTGGCAGGGGTGGCAATAGGAGTAATCACGGAGTTGTAGTGGTAGTATTAGCAAGAACAGCAGTAGGAATGATCACAGGAATAATGACGATTTTAGGAGGAGAAATCTCGGGTGAGAATACTCTTCCGCTTCTTGTTATTTTACTAGTCCCAACGATATTACCGATGTTTGGATCGGCATTTCCAAAAACTTCGTCTTCAGCAGCCAACAGGTCTTGCTTGACGCCATGGTAATAGACGCCAGCCCCATAATTCCAGGGAACAACTTTCTCTGAGGAATATGGTATTGGCCCTGGCATAATGATGATTAGGGGAGCTGACTTTGGAGCAGATGTAATCCAGACGGGTCTTTTGGTGGAGACCCTGGGAGGATTGGTGGAAATGGTTATAATCGAAACATCTTTACATGAAACGGTTGTGATGGGAGTCTTCTCAAATAGAATTTCTTTATCATCTATTAGGTGCTGAACACCTGCTTTCAACAAATAGCAACCAGTCAGTAGAGATAAACATAAGTGGCAATATTCATCACAACCCGGAAATAAACCGGCTTGCAACAGATTCCACTTAATAGTCATGAGAGGAGTAACAAGTTCCTCAACAGAAGTAACAAATGTATCATCGTCAACAACATTAACACCACGGTCGTGCTTGGGCATGGGAGCAGTTATAACATTGGGAATCTCAGGAGCATCGAATTCAATCTCCTTTACCTCGATCAGATCCTTCACCTTGTTCTTCAAAGCCCAACAATCGTTTGTGTCATGCCCTGGAGTCTCAGAATGGTAGGCGCATCGAGAATTTAGATTATAGTAGGGAGAGGCATTGTTGGGATTCTTGGGAGCTTCCCTCAAAGTTACCAGATTGGATTTTAATAAGTGTGGTAATACTTGAGACAAAGTCATATTTATCAGGGTAAACTGTCTCATAGGCCTCTCTGCTTTGGGCTGATCATTCCGCTGTTGGGTAGCTGCAGGCTTGGATATCATTACAGCCCCTACCGTTGGACGACGTTCAATTCTGCCCTGATTTCTTTAACTATAAACAACACTGACCTCTTTCTTTCCCATAAAAGGTCTCTTTCCTGCACTTGAAGAGGCCTTCTTTTGAATCTTGCCACTTCTAATACTAGCTTCCACTCTTTCTCTAGTTAGGATCAGCTAAGTAAAACCAGCTGAGGAGCTTCCAATCAGATGGTTGAAAAACGGGCCAGATAGAGTACCCAAAAACATATCCACCAACTCCCTATCAGACAGATGGGGTTGGACTCTCCCTGCTAGGTCTCTCCACTTCTGAGCATAGTCTTTAAAACCCTCGCTCGAACCCATAAACATACTTTAGAGTTGTGTACGGGTGGGAGCAAGGTATGCATTATACTGATACTGCTTGTAGAAGGCAGCAACCAGGTCTTCCCAATTACGAATATTGGTCCCCTCTAGCTGATAGAACCACTCTAGTTGAGTCCTAGATAGACTGTCTTGGAAGAAGTGGACCCATAAATCCCTGTCAGTAGTGTGGGGCTGAATCTTCCTCACATAAGATCTGAGATGCATCTTGGGACATGAGACCCCATCATATTTAGCAAACACCGGAACCTTGAACTTCTACGGGATGACAACCCCAGAAACCAAGCTCAGCTCCTCAAAATCTAGTCCAGGTACTTTCTGGATTTCTATTGCATTCAGACGATCCTCCAGCTGTTTGTATTTATCATCAGTAGTAGGATACTTCTCTTCATCATAATCAGATTCATCATCAGGTTCCTCCGGGATGAGGTCTTCCTCTCTCGTCTCCCCTTCCTTATTGTCTTCTTCTTTTGATGAAGTCGCTAGTTCAGACGCTCGCTGCACAGGTCCTCTGATTCTTCTTCCTAGATTCACTAACCCAGTTGGCTTCTCTGGCTTCTTCTTTTTATCCTTCAGTATGAGAGCCTTCAGATTTTCTTTCCCTTTAGCTAGAGCCACGATCATTTTCTGGAACTGGGTGTTTTGTTCCTAGAGATCCTTGATGTTTTGTTCAAAATCCATTTCTTTACTTGCTGAAATAAACAACGATGAAGATGAGAAACCTGCTTTGAAACCTGGTTATGCAATGATATGTATGATATATGTATGCAATGATTTCAAGGATTTCTAAGACTTAAATTTGCTTAAATAGAAAGAGAACAAACATTAATTTCATTAAGAGGTTTTAACGATCACAATGATGCCTCTTGGGCTTACAAAGGAAGTAGCAAAACAAAAATAAACTTTCCAAGCAAAAGAAAGACTCAAGCTTCCCACAGGCGCATCCTCTTTGGTGAAATGTAAGCATTTATACTCTTCTCTCCGTGAAGTAACCTGGTGACTCTAAAACCTTCTTCTCACTGGCGTAGAATTGGGTTTTAAAGGTATCTCGTTCTTCTTTGAGTTGGATCCAGGATTTCTATAGCTCCTCGAAATCAATTAGCATGTCAGGATGAAGAACAATGTAAGGAGTGTCTCCCTCAGTAATTGGCTCCATAATCACAGGTAAGACGGCGAGGTAAGGCATCATAATACATTGAGCACGGGATCGCACCCATCTGAGGTAAGGCTCAAGAGGGATGGAATTCTTGTGCCCCAGTGTCTTGCTATCAACTCTATTTACCATGCCCCAAGCTCGAATGAACCTCTTACGATAACCCTGAGCATCATTCTCATAGTCAAAGATGATTCCCTGGACGAGTGCATCATGAGGACCATCCCTTCTAGCATAACCAAACTGTCTTAACGCCAAACAGGGATTATAAGTGATCCCCCCCCTAATGCCTAAGAGAGGGACATTAGGGAATTCCCACAGCAATCAATGATGGTGACATTCTCCAAGGATCGAGAACACCAATGAATATCTGAATGTGTGAGGGACATCAACCTATGAGAGCATCTCATACCCTACTCATTCTTCAAAATTGACCGAGGTAGGTGCGAAATAAACCACCTAGCCAATAGAGGAGTGCAACACAGAAGGGTCCCTCTTCTCTTTAAAGTGCGAGTATGCAGAGAGTGTAGAATATCTCCAAGTAAAGTAGGCACCGGATTATGAGACAAAAAAACCTTGACCGCATTCACAACTATGAGTTGGTCCGGATTAGGAAATAGCACCACCCCATTGATGAGAAGAGCCAACACTTCTTCAAAAGCTTGTAAATCCAGGGTATCCCAAAAATGGTGAGCTTTCTCAAACAGAAACTTAGCTAAAAATCCCTTGATGTCTCTTCTAGTTTCCCAAATTGCCACTACATCTTCCCATTGTATATACAGAGCTTGAGCAATCTCTTCAGGTTTTAGGTCTCTTTCCATACCGTTAAATGGTAACTGATTAAGGATAGTGTGATACGGTGGGAAGAACTGACTGTTTTTTTGAATGCTGGTTTGCATTTTGCGTTTTGTATTCGCAAAATGTCGCGGTAAGCAAGAGTCGCCACCGTCTTTTATTTTATCCAATAAGGAAAGGAAAAAAGCACAGAAAAATTCCTTTTTCGAGATATTTCTCGGGTTCGGGAGGTAGATTATAGAAAGGGAAGGTATTAGCACCCTTTCTATCCGTGGTTATCCACGGGCTCTTAGGTACTTGCTTAATTGTTTTCAAAATTGTTTTCTTTGTGCTTGTGGGTTTGAAAAAGTTTTCTTTGAAACTTCGATTTAACTCTTGCTTCTGTCCTCAAGAGTGTAATGAAGTGTTTTTGAAAACTTTTTTAGAAAAGAAGTGTAAGTTTGAAAAGTTTTTGTTTTGAAAGAGCAAGTATCTAAGAACCATCTACCTACTCGAAAAAGGAATCGTTCTATGCTAATTTCCTTTAGACAATGTTATCCCACTATTGATGAGTAGGTAGCACCGTCGTTGGAGTTTGAGGGTCAATTCAAATGCGGGACATACGGTCACTAAAGCAATGTTAGGACGCCTTAGCGGTAACCCTAATGTCTTAGATCATTTGTTTGAGGCAAAAATATCTGAGGCAACCGTTTCGAGGCAACTATGATCTTTTAGACAAGAGGGCGACCTCTAAAACGACCTATACTCAATGACCGTGTACGAAGGCAACCAAGTGGGGTGTACCCTAAGAGTGTGCATGTGCGAGTGTGTTATTTTCAGTTTATTTTTATCTTTGCACAGGTTAAGGGTGGTCTAATTTGATTTTAAGATTTAAACATTCAGTCTTGTCATGCAAACCCTATTATCAAACATCTAGCAGTTATAATTTGTAGAAATTAAAGGTGCAGAAATTAAATTACAAGGCGTCGGGTATTTACATCGCCAAAAGCAACCCTTTGAAAATAAAATAATGCGATAAAATAAATAAATGTCCTATTTAACTATTACAATCCGTAAGCAGATACATAATTAGATAAAGAAAAATAAAGTGCGACAAGAAATTAAATCGGATCTAAGATTAGGGTTTTGACCCTTTTGAAAGAACAATATTTTTTTGTGTTTTGTTGTTTTTATTTAAGGAAAGAAATTAAATCCTAAATTAAATAACTAAATTAAATTAATAAAATAATTAAATGAAAAATAAATTGTTTTTTGAGTTTTTATTAATTTAAGAAAGAAACTAAAAATAATTAAATGAAATAACCTAATTAATTCTAATTAATTTTAGATATTTACAAAAAATAAATTAAAGTTTCCTAGGATAAAAAAAACCTAAATTAATTAATTAGTATTTATAAAAAAAGAATTCTGAAATTTATTGGGTAAAAATATTTTTTTGATGATTTTTTGATAAAAAGGAAAAATTATGATTGGTTAGTAATTAATAAAAATAAAGAAATTAAATTAAATAAACAAAATAAATAAATAAAAAAAGAGGAGGAGGAATGGGCCTGATTAGGAGGTGTTAGAAGCAATTTTGTAGGCCCAACAATGCTGATCCGTGTGGACTTTTTGGATCTAGTGCAGGCATGTTGACTTGGCCTTTGGTGGACTTCCAACATGGACCACCAGATCTGGCCCTTTGGCCATCTGGCGCTTGGATTGATGAGGAAGTATGGTATGGATCTGGCCTCTGCGCGCATGTGGTAACCTAGAAAATAATAATATTGAGAAAGAGGGGGACCTAGGATTCGAACCCAGGTCCTGAAGGGATATTTATTGCCAAGGTTACCACTAAGCCACGCTGTTTTGTTTGTTATAATAATGCAAGTAATATAATATATATCAAAACAAAAACAATTGCCAACAAATAAAAAAATGCGCAAAATATTTGAACTGGCCAATGGATGGACGCCAGGTCTTCGTCCCCTTCCTCAAACCTGTAAATATTACCTGCGGATTTTTATCCGCAACTAAATGCACAACTTCTTAATATCGTCCTCAGGCCATATAAACACAATCCAAGAACATGGTTGAACTCGTCATGACCTCCTGATCACAACCATGTCCATCATGTATCTCAATTTTACCTGAAACAAAAATCCCTAAAAACAGAAGCAAAACCCTAGCCATGGTGTTTCATGATTCAGAGCATATAAATCAAATTGGTTATTGCCAATAGTTTGCAAATGATGTGAGGGTTAAGGAGATGCAATTATTCCATGAAAACGATGCCTAATTTCAGAGATACGAAATCAAGAACAGGGGCAATTCGCGTGAGACTTACAGTGCGTATGAGGGCCTGAGAATGCTTGGTTTGGATCGAGTTAGCTTGTGGAGACGGCCAGCAATCGATTGAGACAAGTCTCAAGTCCTGAAAACGCCTCTAACTTTGATTTTGATCTCCAACTTTTTTGTGATTTTTTGCAAAGTTGTTCTGCCTCTACAAGTGATTGCCAACCCTGATTTTCGTGTCTCTTGCTTGCTTATGTAATGCACATTGGATTAGGGTCACAAACTTGGTTCAAATCTTGCCCTATCAATGCTCATGAATTTGGTTTGATCCTTCCATTAAAACCTTCCAAATTTGATTTGATTTGGATATTTTTGTGCATGCAAGCCTTGATTCGAATTTGATTGCAATGCTAGCTGTAGTTGGAACCTGAAATAGCCAAAAAATCATGTGTTATCAATGCTTTAGATTTTATATGATTTTATTTGATTTAAAATGAATTAATTCAAATAAAAATCAAACTAAATAATAAAAATGTGATATGGACACATGGCTGGAGCTAGGGCACGTGGGAAATAATGCAAACTCAAATCAAGTGGAAAAGAATGGGCCCATTTGGCAAAATCTGAAGTTTTGGGGATAGTTGACTTTTGGCAATTTTGCAAAAAAGTCCAACTTTAACAATGCCTAACTTCTCCAATTTTGAACTTTTGGAAGTTTTCTTGGACTTTTTAGAAAGCTTTAGATGTCCTATAACCAACCCTTTTTGTCTCATCTCATTTTGATATTCCATGCTCAAGTTATAAGCTTTGGCAAAAAGGGTGTTTTTGTTGACTTTTCAAAATGACCTATAATGTCCAAATTCATAACTTCTTGTGAGTGCACTTTTTGGACTTGGGGTATGAATATGTATTGTAGGGAATTGAATCCTCTTAAAAATGAGCTTTGGATGGGTCATTTATCATAACGTATGAGAAAGTTATGCTTGGTCAAAGTTGAGTTGACTTTTCCTACAAAACCCTAATTTAGCAACTTTTGAATCTTGATGAATTTTGAACAATCCTTGATGAATCATGATCAACCCTTGATAAAATGATGAAATATCCTTAAAAATTGGAATGTTGACAAAAAATCTTGAAGTTTGACTGTTTGTAGGTCACAGTTGACTTTTGCCCTAGCATAGTTGATTTTTGGGCCTTTGAGAAATTGACTGAGCAAACTTCCTCTGCAAGGCTTGAAATTTGGAATGGTTGATTTTGAGAACATATTAGGACATTGGGGAGAACTTGAGGTCATTTGGACTCAAGGATCTTGATGCAAAACAAAACCCTAATTTGGGGTAGATTGCCTTAGGAGATAGCTTGTCTGACCAACTCTTGAGCCACGTTGAGCAACTTGGAGATCTTTCTTGCAATGTTTTGAGAAATATTGGAGGGCAAATTTTGGGGTACAACAGATGCCCCTGTTCAATCTTCTTAAACCTGAGGATGTAGATTGGCTTTCATGCCTTTCATGATCCGAAGGTGGAAGATGATTGAACACTAGAGTGCCCAGAAATTTGCACTCGCATGAAGTGGTAGTTGCTTCGTGATGTCGGGAATGGGCTTACAAATGCCATTTGGAGGAGTGTCGATCGTATAAGAGATTCCTTAGCGAGAGCTTGCATACCTATTGTTGAGGAAGATTCCGCTGGGGAAGTCTGATCTTTGTTGAGATTTAGGAACTTGCCTGTACTTCAACTGAGAGAACACCTCTCCTGAGTTTTAAGAACTTGTCCGTAATTCAACTGGGGGGAAACATCTTCATCGAGATTTAAGAACTCGCCCGTAATTCAACTGAGAAACTCTGCAGAAATTTAGGAACTGTCTGTAATTCGACGGAGGAAATTTGTCGAGATCTAGGACCTTGTCCGTAATTCAACTAAGGATAATTCTATTGAGATTTAAGAACTTGTCAGTAATTCGACTGAGGGAAACATCTTCATCGAGATTTAAGAACTTACCCGTAATTCAACTGATAAAACTCTGCTGAGATTTAGGAATAGTCTGCAATTCGACGGAGGAACTTTGTCGAGATTTAAGACCTTGTCTGTAATTCAACCGAGGATAATTTTGTTGAGATTTAAGAACTGGTCAGTAATTCGACCAAGGGAAACATCTTCATCGAGATTTAAGAACTCGCCCGTAATTCAACTGAGAAAACTCTGCTGTGATTTAGGAACTCGTCTGTAATTCGATGGAGGAACTTTGTCGAGATTTAGGACCTTGTCTGTAATTCAACTAAGGATAATTCTGTTGAGATTTAAGAACTGGTCAGTAATTCGACTGAGGGAAACATCTTCATCAAGATTTAAGAACTTTCCCGTAATTCAACTGAGAAAACTCTGCTGAGATTTAGGAACTCGTCTGTAATTCAACAGATGAACTTTGTCGAGATTTAGGACCTTGTCTGTAATTCAACTGAGGATAATTCTGTTGAGATTTAAGAACTGGTCAGTAATTAGACTGAGGGAAACATCTTCATCAAGATTTAATAACTTTCCC
This sequence comes from Vicia faba, assembly GCA_948472305.1. NCBI lineage: Eukaryota > Viridiplantae > Streptophyta > Magnoliopsida > Fabales > Fabaceae > Vicia > Vicia faba. Next base: position 1,253,428,068 of record OX451737.1, on the reverse strand, counting down.
GTAATTCAACTGAGAAAACTCTGCTGAGATTTAGGAACTCGTCTGTAAATCAACGGAGGAACTTTGTCGAGATTTAGGACCTTGTCTGTAATTCAACTGAGGATAATTCTGTTGAGATTTAAGAACTGGTTAGTAATTCGACTGGAGGGAAAGATCTTCATTAAGATTTAAGAACTCGCCCGTAATTCAACTGAGAAAACTCTGCTGAGATTTAGGAACTCGTCTGTAATTCGATGGAGGAAAACTTTGGAACTTTGAATTTTGTGAGAATTTAACCGCATCCTTCTTGAAAGGTAAAGATTAGTTATATGTAATGCATAATATGTATCAGGCAATGATGTTCTCAAAATAAATGAGATTGTGTTGTATGATGCGTATATGCATGTGTCATGATGTATGGAAATGTAATGTCTTTAGCTGGGGAAAATAAATCCCAGATAGCTGTTGGAGAATAGAGCTGAATTCTTCGTTTCAGCCGGGGATGGAGAACAAAGATGATTGTGAGAATAAACCTGCGGGAGAGGATAACTCCGCTGGGGAATACTGATGAGGAGATTACTCTGTGGGGAAGAGATACCTTGTATAGCATTCTGTTGATAGATTCAGCTGGGGATGAATTTACCGTTACTGGTGATACTGAATCTTGTTGGGAATTTGAGTTCCTGTTTGTGAAAGGAAAGAACTCCGCTGGGGATGATCTTCAGTTGCAACTTCACTGGGGATAACCTTTTAGACTCTAATGGGCATAGTATTCCAAAGTCTACTGGGGATGATTCTCTAAACTCTACCGGGGAAGCTTTTTCAGACTGCGCTGGGAGAAATTTCAAACTCCATTGGGGATATCTTGCACTTTTCCGGGGAATATTCTTATACTCCATTGGGGAATATTAAGACTTTTCGATGCTGATGGTAGATAAACTCTGCTTGGGGAGAATATTATCGATTCATTCATAATTGCAAGTCTCAGCTGGGGAGAGCTAACATTATTGTCTTTTCTTACTCTGCAGGGAGGGAAAGTACCTCGGTCATATTTTTCAGCTAAATCTACCTTCGTACCTGGTGGATAGAGCAAATGTAAAGCTTGGACAATTCTTATTTGCCCCTGTTTATGATATTACCAGTAATCGTTTTTTGTTTCGCATGTAAATGTTTATGAGCAGCAATTAATGTCAAATGCATATATCAAAAATGAACATTGAACGTTCTTTGCAAAACAAAACAGAAAAAGGAAAAACAGTTTGAAATTTTTCTGAAAATGAATTGTATTGATTTTGAAGTTTGGCCTATAAATAGGCGTTTTTGTACAAGAGGCTGACGCCCTAGTAGGAGAACGCCGTCGAACAAAAGAGTTTATACATTTTGTGAAAAACTAAACAAAACAGCTATGTGAATAACCCCACTGGGTTCCAACTCTGCTATTTCCCCTATGTCCTTGAGCATCTCATCACTTTGCTACTTGGTTGAAGGTAGATCAGATTGATTAGTGCCTTCCGAGCTTGATAGTCAATACTGAAGTCTGGTTGCAAGGTGATCCAATGAAACATGGTGTTACGCTTTGATCCCTAATTTTTGCCTGGACCGCCCTTTCGGGTTTTCAGTCCACCGAGATACCCTTTTTTGCCCAAGCCGCCTTTTCAGGTTTTCGACTTGCCGGGTGTACAGATTTTTTTATATTTTCATCCCTTATTTTTGCCCAAACCCTTTTGGTTCGCCAGGAAGCCCTTATTTTTGCCTAGGCCAGTCAACCTAGCGAGTCTTTGATCATGCGTAGTATCTTTTCACTATGTCTGCGTTGATGGGGTGAGGAAGGTCATTACCATCCATGGTGGTTAGAGTCATAGATCCTCCTAAGAAAATGTTCTTAACCACAAATGGCCCTTCGTAAGTAGGGGTCCATTTGCCCCTGGGATCAATTTGAGGTAGGATAATGCGCTTGATAACCAGGTCCCCAACTTGATACTCTTGTCGTCTAACTTTCTTGTTAAATGCCTTGATCATCCGTTTTTGGTACGTTTGACCATGGCAAATAGCAGTAAGTCTCTTCTCGTCGATTAAGTTCAACTGGTCAAGCCGGGTCTAAATCCAGTCATCTTTGCTCAAACCTGCATCCTTCATAATCCAAAGAGAGGGTATTTGAACTTCAATGGGCAAGACGGCCTCCATGTCATAAACCAAGGAATAGGGTGTTGCCCCTGTTGACGTCCGTGCTGAGGTGCGGTACCCATGAAGAGCAAAAGGTAACATCTCGTGCCAATCTTTGTATGTCATCGTCATCTTCTGCACAATCTTCTTAATGTTCTTATTAGCCGCTTCTACAGCCCCGTTCATCTTCGGCCGGTAGGGAAAGAGTTGTGATGTTGTATCTTGAATTGCTTGCAGAGCTCGGTGATCATCTTATTGTCGATATTTGTACCATTGTCTATAATGATCCTCTCTGGTACACCATATCGATAGATCAGATTGTGCCGAATGAATCGTGCCACGATGTTCTTGGTCACTGTAGCAAAGGAAGCTGCTTCAACCCACTTCGTAAAGTAATCAATAACTACCAAGATGAAACGATGCTCGTTAGATGCCATAGGTCTGATCTCACCGATCATGTCAATGCCCCACATTGCAAAAGGCCAAGGAGCTGTCAAAACATTCAGAGGTACTGGAGGTATGTGCACCTTATCAGCATAGACTTGACACTTGTGACAGGTCCGAGAATGCTGATAACAGTTAGCTTCCATTGTTGACCAATATTATCCTGCCCGAAGGATTTTCTTTGCCATGGTGTGTCCACTGGAATGAGTCCCGAAAGTACCTTCATGTAACTCTACCATAATCTTTTCTGCTTCGTTATTATCCACACAATGCAATAAGGTCGAATCATGGTTACGCTTGTAAAGAATGCCATTGCTGATGAAGAACTTTGTCGCGAACCTCCTTAGAAACTTCTTATCATTAATAGACGCACCCTCAGGGTATTCTTGAGCCTCAAGATACCTTTTCACCTCATGAAACCAGGGTTTATCTGCTACCTCTTCAGTCTCAATGTTGCAATAATGTGCAGGTTCGTCCAACCTTTCAACGGTAATCCGGGGAGCCTCGTTGTCCCAATTGACTTTGAACATAGAAGACATCGTAGCCAGCGCGTCCGCCAACCGATTCTCCTCTCTAGGGAAGTGTTCAAAGGTTATCTCCTCGAAGTGCGAAAGCAATGTCAACACATACTCCTTGTAAGGAATAAGATTAGGGTGTTTCATATCCCACTCGCTTTTGATCTGACTGATCACGAGAGCGGAATCTCCGAACACACTCAAGAACTTAATCCTTAGGTCAATTGTTGCTCGAAGACCCATGATGCATGCTTCATACTCCGCCATATTGTTGGTGCAGTTGAAACATAGTCGGGCGGTGAATGGAGTATGAGAGACTTTAGGAGATATGATCACGGTGCCAATGCCATTACCCAAAGCGTTCGAAGCTCCATCAAAGTACATAGACCATCGGGATCCTTCCTCAGGCCCTTCATTCGGTCCAGGTTCCTCACAGTCAGTCACCAACATGATATTCTCATCAGGAAATTCAAAGTTCATAGACTGGTAATCGTCCACTGCCTGATGTGCCAGATGATCTGCCAACACACTTCCCTTAATTGCTTTTTGGGTCGTATATTGGATGTCATACTCAGTCAGAATCATCTGCCATCTTGCTATCCTTCCGGATAAGGCAGGCTTTTCGAAGATATACTTGATTGGATCCATCTTTGATATCAATAGAGTAGTGTGAGTCAGCATATACTATCTCAGCCGGCGAGCATCCCGTTCCAAAGCGTAACAAGTTTTCTCAAGAAACGAGTATCGGGTCTCGTAGTCGGTAAACTTTTTGCTAAGGTAGTAAATAGCATGCTCTTTTCGGCCAGACTCGTCATGCTGCCCCAACACACACCCCATTGAATTGTCGAGTACTGTCAAGTATAAGATCAAAGGTCTCCCTTCAACTGGCGGCATCAAAATGGGTCGCTCTTGGAGATATTCTTTGATCCTTTCTAAAGTCGCCTGACATTCATCATTCCATCTTACCACTTGATCTTTCTTCAGTAACTTGAAGATTGGCTCACAAGTAGCAGTCAGGTGCGAGATGAATCGGGCAATGTAGTTCAGACGTCCCAAAAAGCCTCTGACTTCTTTTTCAGTTTGGGGAGATGGCATTTCCTGTATAGCCTTCACCTTTGCAGGATCCACTTGAATACCTTTATCACTTACGAAGAAACCCAGCAGCTTACCAGATCTCACCCCGAAGGTGCACTTGTTCGGGTTTAACCTCAGCTTGTACAACTTCAACCTGTCAAATAGCTTCTGAAGGTGGTCAAGATGTTCTTCCTCAGTTTGGGATTTTGCAATCATGTCGTCAACATATACCTCAATCTCATGATGGATCATGTCATGGAACAAAGAGACCATGGCACGCTGATACGTTGCCCCAACATTCTTCAATCCAAAAGGCATGACCCTGTAGCAAAAGGTACCCCATTGAGTGACAAAGGTTGTCTTCTCCATATCTTCGGGAGCCATTTTAATCTGATTATAACCGGAGAAACCATCCATAAAGGAGAAGACCTTATGATGTGCGGTGTTGTCAACCAAAACATCGATATGAGGTAGAGGGAAATCATCCTTGGGGCTTGCCCTGTTTAGATCCCTATAATCGACACACATTCGAACTTTACCATCCTTTTTCGGCACGGGAACCACGTTGGCAACCCACTGCGGGTATGAAGTAACTTCTAGAAAACCGGCATCAAACTGTTTCATCACTTCAGCCTTGATTTTCTTAGACATCTCTGGGCGCATTCGGAGTACTTTCTATTTCACTTAAGGACAGTCTTCCTTGGTAGGCAATCAGTGAACCACAATATCGGTATCCAACCCAGGCATATCCTCATAAGACCAGGCAAAGATCTCAACATAGTCACGCAACATCTGAATCAATCGTTGCTTAACACTAGCTTCCATATTTGCACCAATCTTGACCTCTTTCTTGTCTACCTCTGTACCCAGATTTACTGTTTCCACTGGCTCTTCATGCGGCTGTATGGCCCTCTCTTCCTGAAGTAAGAGTCTAGCAAGTTCACCAGGCACTTCACAATCATCTTCACCTTCGTCTTCGGCTAAGTTGATCGGACTTTTGAAGTTATAACCGGCAGTAGCAGAGTCGTTATCAGTGGGATCCAGAGTGGATGTAGACATGTATATGTGAGTGTGTGTAAAATAGATGTTTTGCAATATAAAAAGAAAAACAAGGAGCTCAAAATTTGAAATGTGAGAAACGTCCAATGCTTTTATTAATGATATATGAAAATGACACACATAAAACCCTCACAAACAAAACCACGGTGCCCCAGGTAAGGCACTGGGCCGTAAAGTTTAAAAATTGTCTGTTACAAATTCAAAACAAAAATCTAATTACTGGGTAATAAAAGAAATTGGGACGAAGTCCTTTGTTGTCCAATTGCTCAGGCCACCATCAGTAGTAGGATAGATCCAACTGTCGAACTCAGATTCTTCAACATCGTCTTCAATAGCATTTACTCCTGAATTGCTGATAAACAAGGGAGGTCTTCCGATCCGTGCACTCCGAACGGCCCTTTGAGCTTCTGCAGTGAAACCCAAACCAAACTTGTTAGTCTTATATGCAAAGTCGGGGAGTTGGCCCCAATTCGCACACCCACCTTTCTCAACAACAGCCCGGGCATCCTTGAGGGAAGCCATCTTCATTGGAGGATCTTCAGTAATAGTTTCAGCTGACGCCAATGTCTGGGGAACCTCTTCAAAATGTTGAAACGGGGTCTCAATGAACTCCCCATCCATCTCTACATATCGGAAAGAGTTGAGCTGGCTCACCATGTACTCCTCTTCTCCTCGTACCGTAACAATTTTCCCCTTGACTGGGTATTTTAGCATCTGGTGGAGCGTAGAAGTCACTGCCCCAGCTTTGTGGATCCATGGGCGACCCAGCAAATAAGAATAAGATGGCCGAATGTCCATCACATAAAATGTAGATGCGAAAATCTGAGAACCAACCTTAACTGGAATATCCACTTCTCCATGTACCATTCTCTTGGACCCGTCAAAGGCCCCGACTACAATGTTACTTGGCTTCAGCTCCAACCCTTCACAGTCTAACCGGTCCAAAGCTTTCTTAGGTAAAACGTTCAACGAAGATCCAGTATCCACCAATACATGAGCTAGAGTAGTTCCCATGTATTCAATGGAGACATGCAGGGCATCATTGTGATTCTTCCCCTAGGCAGTCAAGTCTGCGTCTGAGAAACCCAACCCATTATCTTCTGTCAGACTAGCCACACAATCTTTAAACTGATCAGCTGATGTCTCTTGCGGCACATGCGCAGTTTTCAGGAAAGCAATCAGAGCCTTGGCATGGGCTTCTGAGCATAGCAACAAAGACAACATAGAGATTTTGGACGGGGTTTGCCCCAGCTGTTCGACTACATTGTAGTTGCTCTTTTTGATGATCTTCAAAATTTCTTCCATCTCTTGTCTAGAGGCTTCAACAGTGATCCTCTTCGGTGCCTCTGTCCGGGTAGGCTCATCAGTGGTCCCTTTGCCCCGAGTATCAGATGACTCGGCAACAGGGGTAAGGATTGGAACTTGAACAGGGACAGTAACAGGTGTACTGGCAGGTATAATAACAACAGGCTTCCGAACAACTGGTGGAGAGATCTCAGGGGAGAAAAGCCTTCCGCTGCGAGTGACTTTGGCAGGTCCAACAATATTGCTGACGTCAGTATCAACCTCTTCAGCACTCAAGTCTTGCTTAACTACGTGATAATATACGTCAGCCCCGTAGTTCCATGGGACAGCTTTATCTGATGTATAGGGGATAGGCCCAGGAACAGTGATGATCAAGGGAGCGATTCTCGGAACAGGTGTAATTCTAACAGGCTTTCTCGAGGAAGCCTTGGAAGAATTGTCGAAAATGGTGATTATAGAAACTTCTTCAGTAGGAACCAAAGGAACAAAAGTCTTCTCAAACAGAATTTCTTTATTATCCATCAGGCGTTGGACACCTGACTTCAAAAGATGGCAACCAGCAGGTAGGACGACACACAGATGGCAACCTTCGCCACAACCCGGAAATAAACCGGCTAACATAAGGTTCTTCTTCACAGTCATCAATGGAGTAACAATGTCTTTCACAGAAACCATAAACGAGTCTTCTTCTACAGCATTCACTCCATGCTTGGGCATAAGAGCAGTCACAACATTAGGCCTTTACGGCGCTTCGAACTCAATCTCTTTAGCATCAATCAAGTCCGGTACCTTATTCTTTAAAACCCAACAGTCATTCGTATCATGCCCCGGGCTATCGGAATGAAAAGCACAGTGGGCGTTTGGATTGTACATCGGCGATGTTGTATTGGGATTCTTCGGGACCTCCTTCAGAATCACCAAGTTGGTCTTCAATAACTGCGGCAGAATCTGAGACAAAGTCATGTTGAGCTGAGTGAACTGTCTTCGCAGTCGCTCGACACTTGGCTGATTGTTGCACTGAGGAGCAACATTAGGTCTTAATATAACAACTGCATTAACATCTTGGTGGCGTTCAAGTCTATTATGGCTCTTTGAACTGTAAACAACACTGGATTCCTTCTTAAAAGGCTTCTTCTCGGTACTGGACGAAGCACCCTTCTGTATCTTACCGCTCTTGATACCAGCCTCAATTCTTTCCCCGATCATAATCAGCTCAGTAAACCCGGACGATGAACTTCTAATCAGATGGTTGAAATACGGACCAGACAAGGTCCCCAGAAATATATCCACTAACTCCCTGTCAGCTAGCGGGGTTTGTACTCTTCCAGCAAGGTCCCTCCATTTCTAAGCGTAGTATTTGAAACCTTCGCTCGCACCCATAGACATATCCTGAAGTTGGGTATGTGTGGGAGCGAGGTCGGCATTATATTGGTACTGCTTGTAGAAAGCAGCAGCCAAGTCCTCCCAATTATGGACACTAGCTCCTTCCAGCTGGTAAAACCATTCAAGCTGAGTTCCTGAAAGACTGTCTTGAAAGAAGTGGATCCAGAGGTTCTTATCAGCAGTGTACGGCTGAATTTTTCTAACATACTAACAGAGGTGCAGCTTTGGGCAAGAAACCCCGTCGTATTTAGCAAAGGCTGGTGCTTTAAACTTGTGGGGGATCACCACCCCAGATGATAAACCTAGATCACCAAAGTCCAACCCAGGGACCTTCTGAATATCCATCGCATTTAACCAGTCTTCAAGCTGTTTATATCTATCCTCAGCAGGAGGATACTGGTCTTCGTCAAAGTCAGTCTCGTGGTCAGATACCACAGGGCTAGGAACCCTCCTTTCTTCTTGCTTTTCCCCCCCTCCAGATGAGTGGGATAGATTGACTTCATCTCGCAACCTGTTCCCAAACCTGTGACCCATGTTCAGGAGGACTGTCTTCTTCTTCTTCTTCTTCTTCTTCTTCTTCTTCTTCTTCTTATTCTTCTTATCCTTCAAGATAAGAGTCTTCAGATCTTGTTGACCTTTAGCCAAATTCATGAACATTTCCTAAAATTGAGCGTTTTGAGCTTGTAGAGCCTTGATAGCTTGATCAGTTGATGTTTCAGCAGACATGATGTGCTGAAATAAACAACGAAGAAGATGAGAAACCTGTAATGGGTACCTATGATGAGGTGCATGGAATGAAATGCTTATGATATGATTTCAAATACGTTGAGAGATTCAAATTCGTAAACCAAAATGAAACACACTTTTATTAGATAAACTTGAAACAAATGTTTTACAAATGCCCTTAAGGCGTTACAAGAAAGAAAAACTGAAAAGTAAATCAAAACTAGAAATAATCAAAAGACATCTGTGCTCCCATGGTCGTTTCCCTTTGGTGCTGACATAGTCGTTGAGGATCTGCTCATTCTCCAATTGCCTTGTCAACTTCAGGATCTTCCGCTCTTGTTCGTGGTAATTTTCTCTGTAAGTATCCCGCTCTTCTCTCAGCTGCATCCAAGACCTCTTTAATGCCCCAATGTCAGTAGGCATGTATGGATGGAGGATGGTAGGAGGAACTCCTTCTTTATCAGCAATCTCAACAATCACAGGCAAGATAACTTCGTACGACATTCCCAGCTTTTGGGCACGGATTCGAACCCATCGGAGATACGGTTCCATTGGAAGAGAGGTCTTCATCCCTAACTCGTGTGGATCAGACCTGTGCACCCTATCCCAAGCTCGTATGAACCTGCGACGATGCTCGTCACTATCCCCTTGGAAGTCAAATACGATACTTGGAATTAGCAAATCATGAAGTCCGTCCCTCCTAGCTCGCCCAAACTGACGTAAGGCCAGGCAAGGATTATAGGTGATCCCTCCTTGAACTCCAAGTAGTGGAACATTGGGGTACTCCCCACAGCGATCAATAATAGCCACTTCTTCCATGTCCTTAGTACTCCAGATGATGTCATTGTGAGAGAGAGAGACATAATCCTGTAGGCCCAACCCATGCCTTCCTTATTTTTCAGAACTGATTTGGGGAGGTGAGAAATAAACCACCTCGCTAGCAATGGTGCACAACTCATAAGGGTTCCCCATTTCCGAGCAGTACGGGCATAAAGAGAGTGCAAAATGTCACCCAAGAGAGTGGGTACCGGATTACGGGAAATGAAGATCTTCACCGCATTCACGTCGACAAAGGAATCTGAGTTAGGAAACAACACCAAACCATATATAAGAAGAGCTAGAATATCTTCAAATGCCTGAAAGTCTAGACTGTCCCAAAACTGATTAGCCCGATCAACCAAGAACTTAGCTAATAAGCCTTTTGTCCCACTTCTAGTCTCCCAGTTAGATATTACCTCAGCCTTTGTCAGATGGAGGGCTAAAGCAATCTCTTCCGGCCTAAGAACCTTCTCTCAACCTGTAAACGGGGTCTGCTCTAAAATAGAGATACCAAGTAGATCAGAGAATTCCTCCAGAGTAGGGACTAACTGATAGTCCGGGAAAGTGAAGCAGTGGTATAGTGGATCAAATAACTGACACAAAACACTCATCATCTGTTCATCTAATCTGGAAGTGACCAAACCAAGGAGGTGCCCATGTCTTCTGACAAAAGAGGAAGTATCTGGAACCTTTGCAACCAAATCTCTAAGCTGAGTAGGAATCTGAACAAAACTGATCTAAATAGTGTTTCTACGCATGGGTGCCATGACCTACAAAACAGAACAAAGATGAATCCCCTATGTCTTTGAAATAGGTTGGTCTTGATGCAAGATGCATGCAATGTCATGATGCATGATGTTATGATAGAAACACATCACAAGTATTCACAGATAGCAAACATGGTAAGGGCAAACAAGTCACACAGATAGCCCTTAGATTTTAGGCTGGCAAGGAGTTTAGGTACTACCCTCTTTCAGTTTAGTTGGTTCAAACCTGTCCTAAAAATAGTAACCGGGTTCTAGAGGATCTCAATATCACTGACCACCCTCGATCAGTCATAATTCCAGTTTAGCAACCTTTTCTTGTGGGCGGAATCATCGCGAGAGTTTAGTCTCAATGAGTGTAGCATACTGCTACTGTTCTATGGCCAAGTTGGTCAATTACAGGTTCTAAGGCCAGTTGGTGCTTAATGACCCCTTAGCAGACCCATATTCTCCTCGTTGCGCCACAAGGGATATCGGTACATACTAAAGTGTCACACCAACGTAGCTACTACTTCAACCGTATCGGTCTACACTGTACAGTTCCCTCACAGTTTATTGCTACTTACCTAAAGGGTATCCCCCAGATCCGGGTTAGGATCTATAGTAACTCCAATTTAACCCACAAAGATAAAGCATACAAGTCAAGCAATTGAAAACATTATGAACTATTCCTAAGGTACACCCCACTTATTAGATATCCCCAGCAGAGTCTCCAGTTCTGTGATACGGTGGGAACAATTGACTATTTTTTGGAATGATGGTTTGCGTTTTGTGTTTTGTATTTGCAAAATGTCACGGTAAGTAAGAGTCGCCACCGTCTTTTATTTTATCTAATAAGGAAAGGAAAAAAGCACAGAAAAATTCCTTTTTCGAGATATTTCTCGGGTTCGGGAGGTAGATTATAGAAAGGGAAGGTATTAGCACCCTTTCTATCCGTGGTTATCCACGGGCTCTTAGGTACTTGCTCAATTGTTTTCAAAATTGTTTTCTTTGTGCTTATGGGTTTGAAAAAGTTTTTGTTTGAAACTTCGATTTAACTCTTGCTTCTGTCCTCAAGAGTGTAATGAAGTGTTTTTGAAAACTTTGTTCGAAAAGAAGTGTAAGTGTGAAAAGTTTTTGTTTTGAAAGAGCAAGTATCTAAGAACCATCTACCTACTCAAAAAAGGAATCGTTCTATTCTAATTTCCTTTAGACAATGTTATCCCACTATTGATGAGTAGGTAGCACCGTCGTTGGAGTTTAAGGGTCAATTCGAATGCGGGACATACGGTCACTAAAGCAATGTTAGGACGCCTTAGCGGTAACCCTAATGTCTTAGATCATTTGTTTGAGGCAACAATATCTGAGGCAGCCGTTTCGAGGAAACTATGATCTTTTAGATAAGAGGGCGACCTCTAAAACGACCTATACTCAATGACCGTGTACGGAGGCAACCAAGTGGAGTGTACCCTAAGAATGCGCATGTTCGAGTGTGTTGTTTTCAGTTTATTTTTATCTTTGCACAGGTTAAGGGTGATCTAATTTGATTTTAAGATTTAAACATTCAGTCTTGTCATGCAAACCCTATTATCAAACATCTAGCAGTTATAATTTGTAGAAATTAAAGGTGCGGAAATTAAATTATAAGGCGTCGGGTATTTACATCGCCAAAAGCAACCCTTTGAAAATAAAATAATGCGATAAAATAAATAAATGTCCTATTTAACTATTACAATCCGTAAGCAGATACATAATTGGATAAAGAAAAATAAAGCGCGACACAAAATTAAATCAGATCTAAGATTAGGGTTTTGACCCTTTTGAAAGAAAAATATTTTTTTGTGTTTTGTTGTTTTTATTTAAGGAAAGAAATTAAATCCTAAATTAAATAACTAAATTAAATTAATAAATTAATTAAATGAAAAATAAATTGTTTTTGGAGTTTTTATTAATTTAAGAAAGAAACTAAAAATAATTAAATGAAATAACCTAATTAATTCGAATTAATTTTAGATATTTACAAAAAATAAATTAAAGTTTCCTAGGATAAAAAAAACCTAAATTAATTAATTAGTATTTATAAAAAAAGAATTCTGAAATTTATTGGGTAAAAATATTTTTTTGATGATTTTTTGATAAAAAGGAAAAATTATGATTGGTTAGTAATTAATAAAAATAAAGTAATTAAATTAAATAAACAAAATAAATAAATAAAAAAAGAGGAGGAATGAGCCTGATTAGGAGGTGTTATAAGCAATTTTGTAGGCCCAACAATGTTGATCCGTGTGGACTTTTTGGATCCAGTGCAGGCATGTTGACTTGGCCTTTGGTGGACTTCCAACATGGACCACCAGATCTGGCCCTTTGGCCATCTGGCGCTTGGATTGATGAGGGAGTATGGTATGGATCTGGCACCTGCGCGCATGTGATAACCTGAAAAATAATAATATTGAGAAAGAGGATGACCTGGGATTCGAACCCAGGTCCTGAAGGGATATCTATTGCCAAGGTTACCACTAAGCCACGTTGTTTTGTTTGTTATAATAATGCAAGTAATATAATATATATAAAAAAAAAACAATTGCCAGCAAATAAAAAAAACGCGTAAAATATTTGAACTGGACAATGGATGGATGCCAACTCTTCGTCCCCTTCCTCAAACCTGTAAATATTACCTGCGGATTTTTATCGGCAGCTAAATGCACAACTTCTTCCTAAAATCGTCCTCAGGCCATATAAACACAATCCAAGAACATGGTTGAACTCGTCATGACCTCCTGATCACAACCATGTCCATCATGTATCTCAATTTTACCTGAAACAAAAATACCTAAAAACAGAAGCAAAACCCTAGCCATGACGTTTCATGATTCAGAGCATATAAATCAAATTGGTTATTGCCAATAGTTTGCAAATGATGTGAGGGTTAAGGAGATGCAATTATTCCATGAAAACGATGCCTAATTTCAGAGATACGAAATCAAGAACAGGGGCAATTCAAGTGAGACTTACAGTGCGTATGAGGGCCTGAGAATGCTTGGTTTGGATCGAGTTAGCTTGTGGAGACGGCCAGCAATGATTGAGACAAGTCTCAAGTCCTGAAAACGCCTCTAACTTTGATTTCGATCTCCAACTTTTTTGTGATTTTTTGCAAAGTTGTTCTGCCTCTACAAGTGATTGCCAACCCCGATTTTCGTGTCTCTTGCTTGCTTATGTAATGCACATTGGATTAGGGTCACAAACTTGGTTCAAATCTTGCCCTATCAATGCTCATGAATTTGGTTTGATCCTTCCATTAAAACCTTCCAAATTTGATTTGATTTGGATCTTTTTGTGCATACAAGCCTTGATTCGAATTTGATTGCAATGCTAGCTGTAGTTGGAACCTGAAATAGCCAAAAAATCATGTATTATCAATGCTTTAGATTTTATATGATTTTATTTGATTTAAAATGAATTAATTCAAATAAAAATCAAATTAAATAATAAAAATGTGATATGGACACATGGATGGAGCTAGGGCACGTGGGAAATAATGCAAACTCAAATCAAGTGGAAAAGAATGGTCCCATTTGGCAAAATCTAAAGTTTAGGGGATAGTTGACTTTTGGCAATTTTGCAAAAAAGTCAAACTTCAACAATGCATAGCTTCTTCAATTTTGAACTTTTGGAAGTGTTCTTGGACTTTTTAGAAAGCTTGAGATGTCCTATAACCAACCCTTTTGGTCTCATCTCATTTTGATATTCCATGCTCAAGTTATAAGCTTTGGAAAAAATGGTGTTTTTGTTGACTTTTCAAAATGACCTATAATGTCCAAATTAATAACTTCTTGTGAGTGCATTTTTTGGACTTGGGGTATGAATATGGATTGTAGGTAATTGCATCCTCTTCAAAATGAGCTTTGGATGGGTCATTTATCATAAAGAATGAGAAAGTTATGCTTGGTCAAAGTTGAGTTGACTTTTCCTACAAAACCCTAATTTAACAACTTTTGAATCTTGATGAATTTTGTAAAATCCTTGATGAATCATGATCAACCCTTGATCAAATTATGAAATATACTTAAAAAAGGGAATGTTGACAAAAAATCTTGAAGTTTGACTGTTTGTAGGTCACAGTTGACTTTTGCCCTAGCATAGTTGATTTTTGGGCCTTTGAGCAATTGACTGAGCAAACTTCCTCTGCAAGGCTTGAAATTTGGCATGGATGATTTTGAGAACATATTAGGACATTGGGGAGCACTTGAGGTCATTTGGACTCAAGGATCTTGATGCAAAACAAAACCCTAATTTGGGGTAGACTGCCTTAGGAGATAGCTTGTCTGACCAACTCTTGAGACACCTTGAGCAACTTGGAGATCTTTCTTGAAATGTTTTGAGAAATATGGGAGTGAAAATTTTGGGGTACAACAGATAGGTACCCCCGATAACTGAGAAAACTCCTCCATAGTAGGCACTAACTAGTAATCCGAAAAAATGAAGCAGTGATGTAACAAGTCAAAGAATTGAAAGAACACTTTTATCATCTCTTCATCATAGTTTGAGGTGACCAAGTCGATAAGTCGATCATGTTTTTCAGTGAACATAGAGCTTTTAGGTACCCTTGATGCCAAGTCCTTGAGTTGAGGAGGTACCCTTACGAGGTTGACTTGTATAGTATTCCTGCGAATGGATGCCATGTCCTACAAGACAAGACAAAGATAAGCCCTATAAAATCCTTGAAATGGTTAGTATGACATGCCATGTTATGGTGTCATGATTATGCTAAGAAATCACAGATATAGCAAGCACAAGAAAATCACAAAAAGACCTTAGGTTGAAGGCTTGCATGGGTTTTAAGGTAATACCCTCTTGAAGTTTGATTGGTTCAACTTGTCCTATAAATAGTAATTTGATTCTAAGGGATTTCAATATCACAGATCCTCCCCATAAGTTTCGTTCCGATAGACAACTGACTTGCCACCAAACAAAACTCGGGAGTCGGATCTTAATGAGTGTAGTATTGAGTATCAACCGACTTTGGGGATACACCAAAGACGGCTATCTCGCTACGTCATAATATCCAAGTTATTCAATTAAAGGTTCTAAGGTCAGTTAATGCTTTATGACACCACGTAGTGGCCCCGTATTCTCCTTAATTACTCAAGGGCTATCGGTACCAACCAAAGTGTCACATCAACGTAGTTATCGCTTCAACAGTGTCGGTATATTCGGCACAGTTTCCACGATCTATTACTACTTACCTAAAAGGTGCCTCAGATCTGGGTGTAGGATCTATAGTAACCCAAACAAAGCCCTCAAAAGTAAAGCAATCAAAGCACACAAAGCAGTTAAATAATGAACTAATTCTAAGGTAACCCAACTTTTTGTAAATCCCCAGCAGAGTCGCCAGTTCTGTGATACGGTGGCAGAATCGACTGTTAGATACTGGTTTTGCATTTGTGTTTGCAAATGTTGCGCTAAGCAAGAGTGGCCACCGAATTTTCTTTTATCCAAATTAAGGAAAGGGTGAAAAGAACAGAAAAATACATTTTTCGAGATTTTCTGAGTAAGGGGGTAGATTATGGAAAGGGAAGGTGTTAGCACCCTTTCCATCCATAGTTCTCTACGTGCTCTTAGAGGTTTTTCTCATTTTGAAATACCTTTGTGCTTTGTGTGTTTGAAAATATTTTAAAAATGCCTTAGTACAGAAAACTTTGTAATGTTTCTCGGGATAGTGGAGAAAGTATACAAAGTGTTTTGAAATTGTTTTTGAAAAGCAGTTTTTTGTGTAAGTGTAAGATGTTTGAGCAAACTTCTAACAGCTATCTACTTTGTTACTCAAAAAAGGTCATTATTTTCCTCTTTTTCTTTAGACAACGCTATCCAACTGTTAGTGAGTAGGTAATCTTATTTTTGGATGTTGAGGGACATTCGAAAGGGACGTTACAGTCACAAAGGCAATTTGTTGAGATGTTTTAGCTATTTTGTTTAGGGACTAGATCATTTACCGAGAAGGAAACTGTAGGGTCATCGAGGGACTATGATATTTTTGATTTATGAATCTTTGCTAAAGCATTCCTGCCTCATTATTGTTTTATTTTTAAAGGCAACCAAAGTGAGGCACCCTAGAGGTGTATATGTGCAATTGATTCAATTCAGTTATTTTTGTCTTTTTGTTAAGTTTGCTAACGTTTGATTATTAGTCTTATCATACACACCTAATTACTAGAAGTTAATATATATTGCAGAATATTAAAGTGTAGGAATTTTAAATCTACGCTATTACAATGCTTTGGGAAGGGGATTTACAATGTACAAGAATGAAGGGGATAAAGCAGTAAATGTCCTAGTTTTAATCTATTACATCCAGTAGGCAGATACAATAATATGGAAAAATATGAAAATAGGTAAATGCGCGAAGTAGAAAAGATGTTTGAAAAATCCTAAGGTGAAAAATCTTTTTTTTTTTTTTTAAGAAAATATAACCTATGTCTATTTAGCTTTAATTTCAAGAAAAAGGTTTAAATAATTAATTTATTTATTTACAAAATTAATTTAATTAGAAAAGACACTAGCCTAATGTTTTTTTTTTGTGATTTTGATTTAAAGTAAATTTAAATAAAAAGATCAATAAAGAAATAACAAAAATAAAATATAAAAAGGACATCCTTCGATCCAAGGAGAAATGAGAAGCTTCGATCCAGAGAGAGTCACGCCCTTTCGATTCATGAAGGATGTTGCCTTTTGATTCTATGAAGGGGATGGGATTTTTGATCCAGGAGGGATGTTGCCTTTTTCGATCCAAGGAGGGAGTTATTCTTTGAATTGAACCTGCAAGGAAAATGTTGGCAAAAAATAAAGATGCAGGACTTGGGTTTCGAACACAGGTCCTTCTCCCTAATTCAAATCTTCTGTCCTCAGGCCTAAGCTTATTTTGACTTGAAACGGGCTATGCCATGAGTTTCGAAAGGCAGATCATGTCATGCCTTTCGATGGTGTGATTTTATTCCTGCATGTCATTTTACGTATGATATACTCATATAAACACGAATGGTATTAGCAGCACATATATATCAATAATATGTATTTAAAAGGCTTAGAAATGCAGTTTTGATTTGGGTAAATCCTTACCAACTGGAGATGCTTCGATTTATGAATATGGGCGTGGCTTGGCTTGGAATAGATTCTTGGGAATCTCAGGAACACAAATATAGCCTTCATCTGGATTGAGGGTGCCTCCAAAGAAAACTAGTTAGAATTTTGATCCTCTCTATGGTTGTGTGAGTACTCTCTTTTTCTAGGTAATATGTCTGTGTGTGATGCAACACTTGTGATCTCTTTATATAGAGGGGGTAGAGGGGACAAGAATGAAAATGTTTAAATAGCCTTGATTATGTGTTTGAAAGCCATGAATGAGAATTTGTAACGTTGGCCAAAAACATGGGACCTTGTCCTTTTTTGAAATTTGAATCCATGTGGACATTTTGGCTCCTTCGAATGCCTTCAGTTTTCATCCTTCGGTTGGGTCTTAAATTGCCTTTTTTCGAATGGACCTCATGTTGCCTTTTTTAGAATGGACCTCATGTTGTCCCTTTTCGAATGGGCCTCATGTGTAGCCTTCGAATGGGCCTTCTGTATGCTCCTTCGAATGGCTTTGATTCAGCCCCTTCAAATGGCCAACAATATTTGTCCTT
Organism: Vicia faba; assembly: GCA_948472305.1. Classification (NCBI taxonomy): domain Eukaryota; kingdom Viridiplantae; phylum Streptophyta; class Magnoliopsida; order Fabales; family Fabaceae; genus Vicia; species Vicia faba. Next base: position 1,253,410,182 of record OX451737.1, on the reverse strand, counting down.
CGAATGGACTTTTGGAATGCCATAGTGTAGAAATTAGACTGTCAAAACTTATCATGATGGAAGTTCCTGCCTTGTACAGGCATGCATGTAACAAGTGTTTGCCTTATAAGCGTGAAGAAAACTCTTGCCTTGTACAGGCAGGCATTCAGGCCATTTGTCCCAATGGGGACCTGTGTGAAAGAAACCAAAGGTGCATAAAACGAAGAAGGCCCGGAGATAGTTCCAAATGAAAGAAGCCAGAGGTGTTTCAAACGAAGGAAGTGAAAAGGAACTCCCCTTATTTCTGAATCGAAGGGAGCCATTTCAAATGAAAACAAAGCTCAATCGAAGACTAGTGAGTCCAGCTTGTATCGAAGGTTTTTAAGGGCTCAGTCGAAACTTGTTGTTATGCCAATCGAAGGGCATTGTTTAACTGCCAATCAAAGGACATTGTTGAATTGCCAATCGAAAGGCACTTTGCTAATATTCAAAAATTTCCTCTTTCTTTAACCAAGTGTTTGTAACCACCGCGTGAGGGAAAAATCTTGGGAAAATATGGGAGGGAAAATTTTGGGGTACAACACTAGCTATATGCTCGATTGTCGACTCATTCGTGTCACCAGCAAACTTGGTAAATTTAGTTACTTTACATCCCCCAGGTAATTCTGGCTGTAGAATATAGTCAGGCAAATAGGAAGTATAATTTGGCATGTGTAGACAAACATTAAGCCCACTTCGTGTTAACACTTCTTCGACTACATGTGCTATGTTATTTCGTTCCGCGAGATTATTCACGTTCTTAATGACGGAGGTCCATATCTTGGTTTATTCACACTAAAACTTATCTAGGTTCATATTGCTCTACAAACTCATGTTCTTCCACTAGAATAGATTCTTGTACTCTAAACCTATCAGGTAGTTCGTAAACTGCTGGAGGAATTTCTTCCTCGTCTACCTCCATGTGTCTTGCTTACGGTCTTATAGGCCTTGGGCGCATTTGTATTGGTTGAACACCAAAGGACTCAATTAGTCGGCCTATTTGATCTGCCATTGGGTTGGAAATGACACCCATCTATTGGGTTAGATTATTCACTAACTCAATATTACTTTCGTCCATTTGATGTCTTAATGCCATCACTGAAGTTGTATTCAACGATGATTTTATCTGTGGAATATGTCTTATTCCTTCTGTTTGATCGCTAGTGTTTGAAGTCACAACAGGCATGCTTTGATACTAAAAAGGTGGTTGCCTGGTAGCCATCATATTATCAATGTAATTTGATACATCCGACTGAAGACCAACCATTATCGACTGAGGCATCCCATATATGTATTATCCTATAGGCATTGATCCTACTTGGAATAATTCCATCGTGGGGTTAAAAGGCGATCCTCCCACATATCCTGAGTCTGTTGTGACCGATGTTGCTAGACTAGTAATCACTGTCCTAACAGAGGATAAAACTGTCGAGCCCTGAATTGAGGTGGCTACTGGTGCAATATCCATATTTCGTGAAGTGTTTTGTGTAGGACCATAAGCGTTCATGTATGTGCTAGAACGTGTTATTTTAGACAATTGTTTCCCACTTCTTAAATTCATACATAACCAACAAGTGTCTGAAAGCTCCAAAGACTTAAGCTCTAAAGGTTTGACTAATTTTGGTAAAATTGGATGTCGAACAAGATGTCTCATTATGATCATCCAACATCTTGTCTAGTATAGTTGGATGCTTGGATTTTGCGAGTGGGTTACAAATATGGATCATTATGGAAATATTTGGTAATCATATGTTGTGTTCAAGTTGAAGAACTAAGAAGTGTTGAACTAAAATGTTTCATCATCAGAGAGACATGTCTAATGAAGATGTTTTATGAAGATCCATTCGACATCGCATCTGTGACCAGCTGGACAATTGGATTTAATTGATATATTTCATGTGTAGAATATTTTGAAATATTATGCTATCCTATGTGGCACTGATTTATAGGTCTGGAAGATTCAAGCTGAAATCAAGAAGAATATTGCATTTCTAATTATGGAGATAAATTAGGAAAATCATGATTGAAGACCTATCTTTATGCAGAAGTTTCTGCATATTTGTAGTAGCTGATATAATGTGATTTAAAGCCCAAATCCAGTTGGGAAATGGTTATAAATAGAAGGCTGTTAACCTAGAAAATCACCAGCCGAAGATGTAAAGTTTTGATTATTAGGGCTGAGTCTGTAAGCCACTCTCTAGGAGAGTTGGTATGTGTGAGCCTCTCTAATATTATGTTGATAGAAGAGTAAGATTGTTCCTTGAGTTGTAAGGTTCTGTTGTTCATTCTTAAGCTTTTAAGCATAGAAATATATTGTTCTTGGATGAATCTTTGAAGCAACTCCAAGTGTGTTAGTTAGTCGAGTCTTGGTTGAACTTTATGGTTGTTAGATATCACTGAGGTGATTTAGGAAGTGAGATGGCGATTTCTCATATTTAGGGAGGACCTAAGTAAAAGTGTCATTCGGTAGGGATTAGGCGAGAAGTTGTAAACGGGGGAGTTTAGCTTTGAACTAATATTTTTGATAGTGGACTTTCTTCCTAGCTTGGTAGCCCCCATAGTAGGTATTGTTATACACCAAACTGGGTCATCATATCTTTGTGTTTTTATCATTCTGCATTATTCAATTTTGTTCTTGAATGATTAACATCTTGTATAATATGTTGGAACTTTTGTTACGACTCTCGATTGATAAGTTTTGTAATCTGAATACCAGAATTTCAATATCAATATGATGACTTAACTAACAAAACAACATAAAAGAGTTTTAGCACAATCCCACTAGGCGTGCCAATTTTTTTACCTTTGAAATTGGTAAACAACACTAGTCTATTATTAAATGTTGCTTTGCAAGATCAACTAGGCGATCTCAGGACATTGCTTTAGATTTTCGAGTGTTTTGTGATACGAGTTGTGATAAGTGATTTGAGTGCAAGTGATTTCGACACAGTGTGAAACCAACTTGTTTTCAAAATAGAAAATAGAACTAAATAAACTTTAAAGTTATGAAAATAGTTTTGCAAAACTTAAATAAAATTAAAATAAATGTGATTGACATGAGATGAAATTGGTGATCCAAAAATACATTGCTCTTGCTTGACTCATTTTGCTCTTCGCTTGGGTACTTTGAATGTGTGCTTGAGATGAAAGTAAGTTTGAATCCCCTTAATGTAAGACCCCAATTCTACCCCAAGCCATTATGCAAAATAAATCAGAGTTATAAAATTTCAATCATACAAATGAATCGGGACGTCACAAATTCTTCTAACAAATTCATTGCATTCACCATGGATATATAACACTTTTTTAAAACATCGGATGAACCATCAACATGACATCTTTCATTAATTAATTCAACAACTACGCAGCGGAATTCTTCAATAACATCTTTAAACAAAACCACAACTACGAAACATCTCATATGCAATAATCATGTATTTAAAGTTCAACAACTGAAAAACAACAGTCTAAAATCAACAAGCGTTCATCCCCCCGAGTGTTACATATCAGAGCAATGACACCGACTCGAACTATTGAAGGTATACAGCCTTCACTCTCGATTACCTACACGTTACCAACATAAGGGAAACATTCAAACATAATGGGTGAGATATCTAACAATATAATAAAGTGCATGATAATTAATATATTAAATTAGATCAATAACATCACCACTTCTCATATCATAATCAACGACAATCTCAACAATAATATACATTCATCAACATCAAAACACACTTCTTTATAAAATCATATAATGCGACTCAATACTATGCAAATGCATGTGGTACCATTGGAGCAGAACTCCCATCTCAAAAATTGCCAATTAATAGAGGCATCAACAAGGCATAACCTTCATCTCAAAATTTGCCAATCCAGGCCATCTCAACGAGCATAAGTGTGATCGGTGGAAATAGAACTGACTGTTTTTAGCTGGTTTCGCGAAATGTCGCGGAAGCAAGAGTCGCCACCGTCTTTTATTTTCTCCAACATGGACAGGACAAAAGCACAACAAAATTCCTTATGAGAACGTTTCTCGGTTCGGGAGGTAGATTTATAGAAAGGGAAGGTGTTAGCACCCTTTCTATCCATGGTTATCCATAGGCTCTTAGATACTTGCTCTTATGTTTTCAAAATGTTTGCTTTTCAAAATGTGAGTGGGTCTGAAAAAGTTTCATTGAAAGATTTCTGAATGACTCTTATATCTGTCCTCAAGAGTGTTTGAAAAATTTGTTTTGAAAGCTTTTGAAAGTGTAGTGTGCAAAGATTTTTGATTTGTTTTTAAAGAGAGCAAGTATCCATGAGTCATCTACCTACCCTAAGGAATTAGGCTGTGTAAAAGTCCTTAAGGTAGTGCCATCCCACCATTGAAAGGTAGGTAGCACCACTGTTGGAGGTGTTCGGGTCAATTCGATTTTAGGGACAGTGTGGTCACCGAAGCAACAGTTAGGACACCTTAGAAGTAACCCTAATGTTCTAGATCCTTTTTAATCCGAGGCAACCGTTTCGAGGCAACTGTTTCGAGGCAACTGGATCTTGGACATAAGAGCGACCGCTAAAACGTCCTATACTTGACGACCACGTTTCGAAGGCAACAAGTGAGGCGTACCCTAGAAGTGGTGTGTGAATTGTGTGTTGTTTTCATGTTATGTTTTATCTTTGATCATGGCATCGTGAGCTACGCATTGTTTTTAATTAACATACATTCTTTCATGCGAGTTTAGCAGTTAGGAGTGCGGAAAATTAAAAGACGGAAAGATAAAAGCTACGCTATTACAAGGCGCGGGTCTATACATCGCCAAAATACGAAGACCCGTTTTTGATAAAGATGCGGAAAGCAAAAAAGCAATAAACCTAATTACTATTACATCCGGAAAGCAATTACATAATAATCAATAAGAAAAATAAGAATAACGTACGAAAGGATAAATTAAACTGAACGTCCGAGGGTTTTTGCCCTTTGCTTGAAATTAAATTAAATTAAAGCCTAATCAATTATTTAATTAAAGAAAAGAAAGTGTTTTTTATGTTTTTTTTGTATTTAATAGAAATAAAGAAAATTAAAATCAAAAGAAAACCCTAGTTCTAAGTTTATTTTAATTATTAATGAAAAAAGGTCAAAATTAGGCTAATTAACTAAATTATTTAATTTACATGTTTATTTACAAAAGTAATAGTAATTAATAAATAATAATAATAATAATAAATAATAATGAAAATAATTAATTAAGAAAAAGATAAAAAATGTCAAAACCTAATTCTATATGATTTTTATTTGAGAAAAAGATTGAATTTTAACCCTAAATTAACCTAGATTAGTTATGAGAAATTATTTACAAAAAATAAATTAGTGATGAAATTAATAAATAATTAAATATATTTACAATTTTTATGATTTCTGATTTTTATTATGGAAAAAATTAATTTAGTGAATTAATAATAACTAAAACAAATTAAAAGAAATTCAAAAGAAAAGAAAATTAAATTAAATATGCAAACCAAGGGGGTGTCTGGCCCATGTGGAGGTGAACTTTGAGGAATTCTGGCCCATTAGCACAAGGCCTTGTTGACTTTTTTGGCATCACGTGCTTGCTGGCTGACTAGGGTGTACCATGCTCTTCACTCTGTAGCCACTGGATTGATCATCATGAACGCTTGGCAAGCTTAGGCGTGAGGACGCATGATGGAGCTTTGAATGCTTGCTGCATGTGAACGCTTGAGGAAAAATAACAACAATTATATGGTGGACATGGGAATCGAACCCAGGTCCCACTACCTCTTGCCACTATGCCTTTGCCAACTGAGCTCTCCAACGCGTTTGTAGTATAAGTGGAAAAAAATTATTATATAAAAAAATAAATGTTAATGGTATAAAACAAAAAGAAAGCGCGCCAGATTTAAACTCCCCAATCACATGATGCCACGCCCGTCTTCTTCCTCGTTTACCTGCAATAACATGAACAAGATAGCGGGGGTTTTAAACCCCCACTAACTATAATAGTGAAAAATAGCGAATAGAAGAGGAGACAATATAAAAAGGGCGCGATAGGCTGGTTGAATTCGTCTGGCCTTGACGAATTCAACCATGGTCATGACATGGTCCAATTTTTCCTTGTGCCTAAAGCCCTAATTACAAGCTTCAGAAACCCTAAATTCCGTCCATGGTATATTTTGATTCAGGCAGCGTTAGTTCAATTAGCTCATACCAATCGCTTCAGAAGGTACCTATTAGCATGAATCAAACAAGAAAATAGATTAAAAGCCCATGAAACATGATATGCAGGTTTGAAAAATAAGGCAAACTGTATGGCTTGTTGTTTTTGATTCTTTGCGTGTTAGGACTGGTTCTTGATGCCAAAATGCTTCCTGGAGACTCAGGCAATGCGTTTGAATCAAATAGAAGCTTTGAATTATGCTGCAAATAGGAAATCAGTTTTCAAAAATTTCATGAAATTTTGCAACTTAGCTATGGAATTCTATGGCAGCTTTTACGTGTAAGGGTTCAGGGTTTCATTCAGCATATGTATGTGATGAGAATTAGGTCAAGAATCAGCCCAAAAGTCCATGGCATTATGACTTGAATATTTGATTACCAATCATATCTTTTTCCAATCTTTTCTTTCATGAAACCTTGCCAATCATGGATTTTTTTTTGCCTTGTTGATTGAGAAACGAGTTGCCAGCTTGCCCTAGTCATATTTGCTGCACAAAAAGATCTAAAAGAGCATATCTTTGAATTTTCCTATAATTAAAACCAATTAAATGAATTAATATTAATATAAATTCAATTAATTAATTAAAAATAAGAAAATAAATTATTTTGAGCTCAATGGGTCGTGCATAGGCTTTGGGTAATGATTCAAGAAAGAATTTGAGGCCCATTAGCAAAACTGAAGCTTTTTAGGCAAAGTTGACTTTTGAAAGTTCCCAAATATTTCCCAACTTCTCCAATGCATATCTTGCTCAATTTTGAAGCTATGAACATGTTCTTGGACATTTTGGAAAGGTCTTGAAGTCCTCTAACCAATTCCTTTGGTCCCATGTCATTTTGATTTACCAATCTCAAGTTATGGTCTTTGACTTAAAGTGCCTTTTTGTTGACTTTTGAAAATGACCTATAATGTTGAAATTGATAACTTTTTGTGAGAGCATTTCTTGGACTTGGAGTGTGAAGATGAGTTTTAGGAAATGTCATCCCCTTCAAAATGAGCATTGGATGGGATTTTTCTGATAAACCATGAAGAAGTTATGCCTTGGTCAATTTGCAGTTGACTTTTCAACTATCCCAAAAATAGAAACTTTTGCATCTTGAACTTTTTGAGCCATGCTTGTGGAATCATGATCAAGAATTGATCAAATGATGATTTTGGCTTCAAAATTAGATGTTGACAAAAAAAATTGACTTTTGACTATCAAATGACCATTTTGCCCCTACAGTTGACTGTGAAGCAATTAGGGTTTTTGACTGTGCAACTTGATGCTGTGAGTCTTGAACCTTGACATATGGATGCTTGACAATGTATATAGGCATATGGGACTTGATTGGACCCTTGAAAACCTCAATTTCTTTGCAAGAACCAAAACCCTAATTGTGACTGTGTTAGGAGGCAATTGGACTGTGTAATCCTTGAGAGATTTTGAACCATTTGGAGATTGATCTTGGCAAATCCTGAAGAATATGGGAGGGAAAATTTTGGGGTACAACAATAAGCTCCATCTTAAAATGCAATGTATGCGACTCATCATGAATGTAATAACAACACCCAAATTACCAACATCTCAAATCATCTCAAAACAACATTGTGATACGGTGGGAAAGAACTGATTGTTTTTTCGGAATGCTGGTTTGCCTTTTGCGTTTATTTTCGCAAAATGTCACGGTAAGCAAGAGTCTCCACCGTCTTTTATTTTATCCAACAAGGAAAGGAAAAAAGCACAGAAAAATTCCTTTTTCGATATGTTTCTCGGGTCCGGGGGGTAGATTATAGAAAGGGAAGGTGTTAGCACCCTTTCTATCTGTGGTTATCCACGGGCTCTTAGGTACTTGCTCATATTGTTTTCAAAATTTTTCTTTCTTTGTGATTGTGGGTTTGAAAAAAAGTCTTTGTTTGAAAAGGAGTGTAAGTGTGAAAATTTTGTTTTATTTTGAAAGACCAAGTATCTAAGAACCATCTACCTACTTGAAAAATGGAATCGTTCTATGCTATCTTCCTTTAGACAATGCTATCCTACTATTGATGAGTAGGTAGCGTCGTCGTTGGAGTTTTAGGGTCAACTCGAATTTAGGGACTTACGGTCACCAAAGCAATGTTAGGACGCCTTAGCGGTAACCCTAATGTCTTAGATCATTTGTTTGAGGCAATCATATCCGAGACAACCGTTTCGAGGCGACTATGATCTTTGGACAAGATGGCGACCTCTAAAACAACCTATACTTAATGACCGCGTTACGAAGGCAACCAAGTGAGGTGTACCCTAAGAGTGCTCATGTGCGAGTGTGTTGTTTTCAGTTATTTTGTCTTTGTACATGTTAATGGTTATCTAAGTTGATTTTAGGTTTAAACATTCATTCTTGTCATGCATCCCTATTATCAAACATCTAACAGTTATAATTTGCGGAAAGTAAATTACGAAAATTAAATTACAAGGCGTCGGGTATTTACATCGCCAAAAGCAACCCTTTGAAATTTAAATGCAGAAAATAAATAAAGCGATAAAAATAGTTAAAGTCCTATTAAGCTATTACATTCCGAAAACAAATACAATATTGAATAAATGGATCGCGTGCGGGAAATTAAATCGAATGCGAGTTCTAGGGTTTTGACCCTTTGATTATTAAAGAAAAGATTTTTGCTTGTTTTTGAATTTTAAGAAATAAACTATCCTAATTTAATTATTAAATTAAATAAATAGATTAATTAATGAAAATAAATATTTTTAGTTTTTTTTTTGTTATTTAAAGAAAGAAATAAAAATTGATCAATGTTAATAAAAAACTAATTAAGTCTAATTGATTTTAATTATTGAAAAAAATATATTAAAGTTAATCCTAATTAATGGCCTAAATTAATTAAATTAATATTTATTAATAAAAATTGAAATTTGGTTTTAATGAAGAAAAATATTTTTTGTTTTAATTTTATTAAAGAAAATTATTTGATTGGTTAATTAATAATAAAAATAATAAAACAAATAATCAAATAATATAAATTCAATTAATTAATTAAAAATAAGAAAATAAATTATTTTGAGCTCAATGGGTCGTGCATAGGCTTTGGGTAATGATTCAAGAAAGAATTTGAGGCCCATTAGCAAAATTGAAGCTTTTTAGGCAAAGTTGACTTTTGAAAGTTCCCAAAAATTTCCCAACTTCTCCAATGCATATCTTGCTCAATTTTGAAGCTATGAACATGTTCTTGGCTATTTTGGAAAGGTCTTGAAGTCCTCTAACCAATTCCTTTGGTCCCATGTCATTTTGATTTACCAATCTCAAGTTATGGTCTTTGACTTAAAGTGCCTTTTTGTTGACTTTTGAAAATGACCTATAATGTTGAAATTGATAACTTTTTGTGAGAGCATTTCTTGGACTTGGAGTGTGAAGATGAGTTGTAGGAAATGTCATCCCCTTCAAAATGAGCATTGGATGGGATTTTTCTGATAAACCATGAAGAAGTTATGCCTTGGTCAATTTGCAGTTGACTTTTCAACTGTCCCCAAAATAGAAACTTTTGCATCTTGAGACTTTTTGAGCCATGCTTGTGGAATCATGATCAAGAATTGATCAAATGATGATTGTGGCTTCAAAATGAGATGTTGACCAAAAAATTTGACTTTTGACTGTCAAATGACCATTTTGCCCCTGCAGTTGACTGTGAAGCAATTAGGGTTTTTGACTGTGCAACTTGATGCTGTGAGTCTTGAACCTTGACATATGGATGCTTGACAATGTATATAGGCATATGGGACTTGATTGGACCCTTGAAAACCTCAATTTCTTTGCAAGAACCAAAACCCTAATTGTGATTGTGTTAGGAGGCAATTGGACTGTGCAATCCTTGAGAGATTTTGAACCATTTGGAGATTGATCTTGGCAAATCTTGAAGAATATGGGAGGGCAAATTTTGGGGTACAACAGTTGCCCCTGTTCAATCTTCTTAGACCTGAGGATGTAGATTGGTTGGCGTGCCTTTCGTAATCCGAAGGTGGAAGATGATTGAACACTAAAGTGCCCAGAAATTTGCGCTCACATAGTAGAATGTTAGAAGTGTGATGTCGGGAATGGGATTACAGATGCCATTTGGAGAGATGGTGGATAGGGGGATGGGCTTATAGATGCCATCTAGGTGTCGATCGCGTAAGAGATTCCTTAGCGAGAACTTGCGTACCTGAGAAAGAAAGATAATTACCTGGCCTGTTACAGGGGTTGATCTTCAAACTCTTCATGTGGATGTGCCCTGGCTGGATACAGGTATCGAATCTTCAATCAGTTACTCACAGATGTGCCCTGGCTAGATACAGGAATCGAATCTGGAAATAGTCGTTAACAGATACGCCCTGGCTGGATACAGGAATCGGATCTTCAAACTCTTCAAACGTGCCCTGGCAGGATACAGGAATCGAGTCCGGAAAATAGTCGTCAACAGATACACCCTGGCAGGATACAAGAATCAGATCTTCAAACTCTTCAGACGTGCCCTGGCAGGATATAGGAATCGAGTCCGAAAAATAGTCGTCAACAGATACACCCTGGCAGGATACAGGAATCGGATCTTCAAACTCTTCAGACGTGCCCTGGTAGGATACATGAATCGAGTCCGGAAAATAGTCGTCAACAGATACACCCTGGCAAGATACAGGAATCGGATCTTCAAACTCTTCAGACGTGCCCTGGCAGGATATAGGAATCGAGTCCGGAAAATAGTCGTCAACAGATACGCCCTGGCTGGATACAGGAATCGGGTCTGGAATTGCGATAGTTGATAGTAATCATCTTTGTATTAACTTTTGTCCTGAAAAGACAAAACATTAGTTGTATGTGATATCGTGATGTATGAAATGCATGATGTCATGAGATGACTGAGATTGTATGTTCATGATGCGTATATGCATGCTATAATGTATGAAGATGCGATGTTTATGAATGTATTTTCGTCTAGGAAAATAAATCCTTGACGAATGCCGGAAGTTCAAATCCTGGGCTGGTGTTGAAGAGTAGAGCTTTTTGTTTCCGCTGGGGATAAGGATTGCAAGAATAAACCGGTAGGAGAAGATGACTCCGTTGAGGAATAAACTTGTTGGAGAGATTATTCTGCGAGGAAATACTCTGTGGGAAGAGATACTTTGCTGAGATGTTGATGATAACTCCGCTGGGGATACCATTGTTGAGCTCTGTTGGAAGATTTGATGAACTCCGCTGGGGATAGGAAGACTTCATCGGGGACGATCTTTCCGTGGCAATTGGATGAGGATAACCCAGTTATATCCTAGTGGGGAAATAACCTTTGAATAAAACCAGGGAGGCGCGTACTCTGCAGGTGATAAGCTTCCAGAATCTACTGGGGATAAGCTTCCTACTGGGGAGATTGATTCAACCTTCCTGGGGAGACTTTTGAGATTGCATTGGGGAAGTGGCTCCACTGGATGTCGGTATTCCGCCGGGGAACAATCTTAGATCAAGACTGTCGGGGATGCTTGTAGAGGAATATTTGTATACCGCTGGGGAATGTTGAGATCTTCTGGGGATACCCAACTTCCTTAAGGCTGACAGTGGTCTAACTCTGCTTGGGGGAGAGCATTGCTGACTTGCTTGGGATACTGTGTCTTGTTAGGGTTGAGGGGAGACCAACTGCTTGAGGGGAGAGTATTGCTGAGTCTTGTCTTACTCGGCGGGGAGTGAAGGTATATGGGTTACATTCTTCAGCCGAACTTACCTTGGTACCTCGATGGACAGAGCAATTAGATTGCTTAGACAACTCATTATTGCCCCTGTTTATGATGTTACCTGTAATTAACCCTTTATTTCGTATTCAAATATTTATGAGTTAGCAATTAGTGTCAAATGCATATATCACAAATGAACATTGGACGTTCTTTACAAAACAAAATAGGAAAAGGAAAAAACAATTGGCAATTAGTCTGAAAAGTGAATTTGTATTGATTTTTGAATTTGCCTGTAAATAGGCGTTTATGTACAAGAGGCTGACGTCCTAGTAAGAGAACGCCGCCGAACAAAAACAGAGTTTATACAATTTTGTGAAAAAGGAAAACAAAACAGCTATGTGAAGAAAGATAATCCCACTGGGTTCCAACTCTGCTATCGCCTTTAAATCTTTGAGCGTCTCATCACTTGGCTGCTCAGTTGAAGATGAAGTTGATTGATCGATGCCGTCTGAACCTGATGTTGACCGGATTCTGGATGCAAGGTGATCCAATGAGACATAGTATTACGCTTATCCCTAACTTTTGCCTGGACCGCCCTTTCGGGTTTTCAGTCCACCGGGATACCCATTTTTGCCCAAGCCGCCTTTTCAGGTTTTCGACTTGCCGGGTGTACAGATTTTTCATTTCATCCCTTATTTTTGCCCGAACCCTTTTGGTTCGCCGGGAAGCCCTAATTTTTGCCTAGGTATGTCAACCTAGCGGGTCTTTTATCATGCGTAGTATCTTTTTTACTATGTCTGCATTGGCGGGGTGAGGAAGGTCGTCACCATCCATGGTAGTTAGAATCATGGCTCCTCCTGAGAAGACATGTTTAACCACAAATGGCCCTTCGTATGTGGGGGTCCATTTGCCCCTGGGATCACTTTGAGGAAGAATGATGCGCTTGATTACTAGGTCCCCAACTTGATACTCTTGTGGTCTGACTTTCTTGTTAAATGCCCTGATCATCCGTTTTTGATACGTTTGATCATGACAAATAGCAGTGAGTCTCTTTTCGTCAATTAGGTTCAACTGATCAAGTCGGGTCTGGATCCAGTCATCTTCGCTCAAGCCTGCATCCTTCATTATCCGGAGAGAGGGTATCTGGACTTCAATCGGCAAGACTGCCTCCATGCCGTAGACCAAGGAAAAGGGAGTTGCCCCGGTTGACGTTCTTGCTGAGGTACGGTACCCGTGAAGAGCAAAAGGTAACATCTCGTGCCAATCTTTATAGGTCACTGTCATCTTCTGCACAATCTTTTTGATATTCTTATTCGCCGCCTCTACAGCCCCATTCATCTTCGGCCGGTAAGGAGAAGAGTTGTGGTGCTGTATCTTGAATTGCTCGCAGAGCTCAGTGATCATTTTATTATTGAGATTGGTGCCATTGTCCATAATGATTCTTTCCGGGACGCCGTATCGACAGATCAGGTTATGACGAATGAACCGTGCCACGACGTTCTTGGTTACGGTTGCGTAGGAAGCCGCTTCAACCCACTTTGTAAAGTAATCGATCGCCACCAGGATGAAGCGATGCCCGTTGGATGCTGTAGGTTTGATCTCGCCGATCATATCAATGCCCCACATTGCAAAAGGCCAAGGTGCAGTTGTTGCACCCCAAAATTTGCCCTCCCATATTCTCCAAGAAATTGCCAAGCCAAGTCACAACATTCCCCCAGGGTTGTGCAGTCCAACTGTCTCCTATACAGTCAAAACTAGGGTTTATGTGCTGATCAAGAAAATGGAGTGTTCAAAGGCCCAATCAAGTCTCATATGCCTACAAATATGGTCAAGTATCCTCATATCAAGTTTCAAGGCATTCAGCTCAAAATTGCACAGTCAAAACCCTAAATTGCACTACAGTCAACTGTAGGGGCAAAATGGCCATTTGACAGTCAAAAGTTCAAATTTTTGGTCAACATATCATTTTGAAGCCACAAACATCACTTGATCAATGCTTGATCATGATTCTCAAAATTTGGCTCAGAAATCATCAAAGATGCAAAAGTTACTATATTTGGACAGCTGAAAAAGTCAACGGAAATTGACCAGGGCATAACTTTCACATAGATTATCAGAAAAATTCCATCCAAAGCTCATTTTGAAGAGAAAGACATTTCCTACAATTCATCTTCATATTCCAAGTCCAAGAAATGCTCTCACAAAAAGTTATCAATTTCAACATTATAGGTCATTTTCAAAAGTCAACAAAAAGGGACTTTAAGTCAAAGGCCATAACTTGAGATTGGTAAATCAAAATGACATGGGACCAAAGGCATTGGTTAGAGGACTCAAAGACCTTTCCAAAATGTCCAAGAACATGTGAAAAGCTTAAAAATTGAGCAAGTTATGCCTTGTGGAAGTTGGGAAATTTTTAGGAATTTTGAAAAGTCAACATTGATGCAAATGATTCAAAATTGCTAATGGGCCCATTTTTCTTCCAAGATTCATCATTCCAAGCATGTGCACGACCACTTGGCCCAAAGGGAAGTATTTTCTCATTTTGTATTTATTTATTTGAATTTTTATTCATATTAATTCAATTAAATCAATTAAATATGTGGAAAATATCTAAATGAACCAAATGAATCTTTTTATACATGTTTTAGACTTGATATTTCGTGCTTAGCCAATTATGGAAAGATTTGGCTTGATTGAAACCTAATTGACACAAAAACCATGTGAAAAAGATATGTAAAGATCTTAAGAAAATCAAATATGCAAAATCATTATTGCCATGGATTTGATCAAGTTTTGTTGACCTAATAGCTTCCATACATAATCAGAATCACAAACCTAATGCTAACACACCCTAAGCTGCGCAGAAAAAACACTTTGCAAACTTGAAAATTTTCCATAAAACTCAAATCTGAAATCAGTGTTCTAGGTGGATTCAAGTCCTAATATTGATTCCATTGGCTTCCTCAAGGTTCCCAGAAGCGATTCCAATCCCTAACATCAACTCAAACGCAAGGAATTGGTAACGAGACCTTCAACCGTATCAAGAAAAACTCATAGTCGTGCACAACGATTCATGCATCCATTATCACTTTTAATGCCTGATTTACGTTTCTTGTAAAGTTCTAAAGCTAACCATTGTATTTAATTGGATTATTATGCATCATATGTGATTCTACCATGCGCGATTTCTAGGGTTTACAGGTTGTAATTTTAGGGCTTTTGCAAAGAGGAAAAATCAAAGCTCCAGACTATGACCATTGGATTCAGCGCAGTGAGACGAACATGGACCAAGCCTCGCGATAAATTTATGACTAACAGAATCCTATTCGCTATTTTCTGATAGGTCATCTATAGCAACGGGTTAAAACCGTTGCTTATTGTTCTTTTGTTTCAGAAAAAATAAAAACAACGAAGAAGACAACATCGTGTCAATCAGTGATTCGTTGGTTTGAATTTGGCGCGTTTCTCTCCACTAACGCGTTGTGTCCATTTATATTGTTTATTTGTTATTTATATGACAAACGCGCAGTAATGGCTTGGTGGTACAGGTGTTGCCTTGTAATGTCCAAGACCTGGGTTCGAGTCCCAGGTCTGTATAACTTTCTATATTATTTTTCCATAGTGTTTCCCATGCAGCTTCAGTGACGTAGACGTACCATATGCCTCAACATCCAAAGAGCCACGCGTCTAGCTGCTTCAAATCAACGGCATGGATCTGAAGAACACGTATACTCCGGTCAACGCACCACATGCTTGCACAAAAGTCAATGGATTTCATGCTTAATTGGGCCAGAATTCTAAGGCCAGCACCTCACAATTGGGGCCTGAACCCCCCCTGGTTTGCTTTTTCTCTTCATATTTTATTTTTTTAATTATTGTGTTATTTATTTTTATTGTTTTAATTAATTAATTATTTTCCTACAAAATATAAAAAACATCATAAAAACTCAAAAAGACAAAACATAATAAAAATATTTAATTTTCACATTTTTCTTGTAAATAATTGCTTATAAATAAATATTAGTTTAATTAGGTTTATCTTAATTCTTTTCATAATAAAACATAAAAAATATAGAATTAGGTTTAATAACTTTTTATTCCTTTTAATTTTCTCTTTTTTATCATAATACTTATTTATTTATTATTTTCATAATTAAATTGTACATAAAAATAATTAGGTTTAAATTAGGTCAAATTTCAATATTTTCTTAATAAACTTAAAATAATTAGAATTAGGTTTAATATTTAGTTTTAATTAATTATTTTTCTATTAAATCTTAAAAATACAAAAACACCAAAAAACATTCCTTTTTAATTTTTAATTTTTTATTCCTCATTAATTCTAATTAATTAAATTCATTAACTTTAATTTTTTTGCAAAAAAGGGTCCAACGCCCTCGTTCGTAATTTATTTAATTTGCGTATTTATTTTATTTCGCTTAAATAGTTATGTATCTGTCCCGAAGCCATGTAACTTAAACTTTTCGCACTTTCTTTTACTTTATTTACTTTCTGTCAAATCGGGTCCGGTTTAATTTTGGCGATGTGGACCCGCGCCGTTGGTAATAGTTTAGATTTTATTTTCCCGCAAATATTAACTGTTAAATAAGCATGCAAGAATGAATGGCCCTAATTAAAAACAAGCGTAGATCACAATGGCATGACAAGACAAATATCTGAAAACGACACACGAATCGCACACACCACCCCTAGGGTACGCCTCACTGTTGCCTTTCGAAAGGTGGTCGTCAAGTAGAGGACGTCTTAGTAAGTCCTCATGATCCGGGAACCTGGCATGAGGGTAGCTTCTAAGGTGTCTTCCCATTGCTCTGGTGATCACCATGTCCCTACAAACTCGAATTGACCCGAACACCTCCAACGGTGGTGCTACCTACCTCTCAATGGTGGGATGGCACTACTTTAAAGGACATTTACACAGACGAATTCCTTAGGGTAGGTAGGTTCTCAAGGATACTTGCTCTAATTTCAAAAACAAACAAAAAAACCTTTTCACACTGACATTTTTCCAAAAGCTTTCAAAGCAAATTTTTCAAACACTCTGACGTACGAGTCGAACTGAAATTTTTCAAAGAAACTTTTTAAACCCACGTTGAAAAGCAAACAAACATTTTTGAAAACACATTGAGCAAGTATCTAAGAGCCCATGGATAACCATGGATAGAAAGGGTGCTAACAACTTCCCTTTCTATAACCTACCTCCCGAACCGAGAGCAATCTCTTTAAGGAATTTTTCTGTGCTTTTGTCCTTTCCATTTGGAGAAAATAAAAGACGGTGGCGACTCTTGCTTACCGCGAAATTTCGCGAACCAGCTTTAAACGGTCAGTTCCAGATCCACCGATCACAGAACTGGCGACTCTGCTGGGGACAAACTTAAAGTGAGGTGTACCTTAGGACTAAGATCACTATGTTTTCAATTGTCTTCTTTGCTTGCTTTATTTTTGTGGGTTGCTTGGGAGTTCTATAGATCCTAACCCGGATCTGGGGGATACCTTTCTTAGAAAGTAGCAACAAGGCTGTGAGGGAACTGTGCGGGGTATACCGACATGGTTGAAACAGTCTGCTACGTTGATGCGGCACTTTGGTGTGTACCGGTAACCCTTGAGTTCAGTCAAGGAGAGTACGGGGCCTCCGCGTGGTGTCGTGAAGCATCAACAGACCTTAGGAACCTTAATTGAACTATCTTGGCCTCTTTAGGGTAGTGAGATAACTGACTTTGGTGCAGTCCGAGGTTGGTTGATACTCGATACTACACTCAATTGAGGGTTGCTTTCTTGGGATATTTCGGTCGCCAGTTCAGTGGCTAAATCGAAACGATGAACAATGAAAGCAATCCCGTGATATTGGGAACCTTAGAACCCGGTTACTTTGATTAGGACAGGTTGAACCCACCAACTTCAAGAGGGTACTACCCAGACCCCATGCTGGCCTTAAACCTTAAGGGCTTGTCTTGTGTGCCTTGTGTGCCTTACATGTTTGTCTTTGTAAATATCTGTGGTGTGTTTAATCATAGCATCATGACATCATCCAGCATCATATGCATTGACTAACCATTTCAGGGGTTCGAATTTTCATCTTTGTTCTTGTTTTGTAGGACATGGAAACTGTTCGTAGAAAGACAATTCAAGTCAGTCTTGTAAGGATCCCTCCTCAGCTTAAGGAGCTTATATCCAGGATTCCCGAGAACTCTTCATTCAGTGAAAGGCATGGAAGCCTCATCAGCTTGGTCAACACCAACATTGAGGAAGATATGATTAAGGTCTTGTTCCAATTCTTTGACCCTCTGCATCACTGTTTTACCTTCTTGGACTATCAGTTGGTACCTACATTGGAGGAGTTCTCCCGGCTCCTGAAGATCCCTATCCTTGATCAGCTACCCTTCAACGGTACAGAAAAAGAACCTAAGCTTGAAGAGATTGCTAAAGCCTTGCGCCTACAGTCATCTGACCTCAAGGGACATTGGGAAGTTAGAAGTGGTATCAAAGGGTTCTTAGCCAGGTTTCTGTTTGAGAAAGCCCATGAATGTTGGAACTCCCTTGACTTGCAAGCTTTTGAAGAGGTTGTGGCCCTCCTTGTTTATGGTTTGGTGTTGTTCCCTAACCCAGATCAGCTTATTGATATCAGTGCTGTCCAGATCTTTATGTCCAGGAATCCTATACCTACGTTGCTGGGGGACATCCTTCACTCATGTTACACTCGAACCATGAGAAAAAGGGGTGTCCTTATGTGTTGCACTCCTCTCCTGGGAAGGTGGTTTATTTCGCACCTTCCCCAATCAGTCTTGAAGAATGAGCGGGGTTTGAGATGGTCACAACGGTTGATGACTCTTACACATGCAGATATACATTGGTGTCCTAGGTCCAGAGGAGATGTCACTATCATTGATCATTGCGGGGAGTACCCTAATGTTCCTTTACTTGGAATCAGAGGAGGTATTACTTATAGCCCATGCCTGGCTTGGAGACAGTTTGGTTATGCTCGGAGGGATGGTCCTCATGACATGTTAATTCCTGACATAGTTTTTGACTTCGACAACGATACTCAAGGACTTCGCCAGAGATTTATCAGAGCCTGGAGGATGCCCAGTAGGATAGACAACAAGACACTGGGTCACAGGAATTCCATCCCATTGGAGCCTTATCTCAAGTGGGTACGGGCCCGCTCCCAGAAGTTAGTGATGCCTTATCCTCATATGCTCCCGGTAATTAAAGAACCAGTCTTGGAAGGGGAAGTGCCCTACACTATTCAGCACCCTGATATGCCCACATCCTGGGGAGAGATGCAGAAGAGCTGGATCCAGCTTAAGGAGGAAAGGAATTCTCTTGAGACTAGTCTGCATGCCAGTGAAAAGAAGGTCTTGGAGCTCACCCGCCTGTTGCATGAGGAGAGGAATCTCAACACTTACATAGCTCCGAAGAGGATGCGCAGTGTATTTTGGGATTGATTTGATTTTTGTACTTTTGCCCATGAGGCCTTGATGTATTAAACAATGATTTCCTTAATGATAACGTGTGTTCCTTTTTGTCTACAACAAATTTGAACTTTCGAACCCTTGAATGCATTGCATACGCATTTCATACATCATGTGCATAGCAGGTTTTTCCCCTTTTCAGGTTGCTTACAGTTCTTCGATGTCTATTTCAGCATCATGAATCCCGAATCTGCATCAACCGAGACATTAATCAAGGCTCTTCAGGTGCAGAATGCACAATTCCAGGAACTAATCAAGGGTCTGGCTAAAGGCCAAGAAGAACTAAAGGCTATGCTCCTGAAGAAGGAGAAGAAGAAGAAGAGAAGAACTGTTCTGTTCAACTCGGGCCGAAGGTTTGGCAATACTCTGCAACATGAAGAGGCTGGTTCTTCTGTTGGCAAGAGTCCTTCTCAGGCAGAAGTAAAGATTCCTACTCCAGTAGTCTCCGACAACGAGACCGATTTTGATGAAGAGCAGTACCCTCCTGCAGATGACAGGTACAAACAACTGGAGGACAGGTTGAAGGCTATGGAGGTGCAACAGGCACCTGGGCTGGATTTCGGAGATCTGGGTTTGTCGACTGGTGTGATTATCCCGCATAAGTTCAAAGCACCATCCTTCTCCAAATATGACGGGGCGTCTTGTCCCAAGCTGCATTTAAGGTCCTATGTTCGGAAAATTCAGCCGTACTCTGCGGATAAGAATTTATGGATCCACTTCTTCCAGGAGAGTCTTTCAGGGACTCATCTCGAATGGTTCTATCAGCTGGATGGGACCAAGGTTCGTAACTGGGAGGAGCTGGCTACTGCTTTCTATAAGCAGTATCAGTATAATGCCGACCTTGCCCCCACACGTACCCAACTCCAGGGTATGGCGTTAGGTGCAAGCGAAGGTTTTAAGGAGTACGCTCAGAAGTGGAGAGACCTGGCTGGCAGGGTGCAGCCACCATTGACTGATCGGGAGCTGGTTGACATGTTCTTGGGGACCCTATCTGGGCCATTCTTCAACCATCTCATTGGGAATTCTTCTGCTGGGTTCACTGATTTGATCTTGACTGGAGAGAGAATTGAGGCAGGGCTGAAATCTGGGAAGATTGCAAAGGGTGCATCATCTAGTTCGGAAAAGAAACCATTCAAAAAGGAGTCTAGTGCCGTGTATGGTTCTAGGAAATCAGAGAGACCTGAGCACCGCCAATCCGTCAGCGCGGTGATGATTGCTAAGCCTGCTGCCGCTCCTCGGCCAAACAATTCTCAAAGGGCTGAAAGACCCCGGAGGGAGTTTACCCGGTTAAACATGACCCTATCGCAAATTCTGCCACAGTTGCTAGCCACCAATTTGGTGACTGTCAGGGAAGCCCCGAAGTTTCCCAATACAACATCTCCCAAGTACAACCCGAATGCTCGTTGTGCTTACCATTCAGAAAGTCCGGGGCACTCTACTGATGACTGTTGGGCACTAAAGAACAAGCTGCAGGACCTCATTGACGCCAAGGAGGTCCAGTTTGAGGCGTCTGACAAGCCTAACGTAGTGACAGCTCCCCTGCCTGCTCATGGAGTTAATGCTATCGGGGACGAAGAGGAAGTTGATGAAGCTGAGTTTGATAGCTGGATCTACCCGGCAACTGACGGTGGACTTAACAATTGGAGCGCAAAGGACAATCTCCCTGTTTCTTTTGTTACTAAGTAATGAATTCCTATGTTTTGTTATTTTGTAATAAACAATGATAAACTCTATGGCCCGGTGTCTTACCCGAGGCACCGTGGTTCTATTTGTGAGGGCATACAAACTGTCATTTTATACATCATGAATGAAAATCTTGGACGTATTTTTCGCATTGCAAATATTGTGTTCCTTTTCTGTCTTTCTTTTCCTTTACATAATTTTCAAAACAGCTGTATTTACACACACACTCACTCATACAGGTTCCAATCCACTCTGGATCTCACTGATAACAGCTCTGCTACTGCCAATTATGACTTCGAAAATCCGATCAACTTAGCCGAAGACGAAGGTGAAGATGATTGCGAAGTGCCTGGCGAGCTTGCAAGACTGTTGCTTCAGGAAGAGAGGGCAATTCAACCCCATGAAGAGCCAGTGGAAACCATAAACTTGGGTACTGAAGCAGACAGAAAAGAGGTAAAGATTGGGGCCAACCTAGAGCTCAGTGTGAAGCAACGGTTAACCAAGATGTTACATGACTATATGGAGATCTTTGCCTGGTCCTACGAAGACATGCCCGGGTTGGATACCGATATTGTCGTCCATCACTTGCCGACTAAGGAAGACTGCCCTCCAGTTAAACAAAAGGTCCGTCGGATGCGTCCAGAGATGTCTGAGAAGATTAAAGCCGAGGTGATGAAACAGTTTGATGTCGGGTTCCTTGCAGTAACTTCTTACCCTCAGTGGGTTGCTAACGTGGTGCCGGTACCGAAGAAGGACGGTAAGGTCAGAATGTGTGTAGATTACAGGGATCTGAACAGGGCCAGCCCCAAAGATGACTTCCCCTTGCCTCACATTGATGTCCTCGTTGATAATACGGCTCAGCACAAAGTGTTCTCTTTCATGGATGGCTTTTCAGGTTACAATCAGATTAAGATGGCACCTGAAGACATGGAAAAGACTACATTTGTCACTCAGTGGGGCACCTTCTGTTACAAGGTCATGCCGTTCGGATTAAAGAATGCTGGGGCAACCTACCAACGTGCCATGGTTGCCTTATTTCATGAGATGATTCATCATGAGATCGAAGTGTATGTGGACGACATGATCGCTAGGTCCCAAACTGAGGAAGAGCACCTAGATCATCTGCAGAAGTTGTTTGACCGGTTGAAACTGTACAAGTTGAGATTGAACCCGAACAAGTGCACCTTCGGGGTAAGATCTGGGAAGTTGCTAGGCTTCGTGGTCAGTGACAAGGGAATTCAAGTGGACCCTGCTAAGGTCAAGGCTATTCAAGAGATGCCAGTTCCTAAGACAGAGAAGGAAGTCAGAGGCTTTTTAGGACGCCTGAATTACATTGCTCGATTCATCTCTCATCTGACTGCTACCTGTGAGCCAATCTTCAAGCTGCTGAAGAAAGATCAGGTAGTACGTTGGAACGATGAATGTCAGGCTGCCTTCGACAGAATCAAAGAGTATCTCCAAGAACCACCTATCCTTATGCCACCGGTTGAAGGGAGACCTCTGATCCTATATCTGACAGTGCTTGACAACTCGATGGGGTGTGTGCTGGGGCAACATGACGAGTCTGGCCGAAAAGAGCATGCCATTTATTACCTTAGCAAAAAGTTTACCGACTGTGAGACCCGATACTCACTGCTTGAGAAAACTTGCTGCGCTTTGGTATGGGCTGCTCGCCGGCTGAGACAGTATATGCTGACTCACACTACCTTATTGATCTCAAAAATGGATCCTATAAAGTACATATTCGAAAAGCCTGCTCTGTCTGGGAGGATTGCAAGATGGAAAATGATCTTGACGGAATACGACATTCAGTACACAACCCAGAAAGCCATCAAGGGAAGTGTATTGGCAGACCACTTAGCTCATCAAGCTGTAAATGACTACCAATCAATGAACTTCGAGTTTCCGGATGAAAGCATCATGATAGTGAATGATTGTGAAGTACCTGGACCGGATGAAGGACCTGAGCCAGGATCCCGATGGTCTATGCACTTTGACGGAGCTTCCAATGCTTTGGGAAATAGTATCGGCGCCATAATCATATCTCCACAAGGTACTCATACTCCACTCACTGCCCGGCTATGTTTCAACTGTACCAACAACATGGCGGAGTATGAGGCGTGCATCATGGGTCTTCAAGCTGCGATCGACCTAAGGATCAAATTTCTAAGTGTCTTCGGAGATTCCGCTCTCGTGATCAATCAGATCAAAGGAGAGTGGGATACGAAACATCCAAACCTGATTCCTTACAGAGAATGTGTGTTGACCATGATTCCCCACTTTACAGAGATAACCTTTGAACACTTCCCAAGAGAAGAGAATCAGTTAGCGGACGCGTTAGCTACAATGTCTTCAATGTTCAAGGTCAAATGGGATAATGAGGCTCCCCGGATCATCATCTGGAGACTGGACGAACCGGCATACTGTTGTGATCTCGAAACTGAATTGGTGACTGAGAAGCCTTGGTACCATGAAGTGAAGAGATATCTGGAAGCTCAGGAATACCCTGAAGGTGCATCTGTCAACGGTAAGAAATTCCTGAGGAGGTTTGCAGCCAAGTTCTTCCTTAGCAACGGCATATTATACAAGCGAAACCATGATTCAACCTTACTGCGTTGTGTGGATAAGATTGAAGCAGAAAGGATCATGGAAGAGCTACATGAAGGGACCTTTGGTACACATTCCAGTGGGCATACTATGGCTAAGAAGATCCTACGGGCAGGATACTACTGGTCCACCATGGAAGCTGACTGCTACCAACACTCCAGGACATGCCACAAATGTCAGATCTATGCAGACAAGGTGCATGTTCCTCCGGTTCCCCTGAATGTTCTGACTGCGCCTTGGCCGTTCGCAATGTGGGGCATAGACATGATCGGCGAGATTAGACCTACGGCATCCAATGGACATCGCTTCATCCTAGTGGCGATCGACTATTTTATGAAGTGGGTTGAGGCAGCATCCTATGCTACAGTAACCAAGACTGTTGTGGCACGGTTCATTCGACATAATCTGATCTGTCGATACAGCGTCCCTGAACGGATTATTACAGATAACGGTACCAATCTGAACAATAAGATGATTGCTGAGCTTTGCGAACAGTTCAAAATACAGCACCACAATTCTTCTCCTTACAGACCGAAGATGAATGGGGCTGTAGAAGCAGCTAACAAGAACATCAAGAAGATCGTGCAGAAAATGACAGTGACTTATAAAGATTGGCACGAGATGTTACCGTTCGCTCTGCATGGGTACCGTACCTCAGCCAGGACGTCAACCGGGGCAACTCCTTTCTCTCTGGTTTATGGCATGGAGGCAGTCTTGCCGATTGAAGTACAAATTCCCTCTCTCCGGATAATGAAGGATGCAAACCTGAACGAAGATGATTGGATCCAGACACGACTTGATCAGCTCAACCTCATTGACGAAAAGAGACTTGCTGCTATCTGTCATGGTCAGACGTATCAGAAACGGATGATCAGGGCATTTAACAAAAAGGTCAGACCACAGGAATATCAAGTTGGGGATCTGGTGATCAAGCGAATCATCCTTCCTCAGAGTGATCCAAGGGGCAAATGGACCCCTACGTACGAGGGGCCATTTGTGGTTAAGCATGTGTTCTCAGGAGGAGCAATGATATTGACCAACATGGATGGTGACGACCTTCCTCACCCCGCCAATGCAGACATAGTTAAAAAATACTACGCATGAAAAAAGACCCGCTAGGCTGACATGCCTAGGCAAAAATTAGGGCTTCCCGTCGAACCAAAAGGGTTCGGGCAAAATGAAGGGATGAAAATGAAAAAAATCTGTACACCCGGCAAGTCGAAAACCTGAAAAGGCGGCTTGGGCAAAAATGGGTATCCCGGTGGACCGAAAACCTGAAAGGGCGGTCCAGGCAAAAATTAGGGATAAAAGCGTAATACTATGTCTCATCGGATCACTTTGCATCCAGAATCCGGTATCTACATCAAGTTCGGACGGCATCGATCAGTCAGCTTCATCTTCAACCGAGGTCATCAAGTGATGAGACGCTCAGAGTTATAAAGGCAATAGCAGAGTTGAAACCCAGTGGGATCATTCATATTTCACACAGCTGTTTTATTTTCTTTTGTACGAAATCTGTATAAACTCTTTTGCTCGGCGACGTTCCTCTTACTAGGACGTCAGCCTCTTGTACACAAAACGCCTATTTTCAGGCCATTCAAAATCAATACAAATATATTTTTAGTTAAACGTGCCAAGTGTTTTTCTTTTTCTGTTTTGTTTTGCGAAGAACGTCCAAGGTTCAATTTGTGATATATGCATTGACAATAATTTGCTAACTCATAAATATTTGCATACGAAACAAAGGAATTAATTGCATGTGACACTAGAAACAGGGGCAATAAAGAGTTGTCTGAGCAGTCTAAATTGTTCTATCCTCCAAGGTATCAAGGTAGGTTCAGCTAAAGAACATGGCCGAGTACATCTTAATTCCCCAGAGAGTGGTTCAGCAAAACAGTACATTCTTCTCCAAGCAAAATTACAAATCTCAAAGAAGTTGGGTATCCTCCCGTAGATCTCAACATTCCCCAGCAGCGGCATATATTCTTAACAAGCATCCCCGGCAGTCTTGGTCTAAAGATTGTTCCCCGGCGGCATATCAACAGTCAAAGGGATCACTTCCCCAGTATATCAAACTTCCCCAAAAGAGTCCAATCCAATCCGGTTCCCCAAGAGGATTGGAATTCATCTCCCCAAGCAGTAAGCTTATCCCCAGTAGATTCTGGAAGCTTACCCCCTCGCAGAACACGAACGCGTCGCCCGACTTTATTTAAAGAGTTATTTCCTTAACAGGATATAACTGGGTTATCCTCAGCCAAAAGCCACGGAAAGAGCATCGTCAACACAGTCTTCTTACCCCAGCAAAGTCTGTCAACACTTCCAATACAACAAGGGTATCCTCAGCAAGTTATCAACAATTCAGCAAAGCATCTCTATCCCCACAGAGTATTGCTTCCCAGCATGGTCGCTAAAGTATCTTTTCTCCCCGCAGAATCCTTCATTTGCCAAGCTTATTCCGCAACGGAGTCATTTTCTCCTACCGGTACTCTTGCAGCTATCATCCCCAGCGGAAGTAAAAGCTTATTCTCCAACACCAGCCCAGGATACGACTTCCCGGCACCCGTCAAGGATTTACTTTCCTAGACGAAAAACACATTCATAAAACGTCACATACATCATTATAGCATGCATAGACGCATCATATCATACAAATCTCATTTATGTTGAGAACATCATTGCTTGATCCATATCATGCATTGCATATGACTAACCTTTACCTTTCAGGAAAGACGCAGTTAAAATGCTCAAACATATTTCAAAGCCTTCTCTAGTCCAGCTAAATCGACTCCCAACAGATTTTTCTGATAAAGACTCAGCAGAACTTATGGTCCCCTCTCCGGCAAGTGCGTGAGGTGGTAATTCCTTCTTCAGATGTTTCCCTCTCTGACGATGAGTGTGAGGTGATAATCTCTTATGGTCCCCTCTCCGACAAGTGCGTGAGGTGGTAATTCCTTTTTTCAGATGTTTCCCTCTCCGACGATGAGTGTGAGGTGATAGTCTCTTATGGTCCCCTCTCCGGCAAGTGCGTGAGGTGGTAATTCCTTCTTCAGATGTTTCCCTCTCCGACAATGAGTGTGAGGTTATAATCTCTTATGGTCCCCTCTCCGACAAGTGCGTGAGGTGGTAATTCCTTTTTTCAGATGTTTCCCTCTCCGACGATGAGTGTGAGGTGATAGTCTCCTATGGTCCCCTCTCCGGCAAGTGCGTGAGGTGGTAATTCCTTTTTCAGATGTTTCCCTCTCTGATGATGAGTGTGAGGTGATAGTCTCCTATGGTCCCCTCTCCGGCAGGTGCGTGAGGTGGTAATTCCTTTTTCAGATGTTTCCCTCTCCGACGATGAGTGTGAGGTGATAATCTCTTATGGTTCCCTCTCCGACGGTGAGTGAGGTGACAATTCCTTTTCCTATGATTCCCTCTCCGACGGCGAGTGAGGTGATTCCCTTTCAGATTATAATTGCCTATGGTTCTCTTCCCGATACTGCAAAGATGGTAATTCCCGCCAAGATTTTTCTCAACGAGCGTTGTTGAAGTTAAAATCATCCAAGGTTCTCTTACCATTCATGCCAAGGCAGTAACCATACCTGGTTCATTCATCATCTTTTGAAACTCCAGATCCAGCTCCTGTAACCAGTCAGGACACATCTATACCAAAGCATTTGAAAACCAGCTCCTGCAACGTGTCAGGTACTCATTTGTTCTTTTGCAGGTATGCAGGTTCTCGCTAAGGAATCTCTTCCGCGATCAACATCCAGATGGCATCTATAAGCCCATCACCCTATCCAGCAATCTCCAAATGGCATCTATAAGCCCATTCCCCCATCATCACTGCTACTATGTGAGCGTAAATTTCTGGGCACTCTAGTGTCCAATCATCTTCTACCCTCGGATTACGAAAGGCACGTCAGCCAATCTGCATCCTCAGGTCTAAGAAGATTGAACAGGGGCAACTGTTGCACCCCAAAATTTGCCCTCCCATATTCTCCAAGAAATTGCCAAGCCAAGTCACAACATTCCCCCAGGGTTGTGCAGTCCAACTGTCTCCTATACAGTCAAAACTAGGGTTTATGTGCTGATCAAGAAAATGGAGTGTTCAAAGGCCCAATCAAGTCTCATATGCCTACAAATATGGTCAAGTATCCTCATATCAAGTTTCAAGGCATTCAGCTCAAAATTGCACAGTCAAAACCCTAAATTGCACTACAGTCAACTGTAGGGGCAAAATGGCCATTTGACAGTCAAAAGTTCAAATTTTTGGTCAACATATCATTTTGAAGCCACAAACATCACTTGATCAATGCTTGATCATGATTCTCAAAATTTGGCTCAGAAATCATCAAAGATGCAAAAGTTACTATATTTGGACAGCTGAAAAAGTCAACGGAAATTGACCAGGGCATAACTTTCACATAGATTATCAGAAAAATTCCATCCAAAGCTCATTTTGAAGAGAAAGACATTTCCTACAATTCATCTTCATATTCCAAGTCCAATAAATGCTCTCACAAAAAGTTATCAATTTCAACATTATAGGTCATTTTCAAAAGTCAACAAAAAGGGACTTTAAGTCAAAGGCCATAACTTGAGATTGGTAAATCAAAATGACATGGGACCAAAGGCATTGGTTAGAGGACTCAAAGACCTTTCCAAAATGTCCAAGAACATGTGAAAAGCTTAAAAATTGAGCAAGTTATGCCTTGTGGAAGTTGGGAAATTTTTAGGAATTTTGAAAAGTCAACATTGATGCAAATGATTCAAAATTGCTAATGGGCCCATTTTTCTTCCAAGATTCATCATTCCAAGCATGTGCACGACCACTTGGCCCAAAGGGAAGTATTTTCTCATTTTTTATTTATTTATTTGAATTTTTATTCATATTAATTCAATTAAATCAATTAAATATGTGGAAAATATCTAAATGAACCAAATGAATCTTTTTATACATGTTTTAGACTTGATATTTCGTGCTTAGCCAATTATGGAAAGATTTGGCTTGATTGAAACCTAATTGACACAAAAACCATGTGAAAAAGATATGTAAAGATCTTAAGAAAATCAAATATGCAAAATCATTATTGCCATGGATTTGATCAAGTTTTGTTGACCTAATAGCTTCCATACATAATCAGAATCACAAACCTAATGCTAACACACCCTAAGCTGCGCAGAAAAAACACTTTGCAAACTTGAAAATTTTCCATAAAACTCAAATCTGAAATCAGTGTTCTAGGTGGATTCAAGTCCTAATATTGATTCCATTGGCTTCCTCAAGGTTCCCAGAAGCGATTCCAATCCCTAACATCAACTCAAACGCAAGGAATTGGTAACGAGACCTTCAACCGTATCAAGAAAAACTCATAGTCGTGCACAACGATTCATGCATCCATTATCACTTTTAATGCCTGATTTACGTTTCTTGTAAAGTTCTAAAGCTAACCATTGTATTTAATTGGATTATTATGCATCATATGTGATTCTACCATGCGCGATTTCTAGGGTTTACAGGTTGTAATTTTAGGGCTTTTGCAAAGAGGAAAAATCAAAGCTCCAGACTATGACCATTGGATTCAGCGCAGTGAGACGAACATGGACCAAGCCTCGCGATAAATTTATGACTAACAGAATCCTATTCGCTATTTTCTGATAGGTCATCTATAGCAACGGGTTAAAACCGTTGCTTATTGTTCTTTTGTTTCAGAAAAAATAAAAACAACGAAGAAGACAACATCGTGTCAATCAGTGATTCGTTGGTTTGAATTTGGCGCGTTTCTCTCCACTAACGCGTTGTGTCCATTTATATTGTTTATTTGTTATTTATATGACAAACGCGCAGTAATGGCTTGGTGGTACAGGTGTTGCCTTGTAATGTCCAAGACCTGGGTTCGAGTCCCAGGTCTGTATAACTTTCTATATTATTTTTCCATAGTGTTTCCCATGCAGCTTCAGTGACGTAGACGTACCATATGCCTCAACATCCAAAGAGCCACGCGTCTAGCTGCTTCAAATCAACGGCATGGATCTGAAGAACACGTATACTCCGGTCAACGCACCACATGCTTGCACAAAAGTCAATGGATTTCATGCTTAATTGGGCCAGAATTCTAAGGCCAGCACCTCACAATTGGGGCCTGAACCCCCCCTGGTTTGCTTTTTCTCTTCATATTTTATTTTTTTAATTATTGTGTTATTTATTTTTATTGTTTTAATTAATTAATTATTTTCCTACAAAATATAAAAAACATCATAAAAACTCAAAAAGACAAAACATAATAAAAATATTTAATTTTCACATTTTTCTTGTAAATAATTGCTTATAAATAAATATTAGTTTAATTAGGTTTATCTTAATTCTTTTCATAATAAAACATAAAAAATATAGAATTAGGTTTAATAACTTTTTATTCCTTTTAATTTTCTCTTTTTTATCATAATACTTATTTATTTATTATTTTCATAATTAAATTGTACATAAAAATAATTAGGTTTAAATTAGGTCAAATTTCAATATTTTCTTAATAAACTTAAAATAATTAGAATTAGGTTTAATATTTAGTTTTAATTAATTATTTTTCTATTAAATCTTAAAAATACAAAAACACCAAAAAACATTCCTTTTTAATTTTTAATTTTTTATTCCTCATTAATTCTAATTAATTAAATTCATTAACTTTAATTTTTTTGCAAAAAAGGGTCCAACGCCCTCGTTCGTAATTTATTTAATTTGCGTATTTATTTTATTTCGCTTAAATAGTTATGTATCTGTCCCGAAGCCATGTAACTTAAACTTTTCGCACTTTCTTTTACTTTATTTACTTTCTGTCAAATCGGGTCCGGTTTAATTTTGGCGATGTGGACCCGCGCCGTTGGTAATAGTTTAGATTTTATTTTCCCGCAAATATTAACTGTTAAATAAGCATGCAAGAATGAATGGCCCTAATTAAAAACAAGCGTAGATCACAATGGCATGACAAGACAAATATCTGAAAACGACACACGAATCGCACACACCACCCCTAGGGTACGCCTCACTGTTGCCTTTCGAAAGGTGGTCGTCAAGTAGAGGACGTCTTAGTAAGTCCTCATGATCCGGGAACCTGGCATGAGGGTAGCTTCTAAGGTGTCTTCCCATTGCTCTGGTGATCACCATGTCCCTACAAACTCGAATTGACCCGAACACCTCCAACGGTGGTGCTACCTACCTCTCAATGGTGGGATGGCACTACTTTAAAGGACATTTACACAGACGAATTCCTTAGGGTATGTAGGTTCTCAAGGATACTTGCTCTAATTTCAAAAACAAACAAAAAAACCTTTTCACACTGACATTTTTCCAAAAGCTTTCAAAGCAAATTTTTCAAACACTCTGACGTACGAGTCGAACTGAAATTTTTCAAAGAAACTTTTTAAACCCACGTTGAAAAGCAAACAAACATTTTTGAAAACACATTGAGCAAGTATCTAAGAGCCCATGGATAACCATGGATAGAAAGGGTGCTAACACCTTCCCTTTCTATAACCTACCTCCCGAACCGAGAGCAATCTCTTTAAGGAATTTTTCTGTGCTTTTGTCCTTTCCATTTGGAGAAAATAAAAGACGGTGGCGACTCTTGCTTACCGCGACATTTCGCGAACCAGCTTTAAATGGTCAGTTCCAGATCCACCGATCACAGCAGTCAAGACATTCAGAGGGACTGGAGGAACGTGCACCTTATCTGCATAAATCTGGCACTTATGACATGTCCGAGAATGTTGGTAACAGTCAGCTTCCATTGTGGACCAGAAATATCCTGCCCGAAGGATCTTCTTTGCCATGGTGTGTCCACTGGAATGTGTTCCGAAGGTACCTTCATGCAGCTCTACCATAATCTTTTCTGCTTCAGTTTTATCCACACAACGCAGTAAGGTTGAATCATGGTTTCGCTTGTACAGAATGTCGTTGCTGAGGAAGAACTTTGCTGCGAACCTTCTCAGAAACTTCTTGTCGTTGACAGATGCACCCTCGGGGTATTCTTGAGCTTCCAGATACCTCTTCACCTCATGATACCAAGGTTTTTCGGTTACCTCTTCGACTTCAAGATCACAATAATATGCAGGTTCATCCAGTTTCCAGATAATGATTCGGGGAGCCTCGTTATCCCATTTGACTTTGAACATAGAAGACATCGTAGCCAACGCGTCCGCCAACTGATTCTCCTCTCTTGGGAAGTGTTCAAAAGTTATCTCTGTGAAATGGGGGATCAATGTTAACACTAACTCCTTGTAAGGAATAAGATTTGGGTGTTTCGTATCCCACTCGCCTTTGATCTGATTGATCACGAGAGCGGAATCTCCGAAGACACTCAGAAACTTGATCCTTAAGTCAATCGCAGCTTGAAGACCCATGATGCATGCCTCATACTCCGCCATGTTGTTGGTGCAGTTGAAACATAACCGGGAAGTAAGTGGAGTATGAGTGCCTTTGGGGGATATGATCACAGCGCCGATACCGTTACCCAAAGCGTTAGAGGCTCTGTCAAAGTGCATAGACCATCGGGATCCTTCCTCAGGTCCTTCATCCGGTCCGGGTACTTTACAATCAGTCACTACCATGATGTTCTCGTCAGGGAATTCAAAGTTCATTGACTGGTAGTCGTCCACTGCTTGGTGTGCCAAGTGGTCTGCCAAAACACTTCCCTTGATAGCTTTCTGAGTTGTATACTGGATGTCATATTCTGTCAAGATCATTTGCCATCTTGCTATTCTTCCAGACAGAGCAGGCTTTTCGAATATGTACTTGATCGGATCCATTTTTGAAATCAACAGAGTAGTGTGAGTCAGCATATACTGTCTCAGCCGGCGAGCAGCCCATACCAAAGCGCAGCAAGTTTTCTCGAGCAGTGAGTATCGGGTCTCATAGTCGGTAAACTTTTTGCTAAGGTAATAAATGGCGTGCTCTTTTCGGCCAGACTCGTCATGCTGCCCCAGCACACACCCCATTGAGCTGTCAAGTACTGTCAGGTATAGTATTAGAGGTCTCCCTTCAACCGGTGGCATAAGAATGGGGGGTTCTTGGAGATACTCTTTGATTCTGTCGAAAGCGGCCTGACATTCAGCGTTCCAATGTACTACTTGATCTTTCTTCAGCAGCTTGAAGATTGGTTCACAGGTAGCAGTTAGGTGTGAGATGAACCGGGCAATGTAATTCAGACGTCCTAGAAAGCCTCTGACTTCTTTCTCTATCTTGGGAACTGGCATCTCTTGTATGGCTTTAACCTTGGCAGGGTCCACTTGAATACCTTTGTCGCTCACGACGAAGCCTAGCAACTTTCCAGATCTTACCCCAAAGGTGCACTTGTTCGGGTTCAACCTCAGCTTGTACAACTTCAGACGGTCAAACAACTTCTGTAGATGGTCAAGGTGTTCCTCCTCAGTTTGAGACCTTGCAATCATATCGTCAACATATACTTCTATCTCATGGTGGATCATGTCATGAAATAAAGCAACCATGGCACGTTGGTAGGTTGCCCCAGCATTTTTCAACCCAAAAGGCATGACCTTGTAGCAGAAGGTTCCCCACTGAGTAACAAAGGTAGTCTTTTCCATATCTTCAGGAGCCATTTTAATCTGATTATAACCTGAAAAGCCGTCCATGAAGGAGAACACCTTGTGTTGAGCAGTATTGTCAACCAGAACGTCGATGTGAGGCAGAGGGAAATCATCCTTGGGGCTCTCCCTGTTCAAATCCCTGTAATCAACACACATTCAGACCTTACCATCTTTCTTCGGCACCGGAACCACATTGGCAACCCATTGAGGGTAAGAAGTCACTGCTAGAAACCCGGCATCAAATTGCTTCATAACCTCAGCTTTGATCTTCTCGGACATCTTTGGACGCATACGACGGACTTTTTGTTTAACAGGAGGGCATTCTTCCTTGGTAGGCAGGTGATGGACCACAATGTTGGTATCCAACCCAGGCATGTCTTCGTAAGACCAGGCGAAGATCTCTACATAATCATGCAACATCTGAATCAACCGTTGTTTCACGCTGAGCTCCAGATTGGCACCAATCTTGACTTCCTTTCTGTCTGTCTCAGTACCCAGATTTACCGTTTCCACTGGCTCTTCATGTGGCTGAATGGCCCTCTCTTCCTGGAGTAGCAGTCTTGCAAGCTCACCAGGCACTTCACAATCATCTTCACCTTCGTCTTCGGCTAAGTTGATCGGATTTTCGAAGTCATAACTGGCAGTAGCAGAGTCGTTACCAGTGAGATCCAGAGTGGATTGAAACCTGTATGAGTGAGTGTGTGTAAATATAGCTGTTTTGCAATAAAGAAAGAAAGGGAGCACAAGATTTGAAATGCAAAAAGCGTCCAATGTTTTTATTCATGATATATGGAAATGACAAGTAATAAGCCCTCACAAATGAAGCCAACGGTGCCCCGGGTAAGACACCGGGCCATAAAGTTTCACATTATTGTTCGTTACAAATTTAAAAACAAAGGAATTCATTACTGAGTAACAAAAGTAACAGGTATGTAGTCTTTTGCAGTCCAATTGTTCAGTCCACCGTCGGTCGTCGGGTAGATCCAGCTATCAAACTCAGATTCCTCCGCATCGCCTTCAATAGCATTCACTCCCGGGTTGGTGATGAACACGGGAGGTCTTCCGATCCTTGCTTTGCGTACAGCCCTCTGAGCCTCTGCAGTGAAACCCAGCCCAAACTTGTCAATCTTTGGAGTAAAATCAGGGAGCCTGCCCCAGTTTGTGCATTCACCTTTTTCAATCACAGCCCGGGCGTCCTTCAAGGAAGCCATTTTCAAAGGAGAGTCTTCTTCAATTACTGTCTCAGCTGATGCCAATGTTGGAGGCACCTCTTCAAAATGTTGAAAGGGGGTTTCAATGAACTCCCCGTCCATCTCTATATACCGGAACGAGTTCAGATGACTAACCATGTATTCTTCCTCCCCCTGCACTGTAACAATCTTCCCTCTGACAGGGTACTTAAGCTTTTGGTGTAGAGTGGATGTCACAGCCCCAGCCTTGTGAATCCAAGGTCGACCCAGCAAACAGGAATAAGATGGACGAATGTCCATCACATAGAACGTTGAATCAAAGACTTGAGAACCAACACGAATCGGAATATCTACCTCACCATGTACCATCCTCTTCGACCCGTCAAAGGCTCGGACAATGATGTTACTAGGCTTCAACTCCAAACCCTCACAATCTAACCTGTCTAAGGCCTTCTTGGGAAATACATTCAGTGAAGAACCGGTGTCCACCAACACGTGTGCAAGAGTAGTGCCCCTGCATTCAATGGAGACATGCAAGGCATCATTATGGTTCTTACCCTTAGCGGTGAGATCAGCGTCAGAGAATCCCAGCCCATTGTCAGCGGTCAAGTTGGCCACACAATCAGTAAATTGATCCGCGGACGTCTCTTGTGGCACATGGGCCGTCTTCAGAAATGAAATCAGGGCCTTGGCATGGGCCTCTGAGCACAACAACAGTGATAGCATAGAGATTTTAGAGGGGGTGTGCCCCAGCTACTCAACGACGTTGAAATCGCTCTTCTTGATGATCTTAAGGATTTCCTCCATCTCTTGTTGTGAAGCTTCAACATTAACGGTCTTAGGTGCCTCCATCTGGGCAGGCATATCAGCAATCCCTTTGCCCCGAGTGTCAGATGACTCGGCAGCAGGGGTAGAAACTTGATCAGGAGGGGAAACAGGCGCACTTGTAGGCGTGATGATAAGAGGTCTTCGGATAACTGGTGGCGCAATGTCAGGAGAGAAGAGCCTGCCACTGCGAGTAACTTTAGCGGGACCGGTGATGTTACTGATGCCGGTACTAGTGCTGAACTCCTGCTTCACTCCAAGCACATACACATCTGCCCCATAGTGCCATGGGACAGCCTTGTCAGATTTATAGGGGAGGGGCCCCGGAACAGTAATGATGATAGGTGCAACAGACATGATTTTGACTGGCTTCCTCGGGGGAGCCTTGGTAGAATTGTTGAAAATGGTGACAACGGATACGTCTTCAGTAGGAACAAAAGGAACAGCGGTCTTCTTGAACAAAATCTCTTTGCTATCCATCAGGTTTTGGACGCCTGACTTCAGCAACGGACAACCAGCAGGGGAAACGGCACACAGAAGGCAACCCTTGCTACAACCCGGAAATAAACCGGCTAACAATAGGTTCCTCTTGACATTCAATAAAGGGGTAGCAACATCATCCACAGAAACTACATACAGGTCTTCCTCAATAGCATTTACTCCATGCTGGGGCATAAGAGCAGTCACAACGTTGGGCCTTTCGGGTGCCTCAAACTGTATTTCCTTGGCATCGATAAGGTCCTGAACCTTATTTCTTAGGGCCCAACAATCATCAGTAGAATGCCCCGGGCTATCAGAGTGATAAGCACAACGGGCGTTGGGATTATACTTCGGGGAGGTTGTGTTTACCACCTTCAGAGCTTCTCTGACAGTTACCAAGTTGGTCGATAGCAGTTGTGGCAAGATCTGCGACAAGGTCATACTAAGCCGAGTATATTCTCTTCTGGGTCTCTCACCCCTTGGTTGGTTAGGTTGCCGAGGAGCGGCAGCAGGCTTTGCAATTACCACCGCGTTGACAGCTTGGCGGCGTTCCGGTTTGTTTTGCCTTCTGGGCCCATACACAGCACTGGCTTCCTTCTTGAAAGGCTTTTTCTCAGAACTTGAGGACGCACCTTTCTGTATCTTCCCTGATTTCATACCAGCCTCTATCCTCTCACCAGTCAGAATGAGGTCTGTAAACCCTGCAGAAGAATTACCAATCAAGTGGTTGAAGAATGGCCCGGATAGGGTCCCCAAGAACATGTCCACGAGTTCACGGTCGGTTAACGGCGGCTGCACCCTGCCAGCCAAGTCCCTCCACTTCTGTGCGTACTCTTTAAAACCTTCTCCCGATCCTAGCGACATACCCTGGAGTTGGGTACGTGTAGGAGCGAGGTCGGCATTGTACTGATACTGCTTATAAAAAGCAGTAGCCAAGTCCTCCCAGTTACGAACCTTGGTTCCATCCAGCTGATAGAACCATTCGAGATGAGTCCCTGAAAGAATCTTCTGGAAGAAATGGATCCATAAGTTCTTGTCCATAGTGTATGGTTGGATCTTCCGCACATAAGATCTGAGATGTAGCTTAGGGCAGGACGCCCCGTCATACTTTGCGAAAGATGGTGCTTTGAACTTGTGTGGGATTACCACACCAGAAGATAGACCCAGGTCTCCGAAATCCAACCCAGGTACCTGTTGAATTTCCATGGCACTCAGGCGATCCTCTAACTGCTTGTACTTGTCTTCAGCTGGAGGGTACTGCTCTTCATTGAAATCGGTCTCGTTGTCAGAGACCGCAGGACTAGGAACCCTTCCCCCTTGGGGACTGCCTTTCCCTACAGAAGAACCAGCTTGATCAACCTCATTTTGCAGTGTATTGACAAACCTCCAGCCAATGTTGAATAGTACAGTTCTCTTCTTCTTCTTCTTGACCAGCAGAGCCTTCAATTCCTCTTGACCTTGGGCTAAACTTATGATCAACTCTTGGAACTGGGTGTTCTGAGCTTGGAGGGCCTTGATGGATTGCTCAGTAGATGATTTGGGATTCATGATGGCTGCTGAAATAAACAGCGAAGAACATTAAGCAACCTGAAAAAAGAGTACCTGTGATGCACATGATGAATGGAATGCGTATGATTGATGTTTTCAAAGACAATCGGGATTCAACTTTGTAGACAAAAAGGAAACACACTTCATTAGATTTAAACTTTGGATTGTTCAAGAAATTTCCCTTAGGCGTTACAATACTGAAAAGGAAATAAAGCTGTAAAAGAAATATCCAAGGCCCATCAATGATCCCAGGGTCTCCTCTTCTCAGTACGGATGTAGTCATTCAAGGCCCGCTCGTTCTCCAACTGCTTTGTCAGCTTCTGGATCTTCAATTCCTGCTAGTTGAACTTTTTCTGATAAGAATCTCGTTCTTCTTGTAGTTGCGCCCAAGACCTCTTTAGTGTATCAATATCAGTAGGTATCTGAGGAGGGATAACAGTTGGAGGAGCCCCATCTCTATCAGGATATTCAAGAATGATGGGTTTGACAGCTTCATATGGCATACCTAAATTCTGAGCATGGATGCGGACCCATCTGTAGTAGGATTCCATAGGTAGGGAAGTCTTCGGTCCCAACTCACGTGGGTCAGCTTTGTGAATTCTGTCCCAAGCCTTGATGAACCTACAACACAGCTCGTCACTATCTACCTGAAACTCAAAACTGATGTGAGGCACCAACATCTCATGAGGCCCTGCTCTTCTGGCTCTTCCAAACTGACGGAGAGCTAGACATGGATTATAAGAGATTCCTCCTTGGGTACCAATAAAAGGAACATTAGGATATTCTCCGCAACGATCGATAACAGCTACTTCATCCAAACCCCTGAAAGTCCAAATGATGTCATTATCAGTGAGAGACATTAACCTATGAGCCCAGCCTCTTCCTTCTTTGTTCTTCAGCACGAACTTAGGGAGGTGCGAAATAAACCACCTCACTAACAAAGGAATACAACACCAAAGAGTTCCTCGTCTTCGGGCAGTACGAGCATAGAGTTGTTGCAGGATATCACCCAAGAGAGTGGGCACAGGGTTCCGAGACATGAAGATCCTTATGGCAATGACGTTAACAAAGTTATCAGGATTTGGAAATAGAACCAGACCATATATTAAGAGAGCCAGAATGTCTTCATACGCCCTGAAGTCTAAGTCATTCCAGAAACTGTTAGCTTTACCGATCAGAAACTTGGCCAAGAAACCCTTAACTTTGCTTCTAGTCACCCAGTTGTCCATTACCTCCTTGGTGGTCAAAGGGAGGGCTGCATCAATCTCCTCAAGCCTAAGAGTCTTTTCCCAACCAGTGAAGGGAGTCTGATCCAAGATAGGGATACCCAGCAAATCAGAGAATTCTTCCAGGGTAGGGACCAGCTGGAAGTCTTGAAAGGTGAAGAAGTTATACAAGGGATCATAAAACTGGGTCAGGACACTCATCAGTTGTTGGTCCCACTTTGAAGTGACTAAACCGAGAAGAGAACCATGCCTCTGGGTGAAGGAAGTGGTGTTTGGAATTCTGCTAACCAATTCTTCAAGCAACTCAGGTGGGTGAACAAAATTGAACCGGATAGTGTTCCTTCGCACAGGCATCATGATGTCCTACAAAACAGAGCAAAGATGAAACCCTCTTGTCTTTGAAATGGGTTAGCCCTTATGCAGGATGCATGCAATGTCTATGATGGTATGATGTCATGATAAAGAACACCACAAATATTCACAAAGGCAAACATGATAAGGCACACAAGTCACACAAGTCAACCCTTAGAGTTTAGGCCAGCATGAAGTTCAGGTACTACCATCTTTCAGTTTGTTGGTTAAGACTTGTCCTATCAAAAGTAACCGGGTTCTAGAGGATCCCAATATCAATGACTACCCTCAATCGGTCATAACTCCAGCGTCGCAATATTTTCTTGCGGCCAGAACCATCACGAGAGTTTAGCCTCAATGGGTGTAGCATACTGCTACTGTTCTATGGCCAAGTTGGGTCAAATTAGGGTTCTAAGGTCGGTTGGTGCTTAATGACTCCTCAGAAGACCCATATTCTCCTCGTTGCAACATAAGGGATATCGGTACAGACCAAGGCGCCACACCAACGTAGCCACTGTTTCACCCGTGTCGGTCTACGCCGGACAGGTCCCTCACAACTTATGCTACCTAAAAGGGTATCCCCAGATCCGGGTTAGGATCTATGAAACTCCAAGACAATGCCCATAATAATAAAGCAAACAAAACAAAGCAATTGAAAACACAAGTATGATCTAATCCTAAGGTACACCTCACTTTATAATTATCCCCAGCAGAGTCGCCAGTTCTGTGATCGGTGGAAATAGAACTGACTTTTTTTAAGCTGGTTCGTGAAATGTCGCGGTAAGCAAGAGTCGCCACCGTCTTTTATGTTCTCCAACATGGAAAGGACAAAAGCACAACAAAATTCCTTATTGAGAATGTCTCTCAGTTCGGGAGGTAGATTTATAGAAAGGGAAGGTGTTAACACCCTTTCTATCCATGGTTATCCATGGGCTCTTAGATACTTGCTCTTATGTTTTCAAAATGTTTGCTTTTCAAAATGTGAGTGGGTCTGAAAAAGTTTCATTGAAAGATTTTTGAATGACTCTTGTATCTGTCCTCAAGAGTGTTTGAAAAATTTGTTTTGAAAGCTTTTGAAAGTGTAGTGTGAAAAGATTTTTGATTTGTTTTTGAAGAGAGCAAGTATCCATGAGTCATCTACCTACCCTAAGTAATTAGGCTGTGTAAAAGTCCTTAAGGTAGTGCCATCCCACCATTGAAAGGTAGGTAGCACCACCGTTGGAGGTGTTCAGGTCAATTTGATTTTAGGGACAGTGTGGTCACCGAAGCAACAGTTAGGACACCTTAGAAGTAACCCTAATGTCCTAGATCCTTTTTAATCCGAGGCAACCGTTTCGAGGCAACTGTTTCGAGGCAACTGGATCTTGGACATAAGAGCGACCGCTAAAACGTCCTATACTTGACGACCATGTTTCGAAGGCAATAAGTGAGGCGTACCCTAGAAGTGGTGTGTGCATTGTGTGTTGTTTTCATGTTATGTTTTATCTTTGGTCATGGCATCGTGAGCTACGCGTTGTTTTTAATTAACATAGATTCTTTCATGCGAGTTTAGCAGTTAGGAGTGCGGAAAATTAAAAGACGGAAAGATAAAAGCTACGCTATTACAAGGCACGAGTCTATACATCGCCAAAATACGAAGACCCGTTTTTGATAAAGATGCGGAAAGCAAAAAAGCAATAAACCTAATTACTATTACATCCGGAAAGCAATTACATAATAATCAATAAGAAAAATAAGAATAACGTACGAAAGGATAAATTAAACTGAACGTCCGAGGGTTTTGGCCCTTTGCTTGAAATTAAATTAAATTAAAGCCTAATCAATTATTTAATTAAAGAAAAGAAAGTGTTTTTTATGTTTTTTTGTATTTAATAGAAATAAAGAAAATTAAAATCAAAAGAAAACCCTAGTTCTAAGTTTATTTTAATTATTAATGAAAAAAGGTCAAAATTAGGCTAATTAACTAAATTATTTAATTTACATGTTTATTTACAAAAGTAATAGTAATTAATAAATAATAATAATAATAAATAATAATGAAAATAATTAATTAAGAAAAAGATAAAAAATGTCAAAACCTAATTCTATATGATTTTTATTTGAGAAAAAGATTGAATTTTAACCCTAAATTAACCTAGATTAATTATGAGAAATTATTTACAAAAAATAAATTAGTGATGAAATTAATAAATAATTAAATATATTTACAATTTTTATGATTTCTGATTTTTATTATGGAAAAAATTAATTTAGTGAATTAATAATAACTAAAACAAATTAAAAGAAATTCAAAAGAAAAGAAAATTAAATTAAATATGCAAACCAAGGGGGTGTCTGGCCCATGTGGAGGTGAACTTTCAGGAATTCTGGCCCATTAGCACAAGGCCTTGTTGACTTTTTTGGCATCACGTGCTTGCTGGCTGACTAGGGTGTACCATGCTCTTCACTCTGTAGCCACTGGATTGATCATCATGAACGCTTGGCAAGCTTAGGCGTGAGGACGCATGATGGAGCTTTGAATGCTTGCTGCATGTGAACGCTTGAGGAAAAATAACAACAATTATATGGTGGACCTGGGAATCGAACCTAGGTCCCACTACCTCTTGCCACTATGCCTTTGCCAACTGAGCTATCCAACGCGTTTGTAGTATAAGTGGAAAACAATTATTATATAAAAAAACAAATGTTAATGGTATAAAACAAAAAGAAAGCGCGCCAGATTTAAACTCCCCAATCACATGATGCCACGCCCGTCTTCTTCCTCGTTTACCTGCAATAACATGAACAAGATAGCGGGGGTTTTAAACCCCCACTAACTATAATAGTGAAAAATAGCGAATAGAAGAGAAGACAATATAAAAAGGGCGCGATAGGCTGGTTGAATTCGTCTGGCCTTGACGAATTCAACCATGGTCATGACATGGTCCAATTTTTCCTTGTGCCTAAAGCCCTAATTACAAGCTTCAGAAACCCTAAATTCCGTCCATGGTATATTTTGATTCAGGCAGCGTTAGTTCAATTAGCTCATACCAATCGCTTCAGAAGGTACCTATTAGCATGAATCAAACAAGAAAATAGATTAAAAGCCCATGAAACATGATATGCAGGTTTGAAAAATAAGGCAAACCGTATGGCTTGTTGTTTTTTATTCTTTGCGTGTTTGGACTGGTTCTTGATGCCAAAATGCTTCCTGGAGACTCAGGCAATGCGTTTGAATCAAATAGAAGCTTTGAATTATGCTGCAAATAGGAAATCAGTTTTCAAAAATTTCATGAAATTGTGCAACTTAGCTATGGAATTCTATGGCAGCTTTTACGTGTAAGGGTTCAGGGTTTCATTCAGCATATGTATGTGATGAGAATTAGGTCAAGAATCAGCCCAAATGTCAATGGCATTATGACTTGAATATTTGATTACCAATCATATCTTTTTCCAATCTTTTCTTTCATGAAACCTTGCCAATCATGGATTTTTTTTGCCTTGTTGATTGAGAAACGAGTTGCCAGCTTGCCCTAGTCATATTTGCTGCACAAAAAGATCTAAAAGAGCATATCTTTGAATTTTCCTATAATTAAAACCAATTAAATGAATTAATATTAATATAAATTCAATTAATTAATTAAAAATAAGAAAATAAATTATTTTGAGCTCAATGGGTCGTGCATAGGCTTTGGGTAATGATTCAAGAAAGAATTTGAGGCCCATTAGCAAAATTGAAGCTTTTTAGGCAAAGTTGACTTTTGAAAGTTCCCAATGCATATCTTGCTCAATTTTGAAGCTATGAACATGTTCTTGGACATTTTGGAAAGGTCTTGAAGTCCTCTAACCAATGCCTTTGGTCCCATGTCATTTTGATTTACCAATCTCAAGTTATGGTCTTTGACTTAAAGTGCCTTTTTGTTGACTTTTGAAAATGACCTATAATGTTGAAATTAATAACTTTTTGTGAGAGCATTTATTGGACTTTGAGTGTGAAGATGAGTTGTAGGAAATGTCATCCCCTTCAAAATGAGCATTGGATGGGATTTTTCTGATAAACCATGAAGAAGTTATGCCTTGGTCAATTTGCAGTTGACTTTTCAGCTGTCCCAAAAATAGAAACTTTTGCATCTTGAGACTTTTTGAGCCATGCTTGTGGAATCATGATCAAATGATGATTGTGGCTTCAAAATGAGATGTTGACCAAAAAATTTGACTTTTGACTGTCAAATAACCATTTTGCCCCTGCAGTTGACTGTGAAGCAATTAGGGTTTTTGACTGTGCAACTTGATGCTGTGAGTCTTGAACCTTGACATATGGATGCTTGACAATGTATATAGGCATATGGGACTTGATTGGACCCTTGAAAACCTCAATTTCTTTGCAAGAACCAAAACCCTAATTGTGACTGTGTTAGGAGGCAATTGGACTGTGCAATCCTTGAGAGATTTTGAACCATTTGGAGATTGATCTTGGCAAATCTTGAAGAATATGGGAGGGCAAATTTTGGGGTACAATAATAAGCTCCATCTTAAAATTCAATGTACGCGACTCATCATGAATGTAATAACAACACCCAAATTACCAACATCTCAAATCATCTCAAAACAACATTGTGATACGGTGGGAAAGAACTGACTGTTTTTTCGGAATGCTGGTTTGCGTTTTGCGTTTATTTTCGCAAAATGTCGCGGTAAGCAAGAGTCTCCACCGTCTTTTATTTTATCCAACAAGGA
Organism: Vicia faba; assembly: GCA_948472305.1. NCBI lineage: Eukaryota > Viridiplantae > Streptophyta > Magnoliopsida > Fabales > Fabaceae > Vicia > Vicia faba. The sequence continues at coordinate 1,253,366,586 of OX451737.1, read as the reverse complement.
AAGGAAAAAAGCACAGAAAAATTCCTTTTTCGAGATGTTTCTCGGGTCCGGGGGGTAGATTATAGAAAGGGAAGGTGTTAGCACCCTTTCTATCTGTGGTTATCCACGGGCTCTTAGGTACTTGCTCATATTGTTTTCAAAATTTTTCTTTCTTTGTGATTGTGGGTTTGAAAAAAAGTCTTTGTTTGAAAAGGAGTGTAAGTGTGAAAATTTTGTTTTGTTTTGAAAGACCAAGTATCTAAGAACCATCTACCTACTTGAAAAAGGAATCGTTCTATGCTATCTTCCTTTAGACAATTATATCCTACTATTGATGAGTAGGTAGCGTCGTCGTTGGAGTTTTAGGGTCAATTCGAATTTAGGGACTTACGGTCACCAAAGCAATGTTATGACGCCTTAGCGGTAACCCTAATGTCTTAGATCATTTGTTTGAGGAAATCATATCCGAGACAACCGTTTCGAGGCGACTATGATCTTTGGACAAGAGGGCGACCTCTAAAACAACCTATACTTAATGACCGCGTTACGAAGGCAACCAAGTGAGGTGTACCCTAAGAGTGCTCATGTGCGAGTGTGTTGTTTTCAGTTATTTTGTCTTTCTACATGTTAATGGTTATCTAAGTTGATTTTAGGTTTAAACATTCATTCTTGTCATGCATCCCTATTATCAAACATCTAACAATTATAATTTGCGGAAAGTAAATTACGAAAATTAAATTACAAGGCGTCGGGTATTTACATCGCCAAAAGCAACCCTTTGAAATTTAAATGCAGAAAATAAATAAAGCGATAAAAATAGTTAAAGTCCTATTAAGCTATTACATTCCGGAAACAAATACAATATTGAATAAATGGATCGCGTGCGGGAAATTAAATCGAATGCGAGTTCTAGGGTTTTGACCCTTTGATTATTAAAGAAAAGATTTTTGCTTGTTTTTGAATTTTAAGAAATAAACTATCCTAAATTAATTATTAAATTAAATAAATAGATTAATTAATGAAAATAAATATTTTTAGTTTTTTTTTTGTTATTTAAAGAAAGAAATAAAAATTGATCAATGTTAATAAAAACCTAATTAAGTCTAATTGATTTTAATTATTGAAAAAAATATATTAAAGTTAATCCTAATTAATGGCCTAAATTAATTAAATTAAAATTTATTAATAAAAATTGAAATTTGGTTTTAATGAAGAAAAATATTTTTTGTTTTAATTTTATTAAAGAAAATTATTTGATTGGTTAATTAATAATAAAAATAATAAAACAAATAATTAAATAAAATAAAAATGAAATAGAGAGAGTTAGAAGTGTATGGGCCTGAAAGGAGGTTTGGATAGAAATTCCATGGCCCAATTGGTGCTGGCCTGGTGGACTTTGTGAGATTCCCTGTGCGTCCTTTGACTTGGTCCCATGGTAGACCATCATCCTGGATCACCAGATCTGGCCTTGGGCCATCTGGCGCTTGATTGAGTGAGGGAGCATGGTAGGCTATGCACTTGGATCAACACATGATTACCTGAAGAAAAATATAATAAAGCATATGGGGGGACCTGGGATTCGAACCCAGGTCCTGTACATGACTGCCAACACTTGCTTCCACTAGGCCAACGCGCTTCAATTGTTAGTATAATGGAAAATAATAATTATAAGGGAAAACATATTAATATGCCAGAAAAATAAATAAAAAAACGCGCCAAGTTTGAATTGTTCACTCAGAGGGAGACACGTTTGTCGTCCCTGACCTTCAAACCCTATAAATTTACCTGCGGATTTAGATCCGCAACTAAATTCGTAGGTCAATCCCAAAATCAATTCTAGGCCATAAAAATTGCTCCCAAGACCATGGTTGTGTTCGTCCTTCTCTTCCGGTCATGTCTATGGCCATCAATGGAGCTAATTTTGCCTGTAAAAGAAATGCCCAAAAAACAAACCACAAAACCCTAGATTCGGCTATGGGGTTACAGTCCATATAAATGAAATCAAATATTGCCAAAAGTTCAGAAATCTCATAAGCATCACAAATATGTCCATGATTTGCCAGAATGCTGCAAAAATAGAGAGCTACGATTTTGAAAACAAGGCCAAGAAACGTGATACTTACAGTGCGTTTTGATGCGTATGAGAGCTTGCTTTGGATTGTAGAAGGTTGAGTAGACACCCAGTAATCGATTGATGTTGAGTTTTGCTTCTATAAACGCCTCTAAGTGTGATTTCAGTTTTGCACTTTTCACCACTTTTTCCAAGTTTTGTTTTCAGTGTTCTTGCAGCCTCTAGGTCCCAATTTCGTGTCCCTTGACTTGTATATGTATGATAGAATGTATTAGGTCAAGAGTTATGCTTTGAATCTTTGCACATCAATGCCATGGGATTTGATTTGATCCACCATTGAAAGCTTGCCTAATTTGTCAAAAACTCAATCTTTTTGCACATGGAATGCTTGATATGAATTTGATACACTTGATGATGATGATTCAATCCTGAAATAGTCAAAAAGAGATCAAGTAATCAATATTTGGATTTTATTTGATTTAATTTGATTAAAAATGAAATAACTCATTAAAAAAATCAAATAAAATAATAAAATAGATAAATGGACACAAGGCTGAAGCTAGGACACGTGTGCAATGTGGCAAGTCCAAATCAAGTGGAAAGAATGGGCCCATTTGACAAAATTTGAAGTTTTGAGGATAGTTGACTTTTGGCAATTTTGCAAAAATGCCCAAACTCAACAATCCATAACTTCTTCAATTTTAACTTTTGGAGGTGTTCATGGACTTTTTAGAAATCTTGAGATGTCCTCTAACCAACCCTTTTGGTATCATCTCATTTTGATATTCCATGCTCAAGTTATAAGTTTTGGCAAAAAAGGTGTTTTTGTTAACTTTCAAAAATGACCTATAATGTCCAAATTTATAACTTCTTGTGAGTGCATTTTCTGATCTTGGGGTATGAAGATGGATTTAAGGAAATTTTATCCTCTTTAAAATGATCTTTTTATGGGTCATTTCTCATAAAGTATGAGAAATTTATGCTTGGTCAAAGTTGAGTTGACTTTTCCTACAAAACCCTAATATAGCAACTTTTGAGTCTTGATGAATTTTGAGCAATCCTTGATGAATCATGATAAAACCTTGATCAAATGATGAAATATCCTTCAAAATGAGAATGTTGACAAAAAATCTTGAAGTTTGACTGTATCTGGGTCACAGTTGACTTTTGCCCTAGCACAGTCGATTTTTGGACCCTTTGAGCAATTGACTGAGCAAACTTCCTCTGCAAGGCTTGAAATTTGACATGGATGATCTTGAGAACACATTAGGATATTAGGGATAATTTGAGGTCATTTTGACTCAAGGATCTTGATGCAACAAAAAACCCTAATTTGGGGTTGATTGCCTTAGGAGATGATTTGCCTGACCCACTCTTGAGCAAACTTGAGCAACTTGGAGATTTTTCTTGCAATATTTTGAGAAATATGAGAGGGAAAATTTTGGGGTACAACAGCTGTCCCTGTTCAATCTTCTTAAACCTGAGGATATAGATTGGCTTTCGTGCTTTTCGTGATCCAAAGGTGGAAGATGATTGAACACTAGAGTGCCCAGAAATTTGCACTCGCATGAAGTGGTATCAGCCTTGTGATGTCGGAAATGGGCTTACAGATGCCATTTGGAGACTGTTGATAGGAGGTATGAACTTCTATTGGAAAAAGAATCAGGGAGATCTTAGCATCGATCTGACTGAACCAGAGAAGGTCTTGGATTAACTTTGACTGGATAAGAATCAGAAAAATATTAGAATCGATTTAACTGAACTAGACGAAAGTCTTGGAATATCTTCAACTGGAATAAGAATCAGGGAGATCTTAGCATCGATCTGACTGAACCAGGGAAGGTCTTGGATTGACTTTGTCTGGATAAGAATCAGAAAAAATCTTAGAATCGATTTAACTGAACCAGACGAAAGTCTTGGAATAGCTTCAACTGGAATAAGAATCAGGGAGATCTTAGCGTCGATCTGACTGAACCAGGGAAGGTCTTGGATTGACTTTGGCTGGATAAGAATCATAAAAAATCTTAGAATCGATTTAACTGAACCAGACGAAAGTCTTGGAATATCTTCAACTGGAATAAGAATCAGGGAGATCTTAGCGTCGATCTGACTGAACCAGAGAAGGTCTTGGATTGACTTTGACTGGGTAAGAATCAGAGAAATCTTAGAAGCGATTTAACTGAACCAGGCGAAAGTCTTGGAATATCTTCAACTGGAATAAGAATCAGGGAGATCTTAGCGTCGATCTGACTGAACCAGAGAAGGTCTTGGATTGACTTTGGCTTGGTAAGAATCAGAAAAATCTTAGAATCGATTTAACTGAACCAGACGGAAGTCTTGGAATATCTTCAACTGGAATAAGAATCAGGGAGATCATAGCGTCAATCTGACTGAACCAGAGAAGGTCTTGGATTAACTTTGACTGGATAAGAATCAGAAAAATCTTAGGATCGATTTAACTGAACCGGACGAAAATCTTGGAATATCTTCAACAGGAGTAAGAATCAGGGAGATCTTAGCATCGATCTGAATGAACCAGAGAAGGTCTTGGATTAACTTTGACTGGATAAGAGTCAGAAAAAATATTAGAATCGATTTAACTGAACCAGACGAAAGTCTTGGAATATCTTCAACTGGAATAAGAATCAGGGATATCTTAGCGTCGATCTGACTGAACTAGAGAAGGTCTTGGATTAACTTTGACTGGATAAGAATCAGAAAAATCTTAGAATCGATTTAACTGAACCAGACGAAAGTCTTGTGAGAGCATCTTTCTGAGGAATCCGCTGAAACAACCCTTAATAGATGTAGTTTTTGAGGGGACTACCAGGTCATATAAGTAGTCAACGGTGTTTATTGATTCGTCTTTCCCTGAAAAGGTAAAGAGTTAGTCATATGCAATGTCATGATGTATGAAATGCATGATATATATCAAGCAATGATGCTCTCAAAATAAATGAGATTGTGTGGTATGATGCGTATATGCCTGTATCATGATGTATGGAAATGTAATGTTTCTAGTTGGGGGAAATAAATCCCGGATAGCTGCTGAAGAATAGAGCTGGATTCTTCGTTTCTGCTGGAGATAGAGAACGAAGAGAATAAACCTGCAGGAGAGGATGTCCCCGTTGGGGGAATAAACTGATGAGGAGATTACTCTGCGGGGAAGAGATGTTCTGCTGAAGATTCCACTGATAAATTCCGTCGGGATGAATTATCGTTGCGGGTGATATTGAATCCTATTGGGGATTGAATTCCTGTTTGTGAAAGGAAAGAACTCCGCTGGGGACGATCTCTCAATGGCGACTTCTCTGGGAATAACCTTTTAGACTCTTATGGGGATAATCCTTTGAGTTCTGCTGGGAATGATCCTTTGAACTCGGCTGGGGAGATTTAATTTTGTACTCCGCTGGGGATAAACTTCCAGAGTCTACCGGGGATGATTCTCCCAACTCCGTTGGGGAAGCTTTTTCAGACTGCGCTGGGAAAATTTTAACTCCACTGGGGATATCTTGTACTCTGCCGGGAAGCATTCTTATATTTCATTGGGGAATATTAAGATTGTCGGGGATATCAAGCCTTTTTAGTGCTGATGGTAGATAAACTCTTCTTGGGGAGAATATTACCGATTCATTCACACTTGCAAGTCTCAGCTGGGGAGAACTATCATTATTGTCTTACTCTGCGGGGAGTGAAAGTATCTTAGCCATATTCTTCAGCTGAATCTACCTTCGTACCTGGTGGATAGGGCAACTGTATAGTTGGGACAATTTTTATTGCCCTTGTTTCTGATGTTACCCGTAATCGTCTTTTGTTTCGCATGTAAATATTTATGAACAACAATTAATGTCAAGTGCATATATCAAAAATGAACATTGGACGTTCTTTGCAAAAACAAAACAGATAAAGGGAAAAGAGTTTGAAATTTCTTTGCAAATGAATTGTATTGATTTTGAAGTTTGGCCCGTAAATAGGCGTTTTTGTACAAGGGGCTGACGTCCTAGTAAGAGAATGCCGCCGAACAAATAGAGTTTAACAATTTGTGAAAAGAAAACAAAAAAGCTATGTGAATAATCTCACTGGGTTCCAACTCTGCTATTGCCTTTATGTTCTCGAGCATCTCATCACTTTGCTACTTGGTTGAAGGTAGATCGGATTGATTGGTGCCATTTAGGCTTGATAGTCGATACCGAAGTCTGGATGCAAGGTGATTCAATGAGACATAGTGTTACACTTTGATCCCTAATTTTTGCCTGGACCGCCCTTTCGGGTTTTCAGTCCACCGGGATACCCATTTTTGCCCAAGCCGCCTTTTCAGGTTTTTGACTTGCCGGATGTACAGATTTTTCATTTTCATCCCTTATTTTTGCCCGAACCCTTTTGGTTCGCCGGGAAGCCCTTATCTTTTCCTAGGCCAGTCAACCTAGCAGGTCTTTGATTATGCATAGTATTTTTTCACTATGTCTGTGTTGACGGGGTGAGGAAGGTCGTCATCATCCATGGTGGTTAGAATCATAGCTCCTCCTGAGAAATATTCTTAACCACAAATGGCCCTTCATAAGTAGGGGTCCATTTGCCCCTGGGATCACCTTGAGGTAGGATAATGCGCTTGATCACCAGATCCCCGACTTGATACTCTTGTCGTCTAACTTTCTTGTTAAATGCCTTGATCATCCATTTTTGATACGTCTGACCATGACAAATAGCAGTAAGTCTCTTTTTGTCGATTAAGTTCAGCTGATCAAGCCGGGTCTGGATCCAGTCATCTTCGCTCAAACCTGCATCTTTCATGATCCGAAGAGAGGGTATCTGAACTTCAATGGGCAGTACGGCCTCCATGCCATATACCAAGGAATAGGGTGTCGCCCCTGTTGATGTTCGTGCTGAGGTACGGTACCCATGAAGAGCAAATTGTAACATCTCGTGCCAGTCTTTGTATGTCACTGTCATCTTTTGCACAATCTTCTTAATGTTCTTATTAGCCGCTTCAACAGCCCCATTCATCTTCGGCCGGTAGGGAGAAGAGTTGTGATGATGTATCTTGAACTGCTTGCAGAGCTCAGTGATCATCTTGTTATTGAGATTCGTGCCATTGTCCGTAATGATCCTCTCTGGTACACCGTATCGACATATCAAATTGTGCCGAATGAACCGTGCCACGACGTTCTTGGTTACAGTAGCAAAGGAAGCTGCTTCAACCCACTTTATAAAGTAATCAATAGCTACCAGGATGAAACAATGTCCGTTAGATGCCGTAGGTGTGATCTCGCCGATCATATTAATGCCCCACTTTGCAAAAGGCTAAGGTGCTGTCAATACATTCAGAGGCACCGGAGGTATGTGCACCTTATCATCATAGACTTGGCACTTGTGACATGTCCGAGAATGCTGATAACAGTCGGCTTCCATTGTGGACCAATAATATCCCGCCCGTAGGATTTTCTTTTCCATGGTATGTCCACTGGAATGAGTTCCGAAAGTACCTTCATGTAACTTTGCCATGATCCTTTCTGCTTCGTTCTTATCCACACATCGGAGTAAGGTTAAATCATGGTTACGCTTGTAAAGGATGCCATTGCTGATGAAGAACTTCACCGCGAACCTCCTCAGAAACTTCTTGTCATTAACAGATGCACCCTCGGGGTATTCCTGAGCCTCAAGATACCTCTTCACCTCATGAAACCAGGGTTTATCGGCTACCTCTTCAGTCTCAATGTCACAATAATGTGCAGGTTCGTCCAATCTTTCAATGATAATCTGGGGAGCTTCGTTGTCCCAATTGACTTTGAACATAGAAGACATCGTAGCCAGTGCGTCCGCCAACTGATTCTCCTCTCTAGGGAAGTGTTCAAAGATTATCTCTTCGAAATGGGGAAGCAATGTCAATACATACTCCTTGTAAGGAATAAGATTCGGGTGTTTCGTATCCCACTCGCCTTTGATCTGACTGATCACGAGAGCGGAATCTCCGAAAACACTCAAGAACTTAATCCTTAGGTCAATTGCTGCTCGAAGACCCATGATGCACGCCTCATACTCCGCCATGTTGTTGGTGCAGTTGAAACATAGTCGGGCGGTGAATGGAGTATGAGAGCCTTTAAAAGATATGATCACGGCGCCAATGCCATTACCCAAAGCATTTGAAGCTCCATCAAAGTACATAGACCATCGGGATCCTTCCTCAGGTCCTTCATTCGGTCCAGGTTCCTCACAGTCAATTACTATCATGATATTCTCGTCCGGGAATTCAAAGTTCATAGACTGGTAATCATCCACTGCCTGATGTGCCAAATGATCTGCCAATACACTTCCCTTAATTGCCTTTTGGGTCGTATATTGGATGTCATACTCAGTCAAGATCATCTTCCATCTCGCTATTCTTCCGGACAAGGCGGGCTTTTCGAATATGTACTTTATTGGATCCATTTTTGAAATCAACAAAGTAGTGTGAGTTAGCATATACTGTCTCAGCCGGCGAGCAGTCCATACCAAAGCGCAACAAGTTTTCTCGAGCAGTGAGTATCGGGTCTCACAGTCGGTAAACTTTTTGCTAAGGTAATAAATGGCGTGCTCTTTTCGGCCAGACTCGTCATGCTGCCCCAGCACACACCCCATTGAGCTGTCAAGTACTGTCAGGTATAGTATTAGAGGTCTCCCTTCAACCGGTGGCATAAGAATGGGTGGTTCTTGGAGATACTCTTTGATTCTGTCGAAAGCGGCCTGGCATTCATTGTTCCAACGTACTACTTGATCTTTCTTCAATAACTTAAAGATTGGTTCACAGGTAGAAGTCAGGTGTGAGATGAATCAGGCAATGTAGTTCAAACGTCCCAAAAAGCCTCTGACTTCTTTCTCTGTTCTGGGAGCTGGAATTTCCTGTATAGCCTCCACTTTGGTAGGATCCACTTGAATACCTTTATCGCTTACGACGAAACCCAGCAGCTTACCAGATCTCACACCAAAGGCGCACTTGTTCGGGTTTAACCTCAGTTTGTACAACTTCAACCTGTCAAATAACTTCTGGAGATGGTCAAGGTGTTCTTCCTCAGTCTGGGATCTTGCAATCATGTCGTCGACGTATACCTCAATCTCATGATGGATCATATCATGAAACAAAGCGACCATGGCACGCTAATACGTTTCCCCAGCATTCTTCAGTCCAAAAGGAATGACCTTGTAGCAAAAGGTACCCCATTGAGTAACAAAGGTTGTCTTCTCCATGTCTTCGGGAGCCATTTTAATCTGATTATAACCGGAGAAACCATCCATAATGGAGAATACCTTGTGCTGAGCGGTGTTGTCAACCAGAACGTAGATATGAGGTAGAGGAAAATCATCCTTGGGACTCGCCCTGTTCAGATCCCTATAGTCAACACACATTCGAACCTTACCATCCTTCTTCGGTACAGGAACCACATTGTCCACCCACTGTGGGTAAGAAGTAACTGCTAGAAAACCGGCGTCAAACTGTTTCATAAATTCAGCCTTGATTTTCTCAGACATCTCTGGGCGCATTCGGCGAACCTTCTGTTTCACTGGAGGACAGTCTTCCTTGGTAGGCAGGCGGTGAACCACAATATCGGTATCCAACCCAGGCATATCTTCATAAGACCAGGCAAAGATCTCAACATAGTCACGCAGCATCTAAATAAATTGTTGCTTCACACTAGCTTCCAGATTTGCACCGATCTTAACTTCTTTCTTGTCTACCTTTGTGCCCAGATTTACTGTTTCCACCGACTCTTCATGCAGATGAATAACCCTCTCTTCCTGAAGTAGCAGTCTAGCAAGTTCACCAGGCACTTCGTAATCATCTTCACCTTCGTCTTCGGCTAAGTTGATCGGACTTTCGAAGTCATAACTGGCAGTAGCAGAGTCATTACCAGTGAGATCCAGAGTGGATGTAGACCTGTATATGTGAGTGTGTGTAAAATAGCTGTTTGCAATATGTAATAAAAGAAAAACAAGGAGCGCAAAATTTGAAATGCAAGAAACCTCCAATGCTTTTATTAATGATATATGAAAATGACACATAAAGCCCTCACAAATGAAGCCACGGTGCCCCGGGTAAGACACTGGGCCGTAAAGTTTAAAACATTGTTTGTTACAAATTTAAAACAAAAAGTCTCATTATTGGGTGATAACAGAAACGGGCATAGAATCCTTCGCTGTCCAGTTGCTTAATCCACCATCGGCAGTTGGGTATATCCAGCTGTCCATATCAAACTCTTCATCATCGTCGTCCCCGATAGCATTCACCCTTGCATCTTGTTTAGGCTTTTCTGGTGCTCCGAACTCGATCTCTTTGGCATCAATCAGGTCCTGTAATTTTTTCTTCAAAGCCCAACAATCATCTATATCATGTCCCGGGCTACCAGAGTGAAAAGCACAGCGGGCATTAGGATTGTACTTAGGCGATGCAGTGTTGGGATTTTGCGGAGCCTCCCTTGGAGTTACTAGATTAGTTTTGAATAACTGCAGCAGAATCTGAGACAAAGTCAAGTTGAGATGGGTGAATTGCCTTCGAGGTCTCTCGGCCTTTTGTTGGTTGTTGCGCTGAGGAGCCCCAACAGGTCTCGAAATAACAACCACATTAACAGCTTGGCGGCGTTCAGGTCTATTCTGGCTTTTCGAACTGTAAACAGCACTGAACTCCTTCTTAAAAGGCTTTTTCTCGGTGCTCAATGAAGCTCCCTTTTGTATCTTACTAGACTTAATACCAGCCTCAATCCTTTCACCGGTCATAATTAACTCTGTAAACCCAGACGAAGAGCTTCCAATCAGATGGTTGAAAAACGGACCAGACAAGGTCCCCAGAAACATATCCACTAACTCCCTATCAGCCAAGGGTGGTTGCAATCTTCCAGCGAGATCCCTCCACTTCTGAGTATAATCTTTGAAACCTTCACCCGTTCCCATAGACATACCCTGGAGTTGGGTACACGTGGGAGCAAGGTCGGCATTATATTGGTACTGCCTGTAGAAAGCAGCAGCCAAATCTTCCCAACTGCGGATACTGGCTCCTTCTAACTGGTAAAACCATTCAAGTTGAGTCCCTGAGAGACTGTCTTGAAAGAAGTGGATCCATAGGTTCTTATCAGCGGTGTACGGCTGAATCTTCCTTACATATGACCGGAGGTGCAGTTTCGGGCAAGAAATTTCGTCGTATTTAGCAAAGGCTGGTGCTTTGAACTTGTGGGGAATCACCACCCCAGATGACAGAACCAGATCACCAAAGTCCAGACCAGGCACTTTCTGAACTTCCATCGCACTCAAACGGTCTTCCAGTTGTTTGTATCTATCCTCAGCCGGAGGATACTGGTCTTCGTCGAAGTCTGTCTTGTTGTCTGAAACCACAGGGCTAGGAGCCCTCCTTTCCTATTGACTATTTTTCCCTCCATATGAGGTGGTCAAATAAACTTCATCTCGTAGCCTATTTCTAAACCTGTGACCTATGTTAAACAGGACTGTCCTCTTCTTCTTCTTCTTCTTCTTCTTCTTCTCTTTCAGAATAAGGGTCTTCAGATCTTGCTGACCCTTAGCTAGATTCATGAACAACTCTTGGAATTGGGCATTTTGAGCCTGCAGAGCCTTGATTGCTTGTTCAGTCAATGGTTCAGAAGACATGATGCTGAAATAAATAGCGAAGAAGATGAGAAAACCTGTAAGGGTACCTGTTATGAAGTGCATGGGATGAAATGCGTATGATATGATTTCAAAGACATCGAGGGATTCAAATTCGTAAACAAGAAATGAAACACACTTGTATTAGATAAACTTGAAATTCAAATTGTTCAACAAATTGCCCTTAAGGCGTTACAGGAAAGGAAATACTGAAAAGGAAATAAAAACTGGAAAGGAAATAATCAAAGGACAATCAGTGCTCCCATGGTTGCTTCTTGTCGGTGCGGACATAGTCATTGAGGATCCGCTCGTTCTCCAGCTGTCTTGTCAACTTCTGAATCTTCTTCTCTTGCTCATAAACTTTTCTCGGTAAGCATCTGGCTCTTCTCTCAGTTGCATCCAAGACCTTTTCAGTGCCCCAATGTCAGTGGGCATATGAGGATAAAGGACGGTCGGAAGAACCTCTTCTTCATTAGCAACTTCAACAATGATAGGCAAGACGGCTTCATACGGCATACCCAGCTTTTGGGCACGGATACGAACCCATCTGAGATATGGCTCCATCGGAAGTGAAGTCTTTGGGCCCAGATCGTGTGGATCAGATCTGTGAACTCTATCCCAAGCCCTTATGAATCTGCGGCGTTGCTCATTGATATCCCCTTGAAAATCAAAGATTATGCTAGGCATTAGTAGCTCATGAGGTCCTTCCCTTCCGGCTCGCCCAAACTGACGTAGGACCAAGCACGGATTATAAGAAATTCCTCCATGGGTTCCTATCAGTGGAACATTGGGGTATTCTGAAGAAGTGAAAAACACAAGAAGAGGGGTTGAGTTGTAAAAACTTGAAATCAATTGCAGTCAACACAGTATTTTTATCCTGGTTCGTTTGATCTCAAACTACTCCAGTCCACCCGTCAAGGTGATTTCGCCTCTCTCCAACGAGGTCTTAATCCACTATATTCAACTGAATATTACAACTGCTTTAACAACTGCTAAAGCCTTCTTGAGTCAAACCACAAACCGGTTTCTCAAGGAAATGCTTTCTTACAGATAATTGAAATCTAAGTGTGTTGAATGTTTTCTACAAAAACTATTTATCACAACTGTGATACTACACAATTTAAGCTTATGAGAACTAGAGTGCTAAAATAATTGAGTAAAGAATTTAAGAGCTTTAGCAAACTGAGAGTGAGGAAGATGATGAATAGCTTTAGGCGTGTAGAGTGTTGTAGAGCATTAGCCAATTCAATCTTCACTGACTTGTTTATATAGAATTGGAAAATGGTACGTTGGAGTCCATTAATTTCGTTTCAATGCCAATAACATTCTTTCCAAATTGAGAAGATCGTGTCTGGAATGATGCCGTTGGTAATAAAACATCTTGAATGCACAGTACCGTTGCCACTTAAGCGTGTTCTGGATTTGGCTCATTCTGACGCTGCTTAGGTGCTGATGAACTGTTGTTTTCTAGATCAAAGTTCAGATGGTTAAGCGCAGATCTGTTCATTAAGCTTCAGCGTAAGCACAAGTTGATCTTCTGATTCTGGCATCTGATATAACATCCTCTGATGCTGATGTTGATATCTCATCTTCTGATGCTGATGATGATGTTCTCTTGCTGATACCCATCAGAGTTTTTGTAAAACAGAATGTAATTTCTTAGGCAACATATATGTCTTACATGAATCATACAATTAATATATCTTTGCATTTTGTTATCATCAAAACTTAAACTTAGTGTAGTAGATTCAAACTTTGTTCTAACATATTCCCCACAGCGATCAATAATGGCCACCTCGTTCATACCCTTAATAGTCCAAATGATGTCATTGTGAGAGAGAGACATAACTCTATAAGCCCAGCCCATGCCTTCTTTGTTCTTCAGCACTGATTTAGGGAGGTGCGAAATAAACCACCTCGCCAATAATGGAGCACAGCACATCGAGGTTCCCTGCTTCCGAGCAGTACGGGCATAAAGCTGATGAAGAATGTCACCCAAGAGAGTGGGTACATAATTACGAGAGACGGAGATTTTCACGGCATTCACATCAACAAAGGAGTCAGAGTTCAGAAACAATACCAAGCCATATATCAGAAGAGACAGAATATCTTTGAATGCCTGGAAGTCTAGACTATCCCAGAAGTGATTAGCTTTACCAACCAAGAATTTAGTCAGAAAGCCATTTGCTCCACTTTTAGTCTCCCAATTAACCATTACCTCATCCTTTGTCATATGAAGGGCTGAAGCAATCTCTTTTGGCCTAAGGATCTTCTCCCAACCTGTGAACGGGGTCTGCTCCAGAATAGGAATACCCAACAGATCAGAGAACTCTTCTAAGATGGGGACCAACTGGTAGTCCTGAAAAGTAAAGTAATGGTACAGTGGATCATAGAATTGGACCAAGACACTCATCATCTTCTCGTCCAATTTGGAAGTGACCAAACCCGGGAGGTGACCATGTCTCCTGATAAAGGAGGTACTATTAGACATATTTGCAACCAATTCTTTAAGCATAATGGGAACCTGGACAAAGTTGATCCGGATGGTGTTCTTACGCATAGGTGCCATGACCTACAAAACAGAACAAAGATGAATCCCTCCTGTCTTTGAAATAAGTTAGTCCAATGCAAGATGTATGCAATATTATGATGTCATGATGTCATGATAGAAAGCACACCACAATTATCCATAAATAGCAAACATAGTAAAGGCACACAAATCACACAGAGAGCCCTTAGATTTCAGGCTGGCAAGGAGTCTAGGTACTACCCTCTTTCAGTTCAGTTAGTTTAAACCTGTCCTAAAAATAGTAACTGGGTTCTAGAGGATCTCAATATCACTGACTACCCTCGACCGGTCATAATTCCAGTTTAGCAACCTTTTCTTGCGGCCGGAATTATCACGAGAGTTTAGTCTCAATAAGTGTAGCATACTGCTACTGTTCTATGGCCAAGTTGGTCAATTTAAAAGTTCTAAGTTCAGTTGGTGCTTAATGACCCCTTAGCAGACCCATATTCTCCTCGTTCTAACACAAGGGATATCGGTACATACTAAAGTTCCACACCAACGTAGCTACTGCTTTAACCGTATTGGTCTACGCCGTGCAGTTCCCTCGCAGTTTATTGCTACTTACCTAAAGGGTATCCCTAGATCCAGGTTAGGATCTATAGTAACTCTGATTCAAGCCCACAAATATAAAGCATATAAAGCAAACAATTGAAAACACAATGATCTAATCCTAAGGTACACCCCACTTATTAGATATCCCCAGCAGAGTCGCCAGTTCTGTGATACAGTGGGAAAGAACTGACTGTTTTTTCAGAATGCTGGTTTGCGTTTTGCGTTTGTTTTCGCAAAATGTCGCGGTAAGCAAGAGTCTCCATCGTCTTTTATTTTATCCAACAAGGAAAGGAAAAAAGCACAGAAAAATTCCTTTTTCGAGATGTTTCTCGGGTTCGGGGGGTAGATTATAGAAAGGGAAGGTGTTAGCACCCTTTCTATACGTGGTTATCCACGGGCTCTTAGGTACTTGCTCATATTGTTTTCAAAATTTTGCTTTCTTTGTGATTGTGGGTTTGAAAAAAAGTCTTTGTTTGAAAAGGAGTGTAAGTGTGAAAATTTTGTTTTGTTTTGAAAGAGCAAGTATCTAAGAACTATCTACCTACTCGAAAAAGGAATCGTTCTATGCTATCTTCCTTTAGACAATGTTATCCTACTATTGATGAGTAGGTAGCATCGTCGTTGGAGTTTTAGGGTCAATTCAAATTTATGGACTTACGGTCACCAAAGCAATGTTAGGACGTCTTAGCGGTAACCCTAATGTCTTAGATCATTTGTTTGAGGCAATCATATCCGAGGCAACCGTTTCGAGGCGACTATGATCTTTGGACAAGAGGGTGACCTCTAAAACAACCTATACTTAATGACCGTGTTACGAAGGCAACCAAGTGAGGTGTACCCTAAGAGTGCGCATGTGAGAGTGTGTTGTTTTCAGTTATTTTGTCTTTGTACATGTTAATGGTTATCTAAGTTGATTTTAGGTTTAAACATTCATTCTTGTCATGCATCCCTATTATCAAACATCTAACAGTTATAATTTGCGGAAAGTAAATTGCGGAAATTAAATTACAAGGCGTCGGGTATTTACATCGCCAAAAGCAACCCTTTGAAATTTAAATGCGGAAAATAAATAAAGCATAAAAATAGTTAAAGTCCTATTAAGCTATTACATTCCGGAAACAAATACAATATTGAATAAATGGATCACGTGCGGGAAATTAAATCGAATACGAGTTCTAGGGTTTTGACCCTTTGATTATTAAAGAAAAGATTTTTGCTTGTTTTTGAATTTTAAGAAATAAACTATCCTAAATTAATTATTAAATTAAATAAATAGATTAATTAATGAAAATAAATATTTTTGTTTTTTTTTTGTTATATAAAGAAAGAAATAAAAATTGATCAATGTTAATAAAAACCTAATTAAGTCTAATTGATTTTAATTATTGAAAAAAATATATTAAAGTTAATCCTAATTAATGGCCTAAATTAATATTTATTAATAAAAATTGAAATTTGGTTTTAATTAAGAAAAATATTTTTTGTTTTAATTTTATTAAAGAAAATTATTTGATTGGTTAATTAATAATAAAAATAATAAAACAAACAGTTAAATAAAATAAAAAATGAAATAGAGAGAGTTAGAAGTGTATGGGCCTGAAAGGAGGTTTGGATAGCAATTCCATGGCCCAATTGGCGCTGGCCTGATGGACTTTGTGAGATTCCCTGTGCGCCCTTTGACTTGGTCCCATGGTAGACCATCACCCTGGATCACCAGATCTGGCCTTGGGCCATCTGGCGCTTGATTGTGTGAGGGAGCAAGGTAGGCTATGCACTTGGATCAACACATGATTACCTGAAGAAAAATATAATAAAGCATATGAGGGGACCTGGGATTCGAACCCAGGTCATGTACATGACTCCTAACACTTGCTTCCACTAGGCCAACGCACTTCAATTGTTAGTATAATGGAAAATAATAATTATAAGGGAAAACATACTAATATGCCAGAAAAATAAAAATAAACGCGCCAAGTTTGAATGGTCCACTCAGAGGGAGACACGTTTGTCGTCCCTGACCTTCAAACCCTGTAAATTTACCTGCAGATTTAGATCCGCAGCTAAATTCGTAGGTCAATCCCAAAATCAATTCTAGGCCATAAAAATTCCTCCCAAGACCATGGTTGTGTTCGTCTTTCTCTTCCGGTCATGTCTATGGCCATCAATGGAGCTAATTTTGCCTGTAAAAGAAACGCCCAAAAAACAAACCACAAAACCCTAGATTCAGCTATGGGGTTACAGTCCATATAAATGAAATCAAATATTGCCAAAAGTTCAGAAATCTCATAAGCATCACAAATATGTCCATGATTTTCCAGAATGATGCAAAAATAGAGAGCTACGATTTTGAAAACAGGGCCAAGAAACGTGATACTTACAGTGCGTTTTGATGCGTATGAGAGCTTTCTTTGGATTGCAGAAGGTTGAGTAGAAACCCAGCAATCGATTGATGTTGAGTTTTGCTTCTATAAACGCCTCTAAGTGTGATTTCAGTTTTTCACTTTTCACCACTTTTTCCAAGTTTTGTTTTCAGTGTTCTTGCAGCCTCTAGGTCCCAATTTCGTGTGCGTTGACTTTTATATGAATGATAGAATGTATTAGGTCAAGAATTATGCTTTGAATCTTTGCACATCAATGCCATGGGATTTGATTTGATCCACCATTGAAAGCTTGCCTAATTTGTCAAAAAACTCAATCTTTTTGCACATGGAATGCTTGATACGAATTTGATACACTTGATGATGATGATTCAATCCTGAAATAGCCAAAAAGAGATCAAGTAATCAATATTTGGATTTTATTTGATTTAATTTGATTAAAAATGAAATAACTCATTAAAAAAGCAAATAAAATAATAAAATTGATAAATGGACACAAGGCTGAAGCTAGGACACGTGTGCAATGTGGCAAGTCCAAATCAAGTGGAAAGGAATGGGCCCATTTGACAAAATTTGAAGTTTTGGGGATAGTTGACTTTTGGCAATTTTGTAAAAATGCCCAAACTCAACAATGCATAACTTCTTCAATTTTGAACTTTTGTAGGTGTTCTTGTACTTTTTAGAAAGATTGAGATGTCCTCTAACCAACCCTTTTGGTCTCATATCATTTTGATATTCCATGCTAAAGTTATAAGCTTTGGCAAAAAAGGTGTTTTTGTTGACTTTCAAAAATGACCTATAATGTCCAAATTTATAACTTCTTGTGATTGCATTTTCTGATCTTGGGGTATGAAGATTGATTGTAGTAAATTTCATCCTATTAAAAATTAGCTTTGGATGGGTCATTTCTCATAAAGTATGAGAATGTTATGCTTGGTCAAAGTTGAGTTGACTTTTCCTACAAAACCCTAATTTAGCAACTTTTGAGTCTTGATGAATTTTGAGCAATCCTTGATGAATAATGATCAACCCTTGATCAAATGATGAAATATCCTTCAAAATTAGAATTTTGACAAAAAAATCTTGAAGTTTGACTGTATTTGGGTCACAGTTGACTTTTGCCCTAGCACAATCGATTTTTGGACCCTTTGAGCAATTGACTGAGCAAACTTCCTCTGCAAGGCTTGAAATTTGACATGGATGATCTTGAGAACATATTAGGATATTAGGGCGATTTGAGGTCATTTGGACTAAAGGATCTTGATGCAACACAAAACCCTAATTTGGGGTTGACTGCCTTAGGAGATGATTTGTCTGACCCACTCTTGAGCAAACTTGAGCAACTTGGAGATTTTTCTTGCAATATTTTGAGAAATATGAGAGGGGAAATTTTGGGGTACAACAAACACCATCTCAATTAACATAAAAACATCTCAATCATCTCAAAACATCTCAATTACAGCATCTCATAAACATCTCAAAATAATTATTAAACATCACTTATTTATCAACGACATTGGTTCATCATAATTATCAAACGCCGTTTTAGTAACAACATCTCACTAACAACTTGATGATATATTAGTACTACAGTAATCCATACTATTATTCTGCTACTGTACATCATTACTGTCACTAATCCTACTGTCATAATTCTAATAGCGGCCTTTAACATCTCATATTCATCATTATGTCCAAAAATCAGCACAACGGTCATCTACGGGAATTAATTCTAAATCCTAAACTAGGTACTAGGATTACACTTCTTAATCATCATGTAAATCATCTAGGATAAAGTTCATCGCGTTAGTAAATCAACGCTTTGAATGACATCTCAAACAACATCCTAAAACTCAAGTTACAACAATTAAAAGTCGATTCTGTCAAAAACCAAACATTATGTATCGACACAAAACCCTATGGATCGACTCATCCTGCTTCTCTGTACACTATTAGTCGACACATCCTCCTTATGGATCGACTCATCCTGGATTTAAATCACAGCATGTATCGACACATGCACTCCACCGGTCGACTCATTATGAGTCTCACACACTCATGTATCGATGCAAGCCCTTCTTGTATCGACTCATCTTCAATCAATCAGCCTTCATGTATCGACACATCCAATTTAGGGTCTGTGATACGGTGGGAGAACTGACTTGGATTTTGCATTTGTGTTCGCAAATGTTCGGTTTAGCAAGAGTCGCCACCGACTTTTTATTTTATCCTAAGGAAAGGTCAAAAAGCACAGGAAAGACCTTTGAGATGTTTTCTTGGGTTCGGGGAGTAGATTATAGAAAGGGAAGGTATTAGCACCCTTTCTATCCATGGTTATCCATGGGCTCTTAGTTACTTGCTTAGATCACTTGCTTTGCTTTTCAATTGTTTGAAATGGTGCTTTGTGTGTGTGGTTTTTGAAAATGTTTTGAAAAAAAGATGCCTTGTCTAGGCAACCTTTGTAACAATTCTTGTTTGAATGTTTTACAAAGGTGTTTGTCTTTTTGAAAAGATTTTTCAATGTTTTTTTGAAAGTTTGTTTTGAAATTGTGTTTGTGGAGTGTGTTTTGAAAAAAGTAGCAAGGATGTTTTGCAAGTTTGATCAAGTAACCAAGAGCTATCTACCCTAATTTACTCAAAGATTTTTCCTATGTTTTAACCCTTTTAACAGTGTTGTTTCACCATTGTATTTGGTGAACAACCTTGTGTTAGGATGTTGAACGGGACGGGCGCGGGTCATCGTATAGACCATGAAAGCAATTGTGTCAAGTATCTTTGGCAATTTTCTTGAGGGACTATGATCATTTTGTTTAGGCAACTCCGATAGCGTCATCGAGGGACTATGATCATTTCGTTTGTTTTTGCTTTGCCAAAGTACTCAACATGCAACCATGGCCCATTTTTGAAGGCAACAAGTGGATGAAACCCTAGGGGTGCAAGTGTGCATTGTGTTTATTTTTCATGCATGTTTATCTTGGATTAGGTCAAGCTAGTTGTTGATTTTATTTTGCATACAAACCCTAGGTCTAAGCATGGCATAATTGAAAGCTTTTAAATGTGCGAGAATTTAATTGCTACACTATTACAACATGATATAGGGAGGGGGTACAAGTTTGAATTGGGAATATTTGACAAGAAATAAATTCTAAGTTATTACAACCATATCGAATGTACAAGTTAATATTTATCATTCAAATAAATACAATTAAGTAAATATCAAAATGAAATGTATTATGCAAAAAAGGATTGTTTATGTATATGAAAAGGGTATTTTTAATGTGAAATAAAAATAAAATAAAAAAAGTCAAGTATTAATTATTTTGGTCATTTAGGGCAAAACCCTAATTTTTGAATAAATAATAATATTTATTAATTATATACAATATATATTAACTTATACAAAACAATAAAAAGTATATTGTAAAAGAAAAGTATTTTTGGTGTCAAATATTAATAAAAATAAAATGTATTATTTTGTATTTTTGTCTTAATTATTTAATAAAATATACAAGTGTATATATATATATATATATATATATATATATATATATATATATATATATATATATATATATATATATATATATATATATATATATATATATATATATATATATATATATATATATATATATATATATATATATATATATATATATATATATATATATATATATATATATATATATATATATATATATATATATATATATATATATATATATATATATATATATATATATATATATATATATATATATATATATATATATATATATATATATATATATATATTAAACATATTAAATATATAAAGATAAAAATAATTATTTACAAAAAAAGTGTATATTTAAGAAAATGTTTTCAAAATGTAAATAAAAATAATAACTGAAAAATAAGTATATTTTTTATATTATTTTTTAAGGTTTTAATAAAAGAAGAAAAGGTTTATTTATACATATATGCCTAAACAAAATAGATAAATATCAAATAAATATGAAAAAAATGTGGAAAATTATTTTTGGTATTTTTTATGTTTGAACAAAAAATATAAAGTCAGAATAAAAAGAAAAAACATAAAAATGTCAAATATTTAATCAAATGGGTCAGGGGGGTGCAAACTGAAAAAGGGGGTGCAAAAAGCAAGAATGACTCAGGCCCAGCCCAAGCCATCATCTTCAACCTCCAGCTTTGTCAAACACGCGCGCTTCATGGTTCAAATGCTAACTCCTGATTCTTCGATTTTTTGACAAAACTCATAACCTAAACATTGTAGAGCATCAAATAACGAATTCAAACATGTAAAAAACTTGGATTAACTCTCAAAGACCAGAGAGAATTTCTCTGGCCCTAATTTTTAACCTAACTTTTTTCACATGTTCATGGCTGAAATTCTCATAGCACGCTTAACATAAATGAAAACTGATCACATGTATGGCTTCAGGGCTATGAGTAGGACATGTTTCATTCACAAACCTAAGCCTAACCATTCCTAAATAGAGAGATAGAAGTCCATGAAATACCTGTTTCAGCTTGAATCGAGTAGAGCAATGCAGCAACCTTCAATGGTGTTTGAGCTTCTGTTGAGCTTGCCTGAGGTCCAAGGAAGCTTCTCCAATACCTGGCTTGCTTTGAAACACCCTGTATCGTGTTGTAGAAGTCCACCTGCAAAGCTTTGAAATGAAAATGGAAAATGGGATTAGAGGTGTTACAGCTGGTGTTTAAGGCTTGAAATAGTTTGGATGGATGAAATGGAAGGTGTTTGCACTGGTTTGGGCAAAAACGCACGAGTGGATTGTTCTATAGAAGTCAACTTGTAGAACTTGCCCTGTTTTGCAGCAAAACAGGGATTCTGAGTATTGGGAGGTATGAGGGATGAATGGATCGTGTCTTAGGTCAGTTGGGAGGTATGGAAACTGTGTACAAAGTTTGCTTAAGCTTGTGTTCACAGATATGAGAGTTGGTATGTGTTTTGCAATGTTTCTTCTACTTGAAGCAAGAAAGTGTAAGTGTCAAAACAGGCCTGTACAATGACCTCAAGTATGCTGCAACTCTGGCTCTTGGTAACTGGAATTTTTGGATTTGATTTGCCTCCAAGATCTGGCCCCATGTCTCAAGGATTTAGTATTTGACATAAAGCAACTTTAGGCAAAAATGGAAACTTTGCTTTTTCTAATTAGGGATTAGTTTAGCATGTAATGCCCAAATGGCCAAGATAACATCTTAATTCATTGGTCAAGCATTAAATTATGAAGTTTAAATTGGTTTTGAGGCCTGCAAGCTAGCATAAGACAAGCTGATTTGAAAATACCATTTGCTATGAACATGTATTGGTCATGAACAAAAGTGAGTTTTTGCCAACCTTGTGAATTCGATTCTCTCTAACCACAAGGGTGTTTGAGGAGTTCTTGGACAATTTGGAAATCTTGGAACATGTAATACAATCCATCTTTGTAATGCAACTTTAAACTCCAAGTGGAACTATGTGAAAAATGGCCAAGAAGAGGGGTCAAAATCTTGCCTAGGTTAAGGCAAATTTCTTCTAAGTTAAAAGTTTTTTGGTACCCTTGTTCCAAAAATCATAACTTGAGATGCAAGCTTCTTTTGAGAAAACTTTGTGAACCAAAGTTGTAGACTTTGTGATGGACTACAAATTTCATGTTGCAAGTTTTGTTTGAATCCATTTGCATCTTGGTGAAAAAATGGGACAAAGTTAGGAAAAAATAAGAAAATTTCATAACTTAGAAAATTTCTAAGTTATGAAATTTTTCCATTTTAAACCCTAATTTGAATTTTTGGGTTTCTTGATGGGCAAGTTTCATAATTTGACATGTATTGATGAAAAATGAATCTTGGCACTTGATTTTGACCAAAAAGTCAAAGTTTGACTTTTTAGTGTACAGTCAAATTTTGATCAGTTGACTGAAAAATTCATCTGTCAATCCTGCATTTGAGATTTTTTGAACTTGTTGAATGAGTCAAGACAATGTCATTGAGTCCTTGTGTCCATATGTGAGCTTGGTTTGTCATTGGTTAGGTCAAACAGTCAAAAATTGCCTTTGTGCAGTCAAAATCCCTAAAAATGACAATTTTGCCCTTTTGGTGATCTGATCAAATTTCTTGTGGAATTGTGATCCAAACTTGATAAAATGGTTCATATGAGTTCATAATGTTGATGTGGGTCAAATTTCATGAGGTTTGACTGTCAATTGGCCACAGTTGACTTTTTCCCCAATACAGCTGATTTCTAGGTCAACTGTCCAATTGACTGGGCAAAGATTTGAATCAAGGCTTGAAACTTGGTATGGGCAAACTTGTGAACCCAACATGAAGTATAAAAGTAAATTTGGGCATTGTAAGTCAAAATATCCTTGTGCAAACTCAAACCCTAATTTGGGTCAACAGTGCAAGGAGGGGTCTTGAGCAGAGCAAACCCTAGTTTGATCTTGAACTGCAAGAGTCTTGTGATGAGAAAATGTTGGTGAAATGAGAGGGCAAATTTTGGGGAACAACATTTGCCCCTGTTCAATCTTCTTGAACCTGAAGAGTTAGATTGGCAAGTTTTCCTTTCGCGACTCGAAGGTAAAAGGGGATTGGACACTAGAGTGCCCGTAAATTTGCACTCGTCAAGACATAGATGCGGGAATGGGCTTAAAGATGCCATTTGGAGATGGTAGGATCTTGCTGGAGATGGGCTTAGAGATGCCATCTGGAGATTGTTTATTGAACTGTATGTCGTAGGTGAGTGGGTGCGTATTAGAAAGGTGTCCATGTTTTGGAACATCTCTGAGCTGGGGGTCTGAATAAGCAATGGATTGACATCCATGTTTGGAAGCACCCGTAAACTGTTTTCAGAAGTTGAGTCTGAACAAGCGATAGATTAACATCCGTATTTGGAGAATCCGTAAACTGTTTTCAGAAGTCTTGAAGTTGAATAGGCAATAGATCAGCATCCATGTTGGGAAGCATCCGTAAACTGTTTTCAAAAGTTGAGTCTGAACAAGCGATGGATTAACATCCGTATTTGGAGAATCCGTAAACTGTTTTCAAAAGTTGAGTCTGAACAAGCGATAGATTAACATCCGTATTTGGAGAATCCGTAAACTGTTTTCAGAATTCTTGAAGTTGAATAAGCAATAGATCAGCATCCATGTTGGGAAGCATCCGTAAACTGTTTTCAAAAGTTGAATCTGAACAAGCGATAGATTAACATCCGTATTTGGAGAGTCCGTAAACTGTTTTCAGAAGTTGAGTCTGAACAAGCGATAGATTAACATCCGTATTTGGAGAATCCGTAAACTGTTTTCAGAAGTCTTGAATTTGAATAAGCAATAGATCACCATCCATGTTGGGAAGCATCCGTAAACTGTTTTCAAAAGTTGAGTCTGAACAAGCGATAGATTAACATCCGTATTTGGAGAATCCGTAAACTGTTTTCAAAAGTTGAGTCTGAACAAGCGATAGATTAACATCTGTATTTGGAGAATTCGTAAACTGTTTTCAGAAGTCTTGAAGTTGAATAAGCAATAGATCAGCATCCATGTTGGGAAGCATCCGTAAACTGTTTTCAAAAGTTGAATCTGAACAAGCGATAGATTAACATCCGTATTTGGAGAATCCGTAAACTGTTTTCAGAAGTTGAGTCTGAACAAGCGATAGATTAACATCTGTATTTGGAGAATCCGTAAACTGTTTTCAGAAGTCTTGAAGTTGAATAAGCAATAGATCATCATCCATGTTGGGAAGCATCCGTAAACTGTTTTCAAAAGTTGAATCTGAACAAGCGATAGATTAACATCCGTATTTGGAGAATCCGTAAACTGTTTTCAGAAGTCTTGAAGTTGAATAAGCAATAGATCAACATCCATGTTGGGAAGCATCCGTAAACTGTTTTCAAAAGTTGAATCTGAACAAGCGATAGATTAACATCCGTATTTGGAGAATCCGTAAACTGTTTTCAGAAGTCTGTATTCGAAGCTTATTAATCTTATCCTGAAAAGGGTAAAATATTAGCTGAAACACAAAGTTATGTTGCATGAAATGTATGATGCAATATGTATGTTATATTAATGTTTATGATATATGAATGTAATGGATGTGCATGTAAGCTGAGTAGTTGTCTTGTTGAGGAAGATAATATCCGGATAGCTGGAGATAATGGATTCTTTGACTGCTGCCAGGGAAAATACATCCATGACTGAAGCTGGGGATTCCAAGGGTATTTAATTACTGGAGATGAGAAATCCTTGCTGACTGCTGACTGCTTGGGGAACAAGGAAAGCTTTGAAAATCTCTACTGGGAAGTTTTAAAACCTGGGAGACTTATGCTGGAGAAATGAGACTGAGAATCTTCAATCTGTTGGGAAGTATCTCTGTGGGGAGAATGTTCACTATTCTGGTTCCGCTGGGGATAGGATTTTCAGGGTTTTTGGGCTCCACTGGGGATCTCGAAACTTGACTTTGAGGGGAATTAAGTTCTGGAATGCTCTTTAGCTAGGGAATTCAGCTTTTAGAAAGCTTTTGCTCTGCTGAGGATCCTGAAGTTTAACTCTGTTAGGGATATGTATTCCGAATTTTAACTCTGTCGAGGATCTTGAAGTTTAATTCCGCTGGGGATTTCTTCTGAAAGGGCATCAAGATATCTACCTATACCTTCAACCTATCAGCAATCATCTTTTCTCAATTTTTATTTGTAAGCAATGATTATGTTCAAATGCATATGCCTATTTAACAAAACATTGGACGTTTTTTCAAATAAAACATAAGTGTAAAAAAAAAAGGAAAGCAAATTTCTGCACTTGGAAGTGTATTTGTATTAACTTTTTATGAGTATTTTTGTACAAAGGAGACTGACATCCTAGTAAGAGAATGTTGTCGTAAAAATTGGGAAGTTTTATACAAAAGAAAAGATGGCTATGTGTAATAATTCCATGGGATTCCCATTCTGCTATAGCCTTCACAACTCTGAATGTCTTGTTCATTCACTGCTTCATCCGCCGGTTATTGGATTGATCAGAAGCTTGGAGCTTGTTGGTGAAGAGATTTATTCCTTAAAGTGATTCGACGAGACATAGTCATACGCTTTAATTCCCTAACTTTTGCCTGAATCGCCCTTTCGGGTTTTCGATCCACCAGGAAACCCTTTTTTGCCCAAGTCGCCCTTCCGGGTTTTCAACTTGCCGGGTGTACAAATTTTTTTGTTTTATCCCTAATTTTTGCCTGAACCGCCCTTTCGGGTTTTCGGTTCACCGGGATGCCCATTTTTGCCCAAGTCGCCCTTTCGGGTTTTCAACTTGCTGGGTCGTTTTATGCGTAGTATCTTTTGACTATGTCTGCGTTCGCAGGGTGTGGCAAATCGTTGCCGTCCATGGTGGTCAAAATCATTGCCCCACCAGAAAATATGCTCTTGATCACAAATGGTCCTTCGTAAGTAGGAGTCCACTTGCCCCTGGAATCACTTTGCGGTAAGATGATCTGCTTGATTACAAGATCTCCGACTTGATATACCTGACGTCTGACTTTCTTGTTGAAAGCCTTGATCATCGGTTTTTGGTATGTCTGACCATGGCAAATAGTAGTGAGTCGCTTCTCGTTGATCAAATTGAGTTGATCAAGCCGGGTCTGAATCCAATCGTCTTCACTCAAACCAGCGCCCTTCATAATCCTTAAGGAAGGAATCTGAACCTCCATGGGTAGAACAGCTTTCATGCCATACACCAAAGAAAATGGGGTTGCCCCTGTTGAAGTATGTGTCGTGGTACGATATCCATGCAGAGCAAACGGTAACATCTCATGCCAGTCCTTGTAGGTAACTGCCATTTTCTGAATGATCTTCTTGATGTTTTTGTTTGCGGCTTCAACAGCACCGTTCATCTTCCGCCGATAGGGAGATGAATTGTGATGATAAATCTTGAATTGTTCGCATAGAGCGGTGATCATAGTATTGTTCAGATTTGTATCGTTGTCTATGATGATCCTATCAGGGACACCATACCGGCATATGAGGTTCTGTTTGATGAAGCGGGCAACCACATTCTTTATAACAGAGGCAAATGAAGCTGCTTCGACCCACTTGGTAAAATAATCAATAGCGACCAAGATGAAGCAATGTCCATTGGGTGCCGTGGGCTTGATCTCTCCAATCATGTCAATGCCCCACATTGCGAATGGCCAAGGAGCTGTCAGAATGTTGAGAGGGACAGGAGGAATATGTACCTTGTCGGTGTAGATTTGGCATTTATGGCAAGTACGGGAATGTTGATGGCAATCAACTTCCATGGTAGACCAGTAATAGCCTGCCCTTAGAATCTTCTTAGCCATCGTATGTCCGCTCAAGTGGGTGCTGAATGTGCCACTGTGTATCTCAGTCATGATCAACTCTGCTTCAGCTTTGTCCACACAACGAAGTAAAACACAATCATGGCTGCGCTTATAAAGGATGCCATTGCTTAGGAAGAACTTGGCAGCAAATCTCCTTAAGAACTTTTTGTCATTGACGGAAGCTCCTTCGGGATATTCTCTAGTCTGGAGATACCTTTTGATTTCATGGAACCAGGGTTATTCCATTACTTCTTCGGTATTAATCTCATGATAGTGCGCAGGTTCGCCCATTCGCTCGATGGTAATTTGGGGAGCCTCGTTATCCCAGTTGAGTTTAAACATGGAAGACATCATATCCAGAGCATCTGCTAGCTGATTTTCTTCTTGCGGGAAATGCTCGAAGGTGATCTGCTCGAAATAAGGCAACAATGTCAGGACATGTTCTTTGTATGGGATAATATTAGGATGCTTGGTGTCCCACTCTCCTTTGACTTGACTGATAACCAAAGCCGAGTCCCCAAATACGATCAAAGATTTGATCCCCAGGTCTATAGCAGCCTTGAGACCAAAGATACAAGCTTCATATTCGGCCATGTTGTTGGTACAGCTGAAACAGAGTCTAGCAGTGAAAGGTGTATGGTGACCTTCCGGAGAAATGAGTACCGCACCGATACCGTTGCCGAGTGCATTTGAAGCACCATCAAAGTACAGGGTCCATCGGGATCCATTTTCAGGTCCGTCATACGGTTCGTTACCTTCGACGTTGTCTAATGTCATGATGTCCTCGTCCGGGAAGTCGAATCTCATAGACTGATAATCTTCGACGGCTTGATGAGCTAGATGGTCAGCTAGTACACTCCCTTTTATAGCTTTTTGGGTAGTATACTGAATATCATACTCAGTCAGGATCATTTGCCATCTAGCGATTCTTCCAGATAAAGCGGGCTTCTCGAAGATATATTTGATCGGGTCCATCTTGGAAATCAACAAAGTGGTATGAGTCAACACATACTGCCTTAGTCGGCGAGCAGCCCATACCAAAGCGCAACAAGTTTTCTTGAGCAATGAGTAGCGAGTCTCACAGTCGATAAACTTTTTGCTAAGGTAATAAATGGCATGCTCTTTTCGGCCAGACTCGTCATGTTGGCCCAGTACGCACCCCATTGAGTTGTCCAAAACAGTCAGATACATGATCAACGGCCTTCCTTTGACGGGGGGCATCGGGATAGGAGGTTCTAGTAAATACTCCTTGATCTTATCAAAAGCAACTTGACAATCATCGTTCCATTCAACTACCTGATCCTTCTTCAATAGTTTGAAAATTGGTTCACAGGTAGACGTCAGGTGAGAGATGAACCTGGCGATATAGTTCAACCGTCCCAAGAATCCTCTAACCTCCTTTTCAGTACGGGGGGAAGGCATTTCTTGTATAGCCTTTACTTTTGCTGGATCGACCTTAATGCCCTTGTTGCTGACAATAAATCCCAGAAGTTTACCAGACCTAACTCCAAAAGTGCACTTGCTTGGATTCAGTCTGAGTTTTTATTCCTTCAACCTGGCAAACAGCTTCTGCAAATGTTCAAGGTGTTCTTCTTCTGTTTGTGATCGAGCTATCATATCGTCTACGTAAACTTCGATCTCATGGTGTATCATATCATGAAACAAAGCTA
The DNA here is from genome assembly GCA_948472305.1 of Vicia faba. Lineage (NCBI taxonomy): Eukaryota > Viridiplantae > Streptophyta > Magnoliopsida > Fabales > Fabaceae > Vicia > Vicia faba. The sequence continues at coordinate 1,253,337,423 of OX451737.1, read as the reverse complement.
CCATGGCGCGTTGATAAGTTTCCCCCGCGTTCTTCATTCCGAACGGCATCACCTTGTAGCAGAAGGTACCCCATTGTGTAACAAAGGTAGTTTTCTCCATATCCTCGGGGTCCATTTTGATTTGGTTATATCCCGAGAATCCGTCCATGAAGGAAAATACCTTGTGTTGAGCTGTGTTGTCAACCAAGATGTCGATATGCGGCAGCGGAAAATCATCTTTAGGGCTAGCCCTGTTCAAATCCCAATAGTCCACACACATTCTGACCTTGCCGTCTTTTTTGGGTACGAGCACAATGTTAGCAACCCATTGTGGATAGGTTGTAACAGCCAGAAAGCCGGTGTTGAATTGCTTCATTACTTCAGCCTTAATCTTTTCAGACATGTCGGGCCTTATTCGGAGAACCTTTTGCTTGATCGGTGGACAATCTTCTCTTGTAGGGAGACAGTGAACCACGATATCTGTGTCTAACCCTGGCATGTCTTCATAAGACCAGGCAAAGATTTCAATGTATTCATTCAACAACTGTATTAAGCGTTCCTTGACACTTGGTTCCAAGCTGACACCCACTTTTACTTCTTTCATGTCTTCCTCTGTCCCTGTGGTTTCTAACAACTCTTCATGAGGCAGAATAGCCCTCTCTTCTTGTTGTAGAAGTCTGGCTAACTCTCTCGGTACTTCACAATCTTCGTCAACTTCGTACTCAGCCCGATTGACCAAATCTTCAGAGTTATTGAAGGATAAAACAGAATAGTCACCCATGGAATCCGGAGTGGATGGGTACCTGCATTTGTGAGTGTGGGTGTGTGTAAGGGATAGCCATCCTTAAACAAACAAAATGCAAAAAGGAAAGAAAATGAACACAGCAGTTTATAAATGAAAAACGTCCAATGATTCATTAAAACATGGCATATGATTATGAAGGAAACCAAACCCTTACAAATGGACCTACACGCCTCGGGCAAGGCATGAGGTGAAAATAGTGTGCGAATTGTTTTAGTTATTACAAACCATAAAATGGGAAATTGTTCAAAGATAAAATTACGAATTGATAAAGGTGATAGGAACGAAATCCTTTGCTTCCCAATTGCTCAAACCCCCTTCAACAGTCGGAAAAATCCAATCTTCAAGGTGGCTCTCCTCATCTTCATCTTCTGCAGCATTGATTCCGTGGTGAGAAATCTTGACAGGTGATCTTCTAATCTTGGAGCGACGCACAGCCTTTGGTCCTGCAGCAGTAAACCCTAAACCAAACTTGTCCCTCTTATGGGGAAAGTCAGGCAACTATCCCCACATTGTGCTCTTCCCCTCCTTAATCACAGCCTATGCGTCCTTGAGAGATGCCATTTTAGCCACATGTTTGGGACTGATAGGTACCTCAACTACTGTCTTTGCAACCGCAACCTCGGGAGAAACTTCCTCGAAATGCTGAAAAGGTGTTTCGATGAACTCACCATCTAACTCCACATATCGAAAGGAATTGAGATGACTAATCATGTACTCCTCCTCACCATGCACAGTTATGATTTTACCCTTAACAGGATACTTCAGCATCTGGTGCAAAGAGGACGTAACTGCCCCAACATAATGGATCCATGGTCTCCCCAGCAAACATGAGTATGACGGACGGATGTCCATCACGTAGAAGGTGGAGTTAAACACTTCAGTGCCTACCTTGATGGGAATATCAACCTCCCCATGGACCATTCTTTTGGAACCATCGAAAGCTCTGACGATAATGTTGCTAGGCTTGAGGGTCAAACCTTCACAATCCAAACGGTCTACGGCCTTCTTTGGCAGCACATTCAGGGAAGAACCAGTATCGACCAAGACATGGGCGAGTGTGGTCCCTCGACACTCAACTGAAACATGTAATGCATCATTGTGCTTCCTTCCTTTGGGAGTTAAATCTGCATCGGAAAAGCCCAGGCCATTGTCAGCAGTAAGACTGGCCACACAATTTTGAAATTGGTCAGCTGAGGTCTCTTGGGGGACATGTGTTGTCTTCAAGAATTTAATCAGAGCCTTAGCATGGGCCTCTGAACAGAGCAGGAGAGCTAACATTGAGATTTTAGAAGGGGGTTGCCCCAATTGTTCCACAACGTCATAGTCACTTTTTCTGATTATTTTAGGATCTCATCCATCTCCTTCTGAGTGGTTTCAGGGATAACCGCAGCATGAGCCTTCGTCCTGATAGGCATTTCCAGTATCCTTTTACCTTTGTTGGTGCTATCTGCGGATGGTCTTTCTTCAGGAGCGTTTAACTCTTCAATCACTGGGCCTTGCACAGAGGGTCCAACAGGTGCAGAAGTTTTTAAGGGTCCGAAGACTGCTCGGGGAGGAGCAATCTCCGGAGAAAAGATCCGGCCACTGCGGGTGATCTTGCTAGTACCCGCGATGTTTCATATGTCATGGTCTTCTTCAGAGATTTCTTGGACTGTTTCGATTTGTTTGACGTCGTGGTAGAAGATTTCCTCTCCCCCCCCCCCCCCCCATAGTTCCACGGTATCATCTTACTTGATTGGTACGGGACAGGTCCCGGCATGGTGAACTTTAGAGGTACACATTCAGAGTTGGGTGTAATCCTGACAGGCCTTTTGCAAGCCTTGGGAGGATTGTCGGAAATGGTTATGATGGCAATATCATTGGTTGAGGTATCACAAGTATCAGGAGCAATTGGATTGAAAGTGTTAACAGGGGTTTTCTGAAAAAGTATTTCTTGAGTATCCATCAGGCGTTGGACACCCGACTTCAACATTGGACAATCATCTTGAATATTCAGACAAAAATAGCAATCTTCATCACAACCAGGAAAGATCCCGGCTCTCAACAAATTTTCCTTTATCACTAACAATGGAGTCAATAGATCGGCAACATCAGTAACATGGAGATTTTCCAAAACAGCATACACATTGTGACCGTGCTTGGGCATTGGTGCGGATATAACATTGGGCTTTTCAGGAGCGTCAAACTCGACCTCTTTGGCGTCAATTAAATCCTGAATTTTGTGCTTGAGTGCCCAGCAATTATTGGTATCGTGCCCAATACTGTCGGAATGGTAAGCACACTTGGCTTTGGGATGATAATGTGGGGAAGTGGTATTTACATTCTTTGGCGCTTCTTTTAAATTAGCAAGGTTCAATTTCAGGAGACGCGGAAGGATCTGAGCAGGTGTCATATTTACTGGAGTAAACTGTCGTGGTGGCCTTTGCTGATAAGTTCTGGGCTGATCATTCCTCGGTTGGCTGTTTTTAAGCTGGTCTGATGCGGACTTCTGTATTAATACGGCCCCTACTATTGGCAGACGTTCTCCTCTTTCCCGGTTTTTCTGAGTGTACATAGCAAATGCTTCTTTCTTGGCTGGGAAAGGTTTTCTAGCAGTTGTGGATGCAGAAGCATCCTTTTGAATTTTTCCACTTTTGATACCGGCTTCCACCCTCTCGCCAGTCAAAATCAACTCAGTAAATCCTGCTGAAGAGCTTCCGATTAGATGGTTGAAGAAAGGGCCAGATAGGGTCCCCAAAAACATGTCAACTAATTCCCTATCTGATAGCGGTGGCTGCACCCTTCCATCCAGGTCGCGCCACTTCTGGGCGTACTCCTTGAACCCTTCATTTGAAGCCATTCCCATACTCTGTAGCTGAGTACGGGTCAGCGCCAAATCAGCGTTGTACTGATACTGACGATAGAAAGCGGCTTCCAAGTCTTCCCAATTGTGGACCTCTGATCTCTCGAGCTGGTAAAACCAATCTAACTGAGTGCCAGACAAGCTGTCTTAGAAAAAGTGCACCCAGAGGTCTTTGTCGGATGAATGTGGCTGGATCTTTCTAACATACGACCTCAAGTGCATCTTAGGGAAAGATAGACCGTCGTACTTGGAGAATGTTGGGACCTTGAATTTAGGAGGGATAACAATCCCAACCACGAGCCCCAGCTCCTCAAAATCCAATCCGAGCACCCTCTGCAACTCCATAGTTGTCAATCTGTCTTCGAGGTTCTTGTACTTGTCATCCGCTGGTGGATACTGTTGTTCTAAATAGTCTTCGTCTGCTTCCTCTTCCTCCTCTTCTACCTCAGATTCGGAAGGTACAGTAACTCATTTCCCCTTGCCAATCCCCTCGTCGGATGTTGACGGAAACTCAAGAGTCCTTCTAGCATCACCCTCAAATCTTCTTCCGAAAGTAGCTACCCCCGGTCTCTTTTTCTTTTTCTTCTCTTTTCTATTCTCTAGCAGGACTTTGAGATCCTCCTGACCCTTTGCCAAGGTCATGAGGAGTTGTTGAAATTGTGAATTTTGTGCCTGTAGGTCCTTCACTGTTTGCTCCAAATTCATCTTACTGAAATAAACAGCAGAAAGATAAGGAAACCTGGCTTGAAGACCTGTTTGTGCATATGATGAATGATATGTTTATTCATGTAATGCATTCAAGGATTTAGAAATTCAAAGTTGTTGCAGACAAAAAGAACACACGTCATATTAATAAGAAGAAATTTTATCAGTACATAAATGCCACATGGGCCAAATATTACAAAGCTTCTTAAGGTAAAAAGACGTTGCGCATCCTTTTTGGTGCGATGTAAGTGTTGAGAGTCTCTTCCTCGTGAAGTCGGCGGGTAAGCTCTAAAACCTTCTTCTCACTGGCATAGAAGCTGGCTTCAAAAGTATCCCGTTCTTCCTTGAGTTGGATCCAACTCTTTTGCATTTCCTCCCATGATGTTGGCATGTTAGGATATAAGATGGTGTATGGAACCTCTCCTTCCTTAACAGGCTCTTTAATCAAGGGGAGAATGTGAGGATATGGCATCATAAGATTCTGAGAGCGGGTTCGTACCCACTTGAGGTAAGGCTCAAGGGGGATGGAATTCTTGTACCCCAATGTCTTACTATCCACCTTGTTAGGCATCTTCCAAGCTCTGATGAATCTTTGGCGAAGTCCTTGCGCGTCGTTGTCGAAGTCAAAAACTAGGTCAGGAATCAGCATGTCATGAGGGCCATCCCTCCGAGCATATCCAAATTGTCTCAAAGCTAGACAGGGGTTGTAGGTAATGCCTCCCCTAACGCCAAGTAATGGGACATTAGGAAATTCACCACAACGATCAACGATGATGACATTTTCTCTGGACCGAGAACACCAATGTACATCAGAATGTGTGAAGGTCATCAATCGTTGTGACCACCTTAAACCCTGCTCGTTCTTCAAAACTGATTGTGGAAGGTGAGAAATAAACCACCTTGCTAGGAGAGGAGTACAGCACATGAGAACACCTCTTTTCCTCATTGTTCGTGTGTAAAATGAGTGGAGGATATCCCCAAGTAATGTAGGTATGGGATTCCTGGATATGAAAATCTTGACAGCATTCGCATCTATAAGTTGGTCAGGATTTGGGAACAAGACCAACCCATAAGTAAGGAGTGCCACAATCTCTTCAAAGGCTTGCAGATCCAGGGAATTCCAACACTCTTGTGCCTTCTCAAACAAGAACTTTTCCAAGAAGCCCTTGACACCACTTATGGTTTCCCAATGCCCCTTGATGTCAGATGGTTGCAAGTGCAGTGCTTGAGCAACATCTTCAGGTTTTGGTTCTTTTTCCGTACTGTTGTAGGTAGTTGATTAAGAATAGGAATTCTCAGGAGTTGAGAAAATTCCTCCAAAGTAGGCACCAATTGGTAGTCGGGAAATGTGAAACAGTGGTGAAGGGGGTCAAAGAACTGGAACAGCACTTTCACCATGTCTTCTTCAATGCTGGTGTTGACTAGGTTGAGAAGTCTACCATGTCTTTCACTGAAGAGAGAATTTTCTGGAATTCTGGATGTAAGCTCCTTGAGTTGAGGAGGAATTCTCACAAGGTTGACTTGAATTGTTTTTCTGCGAAGAGATTCCATGACCTACAAAACAAGAACAAAGATGAAGATCCAAACCCTTGAAATGGTTAGTGGATGCATATGATGCTTCATGATGTTCATGATGTATGCACAAGCATATGTACAAGCAAGTCACACAAAACCCTAGTTTCAGGCTTGCATGAGGTTTCATAGGTAAGTACCCTCTTGAGTTTAGTTGGCTCAAAACCTGTCCTATAAATAGTAACCGGGTTCTAAGGAGGTCAATATCATTGGATTGTTTTCTATGTTGATTGTTTTGGTTTAGCCACTTAACTAGCGACCAAAATATTCCAAGAAAACAACCCTCAATGAGTGTAGTATCGAGTATCTACCAACTTCAGACTGCACCAAAGCCAGTCATCTCACTACCCCTAATAAAGGCCAAGATGGTCAAGTAAGGTTCTAGGTCATTAGTGCTTAGTGACATCACTCAGCGGCCCCGTATTCTCTTTGATTGACTCAAAGGCTACCGGTACTCACAAATATGTCGCACTAACATAGTTATTGCTTCAACCGTGTCGGTATATCCCACACAGTTTCCACATTATATTGCTATCTATGAATGTTTCCCAAATCCGGGTGGAGGATTTCAAGCCCAAACAAGAGAACCAAAATGTAAAGCAATCAAAGCAAACAATAATCATGCAAAAGGGTGATCTAAGCCCTAAGGTTACTCCACTTAAAGAACATTCTCCCCAGCAGAGTCGCCAGTTCTGTGATACGGTGGGAGAACTGACTTGAGGTTTTGCGTTTGTTTTCGCAAATATTTCGGTTGAGCAAGAGTCGCCACCGACTTTTTATTTTATCCTAAGGAAAGGTTTAAAAAGCACAGCAAAAACCTTTGAGATGTTTTCTTGGGTTCGGGGAGTAGATTATAGAAAGGGAAGGTATTAGCACCCTTTCTATCCATGGTTATCCATGGGCTCTTAGTTACTTGCTTAGATCAACTTGCCTTAATTTTCAATTGTTTGAAATGGTGCTTTGTGTGTGTGGGTTTGAAAATGTTTTGAAAAGAAGCCAATGTGGTGGCAACCTTTGTAATGATCCATGTTGGGATGTATACAAAGGTGTATGTCTTTTTGAAAAGGTTTTCATTGTTTTTGAAAGTTGTTTTGAAAGTGTAGTGATGTGTGGTTTGAAAAATAGGCAAGTGTTTATGTTTTGCAAGGGGGCAAGTAATCAAGAGCTATCTACCCTAAATTTCTCAAAGATCTTTGCTATGTTTTAACCCTTTTAACAATTTTGTTCCACCATTGCATTTGGTGGACAATCTTGTGTTAGGATGTGAAAGGGACGGGCGCGGGTCATCGTTTAGACCATGATTGCAATGGTGCCAAGTATCTTTGGGCAATTTTTCCTTGGAGGGACTTGATCATTTTTTAGGCAACTTTCGAAAGCGTCATCGAGGGACTATGATCATTTGAATTGTGTTTGTTTTGCCCAAAGAGACCTAACATGCAATATGGCCCATTATTGAAGGCAACAAGTGGAATACCCTAAGGGTGCAAGTGTGATTGGTGTTGTCCATTTTCATGCTTGATTATCTTGAAATTAGGTCAAACTATTTTGGTTAATTGATTTGCATACAAACCCTAATTCTAACATGGCATAATTAGAAAGCTTTAAAGTGCGAAAAATAAAGTTCCTAAGTTATTACAACACAATATATGGGAAGGGGGGTACAAATGTTCAAATGGGGGTACTTTGACAAGAATTAAAACCTAAGCTATTACAATCCCAATGAAATTATACAAATTATTTAATGTGCAATAATTAAATAAAATAAGATAAATATGCAAGATGCAAAAAATGATTTTTTATGTGTATGTAAAAAGTGTTTTTCATGTATCAAATAAACAAAAATAAAATTAATTAATTTTTGGTGTTTTTTATGCATTTAGGGCAAGAACCCTAATTTTACAAATAAAAGTATTTATTGTATAATATATGCAATATTTATTAATTATTTACAAAAAATAAATAAAAGAGAAGTATATTTGTCAAAAAGGTATTTTTAATGTTAAATATTAGTAAAAATAAAAATATATTATTTTTATGTTTTTAACCTAAATATACTAATAAATATATAAGTATTTGTATTATTTACTAAATATATTAAATATGTACAAAAATAAAATATTTAATATTTCCAAAAAAAAGTATATTTTATATAAAATATTTTCAGAAGATAAAATAAAATAAAAAATGGAAAATAAATGTATTTGGTATTATTCCTAATATTCTAAACAAAAAAAGTATTATGTATTTATTTATATATATAACTAACTAAAGCAAATAAATATCAAATAAAATGCAAAAAAAATGTGGAAAAATGTTTTTTAATATTTTTATGTTTTAATGAAAAATAACAAATCAGAATCAAAAAGAAAAAATTGAAAATGGCAAATAAAACTCAAAATGGGCCAGGGGGTGCAACTGTAAAAGCATGGTGTGAAAAGGACAAGAGATCTCAGGCCCAGCCCAAGAAAGGTTGTCTTCAACCTTCAGACAACCATTTGAAAAAAACGCGCGCCTCTGATGCTTCAAACACAACTCCTGATTCCTGGACTTTTAGCACAAACTTACAACATGAAAAATGTCAAGCATCAAGCCACGATTCTGGACATATAAAGAACTCATCCTAACTCTCAGAAATGAGAGAGAATTTCTTCTCCCCCAATTCCTGACCTAGTTTTTATTCAATGTTCAGACTTAAAATTCTCTAAGCACACATAACATAAATGAAAACTAATGATATGGGCATGTTCAGGGCTATGAATGTGACATAATTTCTTCACAAATCTAAACCTAACAATGCCTGGATAGAGAGATACAAGTTCATGAACTTACCTGTTCAGTTGGAATCGTGTGCAACAATGGAGATGCTTACAAGGCAAGGTAATGATTTGTATACCTTCCTTGATGTCTCAGGATACTATTCCAACCTTTAGTTTGCTTGGAAACCAAGAGAATCGTGCTATGGTACTTCAATTGCAAAACAGAAAAATGAAAATGGTGATGTTAGCTAGGGATGTTACAGATCGTGTTTAGGGCTTGGAACAGTTTCAAGGGATGATGTGGGATGTGTTTGAAGTGGTTTCAGCAAGAATGCACGAATGGATTGAGTTATGGAACTCAATCTGCAGCAGGTGCCCTGTTTTGGCAGTTCTATGGGGTTTCTGTGTTTTAGAAGGCAATGGAGATGGTTGGCTCGTGTTTTAGGTCAGGGTGGTTGTTTAGAATGTGTTCACAATCTTTGCTTAAGCTTGTCTTGGCTGAGATGAGAGTTGGTGTATGTTATGCAAGTTTTCTTCACACTTAAGCAACAAAATGTCAAGTTCTGCTCTAGACTTGTGCAGGCCCCCAATCTATGCTGCATACATTAGTCTTGGTTAGAGTGATTTGTGTACAAAATACCAGCTCAAAAGATTGTGCCTATGCTTCTTGGATTTGCATTTGACATAAAGTTCAACTTTTCTAAAATGGATATAATGCTTTTTCTACTTATGGCTTTATTTTGCATACAATGCTTGAACACACAAAATAAGGTCTTGGCACAATGAGTTAGCATTAAATTTATGAGTGTGAATGAGATAAGGACCTGTAATCTAGCTTAAGGCATACTGAGTTCAAAAAAATGCAAGGTTATGGACATGTAAATTGGTCATGAACAAAGTGAGTTTTTCCCATATTGCCAAATTCGATTCTCCCTAACCATGAGGTTGTTTGATGAGTTCTTGGAAATTTTGGAAAGCTTGGAATGTGTACTACAATCCGTCTTTGTAATGAAAATTGAAATTCCAAGTGGAAGTATGTGAAAAGTGGTCTTGAAGTTAGGCAAAAATCCTACCTAAAATGGTTCAAAATTTCTCTAAGTTAAGAATGGTTTGGTACCCTTGTTCCAAAACTTGTAACTTGAGCTACAAGCTTCTTTTGAGGAAACTTTGTGAATCAAAGTTATATATTTTGCAATGGACTACAACTTTCATGTTTTGACTTTTCCTTGAATCCAAATGAATCTTGGTGAGAAAGTGGGACAAAGTTAGGAAAAATTAGGGTTTTTCATAACTTAGAAAAATTCTAAGTTATGAAAAATCTTCATTTCAAACCCTAATTTGTGATTCTTGATTTCTTGATGAACAAGTTTCATGATTTGGCATGTTTTGATGAAAAATGAATCTTGACACTTGATTTTGACCAAAAAGTCAAAGTTTGACTTTTCAGTATACAGTCAAAATTGATCAATTGACTGGAAAATTCAACTGTCAATCTTGTGTATTTGGGATCTTTTGAACTTGTTGAGTATGTCAAGACAATTCCATGGGGTCCTTGAGTCCATATGTGAGCTTGGTTTGCCATTGGCTAGGTCAAACAGTCAAAAATTGCCTTTGTGCAGTCAAAACCCTAAAAATGACCATTTTGCCCTTTTGGTGATCTGATCAAATTTCTTGTGGAATTGTGATCCAAACTTGATCAAATGGTCCATGTGAGTTCATAATGTTGATGTGGGTCAATTTTCATGAGGTTTGACTGTCAATTGGCCACAGTTGACTTTTTCCCCAATACAGCTGATTTCTAGGTCAACTGCCCAATTGACTGGGCAAAATTTGGAATCAAGACTTGAAACTTGGTATGGATAAACTTGGGAGTCCAACATGAAGCATGAAAGTCATCTTAGGCATTTTAGGTCAAAATATCTTTGTGCAAACACAAACCCTAATTTGGGTCAACAGTGCAAGGAGAAGTCTTGAGCAGAGGAAACCCTAACTGGATCTTGAGCTCCAAGGGTCTTGTGATGAGAAAATGTTGAGAAAATGGGAGGGAAAATTTTGGGGTACAACAGTTTCCCCTGTTCAATCTTCTTGAACCTGAAGAGTTAGATTTGCAAGTTTGCCTTTCGTGACTCGAGGGTAAAAGGAGATTGGACACTAGAGTGCCCGGAAATTTGCACTCGCATGATGGAGTATCAACAATGTGATGTCGGGAATGGGCTTATAGATGCCATTTGGAGAGATGGTGGATAGGGAGATGGGCTTATAGATGCCATCTGAAGGCGTGACAGAACCTTGTCGGGAATGGGCTTATAGATGCCATTTGGAAGTGTTGATCGCATAAGAGATTCCTTAGCGAGAACTTGTGTATTTTGAGAAAGACAAATGTTTTCCTGGTTTGTTACAGGCGTTGATCTTCAATCTCTTCATGCGGACATGCCCTGGCTAGATACAGGTGTCGAGTCTACAATCGGTTGCTCGCAGATATGCCCTGGCTGGATACAGGTATCGAATCTGGAATTGTCGTCTACAGATATGCCCTGGCTGGATACAGGAATTGAATCTTCAAACTCTTCAGATGTGCCCTGGCTAGATATAGGAATCGAATCTGGAATTAGTCGTCAATAGATATGCCCTGGCTGGATACAGGAATCGAATCTTCAAACTCTTCAGACGTGCCCTGGCTAGATACAGGAATCGAGTCTGGAAACTGATCACTCATAGATGTGCCCTGGCTAGATACAGGAATCAAATCTGGAATTGTGACAGTTGAAGGTAGTCGTCTTTTGGATTGTCTTTTTCCCTGAAAAGGCAAAACATCAGTTGTATGCAATGTCATGATGTATGAAATGCATGATGTCTTGATGTTCCAAATGAGATAGTGTTGTATGCACTTTATCATGTATGTAAGCAAGATGTATGAAATGTGAAATGTTTATGAATGTATTTTCGTCTAGGAAAATAAATCCTTGACGACCGGCCGGGGAATTAAATCCTGGGCTGACGTTGAAGAGTAGAGCTCTTTGCTTCCGTTGGGGATGATGGTTGCAAGAATACACTGGTAGGAGAAGATGACTCCGTTGGGGAATAAACTTGTTGGAGAGATTACTCTGAGGGGAATTACTCTGTGGGAAGAGATACTTCGCTGAAGTTTTGATGGGAGCTCCGCTAAGGATTTCAATGATGGACTCCGCTGGGGATGACAATGATAAACTCCGCTGGGGATTCTGTTGATAAGTTATGTTGGGGAACTTTGATGAACTCCGTTGGGGATAAGAAGAACTTTGCCGAGGATGATCTTCTGTGGTAATTAGCTGAGGATAACCCAGTTATAAGCCTTTGTGAGGAATAACTTTGAATAAAGCACGGGAGAGACGTCCGTACTTTACAGGGGATAAGCTTCCAGAATCTATTGGGGATAAGCTTCAAGACCTGCTGGGGATATGGATTCCAATTTTCCTGGGGAGACTTTCAGACTGTACTACTAAAAAAAAAAGGTTCCACTGGGGTGCATGTGTTCCGCCGGGGAACAATCTTAGATCAAGACTGCCGGGGATGCTTGCTGAGGAATGCCTATACTTCGCTGGGGAAAGTTGATATCTTCTGGGGATACCCAACCTCCTTTAGGCTGATTGTAGACTAACTCTGCTGGAGGAGAGTATTGCTGACTTGCTAGGGGAACAGGGTGCCTGTTGTAGGGCTGATGATAGACTAACTCTTCCTGGGGGGAGTATTGCTGAATCCTGTCTTACTCTGTGGGGAGTTGAGGCAACTTGGTCACATTCTTCAGTTGAATCTACCTTGGTACCCTGGCGGACAAAGCAACTAGACTGCCTGGACAATTCTACATTGCCCCTGTTTCTGATGTCACCTGTAATTGGTCTTTTGTCTCGTATGCAAGTATTTATGAATTAGCAATTTAATGTCAAATGCATATAAAAAAAATGAACATTGGACGTTCTTCGTAAGTCAAAACAGAAAGAGGAAAAACGATTGGCAATTTGTTTGGAAAAATGAATTTGTATTGATTTTGAAATTTGCCTGTAAATAGGCGTTTTTTGTACAAGAGGCTGACGTCCTAGTAAGAGAACGCCGCCAAGTGACATAAAGTTTATACAATTTTGAAAAGGAAACAAAACAGCTATGTGAACAATATTCCCACTGGGTTCCAACTCTGCTATCGCCTTTATGTCTTCAAGCGTCTCATCACTTTGTTGCTTGGTTGAAGATGAAGCTGATTGATCGATGCCGAAGTCTGAGCCTGATAGTTGATGCCGAATTCTGGATGCAAGGTGATCCAATGAGACATAGTGTTACGCTTTATCCCTAACTTTTGCCTGGACCGCCCTTTCGGGTTTTCAGTCCGCCGGGATACCATTTTTTGCCCAAGCCGCCTTTTCAGGTTTTCGACTTGCCGGGTGTACAGATTCTTTTCATTTCATCCCTTATTTTTGCCCGAACCCTTTTGGTTCACCGGGAAGCCCTTATTTTTGCCTAGTTATGTCAACCTAGCGGGTCTTTTATTCATGCGTAGTATCTTTTTACTATGTCTGCATTGGCGGGGTGAGGAAGGTCGTCACCATCCATGGTGGTTAGAATCATGGCTCCTCCTGAGAACACATGTTTAACCACAAATGGCCCTTCGTATGTAGGGGTCCATTTGCCCCTGGGATCACTTTGAGGAAGGATGATGCGTTTGATTACCAGGTCCCCAACTTGATACTCTTGTGGTCTGACTTTCTTGTTAAATGCCTTGATCATTCGTTTTTGGTACGTTTGACCATGACAAATAGCAGTGAGTCTCTTTTCGTCAATTAGGTTTAATTGATCAAGTCGAGTCTGGATCCAGTCATCTTCACTCAAGTCTGCATCCTTCATTATCCGGAGAGAGGGTATCTGGACTTCAATTGGCAAGAATGCCTCCATGCCATAGACCAAGGAAAAAGGAGTTGCCCCGGTTGACATCCTTGCTGAGGTACGGTACCCATGAAGAGCAAATGATAACATTTCGTGCCAATCTTTATAGGTCACTGTCATCTTCTGCACAATTTTCTTGATGTTTTTATTTGCCGCTTCGACAGGTCCATTCATCTTCAGCCGGTAAGGAGAAGAGTTGTGGTGCTGTATCTTGAATTGCTCGCAGAGCTCAGTGATCATCTTGTTGTTAAGATTGGTACCATTGTCTGTAATGATTCTATCCGGGACACCGTACCGACAGATCAGGTTATGCCGAATGAAACGTGCAGCGACGCTCTTGGTTACGGTGGCGTAGGAAGCTGCCTCAACCCACTTTGTGAAGTAATCAATCGCTACCAAGATGAAGCGATGCCCGTTGGATGCCGTCGGTCGGATCTCGCCGATCATATAAATGCCCCACATTGCAAAAGGCCAAGGTGCCGTTAGGACGTTCAGAGGAACCGGAGGGATATGCACCTTATCAGCATAGATCTGGCATTTATGACAAGTTCGAGAATGTTGGTAACAGTCGGCTTCCATTGTGGACCAGAAATATCCTGCCCGAAGGATTTTCTTTGCCATGGTATGTCCACTGGAATGAGTTCTGAATGTACCTTCATGTAGTTCCATCATGATCTTCTCTGCTTCAGTTTTATCCACACAACGTAGTAAAGTTGAATCATGATTTCGTTTGTAGAGAATGTCGTTGCTGAGGAAGAATTTTGCCACAAACCTTCTCAGGAACTTCTTGTCATTGACCGATGCGCCTTCGGGGTATTCTTGAGCTTCCAAATATCTCTTCACCTCATGATACCAGGGTTTTTCGGTTACCTCCTCGGCCTCAAGACCGCAGCAGTATGCAGGTTCGTCCAACTTCTAGATAATGATCCGGGGAGCCTCGTTGTCCCATTTGACTTTGAACATTGAAGACATCGTAGCTAGTGCGTCTGCTAACTGATTCTCCTCTCTTGGGAAGTGTTCAAAAGTTACCTCTTCAAAGTGGGGCAGCAAAGTCAACACATACTCCTTGTAAGGAATAAGATTTGGGTGTTTCATATCCCACTCACCTTTGATCTGATTGATCACGAGAGCGGAATCTTCGAAGACACTCAGAAACTTGATCCTTAAGTCGATTGCAGCTTGAAGACCCATGATACATGCCTCATATTCTGCCATGTTGTTGGTGCAGTTGAAACACAGTCGGGCGGTGAGTGGAGTATGAGTGCCTTTGGGGGATATGATCACAGCGCCGATGTCGTTACCCAAAGCGTTCGAGGCTCCGTCAAAATGCATAGACCATCGGGATCCTTCCTCAGGTCCTTCATCCGGTCCAGTTATTTCATAATCAGTTACTACCATGATATCTTCGTCCGGAAATTCAAAGTTCAATGATTGGTAATCGTCCACAGGTTGGTGTGCCAAATGGTCTGCCAATACACTTCCCTTGATTGCTTTTTGAGTTGTGTATTGGATGTCATATTCCGTCAAGATCATTTCCCATCTTGCTATTCTTCCAGACAGAGCAGGCTTTTCGAATATGTACTTGATTGGATCCATCTTTGAAATCAACAGAGTAGTGTGAGTCAGCATATACTGTCTCAGCCGGCGAGCAGCCCATACCAGAGTGCAGCAAGTTTTCTCAAGCAGTGAGTACCGAGTCTCACAGTCGGTAAACTTTTTGCTCAGGTAATAAATAGCGTGCTCTTTTCGGCCGGACTCGTCATGCTGCCCTAGCACACACCCCATCGAGTTGTCAAGTATAGTATTAGAGGTCTCCATTCCACTTGTGGCATAAGAATGGGTGGTTCTTGGAGATACTCCTTTATCTTTTCGAAAGCGGCCTGACATTCATCGTTCCAACGTACTACTTGATCTTTCTTCAGTAATTTGAAGATTGGCTCACAGGTAGCAGTTAGATGTGAGATGAATCGGGCAATGTAATTCAGTCGTCCTAGAAAGCCTCTGACTTCTTTCTCTGTCTTGGGAGTCGGCATCTCTTGTATGGCTTTCACCTTGGCAGGGTCCACTTGAATACCTTTGTCGCTTACAATGAAACCTAGCAATTTTCCAGACCTCACCCCAAAGGTGCATTTGTTTGGGTTCAACCTCAGCTTGTACAACTTCAATCGGTCAAACAGCTTCCGCAGATGGTCAAGGTGTTCCTCCTCAGTTTGGGACCTTGCAATCATGTCATCGACGTATAATTCAATCTCATGGTGGATCATGTCATGAAATAAAGCAACCATGGCACGTTGGTAGGTTGCCCCAGCATTTTTCAACCCGAATGGCATGACCTTGTAGCAGAAGGTGCCCCACTGAGTAACAAAGGTAGTCTTTTCCATATCTTCAGGGGCCATCTTGATCTGATTATACCCTGAAAAACCATCCATGAAGGAGAACACCTTGTGTTGAGCAGTATTGTCAACAAGAACGTCGATGTGAGGTAGGGGAAGTCATCCTTGGGGCTTGCCCTGTTTAGATCCCTGTAATCGACACACATTCTGACCTTACCGTCCTTCTTCGGCACCGGCACCACGTTGGCAACCCACTGAGGGTAAGAAGTCACTGCTGGAAACCCGACATCGAATTGCTTCATAACCTCAGCTTTGATCTTCTCAGACATCTCGGGACGCATACGGCGGACCTTTTGCTTCACCGGAGGGCAGTCTTCCTTGGTAGGCAGGTGATGAACCACAATGTCGGCATCCAAACCAGGCATATCTTCGTAAGAACAAGCAAAGATTTCCATGTAATCATGCAGCATCTGGATCAATCGTTGCTTCACGCTGAGCTCTAGATTGGCACCAATCTTGACTTATTTTCTATCTGTCTCAGTACCCAGGTTTATCGTCTCCACTGGCTCTTCATGCGGCTGAATGGCCCTCTCTTCCTGGAGTAGCAGTCTTGCAAGTTCACCAGGCACTTCGCAATCATCTTCACCTTCGTCTTCGGCCAAGTTGATCGGATTTTCGAAGTCATAACTGGCAGTAGCAGAGCTGTTACCAGTGAGATCCAGAGTGGATTGGAACCTGTATAAGTGAGTGTGTGTAAATATAGCTGTTTTGCAATATATAACAAAGAAAGAAAAAGAGCATAAGATTTGAAATGCAATAACGTCCAATGTTTTGATTAATGATATATGGAAATTTCATACAAAAGCCCTCACAAATGGAGCTTCGATGCCCCGGGTAGGACACTGAGCCAATAAAAGTTTCAATATATTGTTTGTTACAAATTGAAAATCAAAAGAGTTCATTACTGCGTGACAAATGTAATAGGTGTAAAATCTTTTGTCGTCCAGTTGCTTGGTCCGTTGTTGGTTGTTGGATAGATCCAACTGTCAAATTCTGCTTCCTCTACGTCCTCCTCGATAGCATTCACTCTTGGGTTGGTGATGTACACCAGAGGCTTTCTGATCCTTTCTTTGCGAACAGCCCTCTGAGCCTCTGCAGTGAAGCCCAGCCCAAACTTGTCGGTCTTTTGAGTGAAGTCAGGAAGTTGACCCCAGTTTGCGCACTTGCCTTTCTCAATCACTGCCCGGACATCCTTCAAGGAAGCCATCCTCAAAGGAAAGTCTTCTTCAACCACTGTCTCAGCTGACGCCAACGTTGGAGGTACCTCCTCAAAATGCTGAAAGGGGGTTTCAATAAACTCCCCGTCCATCTCGATATACCGGAATGAATTCAAGTGACTAACCATGTATTCCTCCTCACCCTGCACAGTAACAATCTTCCCTTTGACAGGGTATTTGAGCTTTTGGTGTAGAGTGGATGTTACCGCCCCAGCCTTGTGAATCCAGGGTCGACCCAACAAACAGGAATAAGATGGACGAATGTCCATTACATAGAACGTTGAGTCAAAGACTTGGGAACCCACACGGATAGGAATGTCTACCTCACCGTGCACCATCCTCTTAGAACCGTCGAAGGCTCTAACAATGATGTTACTAGGTTTCAATTCCAGGCCCTCACAATCCAACCGATCTAAGGCCTTCTTGGGCAATACATTCAGGGAAGAACCGGTGTCCACCAACACGTGTGCGAGAGTAGTGCCCCTGCATTCTATGGAAACATGCAGGGCATCATTGTGGTTTTTTCCCTTGGCGGTAAGATCAGTATCCGAGAAACCCAAACCATTGTCAGCTGTCAAATTAGCCACACAGTCAGTGAACTGATCTGCAGATGTCTCTTGCGGCACATGGGCCATCTTCAGAAATGAAATCAGGGCCTTGGCGTGGGCCTCTGAGCACAGCAGCAATGATAGCATAGAGATTTTGGAGGGGGTATGCCCCAACTGTTCAACGACATTGAAGTCATTCCTTTTAATGATTTTAAGGATTTCCTCCATCTCTTGCTGGGAGGCTTCAACAGCGGTCTTTTTTGGTGCCTCCGTCCGGGCAGGCAAATCGGTAGCAACTTCTTTGCCCCGAGCATCAGAGGACTCGGCGGCAGTAGTAGACACAGGAACTTGATTTGAAACATGCACACTTGCGGGTGTGATGATAAGAGGTTTTCGGATAACTGGTGGTGCAATGTCAGGCGAGAAGAGCCTGCCACTGCGAATAATTTTGGCGAGACCAGTGATGTTACTGATACTGGTACCGGTGTTGAACTCCTGCTTCACTCCAAGCACATACACGTCTGCCACATAGTGCCATGGGACAGCCTTGTCAGATTCATAGGGGAGGGGCCCTGGAACAGTAATGGTAATGGGTGCAACATACATGATTTGGACTTGCTTCCTCGGGGGAGCCTTGGTAGGATTGTTGAAAATTGTGACGACAGATACTTCTTCAGCGGAAACAAACGGAACAGCTGTTTTCTTGAACAGAATTTCTTTGCTATCCATCAGGCTTTGGATGCCTAATTTCAGCAGCGGACAACCGGTAGGGATAACAGCACACAGGAGGCAACCCTTGCTACAACCCGGAAATAAACCGGCTAGCAGTAGGTTCCTCTTAACAGTCAATAGAGGGGTAGCAACATCATTCACCGAAACAGCATACAAATCTTCCTCGACGGCATTTACTCTATGCTGGGGCATAGGAGCAGTTACAACATTTGGCCTCTCAGGCGCCTCAAACTGAATTTCCTTCGCATCGATAAGGTCTTGAACCTTATTTCTCAGGGCCCAGCAATCATCAGTAGTATGCCCGGGGCTATCAGAATGATAAGCACAACGGGCATTTGGGTTATACTTAGGAGATGCAGTATTCACGACCTTTGGAGCTTCTCTGGTGGTCACCAAGCTGGTTGATAGCAGTTGCGGTAAGATTTGTGACAAGGTCATACTCAGCCGAGTATACTGCCTCTTGGGCCTCTCACCCCTTTGTTGATTGTACTGCTGAGGAGCAGCAACAGGTTTTGAAATGACCAAGGCATTAACGGCTTGGCGGCGTTCTGGCTTGACTTGTCTTCTAGGACCATAGACGGCACTAGCTTCCTTCTTGAAAGGCTTTTTCTCAGTACTTGCGGCGGCTCCTTTCTGTATCTTTCCTGACCTGATGCCAGCTTCTATCCTTTCACCCGTCAGGATCAAATCTGTAAACCCAGCAGAGGAATTACCAACCAGATGATTGAAGAATGGACCAGACAAGGTCCCTAGAAACATGTCAACCAGTTCACGGTCAGTCAAAGGAGGCTGCACCCTGCCAGCCAAATCTCTCCATTTTTGCGCATATTCTTTGAATCCTTCGCCCGTTCCTAATGACATACCCTGTAGTTGGGTACGCGTAGGAGCGAGGTCAGAATTGTATTGATATTGTCTATAAAAGGCGGTAGCCAAATCTTCCCAATGTCGGATACTGGTTCCATCTAGCTGATAGAACCACTCAAGTTGTGACCCCGAAAGGCTATCTTGGAAGAAGTGGATCCAGAGGTTTTTGTCTGCCGTGTAAGGTTGGATCTTCCTTACGTACGATCTGAGATGCAGCTTTGGACAGGAAGTCCCTTCGTATTTGGCGAAGGCAGGCGCCTTGAACTTGTGTGGGATTACCACCCCAGAAGATAACCCTAAATCTCCGAAATCCAGCCCCGGCACATTTTGAATCTCCATGGCACTCAAGCGGTCCTCTAATTGCTTGTATCTGTCAGCAGTAGAAGGGTATTGTTCGTCATTATAATCTGTCTCGTTGTCAGAGACTGCAGGACTAGGAGCCCCTCCCCCTTGGGGACTGTCTTTCTCTGCAGAGGAAATAGTTGGATCAGCCTCGTTATGGAGTGTGTTCCCAAACCTGCGTCCAGTATTGAACAACGCAGTCCTCTTCTTCTTCTTCTTCTTTAGGAGCAGAGCCTTCAACTCTTGTTGACCTTGGGCCAGGCTCATGACCATCTCTTGAAACTGGGCATTCTGGGCCTGGAGGGCCTTGATTGCTTGCTCACTGGATGATTCTGGATTCATGATGACTGTTCAAAATAAACAGCGAAGAAGATTAAGCAACCTGTAGGAAAAGGGTACCTGTTATGCACATGATGCATGAGATGCTATCTATGCAATGCATTCAAGGATTTTAGAAATTCACAATTGTTGCAGACAAAAAGAACGCACGTCATATTAGTAAGAAGAAATTTGTCAGTACATAAGTGCCCCATGGGCCAAATATTACAAAAACAACTTCTCAAGGTAAAAAGACGTTGCGCATCCTCTTTGGCGCAATGTAGGTGTTGAGGGCCTCTTGCTCATGGAGTCGGCGGGTGAGCTCTAAAACCTTCTTCTCGTTGGCGTAGAAGCTGGCTTCAAAAGTGCTCCGTTCCTCCTTGAGTTGGATCCAACTCTTCTGCATCTCCTCCCACGATGTAGGCATGTCAGGATGTAGGATGGTGTAGGGAACCTCTCCTTCCTTAACGGGCTCTTTAATCACAGGGAGAACATGAGGATAAGGCATCATTAGACTCTGGGCTCGGGCTCGTACCCACTTGAGATAAGGCTCAAGAGGGATGGAGTTCTTGTGTCCCAGTGTCTTGCTGTCAACCTTGTTGGGCATCCTCCAAGCTCTGATGAATCTTTGGCGAAGTCCTTGCGCATCGTTGTCGAAGTCAAAAACTAGGTCAGGAATCAACATGTTGTGAGGGCCATCTCTTCGTGCATATCCAAATTGCCTCAAAGCTAGGCAAGGGTTGTAGGTAATGCCCCCTCTAATGCCAAGTAATGGAACATTAGGGAACTCTCCACAATGATCGACGATGATGACATTTTCTCTGGACCGAGAACACCAATGTACATCAGAGTGAGTAAGGGTCATCAACCGTTGGGACCACCTTGAGCCTTGGTCATTCTTCAAGACAGATTGTGGAAGGTGCGAAATAAACCACCTTGCAAGGAGAGGAGTACAGTACATGAGAAAACCCCTCTTTCTCATTGTTCGTGTGTAAAATGAGTGAAGGATGTCCCCAAGCAATGTTGGTATTGGATTTCTGGACAAGAAGATTTTGACGGCGTTGATCTCCACAAGCTGGTCAGGATTTGGGAACAAGACCAACCCATAGATAAGGAGTGCCACAATTTCTTCAAAGGCTTGTAGGTCCAATGAATTCCAACATTCTTGTGCCTTCTCAAACAAGAATTTTGCTAAGAAGCCTTTGACACCGCTTCTATTTTCTCAGTGCCCCTTGATGTCAGATGGCTGTAGATGTAGTGCTCGAGCAACATCTTCAGGCTTTGGTTCCTTTTCCGTACCGTTGAAAGGTAGTTGATTTAGGATAGGAATTCTCAGGAGTTGAGAAAATTCCTCCAAAGTGGGTACCAACTGGTAGTCAGGGAAAGTGAAACAGTGGTGAAGAGGGTCAAAGAACTGGAATAGCACTTTCATCATGTCCTCTTTAATGTTGGTGTTGACTAAGCTGAGCAGTCTACCATGTCTTTCACTGAAGGGAGAGCTTTTCGGAATTCTTGACGTAAGCTCCTTGAGTTGAGGAGAGATTCTCACAAGGTTGACTTGGATGGTTTTTCTGCGAGGAATTTCCATGACCTACAAAACAAGAACAAAGATGAAGATCTAAACCCTTGAAGTGGTTAGTAAATGCATATGATGCTTTATGATGTTCATGATGTATGCACAAACATATGTACAAGCAATTCACACCAAACCCTAGTTTCAGGCTTGCATGGGGTTTCATAGGTAAGTACCCTCTTGAGTGTAGTTGGAAAAAAACTTGTCCTATAAATAGTAATCGGGTTCTAAGGAGCTCAATATCACTGGATTGTTTTCATTGTTCATTGTTTTGGTTTAGCCACTTAACTAGCGACCAAAATATTCCAAGAAAACAATCCTCAATGAGTGTAGTATCGAGTATCTACCAACTTCGGACTGCACCAAAGCCGGTCATCTCACTACCCCTAATGAAAGGTCAAGATGGTCAAGTAAGGTTCTAGGTCATTAGTGCTTAGTGACATCACTCAGCGGCCCCGTACTCTCCTTGATTGAACTCAAGGGTTACCGGTACTCACAAATATGTCGCACTAATATAGCTATTGCTTCGACCGTGTCGGTATACCCTGCACAGTTTCCAAAACGTATTGCTATCTATGAATGTTTCCCAAAATCCGGGTGTAGGATTGTAAACCCAAACAAGAGAGCCAATATATAAAGCAATCAAGACAAACAATTAGTCATGCAAGAGGGTGATCTAAGCCCTAAGGTTACTCCACTGAAAAGTTTTCCCCAGCAGAGTCGCCAGTTCTGTGATACGGTGGGAGAACTGACTTGAGGTTTTGCGTTTGTTTTTGCAAATGTTTCGGTTGAGCAAGAGTCGCCACTGACTTTTTATTTTATCCTAAGGAAAGGTTTAAAAAGCACAGCAAAAACCTTTGAGATGTTTTCTTGGGTTCGGGGAGTAGATTATAGAAAGGGAAGGTATTAGCACCCTTTCTATCCATGGTTATCCATGGGCTCTTAGTTACTTGCTTAGATCAACTTGCCTTAATTTTCAATTGTTTGAAATGGTGCTTTGTGTGTGTGGGTTTGAAAATGTTTTGAAAAGAAGCCAATGTGGTGGCAACCTTTGTAATTATCCATGTTGGGATGTATACAAAGGTGTATGTCTTTTTGAAAAGGTTTTCATTATTTTTGAAAGTGTAGTGATGTGTGGTTTGAAAAATAGGCAAGTGTTTATGTTTTGCAAGGGGGCAAGTAATCAAGAGCTATCTACCCTAAATTTCTCAAAGATCTTTGCTATGTTTTAACCCTTTTAACAATTTTGTTCCACCATTGCATTTGGTGGACAATCTTGTGTTAGGATGTGAAAGGGACGGGCGCGGGTCATCGTTTAGACCATGATTGCAATGGTGCCAAGTATCTTTGGGCAATTTTTCCTTGGAGGGACTTGATCATTTTTTAGGCAACTTTCGAAAGCGTCATCGAGGGACTATGATCATTTGAATTGTGTTTGTTTTGCCCAAAGAGACCTAACATGCAATATGGCCCATTATTGAAGGCAACAAGTGGAATACCCTAAGGGTGCAAGTGTGATTGGTGTTGTCCATTTTCATGCTTGATTATCTTGAAATTAGGTCAAACTATTTTGGTTAATTGATTTGCATACAAACCCTAATTCTAACATGGCATAATTAGAAAGCTTTAAAGTGCGAAAAATAAAGTTCCTAAGTTATTACAACACAATATATGGGAAGGGGGGTACAAATGTTCAAATGGGGGTACTTTGACAAGAATTAAAACCTAAGCTATTACAATCCCAATGAAATTATACAAATTATTTAATGTGCAATAATTAAATAAAATAAGATAAATATGCAAGATGCAAAAAATGATTTTTTATGTGTATGTAAAAAGTGTTTTTCATGTATCAAATAAACAAAAATAAAATTAATTAATTTTTGGTGTTTTTTATGCATTTAGGGCAAGAACCCTAATTTTACAAATAAAAGTATTTATTGTATAATATATGCAATATTTATTAATTATTTACAAAAAATAAATAAAAGAGAAGTATATTTGTCAAAAAGGTATTTTTAATGTTAAATATTAGTAAAAATAAAAATATATTATTTTTATGTTTTTAACCTAAATATACTAATAAATATATAAGTATTTGTATTATTTACTAAATATATTAAATATGTACAAAAATAAAATATTTAATATTTACAAAAAAAAGTATATTTTATATAAAATATTTTCAGAAGATAAAATAAAATAAAAAATGGAAAATAAATGTATTTGGTATTATTCCTAATATTCTAAACAAAAAAAGTATTATGTATTTATTTATATATATAACTAACTAAAGCAAATAAATATCAAATAAAATGCAAAAAAAATGTGGAAAAATGTTTTTTAATATTTTTATGTTTTAATGAAAAATAACAAATCAGAATCAAAAAGAAAAAATTGAAAATGGCAAATAAAACTCAAAATGGGCCAGGGGGGTGCAACTGTAAAAGCATGGTGTGAAAAGGACAAGAGATCTCAGGCCCAGCCCAAGAAAGGTTGTCTTCAACCTTCAGACAACCATTTGAAAAAAACGCGCGCCTCTGATGCTTCAAACACAACTCCTCATTCCTGGACTTTTAGCACAAACTTACAACATGAAAAATGTCAAGCATCAAGCCACGATTCTGGACATATAAAGAACTCATCCTAACTCTCAGAAATGAGAGAGAATTTCTTCTCCCCCAATTCCTGACCTAGTTTTTATTCAATGTTCAGACTTAAAATTCTCTAAACACACATAACATAAATGAAAACTAATGATATGGGCATGTTCAGGGCTATGAATGTGACATAATTTCTTCACAAATCTAAACCTAACAATGCCTGGATAGAGAGATACAAGTTCATGAACTTACCTGTTCAGTTGGAATCGTGTGCAACAATGGAGATGCTTACAAGGCAAGGTAATGATTTGTATAGCTTCCTTGATGTCTCAGGATGCTATTCCAATCTTTAGTTTGCTTGGAAACCAAGAGAATCGTGCTATGGTACTTCAACTGCAAAATAGAAAAATGAAAACGGTGATGTTAGCTAGGGATGTTACAGGTCGTGTTTAGGGCTTGGAACAGTTTCAAGGGATGATGTGGGATGTGTTTGAAGTGGTTTCGGCAAGAATGCACGAATGGATTGAGTTATGGAACTCAATCTGCAGCAGGTGCCCTGTTTTGGCAGTTCTATGGGGTTTCTGTGTTTTAGAAGGCAATGGAGATGGTTGGCTCGTGTTTTAGGTCAGGGTGGTTGTTTAGAATGTGTTCACAATCTTTGCTTAAGCTTGTCTTGGCTGAGATGAGAGTTGGTGTATGTTATGCAAGTTTTCTTCACACTTAAGCAACAAAATATCAAGTTCTGCTCTAGACTTGTGCAGGCCCCCAATCTATGTTGCATACATTAGTCTTGGTTAGAGTGATTTGTGTACAAAATACCAGCTCAAAAGATTGTGCCTATGCTTCTTGGATTTGCATTTGACATAAAGTTCAACTTTTCTAAAATGGATATAATGCTTTTTCTACTTATGGCTTTATTTTGCATACAATGCTTGAACACATAAAATAAGGTCTTGGCACAATGAGTTAGCATTAAATTTATGAGTGTGAATGAGATAAGGACCTGTAACCTAGCTTAAGGCATGCTGAGTTCAAAAAAATGCAAGGTTATGGACATGTAAATTGGTCATGAACAAAGTGAGTTTTTCCCATATTGCCAAATTCGATTCTCCCTAACCATGAGGTTGTTTGATGAGTTCTTGGACATTTTGGAAAGCTTGGAATGTGTTCTGCAATCCATCTTTGTAATTCAAATTGAAATTCCAAGTGGAAGTATGTGAAAAGTGGTCTTGAAGTTAGGCAAAAATCCTACCTAAAATGGTTCAAAATTTCTCTAAGTTAAGAATGGTTTGGTACCCTTGTTCCAAAAATTGTAACTTGAGCTACAAGCTTCTTTTGAGGAAACTTTGTGAATCAAAGTTTTAGATTTTGCAATGGACTACAACTTTCATGTTTTGACTTTTTCTTGAATCCAAATGAATCTTGGTGAGAAAGTGGGACAAAGTAAGGAAAAAATTAGGGTTTTTCATAACTTAGAAAAATTCTAAGTTATGAAAAATCTTCATTTCAAACCCTAATTTGTGATTCTTGATTTCTTGATGAACAAGTTTCATGATTTTGCATGTTTTGATGAAAAATGAATCTTGACACATGATTTTGACCAAAAAGTCAAAGTTTGACTTTTCAGTATACAGTCAAAATTGATCAATTGACTGGAAAATTCAACTGTCAATCTTGTGTATTTGGGATCTTTTGAACTTGTTGAGTATGTCAAGACAATTCCATGGGGTCCTTGAGTCCATATGTGAGCTTGGTTTGCCATTGGCTAGGTCAAACAGTCAAAAATTGCCTTTGTGCAGTCAAAACCCTAAAAATGACCATTTTTCCCTTTTGGTGATCTGATCAAATTTCTTGTGGAATTGTGATCCAAACTTGATCAAATGGTCCATGTGAGTTCATAATGTTGATGTGGGTCAATTTTCATGAGGTTTGACTGTCAATTGGCCACAGTTGACTTTTTCCCCAATACAGCTGATTTCTAGGTCAACTGCCCAATTGACTGGGCAAAATTTGGAATCAAGACTTGAAACTTGGTATGGATAAACTTGGGAGTCCAACATGAAGCATGAAAGTCATCTTAGGCATTTTAGGTCAAAATATCTTTGTGCAAACACAAACCCTAATTTGGGTCAACAGTGCAAGGAGAAGTCTTGAGCAGAGGAAACCCTAACTGGATCTTGAGCTCCAAGGGTCTTGTGATGAGAAAATGTTAAGAAAATGGGAGGGAAAATTTTGGGGTACAACAACATGTATTTTGTAAGACTCCTCCCATCAACTCCAATAATATTACATGCAATAATGAAAGGAATCCCAAAGGCTGTCACGTAGCCTGAGCCTAGGCTGTAACAAAGGACACCTATTATTCGCCAATTGGGGTGGCGACACCATTCATTTTTGTACTCTTTCGCCAAGTCCAATGGCGCCTCCCTTACTGTCCAATCGTGATACATGCATGGGCTGCCACCTAGCCTGCAAGAGTGACACCTTTTATTTTTTGTACATGCATGCATGCATATGTGTAACCCCCTAAGCATGCAAATGTGACACTTCGCAGGCATGCAAGCACAAGCAACCACTATATCAAACTTATTTGCCTATAAATACATACTGTTGTACCCCAAAATTTGCCCTCCCTTTCTTCAGGAAACCATCTTGGATTTTTCAAAGTCCCCCTGAAACAAATCCAAGTCCTGAGTTATCTTTTTTTGCCCAAGCAAGCCACTTACAAGAGCAAGATGATCTCATGAACTCCAGAAACAACACTTTTATCTTGAGAAAAAAATCAAATTCTAAGTACTTAGAATGCTTCTCTAAAATAAGTGTTTTTAGAAAAATCAGCGCTTCAGAACTTCTGGACCCATTCCAGATGAAGACGGTCATAAGTTGCAAGCTTGGCCCAGCGTGGTCAGAAGTTGGCTCTTCAGCAGCTACATCAGTTCAATCAGAAGTTGTAAACGTGGTTCAGAACGTAAGCCTCCAACAGAACATGCCCTTTCAGCAGTTACACAAGCCCAGTCAGAACTTTCTAAAAGAATGCAAGAGAAGCAGGAAAGTCTGAAGGCTCCTTCAGAACAGGTTGAGATCAGAAGAATGGGTGTTACACTGATACAGAATCTCTAAGTCCAGATTGCCCAGAAGCAAATCCAAGAAACGTACCAGAAAACCAGGAGAATCTCTAGAACTTACTAAGACAACAGGTAGCCAAGGCTAGAGCATGGTTTACGCTGCTGATTCAACGCTGGTTTCCATTACCAGAATGTTGGTATTGACAGGTCTTGTCACCATTTAATGCCCATTAATGCTTCCAACCACTCCTGAGCATTCACGTGTGGCTTGGAAAACGCTTTTGCACAGATTCTGGCATGGGTCTTCACGCCACCGCCCACTTCAGAGGTCACTTCTCCCCAATCTACGCCTGCTGCTGCAACCTAGGCTGAAAGCTATCTGTATCACAACTTCCCAGGAATTTCTGTCAAAGAACAAATTCAAACTCTGTTGGCGCCTTAAATGTTCAAGGAATCCACAAGGATTTTGCCTATAAATAGAGAGTCTTCACCACTGCCAAGGACGTTCAAGAAAAGAAACAGAAAAATTGCTAAGAGAAAAACAGAATTCCTAGCAACACAGCGTTCTGAAACTCTGCCAAAATCTCCAGCTTTGTTTCATAACTTTGAGTTTCTCACCTTCAACTTCATCAAATATCCAGTTCTTTTTCTGTAAACCAAAAACACTCTTTCCAAACTTCTGACCCTACACACGTATACACCTTTACTTCCCCTTTTCAAAATCTGTCCAGAACACCACCAGAACCAGAACCAAAAGCTAAAACTTTCACTCACCAACTTTTCCAAACAGTCAGGTAAGCAC
The DNA here is from genome assembly GCA_948472305.1 of Vicia faba. Classification (NCBI taxonomy): domain Eukaryota; kingdom Viridiplantae; phylum Streptophyta; class Magnoliopsida; order Fabales; family Fabaceae; genus Vicia; species Vicia faba. Next base: position 1,253,309,396 of record OX451737.1, on the reverse strand, counting down.
CTGCTGACCCTCATCACACTGTTAAGCATCATCAGCTGTGCATATTCAAGTAACATAATGTAAATATTCATGTTATTGCTGTTTATGTTCTGAGGATTTTCATACCTCAGAACGTTCTGAGCCAGTATAGGACTTGCCTGTGACCTTGGTGATTCTGACCTCTGAAACATTTTGGTATTTGCTGGATCTGTTCCAAGTATGTTTCCTGTTTTGTGGAGTAACAACAGGATTGCAGATGTTCTGATTAGTACAGGAAAAAGCCAAGTGCTGACTTTGACGTTAGCACATCTGAAGCCTGTTTTGCTGTCAATGATATCAGAACCTCTGAGAGTTATTGCCTTTTCAGCAGAATCAGAACTTCTGGTTTCTCCACTAACAAACTTCTGTCTTGCAGCGCAGGGAAATCAGAACTTCTGATTTCCCCACTAACAAGGTTCTGTTTTGCAGGTCCCAGAGTCAGAAGTTCTGACTCATCCAGTTTCACTAACAGGTTGATCATCTGGCAGCGGATCTGAGTCAGAACTTCTGATGACCTCCCAGCAGCGCACAAGCTCCCTCTCTCTCTCTATATATCTTGTTTTTTGCTATTTTCTTTTTTGTCTATTTTTCTCGTTGAACCCCCCATGTACAAATGTGTATCCCCCTCCCCTAATTGTTGTAATAGCGTAGGATTTTATATTTCCGCTTCTTATTGCTAGTAATTAGGACATGTATGGCAAGATAAAATCAATGAAATAGAAAAACCTAATTCAAAGAAAAACTCTTGTATGCAATAAAATACACTTGCACACTAACACCCCTAGGGTTATATCCACTTGTTGCCTTTCAAAAAATTGGGCCATATTGCATGTTAGGTCTCTTTGGGCAAAACAAATAATTCAAATGATCATAGTCCCTCGATGACGCCTTTTTGCCTAAAATGATCAAGTCCCTTAAAGAAAACATTGTCCAAAGATACTTGGCACCATTGCAATTATGGTCTAAACGATGACCCGCGCCCGTCCCTTTCACATCCTAACACAAGATTGTCCACCAAATACAATGGTGGAACAAAATTGTTAAAATGGTTAAAAGCATAACAAAAATCTTTGAGAACTTTAGGGTAGATCGCTCTTAAGTACTTGTCAACTTGCAAAAACACTTGCCTGTTTTTTTAAACCACACCTCACAACACTTTTAAAACAACTTTCGAAAACAAATGAAAACCTTTTTAAAAGACATACACCTTTGTATACATCCCAACATGGATCATTACAAAGGTTGCCACAACATTGGCTTCTTTTCAAAACATTTTCAAAACACACACACACAAAACACCATTTCAAACAATTGAAAAAGGCAAGTGATCTAAGCAAGTAACTAAAAGCCCATGGATAACCATGGATAGAAAGGGTGCTAATACCTTCCCTTTCTATAATCTACTCCCCGAACCCAAGAAAACATCTCAAAGGTTTTTGCTGTGCTTTTTAACCTTTCCTTAGGATAAAATAAAAAGTCGGTGGCGACTCTTGCTCAACCGAAACATTTGTGAATAAAAAACGCAAAACCTCAAGTCAAACCTCCCACCGTATCACAGAACTGGCGACTCTGCTGGGGACATTTATAAAAGTGGAGTAACCTTAGGGCTTAGATCACCCTCTTGCATGACAAATTGTTTGAATTGTTTGCTTTATATCTTGGCTCTATTGTTTGGGTTTGCAATCCTACACCCGGATTTTGGGAAACATTCATAGATAGCAATACGTTGTGGAAACTGTGCGGGGTATACCGACACGGTCGAAGCAATATCTATATTAGTGCGACATATTTGTGAGTACCGGTAACCCTTGAGTTCAATCAAGGAGAGTACGGGGCCGCTGAGTGATGTCACTAAGCACTAATGACCTAGAACCTTACTTGACCATCTTGGCCTTTTATTAGGGGTAGTGAGATGACCGGCTTTGGTGCAGTCCGAAGTTGGTAGATACTCGATACTACACTCATTGAGGGTTGTTTTCTTGGAATATTTTGGTCGCTAGTTAAGTGGCTAAACCAAAACAATGAACAATGAAAACAATCCTGTGATATTGAGCTCCTTAGAACCCGGTTACTATTTATAGGACAGGTTTTTAAGCCAACTACACTCAAGAGGGTACTTACCTATGAAACCCCATGCAAGCCTAAAACTAGGATTGGTGTGAATTGCTTGTACATATGTGCTGTGCATACATCATAAACATCATAAAACATCATATGCATTCACTAACCATTTCAAGGGTTTTGGATCTTCATCTTTGTTCCTGTTTTGTAGGTCATGGAAGTTCCTCGCAGAAAAACCATTCAAGTCAACCTTGTGAGAATCTCTCCTCAACTCAAGGAGCTCACCTCAAGAATTCCGGAAAGCTCATCCTTCAGTAAAAGACATGGTAGACTGCTCAGCCTGGTCGACACTAACATTGAAGAAGACATGATAAAAGTGCTATTCCAGTTCTTTGACCCTCTTCACCACTGTTTCACTTTCCCCGATTACCAGTTGGTGCCCACTTTGGAGGAGTTTTCTCAACTCCTAAGAATCCCTATCCTTAATCAACTACCCTTCAACGGTACGGAAAAGGAACCAAAGCCGGAAGATGTTGCTCGAGCATTACATCTACAACCATCCGACATCAAGGGGCATTGGGAAACCAGAAGCGGCGTCAAGGGATTCTTAGCAAAATTCTTGTTTGAGAAGGCACAAGAATGTTGGAATTCATTGGACCTACAAGCCTTTGAGGAGATTGTGGCACTCCTTATCTATGGGTTGGTCTTGTTCCCAAATCCTGACCAATTGGTAGATGTCAACGCCGTCAAAATCTTCTTGTCCAGAAATCCAATACCAACATTGCTTGGAGACATCCTTCACTCATTTTACACACGAATAATGAGAAAGAGGGGTGTTCTTATGTGCTGTACTCCTATCCTTGCAAGGTGGTTTATTTCGCACCTTCCGCAATCTGTCTTGAAGAATGACCAAGGTACAAGGTGGTCCCAACGGTTGATGACTCTTACTCATTCTGATGTGCATTGGTGTTCTCGGTCCAGAGAAAATGTCATCATTGTCGATCGTTGCGGAGAATTTCCTAATGTTCCTTTACTTGGAATTAGAGGAGGTATCACCTACAACCCTTGCCTAGCTTTAAGACAATTTGGATATGCCCGGAGGGATGGTCCTCATGACATGTTGATTCCTGACCTAGTTTTTGACTTCGACAATGATGCGCAAGGACTTCGCCAAAGATTCATCAGAGCTTGGGGGAGACCCAACAAGGTTGATAGCAAGACTCTGGGACACAAGAACTCCATCCCTCTTGAGCCTTATCTCAAGTGGGTACGAGCCCGAGCCCAAAGTCTGATGATGCCTTATCCTCATGTTCTCCCTGTGATTAAAGAGCCTGTTAAGGAAGGAGAGGTTCCCTACACCATCCTGCATCCTGACATGCCTACATCGTGGGAGGAAATGCAGAAAAGTTGGATTCAACTCAAGGAGGAACGGAATACTTTTGAAGCTAGCTTCTACGCCAGTGAGAAGAAGGTTCTAGAGCTTACCCGCCGACTCCATGAGCAAGAGGCCCTCAACACCTACATCGCACCAAAGAGGATGCGCAATGTCTTTTTACCTTGAGAAGTTATTTTGTAATATTTGGCCCATGGGGCATTTATGTACTAACAAATTTCTTCTTATTAATATGACGTGCGTTCTTCTTTGTCTGAAACAATTTTGAATGTCCTAAATCCTTGAATGCATTGCATACATAAGCATACCATTCATCATGTGCATAAGCAGGTCTCACTCCAAGTTTCCTTATCTATCTGCTGTTTATGTCAGTAGGATGGATCTCGAGCAAACAGTCAAAGACCTACAAGCTCAGAATGCACAGTTCCAGCAACTCCTGATGACCTTGGCTAAGGGTCAGGAGGATATCAAGACTCAATTGGGGAACAAAGACCCAGTGAAAAAGAAGAAAAAGAGAATCGGGGTGGCTACTTTGGGGAGAAGATTTGACGGAGAAGCTCGGAGAGTGCTTGAATTTCCTCCTATCTCTGATGAAGGAACCAGCAAAGGAGGTGGAGCTGCGGTACCTTCCGAGTCTGATGCGGAAGAGGAGGAGGTCGAAGAGGATGAAGATTATACCGATCAGCAATACCCTCCAGCTGATGATAAATACAAAGGGCTAGAAGACAGGTTGGCCGCCATGGAGCTACAAAGAGTATCGGGTCTGGATTTTGAAGACTTGGGTTTGGTTGCCGGGATTGTGATTCCCCCAAAATTCAAAGTGCCAGTGTTTGTGAGGTATGATGGGCTGTCCTGTCCCAAAATGCATCTCAGGTCCTACGTGAGAAAGATTCAACCCTATACGGCAGATAAAAACCTTTGGATTCATTTCTTTCAAGACAGTCTTTCTGGAGCTCAGTTGGAGTGGTTTTATCAGCTAGAAGGAACCAGCGTTCGAAATTGGGAAGATTTGGCCACCGCTTTCTACAAACAATACCAATACAATTCTGACCTTGCCCCTACTCGTACCCAACTTCAGGGTATGTCGTTAGGAACAGGCGAAGGATTCAAAGAATACGCACAAAAATGGAGGGATTTGGATGGCAGGGTGCAGCCTCCTTTAACCGATCGTGAACTTGTTGATATGTTTCTAGGGACCCTATCTAGACCATTTTTCAATCATCTGATTGGTAACTCTTCTGCGGGGTTTACCGATTTGATCTTAACAGGCTAAAGAATAGAAGCTGGCATCAGGTCAGGAAAGATTCAGAAGGGCGTTGCTGCAAGTACTGAGAAGAGGCCTTTTAGGAAGGAAGGAAGTGTCGTCTACGGTCCTAGAAGACAAGTCAAGCCAGAAAGTCGCCAAGACGTCAATGCTGTGGTCATTTCAAAACATGTTGCTGCTCCTCAGCGGTACAATTAACAAAGAAGTGAAAGGCCTAAGAGGCAGTATACTCGGTTGAGTATGACCTTGTCACAAATTTTACCCCAACTGTTATCAACCAACTTGGTGACCATCAAAGAAGCTCCTAAGGTCGTTAACACTGCGTCTCCTAAGTATAACCCAAATGCCCGGTGTGCTTATCATTCTGATAGTCCCGGGAACACTAATGATGATTGCTGGGCCTTGAGAAACAAAGTGCAAGATCTTATCGACGCAAAGGAAATTCAGTTTGAAGCGCCTGAAAAACCGAATGTTGTAACTGCTCCTATGCCCCAGCATAGAGTAAATGCCATTGAAGAAGAGTTGTATGCTGTTTCAGTGAATGATGTTGCTACCCCTCTGTTGACTGTTAAGAGGGACTTGCTACTAGCCGGTTTATTTCCGGGTTGTAGTAAGGGTTGCCTCCTGTGTGCTGTTATCCCTACCAGTTGTCCACTGCTGAAATCAGGCATCCAAAGCCTGATGGATAGCAAGGAAATTCTGTTCAAGAAAACTGTTGTTCCGTTTGTTTCCGTTGAAGAAATATCTGTTGTCACAATTTACAATCCTGCCAAAGCTCCCGTGAAGAAACCAGTCAGAATTATGTCTGTTGCACCCATTATTATTACTGTTCCGGGACCTCTCCCCTATGGGTCTGATAAAGCGGTCCCATGGCATTATGGAGCCGACGTGTATGTGCTTGGGGTGAAGCAGGAGTTCGGCACCAATACCAGTATCAGTAACATCACTGGTCCCGCCAAGATTACCCACAGTGGCAGGCTCTTCTCGCCTGACATTGCACCGCCAGTTATCCGAAAACCTCTCACCATCACACCCGCAAGTGTGCATGTTCCAATTCAAGTTCTTGTGTCTACTACTGCCGCCGAGTCCTCTGATACTCGGGGCAAAGAAGTTGCTACCGATTTGCCTGCCAGGACGAAGGCACCAAAAAAGACTGCTGTAGAAGCCTCCCAACAAGAAATGGAGGAAATTCTGAAAATCATCAAAAAGAGTGACTTTAACGTTGTTGAACAGTTGGGGCATACTCCCTCCAAAATCTCTATGCTATCATTGCTGCTATGCTCAGAGGCCCATGCAAAAGCCCTGATTTCATTTCTGAAAACGGCCCATGTGCCGCAAGAGACCTCTGTGGATCAATTCACGGACTGTGTGGCTAATTTGACAGCTGACAATGGCTTGGGGTTCTCGGATGCTGACCTCACCCCCAAAGGGAAAAATCACAATGATGCCCTGCATGTTTCCGTAGAATGCAGAGGCACTACTCTCGCACACGTGTTAGTAGATACCGGCTCTTCCCTGAATGTTTTGCCTAAGAAGGCATTGGATCGCTTGGATTGTGAGGGCCTGGAGTTGAAACCTAGTAACATCATTGTTAGAGCCTTCGACGGTTCTAAGAGGATGGTGCACGGTGAAGTAAACATTCCTATTCGTGTGGGTTCCCAAGTCTTCGACTCAACGTTCTATGTAATGGATATTCGTCCATCTTACTCCTGCTTATTGGGTCGACCCTGGATTCACAAGGCTGGGGCAGTAACCTCCACTCTACACCAAAAGCTCAAATATCCTGTCAAAGGGAAGATTGTTACTGTGCAGGGTGAGGAGGAATACATGGTTAGTCACTTGAATTCATTCCGGTATATCGAGATGGACGGGGAGTTTATTGAAACCCCCTTTCAGCATTTTGAGGAAGTACCTCCAGTGTTGGCATCAGCTGAGGCAGTAGTGGAAGAAGATTCTCCGTTGAAGATGGCATCCTTGAAGGATGCCCGGGCTGTAATCGAGAAAGGCAATTGTACGAACTGGGGTCAGCTTCCTGACTTCACTCAAAAGAACGACAAGTTTAGGCTGGGCTTCACTACAGAGGCTCAGAGGGCTGTGCGCAAGGAAAAGATCAAAAAGACTCCAGTGTTTATCACCAGTCCAAGGGTGAATGCTATTGAGGAGGATGTAGAGGAAGCAGAGTTTAACAGTTGGATCTACCCGACTACCGGCAACGGACCAAGCAACTGGACGGCAAAGGATTTTACACCTATCACATTTTTCGCGCGGTAATTATTTCTTTTGATTTTCAATTTGTAACAAACAATGTGTTAAAACTTTTATTGGCTCGGTGTCCTACCCGGGGCATCGTAGCTCCATTTGTGAGGGCTTTTTGTATGACATTTCCTCATATCATCAATCAAAACATTGGACGTTTGTTGCATTTCAAATCTTGTGCTCTTTTTCTCTCTGTGTTATATATTGCAAAATAGCTATATTTACACACACTCACTTATACAGGTTTCAATCCACTCTGGATCTCACTAGTAACAGCTCTGCTACCGCCAGTTATGACTTCGAGAATCCGATCAACTTGGCCGAAGACGAAGGTGAAGATGATTGTGAAGTGCCTGGTGAACTCGCAAGACTGCTACTCCAGGAAGAGAGGGCTATTCAACCACATGAAGAGCCTGTGGAAACAGTTAACCTGGGTACTGAGACAGATAGGAAAGAGGTCAAAATTGGTGCCAATCTAGAGCTCAGCGTGAGACAACGATTGATCCAGATGCTACATGATTACATGGAGGTATTTGCTTGGTCCTATGAAGACATGCCTGGTTTGGATGCCGACATTGTAGTCCATCACTTGCCTACCAAGGAAGACTGCCCTCCGGTAAAGCAAAAGGTTCGCCGCATGCGCCCAGAGATGTCTGAAAAGATCAAGACCGAGGTTATGAAACAATTCGATGCCGGATTTCTAGCAGTAACTTCTTACCCTCAGTGGGTTGCCAATGTGGTGCCAGTGCCGAAGAAGGACGGTAAAGTCAGAATGTGTGTTGACTACAGGGATTTAAACAGGGCAAGCCCCAAGGATGATTTTCCTCTACCTCACATTGACGTTCTCATTGACAATACTTCTCAACACAAGGTGTTCTCCTTCATGGATGGTTTTTTAGGGTATAATCAGATCAAGATGGCCCCGGAAGATATGGAAAAGACTACCTTTGTGACTCAGTGGGGCACCTTCTGTTACAAAGTTATGCCATTCGGATTGAAAAACGCTGGGGCAACCTATCAACGTGCCATGGTTGCTTTATTTCATGAGATGATCCATCACGAGATTGAGGTATACGTCGATGACATGATTGCAAGGTCTCAAACTGAGGAGGAGCACCTTGATCATCTGAAGAAGCTATTTGACCGACTGAAGTTATACAAGCTGAGGTTGAATCCCAACAAATGCACCTTTGGGGTGAGGTCCGGAAAATTGCTAGGTTTCATTGTAAGTGATAAAGGTATCCAGGTGGACCCTGCCAAGGTAAAAGCCATACAAGAGATGCCAACTCCAAAGACAGAGAAAGAAGTCAGAGGCTTCCTAGGACGACTGAATTACATTGCCCGATTCATCTCACATCTGACTGCTACTTGTGAGCCAATCTTCAAATTACTGAAGAAAGATCAAGTAGTACGTTGGAACGACGAATGTTAGGCTGCCTTTGAAAAGATAAAGGAATGTCTCCAAGAGCCACCCATTCGTATGCCTCCAGTGGAAGGAAGACCTCTGATACTATATTTGACAGTACTTGACAATTCAATGGGGTGTGTGCTGGGACAGCATGACGAGTCTGGCCGAAAAGAGCACGCTATTTATTACTTGAGCAAAAAGTTTACCGACTGTGAGTCTCGTTAGTCACTGCTTGAGAAAACTTGTTGCGCTCTAGTATGGGCTGCTCACCGGCTGAGACAGTATATGCTGACTCACACTACTCTATTGATTTCAAAAATGGATCCCATCAAGTACATATTCGAAAAACCCGCTCTGTCTGGTAGAATAGCAAGATGGCAAATGATCTTAACAGAATATGATATCCAGTATACAACTCAGAAAGCAATTAAAGGAAGTGTGCTGGCAGATCATTTGGCACACCAACCTGTGGACGATTACCAATCATTGAACTTTGATTTTCCGGACGAAGACATCATGGTGGTAACTGACTGTGAAATACCTGGACCGGATGAAGGACCTGAGGAAGGATCCCGATGGTCTATGCATTTTGACGGAGCCTCCAATGCTTTGGGTAACGGCGTCGGCGCTGTAATCATATCTCCCAAAGGAACGCATACTCCACTCACCGCCCGATTATGTTTCAACTGCACCAACAACATGGCAGAATATGAGGCATGTATCATGGGTCTACAAGCTGCAATCGACTTAAGGATCAAATTTCTGAGTGTCTTCGGAGATTCCGCTCTCGTGATCAATCAGATCAAAGGCGAGTGGGATACGAAACACCCAAATCTTATTCCTTACAAGGAGTATGTGTTGACCTTGCTTCCCCACTTTGAAGAAATAACTTTTGAGCACTTCCCAAGAGAGGATAATCAGCTAGCGGACGCACTGGCTACGATGTCTTCAATGTTCAAGGTTAAATGGGACAATGAAGCTCCCCGGATCATCATCTGGAAGTTGGACGAACCGGCATACTGCTGCGACCTCGAGGCCGAAAAGGCAACTGAAAAACCCTGGTATCATGAGGTGAAAAGGTACTTAGAAGCTCAGGAATACCCTGAAGGTGCATCTGTCAATGACAAGAAGTTCATGAGGAGGTTTGCGGAAAAATTCTTCCTCAGCAACGGCATCCTCTACAAACGGAATCATGATTCAACTCTACTACGTTGTGTGGATAAGGCTGAAGCAGAGAAAATCATGATAGAACTGCATGAAGGGACTTTCGGAACACATTCCAGTGGACACACTATGGCAAAGAAAATCCTTCGGGCAGGGTATTTCTGGTCCACAATGGAAGCTGACTGCTACCAACACTCTCGGACATGTCACAAATGCCAGATATACGCAGACAAGGTGCATGTTCCTCCAGTTCCTCTAAACGTTCTGACTGCGCCTTGGCCGTTTGCAATGTGGGGCATTGATATGATCGGTGAGATTAAACCTACGGCATCCAACGGGCATCACTTCATCTTGGTAGCGATCAATTACTTCACGAAGTGGGTTGAGGCAGCTTCCTACGCGACGGTAACCAAGAGCGTCGTGGCACGTTTCATCCGGCATAATCTGATCTGTCGGTACGGTGTCCCGGAAAGAATCATCACGGACAATGGTACCAACCTCAATAACAAAATGATCACTGAACTCTGTGAACAATTCAAGATACAGCACCACAATTCTTCTCCCTACCGGCCGAAGATGAATGGGGCTGTAGAAGCGGCGAATAAGAATATTAAGAAAATTGTGCAGAAGATGACAGTGACTTATAAAGATTGGCACGAGATGTTACCGTTCGCTCTTCATGGGTACCGTACCTCAGCAAGGACGTCAACCGGGGCAACTCCTTTCTCCTTGGTCTATGGTATGGAGGCAGTCTTGCCAATTGAAGTCCAGATACCCTCTCTCCGGATAATGAAAGATGCAGACTTAAATGAAGATGACTGGATCCAGACTCGACTTGATCAATTAAACCTGATTGACGAAAAGAGGCTCACCGCTATCTGTCATGGTCAGACGTATCAAAAACGAATGATCAGGGCATTTAACAAGAGAGTCAGATCACAAGAGTATCAGGTTGGAGACTTGGTAATCAAGCGCATCATCCTTCCTCAAAGTGATCCCCGGGGCAAATGGACCCCTACTTACGAAGGGCCATTTGTGGTTAAACATGTGTTCTCAGGAGGAGCCATGATCCTAACCACCATGGATGGTGACGACCTCCCTCACCCCGCCAATGCAGACATAGTGAAAAGATACTACGCATGAATAAAAGACCCTCTAGGTTGACATACCTAGGCAAAAATAAGGGCTTCCCGGCGAACCAAAAGGGTTCAGGCAAAAATAAGGGATGAAATGAAAAAAATCTGTACACCTGGCAAGTTGAAAACCCGAAAGGGCGACTTGGGCAAAAATGGGTATCCCGGTGGACTGAAAACCCGAAAGGGCGGTCCAGGCAAAAGTTAGGGATAAAGCGTAACATTATGTCTCATTGGATCACTTCGCATCCGGAATTCGGCATCGACCAATCAGCTTCATCTTCAACTAGGCAGCAAAGCGATGAGACGCTCGGGGATATAAAGACGATAGCAGAGTTGGAACCCAGTGGGATTGTTCACATAGCTGTTTTGTTTTCTTTCCAAAAATTGAAAACTCTGTGATTATTCGGCGGCATCCTCTTACTAGGATGTCAACTTCTTGTACAGAAACGCCTATTCACAGGCAAAGGTCAAATCAATACAAATTCACTTGTCCATACAAGTTGCCATTGTTTTTTTTCCTTTTTCTGTTTTGTCTTGCGAAGAACGTCCAATGTTCATTTTTGATATATGCATTTGACATTAAATTGCTAATTTATAAATGTTTGCAAAAGATCAATTACAGGTGACATCAGAAGCAAAGGCAACGTAAGGTTGTCTAATGCAGTCTGGTTGCTTTGTCCGCCAAGGTACCAAGGTAGATTCGACTGAAGAATGTGACCAAATCATCTCAACGCCCCGCAGAGTAAGGCAAGATTCAGCAATACTCTCCCCAAGCTAATTTGATTCCCCGTCGATCCTGAAAAGGCACAACGTTCCCCGGCAGGTCTTAAAGCTTACCCCCATTAGATTCTGGAAGCTTGTTCCCTGCAGAATATGGACGTCTCTCCCGAACTTTATTCAGAGTTATTCCTCACGAGGGCTTATAACTGGGTTATCCTCAGCTAATCGCCATGGAAGATCGCCCCCAACAAAGTTCTTTCAATCCCCAGCGGAGTTTATCTTTCAATCCCCAGCGGAGTTTATCTTTCAATCCCCAGCGGAGTTTATCTTTCAATCCCCAGCGGAGTTTATCTTTGGTATCCCCAACGGAGTTTACCATCATTATCCCCAGCGGGATCCATCATTGAAGTCCTCAGCAGGCCTCTCATCAAAACTTCAGCAAAGTATCCCGGCCACAGGGCAACTCCCCGGCCGATCGTCAAGGATTTATTTTCCTAAGACGGAGTTACATTCATAAACATTTCACACTTCCATGGTAAAGCGCATACAACACTATCTCATGTTGAACATCATGACATCATGCATATCATACATCATGATATTGCGTTCAACTTATGTTTTTGCCTTTTCAGGGAAAAAGACAATCCCAAAGACAACTACCTTCAACTGTCATAAATTCCGGATTCGATACCTGTATCTAGCCAGGGCATATCTGAGAGTGATCAGTTTCCAGACTCGATTCCTGTATCTAGCCAGGGCACGTCTGAAGAGTTCGAAGATTCGATTCCTATATCCAGCCAGGGCATATCTATTGACAACATTTCCAGATTCGACTCCTGTATCCGGCCAGGGCATATCTGTTGACCACATTTCCAGACTTGATTCCTGTATCTAGCCAGGGAACGTCTGAAGAGTTCGAAGATTCGATTCCTGTATCCAGCCAGGGCATATCTATTGACAACATTTCCAGATTCGACTCCTGTATCCGGCCAGGGCATATCTGTTGACCACATTTCCAGACTCGATTCCTGTATCTAGCCAGGGCACGTCTAAAGAGTTCGAAGATTCGATTCCTGTATCCAGCCAGGGCATATCTATTGACACCATTTCCAGATTTGACTCCTGTATCCAGCCAGGGCATATCTGTTGACCACATTTCAAGATTCGATTCCTGTATCTAGCCAGGGCACGTCTGAAGAGTTCGAAGATTCGATTCCTGTATCCGGCCAGGGCATATCTATTGACGACCATTTCCAGATTCAACTCCTGTATCCAGCTAGGGCACATCTGTGAGCCACCGATTGTAGATTCGATTCCTGTATCCAGCCAGGGCATATCTGCATAAGGAGATTGAAGATCAAACACCTGTAACAAGCCAGGAAAACATCTGCCTTTCTCAGATATATAAAGTTCTCGCTAAGGAATCTCTTATGCGATCAACACTTCCAAATGGCATCTGTAAGCCCATTCCCAATGAAGATCTGTCATATCTCCAGATGGCATCTATAAGCCCATCTCCCTATCCACCACCTCTCCAAATGGCATCTATAAGCCCATTCCCGCCATCACATTGCTGATACTCTACTATGCGAGTGCAAATTTCCGGGCACTCTGGTGTCCAATCTCCTTTTACCTTCAAGTCGCGAAAGGCAAACTTGCCAATCTAACTCTTCAGGTTCAAGAAAATTGAACAGGGGCAACTGTTGTACCCCAAAATTTGCCCTCCCTTTCTTCAGGAAACCATCTTGGATTTTTCAAAGTCCCCCTGAAACAAATCCAAGTCCTGAGTTATCTTTTTTTGCCCAAGCAAGCCACTTACAAGAGCAAGATGATCTCATGAACTCCAGAAACAACACTTTTATCTTGAGAAAAAAATCAAATTCTAAGTACTTAGAATGCTTCTCTAAAATAAGTGTTTTTAGAAAAATCAGCGCTTCAGAACTTCTGGACCCATTCCAGATGAAGACGGTCAGAAGTTGCAAGCTTGGCCCAGCGTGGTCAGAAGTTGGCTCTTCAGCAGCTACATCAGTTCAATCAGAAGTTGTAAACGTGGTTCAGAACGTAAGCCTCCAACAGAACATGCCCTTTCAGCAGTTACACAAGCCCAGTCAGAATTTGCTAAAAGAATGCAAGAGAAGCAGGAAAGTCTGAAGGCTCCTTCAGAACAGGTTGAGATCAGAAGAATGGGTGTTACACTGATACAGAATCTCTAAGTCCAGATTGCCCAGAAGCAAATCCAAGAAACGTACCAGAAAACCAGGAGAATCTCCAGAACTTACTAAGACAACAGGTAGCTAAGGCTAGAGCATGGTTTACGCTGCTGATTCAACGCTGGTTTCCATTACCAGAATGTTGGTATTGACAGGTCTTGTCACCATTTAATGCCCATTAATGCTTCCAACCACTCCTGAGCATTCACGTGTGGCTTGGAAAACGCTTTTGCACAGATTCTGGCATGGGTCTTCACGCCACCGCCCACTTCAGAGGTCACTTCTCCCCAATCTACGCCTGCTGCTGCAACCTAGGCTGAAAGCTATCTGTATCACAACTTCCCAGGAATTTCTGTCAAAGAACAAATTCAAACTCTGTTGGCGCCTTAAATGTTCAAGGCATCCACAAGGATTTTGCCTATAAATAGAGAGTCTTCACCACTGCCAAGGACGTTCAAGAAAAGAAACATAAAAATTGCTAAGAGAAAAACAAAATTCCTAGCAACACAGCGTTCTGAAACTCTGCCAAAATCTCCAGCTTTGTTTCATAACTTTGAGTTTCTCACCTTCAACTTCATCAAATATCCAGTTCTTTTTCTGTAAACCAAAAACACTCTTTCCAAACTTCTGACCCTACACACGTATACACCTTTACTTCCCCTTTTCAAAATCTGTCCAGAACACCACCAGAACCAGAACCAAAAGCTAAAACTTTCACTCACTAACTTTTCCAAACAGTCAGGTAAGCACCTGCTGACCCTCATCACACTGTTAAGCATCATCAGCTATGCATATTCAAGTAACATAATATAAATATTCATGTTATTGTTGTTTATGTTCTGAGGATTTTCATACCTCAGAACGTTCTGAGCCAGTATAGGACTTGCCTGTGACCTTGGTGATTCTGACCTCTGAAACATTTTTGTATTTGCTGGATCTGTTCCAAGTATGTTTCCTGTTTTGTGGAGTAACAACAGGATTGCAGATGTTCTGATTAGTACAGGAAAAAGCCAAGTGCTGACTTTGACGTTAGCACATCTGAAGCCTGTTTTGCTGTCAATGATATCAGAACCTCTGAGAGTTATTGCCTTTTCAGCAGAATCAGAACTTCTGGTTTCTCCACTAACAAACTTCTGTCTTGCAGCGCAGGGAAATCAGAACTTCTGATTTCCCCACTAACAAGGTTCTGTTTTGCAGGTGCCAGAGTCAGAAGTTCTGACTCATCCAGTTTCACTAACAGGTTGATCATCTGGCAGCGGATCTGAGTCAGAACTTCTGATGACCTCCCAGCAGCGCGCGAGCTCCCTCTCTCTCTCTATATATCTTGTTTTTTGCTATTTTCTTTTTTGTCTATTTTTCTCGTTGAACCCCCCATGTACAAATGTGTATCCCCCTCCCCTAATTGTTGTAATAGCGTAGGATTTTATATTTCCGCTTCTTATTGCTAGTAATTAGGACATGTATGGCAAGATAAAATCAATGAAATAGAAAAACCTAATTCAAAGAAAAACTCTTGTATGCAATAAAATACACTTGCACACTAACACCCCTAGGGTTATATCCACTTGTTGCCTTTCAAAAAATTGGGCCATATTGCATGTTAGGTCTCTTTGGGCAAATCAAATAATTCAAATGATCATAGTCCCTCGATGACGCCTTTTTGCCTAAAATGATCAAGTCCCTTAAAGAAAACATTGCCCAAAGATACTTGGCACCATTGCAATTATGGTCTAAACGATGACCCGCGCCCGTCCCTTTCACATCCTAACACAAGATTGTCCACCAAATACAATGGTGGAACAAAATTGTTAAAAGGGTTAAAAGCATAACAAAAATCTTTGAGAACTTTAGGGTAGATCGCTCTTAAGTACTTGTCAACTTGCAAAAACACTTGCCTGTTTTTTTAAACCACACCTCACAACACTTTCAAAACAACTTTCGAAAACAAATGAAAACCTTTTTAAAAGACATACACCTTTGTATACATCCCAACATGGATCATTACAAAGGTTGCCACAACATTGGCTTCTTTTCAAAACATTTTCAAAACACACACACACAAAACACCATTTCAAACAATTGAAAAAGGCAAGTGATCTAAGCAAGTAACTAAGAGCCCATGGATAACCATGGATAGAAAGGGTGATAATACCTTCCCTTTCTATAATCTACTCCCCGAACCCAAGAAAACATCTCAAAGGTTTTTGCTGTGCTTTTTAACCTTTCCTTAGGATAAAATAAAAAGTCGGTGGCGACTCTTGCTCAACCGAAACATTTGCGAATAAAAAACGCAAAACCTCAAGTCAGTTCTCCCACCGTATCACACATACCATATGATACATCTCTCACACCCACACAAGTGTCACTCTCTGCTACAAAATATTTCATAAGTCTATCATACTCTCTATCTCTTCCTAAGTCTTTCATACTCTCAAGCATTTTCAAAAATGGCTCTTCTAACAATGGGCGATACTCACATAGGCACAAGGGAAAACATTGTCGCATTTATAAGTTTCTTTTTTGGTTATACATTTTTCATACTTCAAATAACGCGTTGTTCATCTTAATTAATCTTACACATGTTACATTATGAACTCAGGACACAAAAAGATTCAGAATCCGTTTGCACAACTACCTGGCTCCCGACCCATTTATCGTCCCATATCTGGAATACGCAGGTTTTGGACATGTCATAAAGATCTCCAACTGCACCATTGACTCGAAGTTCATTCTTGCAATGTTGGAAAGGTGGAGACCGGAGACCCATACATTTCACCTACCAATAGGTGAATGTACCATCACGCTAGAGGATGTGTACATGCTACTAGGTCTCCCTATCGACGGTAAGGCCGTGAACGGGTCGGTTCAACAACCCAACTCTCTGTGTGAAGAACTGTTGGGCAGAGATATGGTAGAAGGTAGTGGTGCAAGAGGGCAGGGAATACTACTCACTGAGCTGAAAAGTCATTATGCAAGTTTGGAATTAAATGAAAATTCCTCAGAGAATGACAGGGTAGTAAAAGCCAGAACTTATCTTATGATACTTTTTGGTACATTTTTATTTCCCGAAAGTACGGGAAATAGTGTAAATTTTATGTACTTACATTTACTAACAAATTTTGAAAAAACAAGAAAATATAGTTGGGGTTCTACAGTTTTAGCCCACCTATACAGTTCCTTGTGCAAAAACGCAGTCAAGGAAAAATGTACATTTTATGGGTGCACTTTTTTACTACAAGCCTGGGGTTGGTGGAGGATGGAGTCCTTAAACCCCGTCAACAACAACACTTTCGGTTTCCCGTACGCAACAAAGTAAGTCATCAAGTTATAGCATTTATAACTATTCTGCTCTTCCCAAAATATATGCTAAGAATAAAATGTTTCTCATTTCCTTTAGGTACTGCGTGAGGGGTATGGATTATGGCAAGAATCCAAGATTCAATGTCGCACTCTACCGCAACCTGTTGGATCACTTAGGCCCGGATGACGTACGTCGTAGCTTTTAACTTTTGTTCAACTAAATTATTTATACATTACTTTTGCATTAACCTGATTTACATTTTATCGCAGTTCGTCTAGAGACCATATTTGGGTTTGGGCCATGTTCCAAACCCGGAGGATGCAGCAACTTGGACCGTGAAGACTGCAATCATTCGGTTCAACATTGTGGAGAAGCACCACAGCGACCGTGTGAAGATGCAGTTTGGAATGCATCAAGAGATACCAAGTGATCTAACTTGTTTGTCCCCATGGCATCTTAAAAGGGTCGACGCCCAGTGGGGTCTTACCAACTGGAAAGACTTCGCTCCGGAATGGTGTAAGATGTGGCAGAGGCGTCACCGCTACGTCTTGCAATTCCCGGTTTTCCTTACTCAAGGTAATATGCGACACGCGGATCAATATTTGTCTTGGTACAGGTCGGTTAGTAACCCAGAAATGCACGTGTCTCATCCAAGGTACTTGGTTGACCCACGCACACAATGGGCACAACCCTCGATTCCCCATCAACAAACCCAAAACCCATCAACCTCCCACCAACCCCCAAGAAGAAACAGACCCACAAACACCCAACCACATTCCCCACCACAACACAACTACAATCAAATGCCGCACAACCAACCACAATCACTACCAAACTACCAATACCCCGATATGCCTCAAACCCAACCACAATACCAATCCCAATACCAGCACACCCGCATACCCCACACACAATTTCAGTCTTCCACATATCCCAATATGGCGCTCTCAACATCCAGTCTTAGCCCTGATATGGGAATGTCGGAAGATTACGAACAAGCCGACCCAACCTACCATCACCCACAATATCACCAAACCACCCAACATCCTCAATACCAAACACCCCAAGATCCATTTCTTTTCTACCCACCGTACTCAAACGATCAATGCTACAGACCCACTATGGAACCACACCCACCGCCAACACGACCAAACTTTGAGGGTATGGGTAACCGACTGTACCAGAGCGGATCTTCTAGATATGGAGATCTGACTGATTTTATGGATTCGGACCGCATTGACTTCGCTGGGCCATCGACCTTTCCACAGCAGGAAACGCGACGACACCCAGCACGAGAAAGGCGAGCACGGGGATGCGGAACCGGGGGTCATTACCGGGTTCCAGGGGATCACTGATGTATCCGGTTTTTTTCCAGTAATTTTGTATCCTTTTTTTTTACTGTTATTTTAATGTAATACAGTTGGATGTAATTATTTTTTTTTAATAAAAAGTCCATTTTATTGATCCCTGTCCAACACGCAACGCACCGGAAAAAAAATCATTTTTTGCCCTAAAAATACACCTAGGCGCCATCTCACTTGGCTTAGGGCATGCCCTAAGCACATAGGCACCAAGTGAGATGGCGCCTCCCCTTAAAATATAGGTGCATGCGCCATTTCAGATGGCTCCTCCTTTGGGGAGTCATCTGAAACATGGTTATTTGCGTATTTTTTTCTGAAACGCAGTTATTTGCAAAATATTATTTTAATACTTGGTTATTAATAAAAAAAATTCCAAGTGTGCATTGTGTTTGTTTTTCATGCATGTTTATCTTGGATTAGGTCAAGCGGTTGTTGATTTTATTTTGCATACAAACCCTAGGTCTAAGCATGGCATAATTGAAAGCTTTTAAATGTGCGAGAATTTAAATGCTACACTATTACAACATGATATAGGGAGGGGGGTACAAGTTTGAATTGGGGATATTTGACAAGAAATAAATTCTAAGTTATTACAACCATATCGAATGTACAAGTTAATATTTATCATTCAAATAAATACAATTAAGTAAATATCAAAATGAAATGTATTATGCAAAAAAGGATTGTTTATGTATATGAAAAGAGTATTTTTAATGTGAAATAAAAATAAAATAAAAAAAGTCAAGTATTAATTATTTTGGTCATTTAGGGCAAAACCCTAATTTTTGAATAAATAGTAATATTTATTAATTATATACAATATATATTAACTTATACAAAACAATAAAAAGTATATTGTAAAAGAAAATTATTTTTGGTGTCAAATATTAATAAAAATAAAATATATTATTTTGTATTTTTGTCTTAATTATTTAAAAAAATATACAAGTATATATATATATATATATATATATATATATATATATATATATATATATATATATATATATATATATATATATATATATATATATATATATATATATATATATATATATATATATATATATATATATATATATATATATATATATATATATATATATATATATATATATATATATATATATATATATATATATATATATATATATATATATATATATAAAGATATATATTTATTAAACATATTAAATATATAAAGATAAAAATAATTATTTACAAAAAAAAGTGTATATTTAAGAAAATGTTTTCAAAATGTAAATAAAAATAATAACTGAAAAATAAGTATATTTTGTATATTATTTTTTAAGGTTTTAATAAAAGAAGAAAAGGTTTATTTATACATATATGCCTAAACAAAATAGATAAATATCAAATAAATATGAAAAAAATGTGGAAAATTATTTTTGGTATTTTTTATGTTTGAACAAAAAATATAAAGTCAGAATAAAAAGAAAAAACATAAAAATGTCAAATATTTAATCAAATGGGCCAGGGGGTGCAAACTGAAAAAAGGGGTGCAAAAAGCAAGAATGACTCAGGCCCAGCCCAAGCCATCATCTTCAACCTCCAGCTTTGTCAAACACGCGCGCTTCATGGTTCAAATGCTAACTCCTGATTCTTCGATTTTTTGACAAAACTCATAACCTAAACATTGTAGAGCATCAAATAACGAATTCAAACATGTAAAAAACTTGGATTAACTCTCAAAGACCAGAGAGAATTTCTCTGGCCCTAATTTTTAACCTAACTTTTTTCACATGTTCATGGCTGAAATTCTCATAGCACGCTTAACATAAATGAAAACTGATCACATGTATGGCTTCAGGGCTATGAGTAGGACATGTTTCATTCACAAACCTAAGCCTAACCATTCCTAAATAGAGAGATAGAAGTCCATGAAATACCTGTTTCAGCTTGAATCGAGTAGAGCAATGCAGCAACCTTCAATGGTGTTTGAGCTTCTGTTGAGCTTGCCTGAGGTCCAAGGAAGCTTCTCCAATACCTGGCTTGCTTTGAAACACCCTGTATCGTGTTGTAGAAGTCCACCTGCAAAGCTTTGAAATGAAAATGGCAAATGGGATTAGAGGTGTTACAGTTGGTGTTTAAGGCTTGAAATAGTTTGGATGGATGAAATGGAAGGTGTTTGCACTGGTTTGGGCAAAAACGCACGAGTGGATTGTTCTATAGAAGTCAAGTTGCAGAACTTGCCCTGTTTTGCAGCAAAACAGGGATTCTGAGTATTGGGAGGTATGAGGGATGAATGGATCGTGTCTTAGGTCAGTTGGGAGGTATGGAAACTGTGTACAAAGTTTGCTTAAGCTTGTGTTCACAGATATGAGAGTTGGTATGTGTTTTGCAATGTTTCTTCTACTTGAAGCAAGAAAGTGTAAGTGTCAAAACAGGCATGTACAATGCCCTCAAGTATGCTGCAACTCTGGCTCTTGGTAACTAGAATTTGTGGATTTGATTTGCCTCCAAGATCTGGCCCCATGTCTCAAGGATTTAGTATTTAACATAAAGCAACTTCAGGCAAAAAGGGAAACTTTGCTTTTTCTAATTAGGGATTAGTTTAGCATGTAATGCCCAAATGACCAAGATAACATCTTAATTCATTGGTCAAGCATTAAATTATGAAGTGTAAATTGGTTTTGAGGCCTGCAAGCTAGCATAAGACAAGCTGATTTGAAAATGCCATTTGCTATGAACATGTATTAGTCATGAACAAAAGTGAGTTTTTGCCAACCTTGTGAATTCGATTCTCTCTAACCACAAGGGTGTTTGAGGAGTTCTTGGACAATTTGGAAAGCTTGTAACATGTACTACAATCCATCTTTGTAATGCAACTTGAAAATCCAAGTGGAACTATGTGAAAAATGGCCAAGAAGAGGGGTCAAAATCCTGCCTAGGTTAAGGCAAATTTCTTCTAAGTTAAAAGTTTTTTGGTACCCTTGTTCCAAAAATCATAACTTGAGATGCAAGCTTCTTTTGAGAAAACTTTGTGAACCAAAGTTGTAGACTTTATGATGGACTACAACTTTAATGTTGCAAGTTTTGTTTGAATCCATTTGCATCTTGGTGAAAAAATGGGACAAAGTTAGGAAAAAATAAGAAAATTTCATAACTTAGAAAATTTCTAAGTTATGAAAATTTTCCATTTTAAACCCTAATTTGAATTTTTGGGTTTCTTGATGGGCAAGTTTCATAATTTAACATGTCTTGATGAAAAATGAATCTTGGCACTTGATTTTGACCAAAAAGTCAAAGTTTGACTTTTCAGTGTACAGTCAAATTTTGATCAGTTGACTGAAAAATTCATCTGTCAATCCTGCATTTGAGATTTTTTGAACTTGTTGAATGAGTCAAGACAATGTCATTGAGTCCTTGTGTCCATATGTGAGATTGGTTTGGTCAAACAGTCAAAAATTGCCTTTGTGCAGTCAAAATCCCTAAAAATGACCATTTTGCCCTTTTGGTGATCTGATCAAATTTCTTGTGGAATTGTGATCCAAACTTGATCAAATGGTTCATATGAGTTCATAATGTTGATGTGGTCAAATTTCATGAGGTTTGACTGTCAATTGGCCACAGTTGACTTTTTCCCTAATACAGCTGATTTCTAGGTCAACTGTCCAATTGACTGGGCAAAGATTTGAACCAAGGCTTGAAACTTGGTATGGCCAAACTTGTGAACCCAACATGAAGTATGAAAGTCAATTTGGGCATTGTAAGTCAAAATATCCTTGTGCAAACTCAAACCCTAATTTGGGTCAACAGTGCAAGGAGGGGTCTTGAGCAGAGCAAACCCTAGTTTGATCTTGAACTGCAAGAGTCTTGTGATGAGAAAATGTTGGTGAAATGAGAGGGCAAATTTTGGGGTACAATAGGGTCGACACATCCTGCTACAGTCTGCATAATTTCTGCATTTTCTTCTGTAATTTCACTACGGGAATTATGTTATAGTCCTACAAACCTCATTATAAACATGATATTTCATCTCCTAACATTATCCTCTATTACCACATCGATCAAACAACATAATAGCATCATTATTTATCAGGAATTCATCAATTTTCATCATGCATCATTCATAATACATCTAATTCAAGAATAAAACAACAATCCTCTAACCCCACATATCAAACATCATGAACCCAATTATAAAGTCAGAACCCCACCCTTACCTTGTGTTGTACCCCAAAATTTTCCCTCCCATGTTTCCCAAAGTCTTCCCCCTGCATGGTTGATCACAAACTCTTTCCTAAGGAATAGGAAAATTTTTGAGTGTTGCTTCAAGTACATTTCGATTGGCATTCTGAAGGACCGTTCGATTGGTGTTCTTAAGGAGCCTTTCGATTGGCATTCTGTCAAGCTCTTTCGACTGGCAGTCTGGATAAGCACTTAGATTTTACACTCTGAAAGACCCTTTGATTGGTGTTCTGAAGGAGCTCTTTCGATTGGCATTCTGGACAAGCACTTCGATTTTGCATTCTGAAAGACCCTTCGATTGGTGTTCTGAAGGAGCCTTTCGATTGGCATTCTGGACAAGCACTTCGATTTGCATTCTGAAAGACTCTTCGATTGGTATTCTGAAGGAGCCTTTCGATTGGCATTATGGACAAGTACTTCGATTGGCATTGTGTCAAAGCACTTCGATTTGAATTCTGAAAGACCTTTTCGTTTGGCACCCTGGGCCAAGCCTTCCAATTGGCATGTCAAGGGATTCTTCAATTAGTATGAAAAGCACCTTTCGATTGGCCTGTTAACAAAGCCTTTCGACTGGCCTGTTAACAAAGCCATCAAGAGGGCACTCAAAAAAACATGTCCAGGTACACTGAACATGAGAAGATGGCATGTCTTCCTTGCAAATATAGAAATAATTAAATGTTGTTTGTGGATTTAATTCCTGAGTTAAAGGCCAGATTCTTGCCTTTTCTATTCCTGAAGAGCTGATTCGACTAGAGTGACTCTTTTCAAATCAAGCAGTCGAAGCAGAGGAAGTCCATTCGAAGGAGGCAACTTAGGACCAATCGAAGGACAAGGCCTGAAGGCATTCGAAAGGCAGAAGCGTCCAGGTTCATTCAAGGGACACGAATGTTTCAAAAAAGGAAATTATTTAATGTGTCTGATTCTTGTCTCATGGCTTTAATGGCCTGTTTAATGGTTGTCTCTTGCCATTACTGCACCCTCACACCCTATAAATACAGAGGCCAGCATACATATCCAGGACACATGAAAATATACAAAAAAATAGAGAAAAGAAGCAAGGAGAGCTTGGAGATACGCTGCCAAAAGTCATCAGCACTTCCAGGAAGCCATACCCAATCCTTGCACCAGCCAGAGCTGCCACCCAGCGAACACCTCCACCCTTAGAACTACAGATCGAAGCACCTCTGTTTGGTAAAAAATGATCTAATCTCAAAACTCATTTTTAAATTCATTTTGATTGCACATTCATATTATTACTACTGTTTGTGAATGATTTAATGTGTTACATATAAGCTACAGCGCAGAGATGAGATTGTGCCATTGCTTGGGCACAATCTGAGTTTCTCCTTCGAATCCCAGGATAAAACAAACCCAGACCCAGATTCAGCAGGTGAGAATAAGAGAGAGATTCGAACCAGGGGGTAAAATCCCCCCCTGGACCTTTAACATCTGTTTCATTTTGCAGGAACTACATTCTCATATTCCTGTTCAGAGTTTCGAAGCTCAGCAGTTTAGCTTCGAACTGGACCCAGGATTTCCAGATCGAAGGATGACCTGTCCAGATCGAACACCCTCAGAGTGCAGCCCCTCATGCACCTTCGATCCAGCCTCTTCACTGGGTCGAAAGACAGCCTGCACCTCTTTCGACCCAGACCTCCAGAATTATATTTTTTTCTTGTTTTGCTGCCTGGCCCATTTGTACTTTGTTTACTTTATTTTTGTTTATTTCTTTTAGTTTTTTTTAATCAACATAAAAAATCATAAAAATAAATAACTTAGAATTAGGATTTGATTTAGTTAATTATTTTAACTTATTTTCTTCAATTTTAAAATCAGTAGACTTAGGATTTATTTGAATTCAATCCTTTTCATAAACAAAAAATGCAAAAAATATTAGGAACGTTTTAGAATTAATTTTAATCAGTTTTTTTTTATTAATTAAATTTGACTCAATTGAACATTTAGCATTTTCCCAAAAATAAAATAAAACAACAAAAGTTCGTATTCTTAGGATTTTTTTAGATTCGCGCGCGTTTATTTTATTGTAACTGCTTACTGGGATGTAATAGCTTAAACTAAGACCTTTTTCTTTACTGCTTTTATTTCCCCAATTTTTGGACATGTAAATAATCCCCCTCCCCGAAGCTTTGTAATAGTGTAGGATCTACAATTCCCGCACTTTAAATTCCTGTACATATACTGTTTAGATGTATGCTAACTAGGATTGCATGACAAGATTAACTCTTAAATTAAAATCAACCGTAGCTCACCATGACATGTAAAGATAATACAACTGAAAATTGACACACTTGCACATGCCACTCCTAGGGTACACCTCACTTGGTTGTCTCGAGCGTGGTCATTAAGTATAGGATGTTTTAGAGGTCGTCCTTTCGTCCCAAGATCATAAGTTGCCTCGAAATGGTTGCCTCGATAAAAAATGATCTAAGACATTAGGATTACCACTAAAGCGTCCTAACGTTGCTTTAGTAACCACACGTCCCTAAAATCGAATTGACCCGAAAAACTCCAACGACGGTGCTACCTACTCCTCAATAGTGGGATAGCACTATCTAAAGGACAGTTGCACAATTAAAATTCCTTTTTTGAGTAGGTAGAGGTTCTTAAGTACTTGCTCCTTTTAAAAACAAAACAAACTTTTCGCACTTACACTTTCTTCAAAACAACAAACTGTTTTCAAAACCCACAATCACGAAGAAAAGCAAACTTTTGAAAACATAGTGAGCAAGTACCTAAGAGCCCGTGGATAACCACAGATAGAAAGGGTGCTAACACCTTCCCTTTCTATAATCTACCTCCCGAACCCGAGAAACAATCTCGAAAAGGAATTTTTCTATGCTTTTGTCCTTTCTTGTTGGATAAAATAAAAGACGGTGGCGACTCTTGCTTACCGCGACACTTTGTGAAAACAAACGCAAACGCGAACCAGCATTAAAAAACAGTCAGTTCTCGTTCCCACCGATCACAGAACTGGCGACTCTGCTGGGGATTATATAAGTGAGGTGTACCTTAGGATTAGATCACTTGTGTTTTCAATTGTATGCTTTGTATGCTTTTAATTTTGTGGGCTTGTATTGGAGTTCTATAGATCCTAACCCGGATCTGGGGTACCCTTTTTAGGTAAGTAGCAATAAACTGTGAGGGATATGTCCGGCATAGACCGACACAGATGAAGCAGTAGCTACGTTGGTGTGGCACCTTGGTCTGTACCGATATCCCTTGTGTTGAAACGAGGAGAATATGGGTCTTCTGAGGAGTCATTAAGCACCAACTGACCTTAGAACCTTAAATTGACCAACTTGGCCATAGAACAGTAGCAGTATGCTACACTATTGAGACTAAACTCTCGCGATGGTTCCGGCCGCAAGAAAAGGTTGCTAAGATGGAATTATGACCGATTGAGGGTAGTCAGTGATATTGAGATCCTCTAGAACCCGGTTACTATTTTTTAGGACAGGTCTTAACCAATTGAAACTGAAAGAGGGTAGTACCTGAACTTCATGCCAGCCTGAAATCTAAGGGCTCTTTTGTGTGACTTGTATGGCTTTACCATGTTTGCCTTTTGTGAATATCTGTGGTATGCCTTTACCATGACATCATAACATCATAACATTGTATACATATTTCATAAGGACTAACCTATTTCAAAGACAAGAGGGTTTCATCTTTGCTCCGTTTTGTAGGATAACATGATGCCCATGCGAAGGAATACTATCCGGATCCACTTTGTTCAAGTACCTCCTTTGCTTAAAGAGTTGGTTGTCAGGATTCCAAACACTACTTCCTTCCTTAAGAGGCATGGTTCTCTTCTCAGTTTAGTCACCTCAAAGTTGGACGAACAAATGATGAGCGTTTTGGTCCAGTTTTATGATCCGCTATATCATTGCTTCACCTTTCAAGACTTACAGCTGGTTCCTACCCTGGAAGAGTTCTCTGAGTTGCTTGGTATCTCTGTTTTGGAGCAGACTCCATTTACTGGTTGGGAAAAGACTCTCAAGCCTGAAGAGATTGCTGCAGCCCTTCACTTGACCAAAGAGGAGGTAATGGCCAACTGGGAGACTAGAAGTGGAGCTAAGGGTTTTCTGGCTAGGTTTCTGGTTGACAAAGTTAATTGTTTCTGGAATGACTTAGACTTCAAAGCGTACGAGGACATTCTGGCTCTCTTGATCTATGGTCTGGTATTGTTTCTGAATCCTGACACTTTTATTAATGTTAATGCCATAAAGATCTTCATCTCTCGGAACCCTGTACCCACTCTCTTGGGTGATATCCTTCATCAGCTCTATGCTCGTACTACCCGAAAGCGGGGAACTTTGATGTGATGTGCTCCTTTATTGTCGAGGTGGTTTATTTCGCACCTCCCTAAGTCCATACTGAAGAACAAAGAAGGAATGGGCTGGCCTCATAGGGTAATGTCTCTTACTAATAATGACATTATTTGGACTCTCAAAGGCTTGGATGAGGTGACTGTCATTGATCGTTGTGGAGAGTATCCTAATGTTCCATTGATCGGAACCCATGGAGGAATTTCTTATAATCCATGTTTAGCTCTCCGCCAGTTTGGAAGAGCCAGAAGAGAAGGGCCTCATGAGATGTTGATGCCTCATATCATCTTTGATTTCCAGGGAGATAGTGACGAGCTGCGTCGTAGATTCATCAAGGCTTGGGATAGAGTTCACCAATCTGACCCACATGAGTTGGGACCAAAGACTTCTCTGCCAATGGAGCCATACCTCAGATGGGTCCGCATCCGTGCCCAGAAGTTAGGTATACCATACGAAGCTGTCAGGCCTATTACTCTTGAAGTTGCTGATAAAGACGGGGTCGTTCCAACTATTTTCCATCCTCATATGCCCACTGATATTGGCACACTGAAGAGGTCTTGGACGCAACTGCGGGAAGAACGGGATTCTTATCGGGAGAGGTTCAATGAACAAGAACAGAAGATCCAGAAGCTGACTAAGCAACTAGAGAACGAGCGGATCCTGAATGATTATATCCGCACTGAGAAGAAGAGGCCATGAGAGCATTGATGGACCTTGGATGATTTCTTTTACAGTTTTTATTTACTTTTCAGTATTTCCATTCTTGTAACGCCTAAGGGCAATTTGTTGAACAATTTAAATTCTGAAGTTAAATCTAATAAAGTGTGTTTCCGTTCTTGTTTACAAATATGAATCCTGATTGTCTTTGAAATCATAAATCATACGCATTTCATCTCATGCACTTCATAAACAGGTACCCTTTTACAGGTCTCTTATCTTTTTCGTTGTTTATTTCAGCAATCATCATGTCTGCTGAAACTTCCACTGAGCAAGCCATCAAGGCCCTCCAGGCCCAGAATGCCCAATTTCAAGAGTTGGTCATGAGCCTAGCTAAGGGTCAGCAAGACCTGAAGACCCTGATTCTGAAAGAGAGGAAGAAGAAGAAAAAGAGGACCATCCTGTTCAACACTGGACGCAGGTTTGGGAACGGGCTGCAGGATGAAGTTGATTTGACCACCTCATCTGAAGGGAAAGATAGTCCACAAGAAAGGAGGGCTCCTAGCCCTATAGTCTCCGACAACGAGATAGACTATGATGAAGAACAGTATCCTCCTGCTGAGGATAAGTACAAACATCTGGAAGACCGTCTGAACGCTATGGAAATACAGAAGGTGCCCGGTCTAGACTTCAGATATCTAGGTCTATCCTCTGGGGTGGTGATTCCCCATAAATTCAAGGCACATGCCTTTGCCAAGTATGACAGAGCTTCCTGTCCAAAGCTACACCTCCGGTCATATGTGAGGAAGATCCAACCTTACACTGCTGATAAGAACTTGTGGATCCATTTCTTTCAAGACAGTCTTTCAGGGACTCAGCTTGAGTGGTTCTATCAGTTGGACGGAGCCAGTATCCGCAGCTGGGAGGATTTGGCTGTTGTGTTCTATAGGCAGTATCAATATAACTCCGACCTCGCTCCTACGCGTACCCAACTCCAGGGTATGTCAATGGGGGCGGGTGAAGGATTTAAAGAGTGTGCTCAAAAATGGAGGGACCTGGCCGGAAGGGTGCAACCACCTTTGGTTGATCGTGAACTGGTTGATATGTTTCTGGGGACCCTGTCTGGTCCGTTCTTTAATCATCTGATTGGAAGCTCCTCAGCCGGATTTACAGACCTCATCTTAACTGGTGAGAGGATTGAAGCGGGTATTAAAGCTGGGAAGATACAGAAGGGTGCCTCATCGAGCACCGAGAAGAAACCATTCAAGAAAGAGTCCAGTGTTGTCTACAGTTCAAGAAGACCGAGTAAACCTGAACACCGCCAAGCTGTCAATGCGGTTGTTATTTCAAAACCTACTGGTGCTCCTCAGTATCACAACCAACAAAGGGAAGAGAGACCCCGAAGGCAATTCACTCGTCTCAGCATGACTTTGTCTCAGATATTTCCACAGTTGCTGAGTACCAATCTGGTGACTCTAAAAGAAGCTCCAAGGAATCCAAATACTACATCATCGAAGTATAACCCTAACGCTCGTTGTGCTTATCACTCTGATAGCCCGGGGCATAATACAGATGATTGTTGGAGTCTGAAAAACAAGGTTCAAGACCTAATCGATGCAAAGGAGATTGAGTTTGAGGCGCCCGAGAGGCCTAATGTTGTGACTGCTCCCATGCCCAAGCATGGAGTGAATGTTGTAGAGGAAGACTTGTTCGTAGTTTCTGTGGATGATGTTGTTACCCCTCTGATGACTATCAAGAAGAACCTGCTGCTAGCTGGTTTATTTCTGGGTTGTGGTGAAGGTTGCCCTATGTGTTCTGTGTTACCTACTGGTTTCCCATCTCTGAAGTCAGGTATCCAGAACCTGATGGATAGTAAAGAGATTCTTTTTGAGAAGGTTGTTGTTCCACCCGTTCATTCTGAAGAAGTTTCTATCATCACCATTTTCGACAATTCTTCCAAGGCTCCCTCGAGGACGCCTGTTAGAATTACATCTGTTCCGAAGACCGCACCTATAATCATCATTGTTCCGGGGCCCATCCCATATACATCTGACAAGGTTGTCCCTTGGTACTATGGGGCAGATGTTTATGTTCTTGGAGTTAAGCAAGAATTCGGTGTTGATACCAGCGTCAGCAATGTTACAGGACCTGCTAAAGTCACCCGCAGCGGTAGACTTTTCTCACCTGATATTGCTCCACCAGTTGTCCGAAGACCTGTTGTCATTAAGCCTGCAGGTGTACCTGCTGCCATTTCTGATCAAGTCCCTGTTCCTACCCTTGTCGTCGAGTCATCTAACGCTCGGGGAAAAGGGATCACCACTGATATGCCTGCCCAAACGGAGGCGCCAAAGACAATCAATGTTGAAGCTTCCGAACAGGAGATGGAAGAGATTCTGAAGATCATTAAGAAGAGTGATTATAATGTAGTTGAGCAACTGGGGTAAACCCCATCCAAGATTTCTATGTTATCACCGCTATTGTTCTCAGAGGCCCATGCCAAGGCTCTGATTACCTTCCTAAAGACGTCCCACGTGCCACAAGAGACATCAGCTGATCAATTTACCGATTGTGTGGCCAATTTAACTACTGATAATGGTTTGGGTTTCTCTGATACTGATCTAACTGCTAAAGGGAAGAACCATAATGATGCCCTGCATGTCTCCATTGAATGAAGGGGAACTACTCTTGCACATGTGTTAGTTGACACCGGTTCCTCATTGAACGTCTTGCCAAAGAAAGCTCTAGACAGGCTGGATTGCGAAGGTTTGGAGCTAAAGCCGAGTAACATTGTTGTCTGGGCCTTTGATGGGTCTAAAAGGATGGTGCATGGCGAGGTTGATATTCCAATCAAGGTTGGTTCTCAAGTCTTCAATTCTACATTCTACGTGATGGACATTCGGCCATCCTATTCTTGTTTGCTGGGTCGTCCATGGATCCACAAAGCTGGAGCCGTAACCTCAACGCTCCACCAAAAGTTGAAGTACCCAGTCAGAGGGAAGATTGTGACAGTACAAGGGGAGGAGGAATACATGGTCAACCACCTCAAATCGTTCTGGTACGTAGAGATGGATGGGGAGTTCATTGAGACCTCATTTCAACACTTTGAAGAGGTTCCTCAGACATTGGCATCAGCTGAGACTGTGATGGAAGATTCTCCTATGAAGATGGCTTCCTTAAAGGATGCCCGGGCTGTTATTGAGAAGGGTGAGTATGCAAACTGGGACCGACTTCCTGATTTCACTCAGAAGACTAACAAGTTTGGGTTGGGTTTCACTGCAGAAGCTCAAAGGGTTGTTCGAAGTGCAAGGATTGGAAGACCTCCTGTGTTCATCAGCAACTCGGTAGTAAATGCCATCGAAGATGACGTGGAGGAATCTGAATTCGACAGTTGGATCTATCCTACGACCAACGATGGACTAAACAACTGGACAGCAAAGGATTTCATCCCTATTACTTTTGTTACTCAGTAATGAAGCTTTTTGTTTTAAATTTGTAACAAACAATATTGTGAAACTTTTTGGCCCGATGTCTTACCCGGAACACCGTGGCTTCATTTGTAAGGGCTTTTGTGTGCCACTTTCATATATCATTAATAAAAGCATTGGACATTTTGCATTTCAAATTTTGCGCTCCTTGTCTTTCTTTATTATATATTGCAAAACAGCTATTTTACACACACTCACATATACAGGTCTTAATCCACTCTGGATCTCGCTCGTAACGACTTTGCTACTGCCAGTTATGACTTTGAAAATCCGATCAACTTAGCCGAAGACGAAGGCGAAGATGATTGCGAAGTGCCTGGTGAGCTTGCAAGACTGCTACTTCAGGAAAAGAGGGCCATTCAGCCACATGAAGAGCTAGTGGAAATGGTGAATCTGGGTACTGAGACAGACAAAAAGGAAGTTAAGATCGGTGCAAATCTGGAGCTTAGTGTAAAACAGCGGTTGATTCAGATGCTGCATGACTACATGGAGATCTTTGCCTGGTCTTACGAAGATATGCCTGGGTTGGATACCGACATTGTGGTTCATCGCCTGCCTACCAAGGAAGACTTCCCTCCGGTAAAACAGAAGGTTCGCCGTATGCGTCCAGAGATGTCTGAGAAAATCAAGGCCGAAGTTATGAAACAGTTTGACGCCGGTTTTCTAGCAGTAACTTCTTACCCTCAGTGGGTTTCCAATGTGGTTCCGGTACCGAAGAAGGATGGTAAGGTCAGAATGTGCGTTGATTACAGAGATTTGAACAGGGCAAGCCCTAAGGATGATTTCCCTCTACCTCATATCGATGTTCTGGTTGACAACACCGCTCAGCACAAGGTATTCTCCTTTATGGATGGTTTCTCCGGTTATAATCAGATTAAAATGGCTCCCGAAGACATGGAGAAGACCACCTTTGTTACTCAATGGGGCACCTTTTGTTACAAGGTCATGCCTTTTGGGTTGAAAAATGTTGGGGCAACATATCAGCGTGCCATGGTTGCTTTATTTCATGACATGATCCATCATGAGATCGAAGTATACGTTGACGATATGATTACGAGATCCCAAACTGAGGAGGAACACCTTGACCATCTACAGAAGCTGTTTGACCGGTTGAGGTTGTATAAGTTGAGATTGAACCCAAACAAATGCACCTTCGGGGTGAGGTCTGGCAAACTGCTAGGCTTCATCGTGAGTGACAAAGGTATTCAAGTGGACCCTGCCAAGGTAAAAGCCATACAAGAGATGCCAGCTCCCAAGACAGAGAAAGAGGTCAGAGGCTTTCTAGGACGATTGAACTACATTGCCCGATTCATCTCACGTCGAACTGCTACTTGTGAGCCAATCTTCAAGCTGTTGAAGAAAGATCAAGTGGTACGTTGGAACAATGAATGCCAGGCCGCTTTCGAAAGAATCAAAGAGTATCTCCAGGAACCACCCATTCTTATGCCACCAGTAGAAGGGAGACCTCTAATCTTATACTTGACAGTACTTGACAACTCAATGGGGTGTGTGATGGGGCAGCATGACGAGTCTGGCCGAAAAGAGCATGCTATTTATTACCTTAGCAAAAAGTTTACCGACTGTGAGACCCGATACTCACTGCTCGAGAAAACTTGTTGCGCTTTGGCATGGGCTGCTCGCCGGCTGAGACAGTACATGCTGACTCACACTACTCTATTGATTTCAAAGATGGATCCAATCAAATATATCTTCGAAAAGCCCGCCTTGTCCGGAAGAATAGCAAGATGGCAGATGATCTTGACTGAGTATGACATACAGTACACGACTCAAAAATAAATCAAGGGAAGTGTATTGGCAGACCATTTGGCACATCAGGCAGTGGATGATTACCAGTCTATGAACTTTGAATTCCCGGACGAGAATATCATGTTGATAACTGATTGTGAAACACCTGGACCGGATGAAGGACCTGAGGAAGGATCCCGATGGTCTATGCACTTTGATGGAGCTTCAAACGCTTTGGGTAACGGCATTGGCGTTGTGATCATATCTCCTAAAGGCTCACATACTCCACTTATCGCCCGACTATGTTTCAACTGCACCAACAATATGGCGGAGTATGAAGCCTGCATTATGGGTCTTCGAGCTGCAATTGACCTAAGAATTAAGTTTCTGAGGGTCTTCGGAGATTCCTCTCTCGTGATCAGTCAGATCAAAGGAGAGTGGGATACGAAACACCCAAATCTTATTCCTTACAAGGAGTATGTATTGACGTTGCTTCCCCATTTCGAGGAGATAACCTTTGAACACTTCCCAAGAGAGGAGAATCAGTTGGCGGATGTGTTAGCTACGATGTCTTCTATGTTGAAAGTCAAGTGGGACAATGAGGCTCCCCGGATCATTATTTGGAAATTGGATGAACCTGCACACTGATGTGATCTTGAGACCGAAGAGGTAACAGAAAAGCCTTGGTATCATGAAGTGAAGAGGTACCTTGAAACTCAAGAATACCCCGAGGGTGCATCAGTTAATGACAAGAAATTTCTGAGAAGGTTTGCGGCAAAGTTCTTCATCAGCAATGGCATTCTTTACAAACGTAACCATGATTCAACCTTACTGCGTTGCATGGATAAAATTGAAGCAGAAAGGATCATGGCAGAGCTGCATGAAGGTACTTTCGGAACTCATTCCAGTGGACATACCATGGCAAAGAAAATCCTTCGGGCAGGATATTACTGGTCCACAATGGAAGCTGACTGTTATCAGCATTCTCGGACATGTCACAAGTGCCAGGTCTATGCTGATAAGGTGCACATTCCTCCAGTTCCTCTGAATGTCTTGACAACACCTTGGCCTTTTGTAATGTGGGGCATTGATATGATCGGCGAAATCAGACCTACGGCATCCAACGGGCATCGTTTCATCCTGGTAGCAATTGATTACTTTACGAAGTGGGTTGAAGCAGCTTCCTTTTCTACGGTCACCAAGAACGTCGTGGCACGGTTCATTCGGCATAACCTGATATGTCGATACGGTGTACCAGAGAGGATTATTACAGATAATGGTACCAATCTTAACAACAAGATGATCACTGAGCTCTGCGAGTAATTCAAGATACAACACTACAACTCTTCTCCCTATCGGCCGAAGATGAATGGGGCTGTCGAAGCAGCAAATAAGAACATTAAGAAGATTGTGCAGAAGATGACAGTGACATATAAAGACTGGCACGAGATGTTACCATTTTCTCTTCATGGGTACCGTACCTCAGCACGAACGTCAACAGGGGCAACACCATATTCCTTGGTTTATGGCATGGAAGCAGTTTTGCCTATTGAAGTTCAGATACCCTCTCTTCGGATCATGAAAGATGCAGGTTTGAGCAAAGATGACTGGATCCAGACCCGACTTAATCAATTGAATCTAATTGACGAAAAGAGACTTACTGCTATTTGTCATGGTCAGACGTACCAAAAACGAATGATCAAGGCATTTAACAAGAAAGTCAGACAACAAGAGTATCAAGTTGGGAACCTGGTAATCAAGCGCATCATTCTACCTCAAGGTGATCCCAGGGGCAAATGGACCCCTACTTACGAAGGGCCATTTGTGGTTAAGAACATTTTCTCATGAGGGGCGATGATTTTAACCACCATGGATGGTGACGACCTTCCTCACCCCGTCAATGCAGACATAGTAAAAAGATACTACGCATAATCAAAGACCCGCTAGGTTGACTGGCCTAGGCAAAAATAAGGGCTTCCCGGCGAACCAAAAGGGTTCGGGCAAAAATAAGGGATGAAAATATTAAAAAAATCTGTACACCCGGCAAGTCAAAAACCTGAAAAGGCAGCTTGGGCAAAAATGGGTATCCTGGTGGACTGAAAACCCGAAAGAGTGGTCCAGGAAAAAGTTAGGGATAAGCGTAACACTATGTCTCATTAGATCACCCTGCATCTAGACTTCGGTATCAACTATCAGGCTCGGACGGCACCAATCAATCATATTCATCTCCAACTAAGCAACAAAGTGATGAGACGCTTGAAGATATAAAGGCAATAGCAGAGTTGGAACCCAGTGGGACTGTTCACATAGCTGTTTTGTTTTCACAAATTGTATAAATCCTATTTGTTCTGCGGTGTTCTCTTACTAGGACGTCAGCCTCTTGTACAAAACGCCTATTTACAGGCCAAACTTCAAAAATCAATACAAATTCATTTTTAGACAAATTTCAAATTGTTTTCCCTTTATCTGTTTTGTTTTACAAAGAACGTCCAATGTTCATTTTTGATATATGCATTTGACATTAATTGCTGCTCATAAATATTCACATACGAAACAAAGGACTAATTACGGGTGATATCAGAAACAGGGGCAATAAGATTTGTCCGAGCTGTCTAGTTGCTCTGTCCACCAAGGTACCGAGGTATATTCCGCTGAAAAATATGGCTAAGATACCTTCACTCCCCGCAGAATAAAAACAGTAATGATAGCTCTCCCCACTGAGACTTGCAACCATGAACAAATCAGCAAGACTCTTCCCAAATAGAGTTGATCTACCATCAGCCCGAAAAGGCTTGGTATCCCCTGAAGGTCTTAATATTCCTCAACGGAGTATAAGAATGTTCCCCAGAGGAATACAAGATACCCCCATTGGAGCCGTTTCCCCAGTGCAGTCTAAAAAAGGCTCCCCGCCAGGATTAGGTCATCTTACCCAGTAGATTCTGGAAACTCATCCCCTGCAGAGTACAAGATAAATCTTCCCAGCCAAACTCAGAAGGTTATCCTCACAAGAGTCTAATCGGGTTATCCTCAGCAAGTTGCAACTGAAAGATCATCCCTAGCGAAGTTCTTTCTTTCCCCAAGCAGGACTTCTATCCTCAACAGATTCAATATCGCCAGCAACGATAATCCATCCCCAGCGGAGTTCATCATTGAAACCCCCAACAGAGCTTATCAATGGAATCCCCAGCGGAGTTATCGTTAAAATCTTCAGCAGAACATCTCTTCCCCACAGAGTAATTCCCCTCGGAGTAATCTCTCCATCAGTTTATTCCCCAACGGAGTCATCCTCTCCTGCAGGTTTATTCTCACCATCATCTTCGTTCGTCATCCCCAGCGGAACCGAAGAATTCAACTCTATTCTCCAGCGAGTTATCCGAGATTTATTTTCCCCAACTAAAACATTACATTTCCATACATCATGATACATGCATAAACGCATCATACCACACAATCTCATTTATATTGAGAACATCATTGCTTGATCCATATCATGCATTGCATATGACTGACCTTTACCTTTCAGGAAGGACACAGTTAAATTCTCAGCCATATCAAAGGCCTTCTCTAGATCAGTTAAATCGATTCCTAAAGATTTTTCTGAGGCGAAGCCAGTCAATGGAGACAAAATCAGTTAAATCGATTCCTAAAGATTTTTCTGAGGTGAAGCCAGTCAATGGAGACAAAATCAGTTAAATCGATTCCTAAAGATTTTTCTGAGGCGAAGCCAGTCAATGGAGACAAAATCAGTTAAATCGATTCCTAAAGATTTTTCTGAGGCGAAGCCAGTCAAAGAAGACAAAACCAGTTAAATCGATTCCTAAAGATTTTTCTGTGGCCAAACCCGTCTATAGAGTCAACCTGTCAATAGAGACAACCTGTCAATGGATACAACTCGTCAAAGGAGACACCCCGTCAATAGAGACAACCCGTCAACGAGGATGGAACCACCTACCAACAATCTCCAAATGGCATCTGTAAGCCCATTCCCGACATCACAATGCTGATATTACACCATGCGAGTGCAAATTTCTGGACACTCTAGTGTTCAATCATCTTCCACCTTCAGATCACGAAAGGCACGCAAGCCAATCTACATCCTCGGGTTTAAAAAGATTGAACAGGGGCAACTGTTGTACCCCAAAATTTGCCCTCCCATGTTTCCCAAAGTCTTCCCCTTGCATGGTTGATCACAAACTCTTGCCTAAGGAAAAGGAAAATTTTTGAGTGTTGCTTCAAGTACATTTCGATTGGCATTCTGAAGGACCCTTCGATTGGTGTTCTAAAGGAGTCTTTCGATTGGCATTCTGTCAAGCTCTTTCGACTTGCAGTCTGGATAAGCACTTCGATTTTGCATTCTGAAAGACCCTTCGATTGGTGTTCTGAAGGAGCTCTTTCGATTGGCATTCTGGACAAGCACTTCGATTTTTCATTCTAAAAGACCCTTCGATTGGTGTTCTGAAGGAGCCTTTTGATTGGAATTTTGGACAAGCACTTCGATTTGCATTCTGAAAGACTCTTCGATTGGTATTCTGAAGGAGCCTTTCGATTGGCATTATGGACAAGTACTTCGATTGGCATTGTGTCAAAGCACTTCGATTTGCATTCTGAAAGACCTTTTCGTTTGGCACCCTGGGCCAAGCCTTCCAATTGGCATGTCAAGGGATTCTTCGATTAGCATGAAAATCACCTTTCGATTGGCCTGTTAACAAAACCTTTCGACTGGCCTGTTAAAAAAGCCATCAAGAGGGCACTCAAAAAAACATGTCCAGGTACACTGAACATGAGAAGATGGCATGTTTTCCTTGCAAATATAGAAATAATTAAATGTTGTTTGTGGATTTAATTCCTGAGTTAAAGGCCAGATTCTTGCCTTTTCTATTCCTGAAGAGCTGATTCGACCAGAGTGACTCTTTTCAAATCAAGCGGTCGAAGCAGAGGAAGTCCATTCGAAGGAGGCAACTTAGGACCAATCGAAGGACAAGGCCTGAAGGCATTCGAAAGGCAGAAGCGTCCAGGTTCATTCAAGGCACACGAATGTTTCAAAAAAGGAAATTATTTAATGTGTATGATTCTTGTCTCATGGCTTTAATGGCCTGTTTAATGGCTGTCTCTTGCCATTACTGCATCCTCACACCCCTATAAATACAGAGGCCAACATACATATCCAGGACACACGAAAATATACAAAAAAATAGAGAAAAGAAGCAAGGAGAGCTTGGAGATACGCTGCCAAAAGTCATCAGCACTTCCAGGAAGCCATACCCAATCCTTGCACCAGCCAGAGCTGCCACCCAGCGAACACCTCCACCCTCAGAACTACAGATCGAAGCACCTTTGTTTGGTAAAAAAGGATCTAATCTCAAAACTCATTTTTAAATTCATTTTGATTGCTGTGATCGGTGGGAACGAGAACTGACTGTTTTGAAATGTTGGTTCACGAAATGTCGCGGTAAGTAAGAGTCGCCACCGTCTTTTATTTTATCCAACAAGGAAAGGACAAAAGCACAACAAAATTCCTTTTCGAGATGTTTCTCGGTTCGGGAGGTAGATTATAGAAAGGGAAGGTGTTAGCACCCTTTCTATCAGTGGTTATCCACGGGCTCTTAGGTACTTGCTCACTATGTTTTCAAAAATGTTTGCTTTTCTTGTGTTTGTGGGTTTTGAAAAAGTTCGTTTGGAAAACTTCTAAATAACTCTTGTATCAGTCCTCAAGAGTGTATGAAGTGTTTTGTTTGAAAACTTTTGAAAGTGTGGGGTGCGAAAAGTTGTTTTTGTTTGTTTTGAAAAGAGCAAGTACTTAAGAGAAATCTACCTACTCTAAGGAATTAGGCTGTGTAAAAGTCCTTTAGATAATGCTATCCCACCATTGAGAGGTAGGTAGCACCATCGTTGGAGGTATTCGGGTCAATTCGATTATTAGGGACAGTTTGGTCACCGAAGCAATGGTAGGACACCTTAGTGGTAACCCTAATGTCCTAGATCCTTTTATCCGAGGCAACCGTTTCGAGGCAACTGGATCTTAGACAAAAGGGCGACCTCTAAGACACCCTATACTTGATGACCACGTTCGAGGCAACCAGTGAGGCGTACCCTAGGAGTGGCATGTGCATGTGTGTTCAATTTCAGTTTATGTCTTTGCATGTTATTTGTGAGCTACGGATTAATTTTATTTTTCATACATTCTTTCATGCATTTTTTAACAGTTAGGAGTGCGGAAAATAAATTGCAGAAATGTAAATCTAACTATTACAAGGCGCGGGTCTATACATCGCCAAAAACAAAAACCCGTTTTGAAAATAAAGTGCGAGAAAAGTAAATAAAGCGGTAAAAACCTAATTAACTATTACATATCTGGAGACAGTTACATAAATAATCAAAATAAATAAATGCGCGCGAATAGAAATTTAATCGGGAACGTCCTAAGGGTTTTGACCCTTTTAAGAAAAGAATTGAATTTTTGTCCTTTTTTTTGTAATTAATGAAATTAAAATTAATAACTAACTAATTAATTAATTAATTAAAAGAAAAAATGTTTTTTTGTGTTTTTTATGTTTTTAATGAAATAAAAACTAATAACTAACTAATTAATTAATTAATTAAGAAAATGATATTTTTGTGTTGTTGATGAAAATAAAGAGAAAATAAATAGGAATTAAAAGTTAGCAAAAACCTAATTCTAAATTTTTTTTATTTATTGTAAAAAGTATTAAAGTTAATTAATTAAGCTAATTTAATTTAATTTACATTTATTTACAAAATAAGTTAATAAATAATAAAATGTTTTTTTTTTGTTTTTCTGAATTTTATGGGAAAAATTAGTTTGGGTTAATTAAACAATTAATAAAACTAATAATTAATAAAAGGGAAATTATAAAAGAAAAGAAAATAAAAAGAGAAAAAAGAAAAGAAAATAAGAACCCAGGGGGTGTTGGACCCTTAGGGAGGTGAATCAGGAATTTAGGCCCATTGTCTCAAGCCTTTTTGACTTTTGAATCGTCCAGAGGCGCGTTGACCAGGGAGCATGGTGTGGAGAATCCTTTGGCCTTTGGATTGATCTTTTGAGACACTTGGCGCGCATCTGTATGAGGCCTATGGTGGAACGCGTCTAGGAAGCTGCATGGGAATTTGTTAGAAAAAATAATATTGAGACTTGGGGGGACCTAGGAAAACTTACAGTGCGGTATGATGGACCTTAGGACGTGGCAAGGGTTGCTTTAGCTTCAGAGTATGGCAAAGAAGAGAGTCATGTTCTCCTTTTGGCCTGAAAATGCTTGCAACACTCCTTTTGATCTCATACTTTTTTTTGACACTTTTTGGATTTTGCTCTGGCCGTTTGTGCACACGCTACATCGTGAATGAGGCTTTGTTACACTTGCATATGTAGTAATGAATGATAATAGGTCACATTATGAGCTAATGATCCCTTACAATTAAGTTATTGGATTCTTCATAACCACCATTAAAGAAACATTCCAAGTTTGTTCAAATTTTGAATTTTTATGCATAAAATGGCCCTAGCACGAAATTGGTAGGTTGTTCATGACACATAAAAGTCATTCAAATCAAAAGATGTTATTTAATTAATTTTTTTGATTTTATTTGAATTTTATGGATTTAAAATGAATTAAATCAAATAAAATTAAATAAAAATAGAAAAATTAATGTTTAATCTTGAAATTGATCATGGGACACGTGGGTGGCATGACAAGGCTGAATCAAGTGGAAAAAAGTGGGCCCTTTTGTCAAAAATTGAAGTTTCAAGGATAGTTGACTTTTGCCATTTCACAAAAATTTCCCAACTTCTCCAATGCATATCTTGCTCAATTTTGATCATATGAACATGTTCTTGGACATTTTGGAAAGGTCTTGAAGTCCTCTAACCAATGCCTTTGGTCCAATGTCA
The DNA here is from genome assembly GCA_948472305.1 of Vicia faba. Taxonomy (NCBI): domain Eukaryota; kingdom Viridiplantae; phylum Streptophyta; class Magnoliopsida; order Fabales; family Fabaceae; genus Vicia; species Vicia faba. The sequence goes on along the minus strand of OX451737.1, from coordinate 1,253,268,755 downwards.
TTTGAATTTACCAATATTAAGTTATGGTCTTTGACTTAAAATGCCTTTTTGTTGACTTTTGAAAATGACCTATAATGTTGAAATTGGTAACTTTTTGTGAGAGCATTTCTTGGACTTGGAATGTGAAGATGAGTTGTAGGAAATGTCCTCCCCTTCAAAATGAGCATTGGATGGGATTTTTCTGATGAACCATGAAAAACTTATGCCTTGGTCAAGTTACAGTTGACTTTTCAACTGTCCAAAAATAGAAACTTTTGCATCTTGATGATTTTTGAGCCATTCTTGTGAAATCATGGTCAAGTTTTGACCAAATGATGATTGTGGCTTCAAAATAAGATGTTGACAAAAAATTTTGACTTTTGACTGCCAAATGACCATTTTGCCCCTACAGTTGATTGTGAGGCAATTAGGGTTTTTGACTGTGCAACTTGACCTTGTGAGCCTTGAAACTTGGCATGTAGATGCTTGACAATGTTTATAGGCATGTGGGACTTGATTGAGCCCTTGAAAACCTCAACTTCCTTGCAAGAACCAAAACCCTAATTTGACTGGCTTAGGAGGGTGGTTTGACTGTGCAACCCTTGAGTAGACTTGAGCAAATTGAGATGATGCTTGTCAAAACTTTGAAGTATATGGGAGGGCAAATTTTGGGGTACAACAGTTCCCCCTGTTCAATCTTCTTAGACCTGAGGATGTAGATTGGCTTGCGTGCATTTCGTGATCTGAAGGTGGAAGATGATTGAACACTAGAGTGCCCAGAAATTTGCACTCGCATAATAGAATATCAGCAATGTGACAGCGGGAATGGGCTTACATATGCCATTTGGAAAGACGGTGGATGGGAGGATGGGCTTATAGATGCCATATGGAGATTGTTGGTAGGTGGATGGGCTTATAGATGCCATCTGGAGGTGGTCTGTTGAATTGTAATTTTTGTAAGTTGAAAGAGGGAACCTGTGTAGGGTTGCCTGATGTTGAGCTCGTGTAAAACTGCATCTTGGAAAGAAGGAAACCTGTGTAGGGTTTACTGATAATGAGTCCGTATAAGACTGCATCTGAAATGGAGAAGGAACCTGTGTAGGGTTACTTTGATGACGAGTCCGTGTAAAACCGTATCTAAAGCTGAGAAGGAAACCTGTGTAGGGTTTACTGATGACGAGTCTGTGTAAAACTACGTTTGGAGTTTGAGAAGGGAACCTGTGTGGGATTACTTTGATGACGAGCCCGTGTAAAACTGCATCCTGGAAGAAGTAAAACCTGGGTAGGGTTTCTGATGACGAGTCTGTGTAAAACTGCATCTTGGAAGAAGTAAAACCTGGGTAGGGTTTCTGATGACGAGTCCGTGTAAAACTGCATCTTTGGGAAGAGAGAACATGTGTAGGGTTTCTTTGACGACGAGCCCGTGTAAAACTACGTCTGGAGAGAGAGAACCTGTGTAGGGTTTCTTCGGGATAAGTTCGTGTAAAACTTCTGGAGGAACCGGGGTAAGGTTACTTCGGGATAAGTCCGTGTAAGACTTCTGGAGGAACCGGGGTAAGGTTACTGCAAGATAAGTTCGTATAAAACTTCTGGATGAACCGGGGTAAGGTCATCTTGAGATAAGTCCGTGTAAGACTTCTGGAGGAACCGGGGTAAGGTTACTGCAGGATAAGTTCGTGTAAAACTTCTTGATGAGCCGGGGTAAGGTCATCTTGAGATAAGTCTGTGTAAGACTTCTGGAGGAACCGGGGTAAGGTTACTGCAGGATAAGTTCGTGTAAAACTTCTTGATGAGTCGGGGTAAGGTCATCTTGAGATAAGTCCGTGTAAGACTTCTGGAGGAACCGGGGTAAGGTTACTTCAGGATAAGTTCGTGTAAAACTTCTGGATGAACCAGGGTAAGGTTACTTCGGGATAAGTCCGTGTAAGACTTCTGGAGGAACCGGGGTAAGGTTACTGCAGGATAAGTTCGTGTAAAACTTCTGGATGAACCGGGGTAAGGTCATCTTGAGATAAGTCCGTGTAAGACTTCTGGAGGAACCGGGGTAAGGTTACTGCAGGATAAGTTCGTGTAAAACTTCTTGATGAGCCGGGGTAAGGTCATCTTGAGATAAGTCCGTGTAAGACTTCTGGAGGAACCGGGGTAAGGTTACTGCAGGATAAGTTCGTGTAAAACTTCTTGATGAGCCGGGGTAAGGTCATCTTGAGATAAGTCCGTGTAAGACTTCTGGAGGAACCGGGGTAAGGTTACTTCAGGATAAGTTCGTGTAAAACTTCTGGATGAACCGGGGTAAGGTTACTTCGGGATAAGTCCGTGTAAGACTTCTGGAGGAACCGGGGTAAGGTTACTGCAGGATAAGTTCGTGTAAAACTTCTTGATGAGCCGGGGTAAGGTCATCTTGAGATAAGTCCGTGTAAGACTTCTGGAGGAACCGGGGTAAGGTTACTGCAGGATAAGTTCGTGTAAAACTTCTTGATGAGCCGGGGTAAGGTCATCTTGAGATAAGTCCGTGTAAGACTTCTGAAGGAACCGGGGTAAGGTTACTTCAGGATAAGTTCGTGTAAAACTTCTGGATGAACTGGGGTAAGGTCATCTTGAGATAAGTCCGTGTAAGACTTCTTCTGAAAGAAAAGGAACCGGTGTAGGGTTACTTAAGTCCGTGTAAGACTTCGTCTGAAAATTGAGAAGGAACCGGTGTAGGGTTGCCTGATGATGAGTTCGTGTAAAACTACATCTGAGATTGAGAAGGAACCGGTGTAGGGTTGCCTGTTGATGAGCCCGTGTAAGACTTCTTCTGAAAGAAAAGGAACCAGTGTAGGGTTGCCTGAGGATGATCAAGTAGATAATTGTCTTGTTTGGTTTCGGATATTAACCCATGATCAGTCGTCCACAGAATTTTCCTGGCTTGTTACCCGTGTTGATCTGGAACTGTAAAGGTAGATGGTAATCATCTTTTGATTGACTTTTTCCTGAAAAGACAAAGTATTAGTCGTATGCAATGTCATGATGCATGAATTGCATGATTTTAAGATGTTCTCAAAAATAAATGAGATTTGTGTTGTATGATGCGTATGCATGCTATAATGTATGAAGATGTGATGTTCATGAATGTATTCTCGTCTGGGAAAATAAATCCTTGACGAATGCCGGGAGTTTGAATCCTGGGCT